>CM061131.1:3804971-4456117 GCA_030789695.1 Scilla litardierei
ACCCACAAAGCTCAGGCCGCAAGACAACACAGACACAAGAAAAGAAATCCCTCTGGATGTATTTCCGAGCAACCTAATAACTCAAGAAACTAGAAGCATGTTTGTCTCCGAGCTTCAACAAAGCTTAAAACTGTCAGATAGACTTGAAGTTCATATTAGTATTACAGAATAAAGTTTCTATCATCGGAATGTTTGATTATGTATTTTCAGATTATGTTTAATAACAAATTTACAGGATCAACTTACTTGACATCAATTAGAAGTCTTTATTTATTAATCTCATAGTTCGTCTCACACAACAAATTATTAGAATCGTCCTTGATTTAGATACGTATCATTTCCAAACCACAACGATAAAAGGAACAAACATCAATATTCTATTACTGGAACAACCATTCTTTTCAAATAAACACCGAAACAAAGCAGCCCCCTTTTTTGTTTTTATTTTTGTGTGTGTGGATAGCAGAAGCGCACTATTCATCTTCAGTTACAGCACGCACGGCTAAAATGTGCATCTTCAATACGAAGGACGATGATGCTATCAAAATGTAAGTTAAGACTGAATCATCAAGGACTACAAAAATACAATATATCGAACTGAAGACCCACAAATCTCCAGTTCCACGACCCTGGAACTAGGAGATCATTTTTATTCATAAAATATATCCAACTTGAAAGTTGAAGGTGGGAGAGGGAAGGAAAGATGATCAACCTGAGTCAACCAAGAGAGAGCTATTCGGCACACATAAAAGCAGTTGCATTTTTCCTACACTGTATATAGTGCCAGCATGCCCACGTTAAGAAATAGGAAGTATCCACTAAAATGTCAGAAGGATATGGAGCTAGCATCTAAATATGGACCCCCATTGCCATAGTGCGTACAAAGTCGTATCCTCCTCAATCAGACCAGAAACATAAGATTAAGAAGATTGGATTCCTTTTACCTTTGTTTCTTTTTGTCTCCAGTTCCACTGGAGATGTAGTTTATTGTACCAATAATTTAGATACTACCGAGTTGTTATATGCTTATCATAGAACAAATGGATGTAGGCTTTTTGGCAAGTGCTGAATAGCTTTTCCACATAGAACACTTCATTGACAAACAAGAAATCCCACTAGAATTATTTGATTGATAGCTTTTCCGCAGAGAACGCTCCATTGACAAACAAGAAATCCCACTAGAATTATTTAACATGATTCAAATCTTCAAAGTGAACACTGCATGTATATTGAAAGCAGAATTCTGAACTACAGCATACACATGACATATTTTTCTAATCATACTTTCTTGACAAGATATAGATTCATGTCGATCAAATAGCTTCTGCAAACAGTCAAGAATACACTAATTGACACCGCATAGTTCCAGAACTTACCGTGAGGAATTTGATGCTGACATACCAGAATAAGATATTTCCCCAAGCAACCTGAATGACATCCTGGACAAGAAAAGCTTAGTGGAGGTGTAACATCCCATTATTTTAAGATATCAGAAGATTCAGAACCTTAATCATCATGCCAAAGTTAGCAGCATATCGCAGTTCAGAGCAGAATGGACAGCTTGTTATGTATGACATTTATGCATCGATTTCATCAGTAATAATTGCCGGAAGATTGAATATGTAAATCACATTGATGATATGCAAAACAGGGATATGAGATTCTTCTATCCACCAACATATTTACTGCAATAATATCCTGATCAACGGTACTTATAATGTCGCTAGCTCAATAAAATCACCCATTCCCTTGGCCTGCAAGATAACAATCCAGTATTCATTCACGACAGGTAACCAGTATTTCTGATAATTATTGGAAACAATGTATTGAAATCGGGGAAAAAAGCAAAGTGTACCTAACCAGAGCGGCCGCTTAAGTGCTTACACGGCTGTTCAGTGACTAAAGCCCCAATTAGGACTTCGGTGAGTCGTCATGACTAGTAATAGTCCTGGTCAATGTGGATAACTAAAAAAATGATGTAGTACGAACATTCATATCAAGATGTATTGTTGGCCGGGCATGTGTGTCTGGAAACACGTATAGTTCTCTTCTCAGAGTTTGTCCCTTGTCACTCGTCAGACCCCATAGCAGAAAAAAGGGCCTAGGGTGAAAGGGCACCCAGGCCGGATACATCGATACTGGCATCGTCGTGTTCTAGCAACGTCATTGTAAATAACCATATAATAATGGAATTAAGACATAAATTTGATAACACCATCCACGGTGTACTCTGCACATACACATCTTTAAGGGATGAGATGTGGAATTAATAAAAATATGAGAATAGTTGACCGCTTATGCAGGTCTACGTGAAGTGGCCAGTGTTCTACAATCCTTCAGCAACGGCTTAAGTTCCTCGGTGGCCGCTTTTAATACACTGCCGGAAAACTAGTAACATTGTCCTACAAAATCTATAATTATGTAGAATAAAGAAGTATTTTGCATTTTACCATCAAGCGAAACATTTACTACAAATGTAATATGTACCAATTTAAAGATGATTTAAAATGTGATCGATACCCTTGTCTAAGGGGAAGAAAAGAAAGGAAAACTTCAATGCATAGCCAGCTGCATCAATGGTGGGGTTGGTTCCCTTTTTGTAGTTGTTGAGTTGGGGTGGCCTTACTTTCTTCGGTGTATTTTCCCTTCATTAAATCTATGAGAAATTTCCCAAAAGTATGTCATATTGTAACATTGGATCGGGTTTATGAGAAAGATCAACAATAAAGGTAAAGTCTGATAACAATAAAGACTTTACTCAAAGATTTGAGGTCAGCTGACATCAATCCTCTCTCTCTCTCTCTCTCTCTCTCTTTTCATGTCTGCTAAGAGCCACTTCAACATTCAATTACCAAATAACTACTATATAAACTTTTTAAAGCTCCAACCCAAGCTTGCTTGGCCTACAGTCCTTGTCCACTCATTCGACTACAATCATATCAGAAGGTACACAATTGGTCCTGCGTCCTAGAATCAAAGCTAGCTGTTTAGATACATGTGAAATTACGACTGCAGATGCCTGAGGGAAATGATGCTATTTTGCTTGACTAATGATCTTCATAGCATGGGCTAGTGATGTTTTTGGGTTGGAAGACATGAAGGTTTTTTTATGTCTCAATCTGTCAGCAGGAAAGTTTATATGGGTTTTGTATTCTGCTTTGAAATTCGATATGTTTTTTGTTATTTTTTGTTTTTTCCCTCCTCATTTCTGCTTAATGTTCATTCTGTATGGGGAGGAGGGTGTGCAGTATCTTTTTCCGTACCTTATATGGGACTGTTGGATTACATCTGATGATTGTAAGAACCTATTTCTTTCGTACAACCTATTTTACACTCACTCATATACTATGATCCTCCTACTATATGAAGATAAGAATACCGACGATGATAATTATCACTTAATAATGAGATTATAACATGTTGGCAATGTTGAAAGACAACTCAAAAATCTGATGCACCCTGGAACTACCTCCATATGCATCTTTGATGTGGAACGAACATGGAGCACATGCGAGTTCTTTAAGATATCGGAGTAAATTCTAGTCCAAGGACTCATGATCGAAAAACAAGACACTAGAGTATCATTAGGATTTCTTTTTAAAAGTTTAAGTTGTTTTAGTCTTTTAGTTTTTGAGTCCTTTTATACCTTTTTTATATGAGTCATTTAGAATTTCTCTTTTAGGCCTTTTTGAATATCCTTTTGAGGAAGAATCTTTTATTGCATTCTTGAGTTTGAATTTATTACTAGTTTCCTTTTCATTTGATTTCTTTTTGTAGAGCATGAGTATTTTGATTTGAGTCTTTTTGTAGCTTTAATAATAAAAGGAAATTTTCTTTTTAAATTTTAATATGTGTAGGATTAATTTTCTTAGGAGTCAAGTTTTGTTTTTTATATAAAGTCTTTCATTGCAATTAGATCATGAAACATTAAATAAAGAATATTGACCTTGTACACTTGGTTTGCAATCCATAGAAATATTTTGCATGCAAGGTTCGAGAATGGATAAGAAACCATCTGTATGTGAGGTCCGAATGAACCTTCAATACATTATATGTTGAAATTGGTAGTCATCTATCTTGAGAGATCCAAAAATTTATATCTATCTTCTATTCTAGAAACCCTAATTTAGTTTTTCTCCAAGTCCACCACAAACCATGCATGTTTATTCCCATCTGCTTCCTCCACACCACACTCAATAGATGATGATTTTTTTGTTAACTAGACGAGATAAGAGTTTAATGACTAACTATTGTGTAGTGTGATATTGGGTGTGTGTGTGTAAAGAAAGTGTGAGGTTAATATAAATAGAAGTGATAGCCTCTCCTTGGAGGCTAATCACACTTTCCCCAAAACTCTACATGGTATCAAAGCCAAAACACCCCTAAAACCCTAAAATCTGACCTCTGCCCTAGCCCGCACAGCCCGCCGCTGCCCTGCCCTAGCCCGCACAGCCCGCCGCTTAGCCCACCGCTGCCGCACAGCCCGCCGCCGCCACTGCCCTAGCCCGCCGCTGCCGGCGTCTGCAGCGCGCGCCGCCGCCGCCGCCTGCAGCGCGCGCCGCCGCCGCCGCCATCTGCGCGCGCTGCTGCCGACGCCTGCGCTGCTGGAGCTGATTCTCTCATCCCTCCGCTGCCGCAGCTGATCATCCCCCCTCCTATTCCCGTGCCGCAGCTGATTCTCCTATTCCCGTGCCCTCTTCTAGCCACCACAAAGACCTAAACTAGCTACAAAAGGGAGTCCTATAAAACCCTAACCCTAGATCTATGGGAGAGCCATGAAGAGGACTCCATAGATTTACGGTTAGGGTATGACCTAGAAGAGGAGAATGAGAAGTAGATCTGTGGATCTAGGAAGGGAGAAAGGAGAGATCTGCGGATCTGGAGAGATGGGGGACAACCTTACTTCAGCGGACATGAAGGCCTTCATCGGAGAGATAACGAAGCTGCTTGCTTCAAAGGAGTTGGGATCCTCGAGTGGATCGACGCCTTCACGTCCCGTGCAGAAGCTGGAATTGATGCCCAATGATGTGAAATTGGAAGGGACGAAAAATTACCTCAGTCGGTCCAGGAGGGTGCTTCTCATTCTGAGATCGAAGGGGTTAGAAGGCGTCGTTCTGGGTTCATGCAAGGAACCACTGGACAAGGATGGGGATGATTGGAAAGTCTGGAGCACCACCAACTCTCTGGTGGCTGCTTGGTTGATGACATCGATGGTTCCACCCATTGCTGGGATGGTGGAGGCCATAGAGAGTGCTGCCGGTATATGGAGTATGGTGGAGAAAATGTACTCTGGAGCAGGGAATGTGATGCTCATGATGGAGGTTCAGGGCAAGTTCGACACCTTGAAGCAGGGGGAGATGACTATTCTAGCCTACTCTGCGGAGTTAAAAAGGCTTTGGTCAGAGTTAGATCACTATGACCCTATTGATCTGCCTGATCCTAGGAGCGCTGCGATACACAGGAAGTGGGTGGAGCGTAGGCGTGTGACACACTTTCTGAGGAACCTGAATGGAGACTTTGAGGCCAGGAGGGCGAGTATGTGCCACTTATCCTCCATCCCATCCCTGGAGGAGGCCATAGCTGCAATGGCACAGGAGGAGACCAGACTGAGGGTTATGAAGGATGAGGGTACTCAGGTCACTCGGGCTGCACTGGCTGTACCGGCAGTGGCAGCAGTGAGCGAGGATCGAGAGTGCTACACATGTGGGGTGAAGGGGCACCTGAGCTTCAACTGCCCACAGAAGGGCAGTGGACGAGGACGTGGCACAGGAGGCAGAGGAGGAGGTCGTTGGGGCCGTGGAGGCCGTGGACGAGGTCGCGGTGGCCCACGGGCCAACTTTGCCACAGCTGACGGACGACAGGAGACAGTGATGATCGAGGCCACGCCAGCTGAGGCGTCAGATCTAGAGCAGCGGAGACAGTCCACGTCTACTACTGAGAGCTCGGAGAGTCATGCAGACCAGACTGGGGATATTGCCTCGCCATTCGGTAACTTTGCCCACTTCGCTCACACAGGCTCAGGTAACCGATTAGCCCTTTCATGTAGAGATCATATAGAGTGGATTATTGACTCAGGTGCATCTAGTCATGTGTCAGGAGCATATAGACAATTTTCCACATATAAACCACATACCATTCATGAAACTGTTCAGACAGCTGATGGCACATCCCAACCCATTAGAGGGATTGGTACTATTCAGTGCACTCCCTCCATACGCCTCTCTTCTGTCCTTCACGTCCCGTCATTTCCAGTCAACCTCTTATCTGTTGGCTCTATTGTTGATGATCTCGACTGTAGCATTACTTTTGACTCTACTCATTGTGTGTTGCATGAAAGGAAGACTGGGAGGAGGCTTGGGACTGGCGTCAGGCGTGATGGAATGTGGTATCTTGACAGAGCTAGTGGGGATGCTGCACTTGCTGTCGTTGGTGGAGAGAAGGAAAGGGATGTACTTTTGTTGCATTGTCAGTTGGGACACTTGCCTTTTGATATTTTGAGTAAAATGTATCCCGATATTTTGAATAGAGTGAATGAAATGAACTTGAAATGTGATGCATGTGAATTTGGGAAACACACTAGGACGTCATATCCTAGTGTAGGGATGAGGAGTGTAGAGAAACTTCATCTTATTCACTCAGATGTTTGGGGGCCCTGTCCAGTGACTTCAGTGAGTGGGTTCAGGTGGTTTATCACCTTCATAGATTGCCATTCTCGGATGACATGGCTTTATATGATGAAAAACAAAGGCGAAGCGTTGAAGTGTTTTCAGGACTTCCATAGAAGTGTCAGGAATATGTATGAGGCCAAGATCCGTGTCTTGAGAACGGATAATGGAACAGAGTATGTAAACAGGGAGTTTGCATCATACCTATCTGAGAGTGGGATAACTCATCAAACCACTTGCCCCAACACCCCCCAACAGAACGGAGTTGCTGAAAGAAAAAATAGACACTTGTTGGAGGTAACTAGGTCACTCATGCTCACCATGAATGTACCTAAGATATTGTGGAGTGAAGCAGTGATGACAGCCACATATCTTATCAACAGGATGCCTTCACGGATCCTTGGTATGAAGTCTCCATGTGAGATTCTTATGGAAAAGAACACTTTTGTAGTTCCACCAAAAGTGTTCGGATGCACATGCTTTGTGAGGGATCATAGACCCTCTGTGGGGAAGCTGGATGCTCAGGCAATTAAATGCATATTTGTTGGGTATCCTTCAAATCAGAAAGGCTACAGGTGTTGGAGTCCCTCAGAAAGAAAGCTGTTTGTGAGCATGGATGTGACGTTCAGGGAGACTGAACCGTTTTATGGAGGACTGACAGATTCCACATCAGTATTTGATACTGGGGCCTCTCCAAGCTCAGGAGGAGTTGGTCGAGAGGGGGAGAATGATGACAGGAGGGTAGTGGTTGGACTTATACCATGCCCTGTCAGGCCTACTGATACTGGTCCTGATAGCAGGGAGGAAGGAAGGACCTTGGTGGAAGATGAGGAAGACAGGCTGTACGGTAGGAAATATAGTAGGAGACAGAAGGATAGTCCTGGCGATGGAGAACAACAAGAAGACATCTTCCCCACTGAAGAACCACTAGCTCCACTGCCCCATGTCGAGATTGATCAGTCTATCACGCATGCTCGAGTCCCGACCTCCTTACTGCCTTCCTCTCCTACCACGGATGGTAACCTTTCTTTGCCTTCCTCTAGTTTAGATCTTCCACTTGCATCTCGTAGGGAGCCTCGTATCAATGCCGGCAGGCCTCCTGTACGGTATGGATATGAGACTGATATTGCTAATCATGTCTCCTACGCCTCTCTTACACCTGCATATAGGGCTATCATTGCATCCTTACAGTCTATCCCTATACCAAGTGATTGGCGAGTGGCAAAGCAACATCCCCAGTGGAAGAAAGCAATGCTCGAAGAACTTGAGGCACTGGAGAAGAACAAGACATGGAGACTTGTCTCACTTCCAGCAGGGAAGAAGGCTGTGGGCTGCAAGTGGGTATTCACAGTAAAGCAAACTGCAGAAGGGAAGGTGGACAGGTACAAGGCGAGGCTGGTTGCCAAGGGCTACAGTCAGACTTATGGGATTGATTATGATGAGACATTTGCCCCAGTGGCAAAGATGAGTACTGTGAGAGTACTGATATCCTGTGCAGCGAATTTTGGATGGAAATTGCATCAGTTGGATGTAAAGAATGCCTTCTTGCATGGAGACTTACAGGAGGAGGTATACATGGAGGTTCCACCTGGCTTTGGCACACAACAGACGGTGGGAAAGGTGTGTATACTGGACAAGTCCTTGTATGGGCTGAAGCAATCTCCAAGGGCGTGGTTTGACAGGTTCAGGCGTGCAGTCATCACCATGGGCTACAAGCAGAGTAATGGTGATCATACTGTATTCTATAGACATTCAGGGCAACGGATCACTCTTTTGGCTGTGTATGTTGATGATATCATTATCACTGGAGATGATGAAGAGGGAATCTCTCACTTGAAGGTGAGGTTGGCGAGAGAATTTGAGGTCAAGGACCTTGGACAGTTGGGATACTTCCTTGGACTGGAGATTGTCAGGTCCAGGAAGGGTATAGTTCTCTCACAGAGAAAGTATGCCCTGGATTTACTGGCTGAGACTGGTATGTTGGGGTGTCGTCCAGCAGTTACTCCTATTGATCAGAATCATAGGTTGCATTCACAATCAGGGGAGCCAGTGGACAAAGAGAGGTACCAGAGACTTGTTGGACGCCTCATTTACTTATGCCATACCAGACCTGACATTGCCTATGCTATCAGTGTGGTAAGTAGGTACATGCATGATCCTAGGACTGGACATATGGAGGCAGTCTTCAGGATACTGAGGTATCTGAAGAATAGTCCAGGAAAAGGCATATTATTTGGTAGTCATGGTCACATGAATGTGACAGGCTACTGTGATGCAGATTGGGCCAGTTGCTTGGATGATAGGAGATCGACCTCGGGCTACTGTGTGTTTGTTGGGGGCAACTTGGTCTCTTGGCGCAGCAAGAAACAGGATTTGGTGGCTCGTTCCACTGCAGAGGCAGAGTATCGTGCTATGGTGCTTAGTACCTGTGAGATGATCTGGTTGAGATCACTTCTACATGAGCTACGCCTGCTGAGAGAAGGACCATTGCGGTTGTTGTGTGATAACAAGTCTGCAATTAATATTGCCAATAACCCAGTGCAACATGATAGAACGAAGCACATAGAGATTGACAGGTTCTTCATGAAAGAGAGACTGGACAAGAAACAGTTGGAGATCTCCTACATTACCTCTGGACAGCAACTAGCAGATTGCCTTACGAAGTGGTTGAACTCTAAAGGAGTGGAGAATGCTTGTAACAAGATGGGCATGATAAATATCTTTTGCTCATCTTGAGGGGGAGTATTGTGTAGTGTGATATTGGGTGTGTGTGTAAAGAAAGTGTGAGGTTAATATAAATAGAAGTGATAGCCTCTCCTTGGAGGCTAATCACACTTTCCCTAAAACTCTACACTAACCCATGATAAAAATTCATGAGGAACATGGGAAATTGTAGTTGATGTAGGGGATGTAGGGGTAGGGATAGGAGGGGGTGAATGTATGTTGCAAAAGGGGGGAGATATTAACACTGGAATTTATTATAGCATGAGAAACATGTGAAATTGTAGTTGAAATATGGGTTGTATGGATAGAGAGAAGATATGGAGTGAGGAGGTAAGATGCAAGAGAGGGAGGGAGATGATAACAATAGAAATTTAAGAAAGCACGCAATAGATCACTGTTGAAGCAACTTATAAGATATTATCAAGGCACATACTTTGCTTCCCTTTGGAAAATCACTCTTCAGCTGCTTTTGCATATTTAATCTTCAAAGCAAACAGAAACTTCAACATTTTCAGCACATATCAATTTGATAAACTGAATAATGTTACTGAAAATTTAGCTTTATGCATTTGATCTTTATTTATCCAAAGTTCTAGTGCATCATCACAATTGAAGAGGCTACTTGCATTTACGTCAAATATCATATAAAAACCATGTTCTATTGGGCAAAACAAAACTTGCGCCTCTTGTTGAATAGATAATAATTTACCTTTAAACCATCACTTGATAGGTCGATGGCAATTCTACACCTGTTTCCATAAACAATAATGAATAAGAAGGAATCAGCTTTCTCTTAAAAGAATATGGAAGTTAGAAGAAAGATATACCTTTAAACCATCACTTGATAGGTCGATGGCAATTCTACACATGTTTCCATAAACAATAATGAATAAGAATGAATCAGCTTTCACTTAAAAGAATATGGAAGTTAGAAGAAAGATAATATACTTGTTTTGGTAACTTTGAATAAGCACAGCTTTCAAGAACATCATGTACTACTCTTTTTCTGTTAAAAACTATGAAGGTACAGACACATACACATGACATAGATAACAACACAACACTGAAACAGAGACATATCAAATTCTTAAGACCTATGACATGAGGACATGGGAATACATTTTTGACATAATACTCAATTAGTTAAGAATGAATACATACATACATACATATATATATAATTTTTAAGGAGCTCGACTATCTGCACCGCAATCGATTGCGGTGCAGATTGTTTTTTTCTATAAAGAAGAAGAAAACTTCACAACGGTGTGACATCGATTGCAGTGCAGCTTGTTTTTTTCTATAAAGAAGAAGAAAACGTCACATCGATGTGACATTATGTCACACCGTTGTGACGTTTTTTACCAGTTATGGAAAAAAAGAGTCTGCACCGTAATTTTTGTGGTCCAGATAGGAATTCTCTTTTTAAGAGATGTATGCCTCTAAAGTGTCCGACACATGACCTTAAGGTTTTATTTAAAGCTTGATACGGCTCCAGCACATGGCTTTTAAGGATTTTAAAATCAGACATGGCTTGGAGTGTCTGACACTTGTCAGACAAGTGACATGCAATAGTCAATGTGTGACATGTGATCGATACGGTCACAACACACATTTTGAACCGTCCATGCTTCATTAAATACAACAAAAACAAGATTTTAATCTGAAGGAGATAAGCTTACATTGATTTGGCAAAAGACTAGTACAATGTTGGATGCAAGCACCTTATTATATGAAATAAAAAGTTAAGATATATACTTAACGTTTAAACTAAAGGTACTTTTACATTATTATTTTTCTTGCCAACCACACAGTACCTGCTAAACTTACATTTTTCAAAAACACTAAGAAGACATTATTTTGAAAATAAAACCATCAAAATTCAATGTAATTTCATTTCATTTTAATAAATAAACTGCATTAATTTGAGATAAACATTTTATGAGAGGAAAAGAGGCAAATTGAAGAAGCAGACATGGATGTGCCAATCTGACAAGACATTAAAGCACATCAACAGAAAATTTTAAAACTAACAGAAAAATAATAAGAAAGAGTATCCAACATGAGAACAGCTTCATGAAAAAAGTAGCATGATTGAGAGAAGGCTAATAAAACTAAATCCCTACAAAAAAAATACAAAGCTTATTATAATATAATCACAAATGCCAAATGAACCATAAATAAAGAGGGAAAATATATCACCGAGGGAGCAGTTTTCTTCACAGACAAGTTGTTCCACATCTCAGTTCTAAAATACTTTGCATTACTCTTAAATCAATTAAGACAGGTCTTGATCAAGTCAAGTTCAAGCTTGCAACTATTTTCCTGAATTAATGGTGGTTATTTTCATTTAAATTAATTTTACATATGGTCAAAGATGTAACAAAACTTCAAATAAGTATAAAGTTGTGAAGAAACTCCTACTTCCGCAAGTATCAATCGTTACTTCTATAAAATGCAGGGGTTAGTGAATTCAAAAATGAAATCAGTATAAAGTGCCAGAAGTTTTTATTGTGAGACATCATAGAATGTCCAAAGAACCATTCTGGAATATTGATATTTTATAGATCGAAAATGACAGCACTAAATTCATATAGGGGAATGTGATTCAATAATACAGAACCATCATGATCAAAATACTTATAGTTTCATCCATCATGGACTTGCCGTTCCAATTCACATTAAACTTCATGGAATTTCATGCGTACAGTTTGCATAAATGAAATTGGAATTTCCAAATTGTGGCTTCTTTGATAAATTGAATAAAATAAACTGTACAAACTTATTTATCTCCAATCTAGGAGCGTAGATTCAAATACCTTCAATTTCATATACATTGACATATCAAAAAATTTCAAATTATTATTATTACCAGTTTTGAGATTTGGAGAACTGCTTTGAAGAAAATTAGGAGATCTAATAGGCTGCAGAGAGAGTAGTGGTGATGTGGCAACCAGAAATTTGATATTTACATTTTGAGCAAATTCCAATTCGCAATCTTCCATAAAAACTAAAGTGACGAATTGCAATTCACTAGGGAATTGGGATTCCTCAATTCGAAACCAACAAACTGTGTATTGTGGCATAGCCATGTAATCTAGCTAAAACTTTGAAATATATAAGAAATATATAAGGTTGGCCAACAATGCTTAAACAAGGTCTGATAGTTGGATTATGTTAAGAAATTAAAAAAAATGAACAGAAGAGTTTGTTCGTAATCAAGATAATCATTATCTGTCCACTAATGTAATAAGAAGTATTTCCCAGGAGACTCCACCTGAAAATACATAATTCTATGTATAGATCATACAGATCAAGTACATCATAGTTTCATCAATAATCACAATCACATCACCAAAAAAATTACAAACAGTGAAAGGTTTGCTAAAGATAGCCCATGCACTCTAATGTGTTGAGTATTTGATATCCAAGATTCCAAATACATGTTTTGATGATGTAGAAACATTGTTGTGTGGTCTAATGAATTTCATTGAGCATGACAGATTTAATTAGACCAAATGATTTGCTCAAGATTTGCTCAAGCACATAATCAATTATCTCATAGCAAGGATTGGTAAAGAATGGTGGTGTAACTCCAAGGCAAGGATTTGAAGAGGAAGAATTCAATGACAAGAAGATGAAGAACATGGACTATATCAAATAAAGCTTGAAGAATATTTTATATTTGATGTACTATTTTTGTTCTTGTCATTAGAATTCTTGTGATGCCTTGAAGATGGTACACACACACTTAGGATCAATCACAAAATGTTCTAAAATGATTTAGATAGTATATACTAGAGTTTTCTGATACTAAACTGCATATCAGAATAGTAACCGACTACCAGTTGTATATGTGTCAACTACTGAGTATTGACTGATCTCAGAAACTTTATGATTCCTACAGGAGTCAACTATTGTTGTTCTAGGAGTCAACCACTGTCCTGTTGGCAGCCTACAACGGTCAAATTTTTATCTGTTTTTTGTGACCGTTAGGAGGGACTTTTTGGTGTTTTTCTTGAGTTGTTTTCATCCTGTTTATATGGGAATGATCTCTAATCAATAGGCAAAAATTCTAGAGAAAAAGAATAGGGAAAAGAAGAAGAAAATGCCCAAAGCCCTCCATAGCTCTTGATTTTTTCTCCATTATTTTTGAGCTATCTTCTACTCTTCAAAAAGACAAAATTCTGTAGAGTAGAAATCATAAAACTTAGCCACACTATACTTTTATGTGTTTCATCTTCAAGTTTTAGGGAGGTGTAATCTTTGTGCTTCAAATTGTAAACCTCATTGGAGAGGGGAAGGGTTCTCAAGAGAAAATGTGTTGTTGCTCTCATTGGTGAGGTGTGGTCTCGAAGAGACATGTTGGTCCATTCATCAGCTTATGATTAAGTGGACTTGTTATATAACTATTCAGTGAATAGTGAAAAAAGTCACGTGTGACTTGAGACTGGATGTAGCCCGGGGTTTGGGTAAACCAGGATAAATCTCATTGTTTGCATTTGTATTGTCTAGTTTGTGTTCTCTATCTTTATCTTGCACTTGTGTTTCTTTTTGTTGCTTACTTTATTGCAAGATAATTTTGTTGATTAAGTATTAATTTGGTAATCCAATTTAATAATTTAGGTAGAATTGTGATGTGGGCCTTCCCGAGCACCGACAGAGCCTCATGGGGCTCCACCGCGCTTCCGCTGGGCCCGACAGCACCTACAGACCTCTATGGCACCACTTGGGGCCCACTTCGGGGCCCGAACAGCTCATACACCATATTTTCAGCTACTGGAAGGGCCCGGAGGAGGATACCAGCAGCGCGACGATGACGACGATCCTCCAGAGTATTTGTGGGGGCCCGACGACGCCTTTCGGGTCCCACCTTGGCCCGGCAATAATCTGCCGGACGTCATTGAAAGCGGTAGAGACCAATCTCATCTGTTTGAACCGGAAGGAGGCTTACAATTTACTGGAAATGGATGGCACACGGACATCATGCACCACCTTGAGGACAAGGTGGATTTTCAGGGGCGGAGTAGTGATGCGGCTGATATTCGGAGGGAAATTGATATGCACACAACAAGCTGAGATTGAATTGTTTTGCACACTACAGTCGGGGTTATAAGAGGACAACCGGCCCTAGAGTATGGGGATACGAAAATTGTGAAAGAAAGTTCATTTTCTAGTTTATTATTCCTTAGATCTCTTGTATTATGATTTCCTATTTCCTTAGATTAAGTGTTAGTTAATTGTCGCTTCCATTCTTAGTCATTTATTTAACAAGTAGTACTTTTTAGTTATTTTAATCTTTATATTCAGATATGAATTTCAGATCCAGATCTAGGTTCACATCAGAATCCTACTATACATTCAATTCTTTTTAAGTTTAAAGGTTTAGGGGTCATCTCATTGGTCAAATTAGCAACTATAATATCATTTTCATTTGCCCCCATCTATGTTATCTTCTTGTATAAAAAGAAGGAGACGACGGGAAAGAACATCAAAGAAGGATGCATATGGGAAATCAACACCAAATATTAACATGTGTCGTATTCTTTTTCAACAGTCATTCTTCCTAAATTTTGTTTGAAATCAAGATAATTTCTCAAATTCTATTTCCAAATTAAGAAAAATAAAAAAACATACATAACATAAAGACACTACAACCACTAGTTGAAACCATTTATATTGCAGAAACGTTACTGTAACTTGCACAAATGAATATAGATTAACTATCCACTTAGGATAACAATATTCACAACCCCGTCTTCTGAGAAAGGGGTATATCAACCTGATAGCCAATGAGTCATCTCAGAGAAATCAATAATAAGGCTGAGTAGGGCCAAATGATGTTATACCACATGAACATGGAGGGCCAGAAAAGTGCTAGCGCAGGCATAAAGTGATAGACCTGCTTCAATTCACACTTTACAGCGTGCCGACCAACCCCGCAAAAGAATCTTATTTTAGTCGGGTAGAATGTGTGCATCATAGCCATGTATAAGCTAAAGATCAAGAACCTGACAGTGGACAAGATCTGCTGAACCGAACTTCTTAGCAACAATAACCTTCCAGAAATTTGCTCCTTCAACTGTTAAACAGCCAGGTTTTTCAGAAGGTGGGTTAGCTGGAGTAGATGACGAAGTTGAAGGGGAAGAAGAAGGGCAAATGTTATTCTCAAAGTCAGCCTGCAATAGTAAGATGGTGTCACCATTATCTTTTGTGATCACATGCAGCTTGCCAAGAATACCAGCAAGCAAATAAGGAAACTCGGCCTCGGAGATCAAATCACGAAGCGGGACCTTTGGTGTGACATCATTCCAAGCATCATCACCACCGTCATATACCTTTATGACTCCACTATTCAAAGAGGTAGAAGGTTCCAATGCATATAATTTTCCATTCACAACAGTGCCCAACTTTGTCCCCGCCTGCATCGCAGGCCAGCCATCTCCCATTCCAATCGGCATTTCTGACCAAGAATCCATATCGGGGTTATAAACTTCGCCTCCAATATCAATGAAAAATGGCCAATTATATAAACTCTGGGGAACACACAACCTTCCTTCATATGCAGTCATTCCAGTTGCCATAGGTTTCAACATGTCAGCCAGGAAAAGTGTAGGCAAATGTGTTGCTTTCGAGAATGGCATACTCGGTAGTTGTGTCCACTGACCAGTATATGGATCAAATACCTCAGCAGAACATAGAGGAACAAAACTGCCTCTCTCCCTGCTAACCCCACCCGCAACATAAAGCTTGTTATTTAGAATGCCAGTCTTACAAAATGCCCTACCCACAGTCATAGAACTCACTTCCTCCCACAAATTTACACAAGGGTCATATCTCCAAACATTTTTCGCAGTCAAAGCCCTGGAGAATCCTCCTAAAACATAAATGCAACCATCAACAGCTCCAACAGCGCAACCCGACAAAAGGACTCGATCACAAGCATCATTCCATCCAAGCCAACCTCTTATAACATCAGCCAGTTTGATGCTAGAGCCCATAACATTCCTCATTTGAAACCCAAGGAACCCCTTTCTAGACTCTTTACCAAAATCAACCATATGCATTGGTGGCAACCGTTGCCATTTGCCAGACAAAGGGTATAAAGCATGCCAAGAAAGCTTATCATCATCAACTTTTGTCAGCAGATACAACCATTCTTCGGTTGTTCCAAGCTCTCTCCTCAGCTGAAAGAGTTTGGGATTAGTGACTGCGGCTTTCCAGCTCTGTGACACTACCCTCATGCTTAGATAGCAAATCCTAGGCAATCTAGCAAGGATCTGCAACGAAATCTCATCAGGGAGACTAGGGATAAGCCTTGGATGTAGAAACTAAAGATCTAGAGGTGTACAAACCGAATAACACAGATCTAGATATACAACATGCGGAATCTTAAATCATTAACCTACTCGGATTTAGCGGAAGCGTACCTGAGTCCATCGCTAATAATATGAAAGATCCCGACGATAGCACAACGGACGATCTTCCAGAATAGCACGAATCAACCGTTTGGAGAATCCCTTTAGCCTTCTCCCGGTTTCTCTCCTAGCGACGGGACGTAGAAAAGACGGCTCAACTTTGTTCGTGTATTCCGGGGACCATGACCGCTAATATTTATAGGCTAGCCTCCATAGCCCTAGGGTTTCTAATTCGGCCCATCAATGAGTTGAAGCCCAATAGTCACCACACATAAAGGCCCACAACCTATATGACTCATTTAAGCCCACTTAATTAATTAAAACCAGATCACTAATATATTGGGCTTAATATGACAGCGTAGCACTTATATAATTATTCACCGCATATTAGCCCAACGTTGGATTAAGATCCAACTTGTTGGATAAGTTCCAACAATCTCCCACTTGGGCTATATGCTTAAACTTTATGATTATATTTCATAGTGCATACAACCAAATAAGATCTTAACTTACTGTCATTTCTTTAATGAGTTAAGAACAATCCGGTCCATCAATTATATTAGCAAGGGATCAAAGAGATCTTCGCCGCAGCAATTGCAGCTCGACCCATCAGTGGTTACCGTGCTAATACAAAAGAATGACATGGATTATGAAGTGGATGTGTAGCATGGAAATTACATGTAATGTGATCTAACATGTCTATTTCCAACTGATCCTCCTTAACCTTAGTGAGATCATATACAAACCAAAATCGGAGTAAAGCCGAACTGAAACCAAAAACTTTATTTCTGATCAGAAAACAACCTCAAGCTTAAGCTGGAGACTTAATTTTGTCTATCATATGAGCACCCAAAAGAACAAACTCCCACAAAACTGAATGTTCTTAATGAAATGACATCCATATGAGTAGCTAGCTCATAAAACCTTTTGGATGACATTTCCTTACTATAACGGATCCGTAATTACATGGTTTGTTCCGATGTGCTCATTAGACAATTATACACTCTTATTAATCAACAATCTAGGAACTTGATCTCTGAATATCTAAACTTTGTCGAGTTCATGTTGTTGCTGGAATATAAAACTGCAGACTTCATTGTCACTAAATAAACTGTGTGGTGTATCAGCACCATCCCTAATTTGCAGCATGGTGACAAAATATGCAGATATATTTCATGATTTGGATGTCACATAATATGATATGAAATCTAAAGCCATGTCAGAAGAGACTATATAAAAGGGACCATTTAGATCTCTTCTAGTAGATGGCGCCTAACATAGATTTTCATATATTCTTTGCATCCAATAAATGGTCAGAGTCAGTATACCAAAATGATCTCAAACCTTTTTGACTACTGCCTTGAACATGTAACCCTTTTGCTCTCCATAAATATCGGAAGACACATTTGGCTGCTATCAAATGGTCAACTCCTGAACTTAACAATCTGCCCAACACATCTGTAATATATGCAATAACCAAATGCATATAAAACTGACTCCCTATTGGTGAGATATAGGAAATCTTCTGAAGATTATTCTCAGGGCAATTATTGAGACTAAACTTGTCTCCCACAGAACTTAACATTCATTACCACATAGATATTATAGAAATTACATGCTCCCACAGAACTTAGATAACATCATTAAATATCATCTCAAAACCAAACGAGGTGATCACTTAATGAAATTTAATGTATTAGTAACGATATTGAATTGCTCTACTAATGCCATTATAAACCTTATAGAGTCTTTCATGAAAACTGAATAAAAGTCTCTTTTCAATTAATGCATTCTTTTCCGTATAAAGTTTTTGAGTGATACGCTTTAAATCTTTTCTTAATACCCTTTTGAATTTCTATTGATTATAAAAAACTATTTACAATCAATAGGTTTCAAACCTTATGGCAATGAGAAAAAGATTTTAAGTATCATTTAAAGACTTTCTTAATTAATGCATTAATCCATTTAGAGATGTAAAACCTTTTATGACTTGATGTAAGTCAAACTTCCGTCATCCTAATGTCAACGGTAAACTTGTCATCTCTTTAATGGATTTTCCTGAATGGCAATTAGTTACTTGAGGTGCTAGAGTTTGTCCTTATGAACAATTTCCCGAATGGGAGGAATTGCAACATTATCTTGAATTTATTGTGTCTTGAACAATGTCAGGAATACCATCATGAGCAATGCCAACCACACCTGTAGGGATATAATCCTCTTTAAGAATAATGTTACTAACTAAATTTCCCCCTTCAAACCCAGCATCCTCAAATAGGTGTGCATTTCCTAATTCGAAAACTAACTTAATAGTGGGATTATGTAAAATCATACAAAATAATATCAACTTTAAAACTATTCAACAAAATTAGAAAATCATTAGCATTATGTCCTATTACTTTATTAGGCTTGTAAAGCCTTACTTTAGTTGGACATATCCAAACATGCAATTGATTCATTTGTTGAAACTTTATTAAGGATATAAGCTGCAATCAAAATATAACTGAATTGTAAACTGTTAATTCTTTCATTACAACACATGTACTTAAACTGCAGGAATTTTAGAAATAAAGCAACATTGCCAAATAAATGAAGATTATAATGATCTTTTAAAGAACTAGAGTAAACTGATTTTGAATTAAGAGACAACCAAATTTTCCATTCAAAATTGAACATTTATAACCAAATTTGTTCAAAATAGAAATGGAAATCCAAATTCCGTTAAAACGGTACATAATAGTCTCATAAAATTCAAATACAATCTAGCATTTAAAAGAAATAATCTAAATTTAATGTGCCTCTACTTGAACCATCTTGCCATTGCCCATATCGATGTATATTTCACCATCATTTGGCTCTTGGCATCTTAGGCAATCCTGCATAGACACAATGATGTGAATGGTTATACCATGATCTTTCCATCACGTGTCTATAAGTACCAAAGTTTGCATGAAAAGAAATTATCTTAGAATTAAACCAAATTTCGCAGCATACCTTTCTTATCTTTAGTGGTAGAGATCATATGAGCACTTTCTGTCTTCCTTGCTCAAGCCTGTTCTCTTCCTGGACACAGTGCGAGATGAGCTCATCCAGAGACCAAGTCTCATCCTTCAGATTGTAGCTCATCTTAAGCTGGTTGAACTGTGATGGAAGAGATATCAAAATAAAATGCACTAGCATAGCCTCAGAGAGGTCTGGCTCAAGTGCTTTCAACCTTGAAGCAATATTAGACACCTTCAGTATATGCTCCCTAATGTTTCCCGTACCCTTATACCTCATTGAATTTAGAATTGTCAAGAGTGTACCAATTTCACCCCTTTCACTCTTGACTAATCTGTTTTCAATGTCAGAAAGGAATCCTTTAGTTGTGGTAATTATATCTGAAATAGTGCTCCTGAGATATTTTGGAATGGCAGAAGAAATTTTCAGGAATAATAGCCGAACAGAAAACAAGAAAACAATTTATAACTTGTTCATATGGGTATTAAATACAACAACAAATTCAAATTAATGCTATTTTCCCATCTCAAGACATCCACCCACTAGTCCAATATTTATATTTGGATAATCTATTGACTAGTCACTGACATCTTGTTGTAGCAATCAGACAATGACAATAATAACATGTCAAAAATAAAACTTCCTTTGGGCCGAATTAAATTTGCATGCATTGAACTCACTAATCATCACCTTGTCTATTGCCACAGGTGCGCATGAAATGGTATAGAACGGTAATCTTCCTTTGGGCCGATTTAGCATTCTTACGCAAATCACGGGCACATTAGATTCTTTTTATATTCATGAAATGAAATAATGCAAATCAACAGAGCCCACTTTGGCGAGGTGATGATTGCACGAAGTCATTTCAAAAATATATACCTTTGCAAAATTTGAATCTAAGTCGCAATTTAATACATGAATATACTTTAAGTGGAGATATTCAAGTCCACTTTTCTTCAAAATCAAATTTAAGGCAACCAAAATTTTCATACAAAAGTATGTATTCAACTTGTTATATTTCGAGATTAGAACTGATCTTCACAAGAAAACCCACTTTGTTGAGTTGATGATCTAATCATTCTATATTCGAAATATATAATTTATTGTGCCAAAAATTGAAATTGAAACTAAGCTGAATTTAACACAAAATGATTACAATAAGTGGAAATATATATAAGAACCTTTTATTCCACCCTTCTAATCATATATAATGAGTTAAATAAAATCCATAATTTCAACACAAATTTTCTTCTTATAAATGGGGTATTTAGGTGTACTAATGTGTATATGAACATACATAGAAAGATATATATATTAATATACACTCTATCCCATTATATATAACTTTAAAATGTGTCAAATTTCCTTAAGGCCATTTGCTTGATGGTTAGTGGACAAAAATTCTTTAAGGCCTTTTAAACTTATTCTTAAGGAGAAATATATGTTAAACCTTTTTATTTGCTCCCGAAGAAAACACCTGAATTTTGTGTTTTAATTTAAATCTAAATTTAGGCAAACTGAATTTTCATACCAAGGTATGAAGTCAACTTGTTATATACCGAAGTATATATATGTATGTTTTATGCCATAAACTTCGAATTTAAATTTATTTTGCACAATTAACACAAAATTTATCTTTGAGGAGGAATATACATATAAACGTCTTATTTCCTCCTTCAATCCAAATTAAATTCAATATTGGGCAACCAATCATACAAAAGTATGTATTTAACTGTTTATGTTACGAAATAATAATAATTTAACAGTAAGGCCCACTTTGGTGGGATCCCGTAATAATTAAAATTATTTTGAAACATATAAACTAATTTGCCCAAAAATTGAATTCAAATTAAACTGAACTTAAATGTAAATATATTTGAAAGCATTTTATTTACTCATTCGATCCGTTTAAAATTCATCCAGGCAACTGATCATACTGTGTATGTATTTTAATCCGTTTACATTCTGAAATAACAACAATTTTAATAGTGGAACCCACTTTGGTGGAATTTCACAAAAATTAGAGTTATTTCGAAATGTATATTTAACTGAATTTTGCCTAAAGAATTAAAATTGGAATGAACTTAAATTTAACACACAAAATTTTGGGCTTAAAGGAAATATATATACACAACCATTTATTTCCTCCTTCCACGAATTTAAAGTTAAATTTTAGGCACCAAATTTACATACAAAGTATGTCCGTAGCTTTTTATATATCGAAATAAGGGTAATCGCCACGATAAAGCCCACTTTGGTGGGGTTTTAATTTGATTACAATCATTTCGAAATATATATATATATAATGAAGCGTGCCAAAATTGAATTTAAAATTCAAACTGAATTTTAACACAAATTTATACTTTGGGGAAATATATATAAAGATGTCCATTTATTTCCCCTTCCATTAGTGTTAAAATAAATCCAAAACAGCCCCAAATTTGTGTCCAAATGATCCAAAAATTGGGTCCAATATTAGCCATGCGGGTGCCCAAAACTGTTTTGCAATAAGCCTAAAAAAAGGCTAAAGAACTGGTTTGCAATAATAGGCCCCAAAAAACAATCAAATAACCCAAACATGCCCAAATTAGAAGCCCATATACTGAAGAAAAAAAATATTTTTTTTTTTGAAAAAATAACTGTTTGGGCCCAATTTGGCCCAAAATCTGCTAGGGTTAGGAAACCCTAGCAGAGTTTTAGGTCCAACAAGGGGGCCGACCGCCGCCGACCCCTTTTCTTCAGATCCGGTGCCGGCGAGGGGCCGGCGCCGGCCGCAATTGACAGGGGCGGCGGGGCTGCCCCGTCTCCCGATTAGGGGCGGCGGTTTCCGCCCCGTCTCCTGCGACAACCAGGCGCCTCTGGCGCCTGCCGTCGCCCAATCAGGGGCGGCGGTTGCCGCCCCGTCTCCGCGACGAGCAGGCGCCAGAGGCGCCTGCCGTCGCCTGATCAGGGGCGGCAACCGCCGCCCCTTTTCTGCGAATCCGACAGACCCCCACCGAAGGTGTGGGTCAGATCTGGCCGGCGACGGGGGTAGGGCACCCCCAGTCGCCGGAAACTCGTGCTGGGGGCGGCGCGAGTCCGCCCCCTTTACTGAAACTGAATGTGGGCAGCGCGCTGCGCCCCCTTTGTCGCAGATTTAATGACCTTCAGCCTACAGGGGCGGCAAAGCCGCCCCTTTCTGATCTGTGTCGACGCCGGCATCGCCGGCGCCGATCTTCCGACGGGGGCGGCAGGGCCGCCCCTCTTTTGCTGTGTCGGGCGACGGCCGGCGGGCCGCCCCCCCGATCTAGGGTTTACAAAAACCCATTGTTTTGGAAAAATTAATTAAAAAACCAAATTTTTGCATAGATCCGAATATTATATATGATAAAAAATGATTTTTTAACAGATCCGAAACTTAAACCAGATTAAAAATCTGATTTTTATCAGATCTACTACGAGCAAACAAAAATTTAAGATCCACAGCATGTGGGCTCTGATACCACTTGTAGAAACTAAAGATCTAGAGGTGTACAAACCGAATAACACAGATCTAGATATACAACATGTGGCATCTTAAATCATTAACCTATTCGGATTTAGCGGAAGCGTACCTAAGTCCATCGCTAATAATCTGAAAGATCCTGACGATAGCACAACGGACGATCTTCCAGAATAGCACGAATCAACCGTTTGGAGAATCCCTTTAGCCTTCTCCTGGTTTCTCTCCTAGCGACGGGACGTAGAAAAGACGGCTCAACTTTGTTCGTGTATTCCGGGGACCATGACCGCTAATATTTATAGGCTAGCCTCCATAGCCCTAGGGTTTCCAACTCGGCCCATCAACGAGTTGAAGCCCAATAGTCACCACACATAAAGGCCCACAACCTATATGACTCATTTAAGCCCACTTAATTAATTAAAACCAGATCACTAATATATTGGGCTTAATATGACAGCGTATCACTTATATAATTATTCACCGCATATTAGCCCAACGTTGGATTAAGATCCAACTTGTTGGATAAGTTCCAACATTGGATTCTCACCAAAACAATCCGACGACATCCTCAATCTCTTGCAAGGTTCCATTTGAGAAATTTCGCAATGCTATCTTGTTTTAGTTTTATTTAGCGGCAAGCTCAACAAAGACCCCATAAATACCCTCTATGTCCTAAAAACCAAAAAACACAAACACCGAGTATTTGTTTTGAAAAACTAAAAGTTCCCCTACTTGTTTTGCAACGAAATATACCTAGCAAGAAGAAGAAATATATTTAAGAACTTAATTATGAAGTATTTAAATACATTAATTGTCTGCATACCATAAAATTGGTAAACTGAACAAAAAAAATTTGAAGATTAGAAGAGATATGAATAGCAACTCAAAATTCAAAGATCCTTTTACTAAAATCACATATCTTTTTCAAATTAAGAATCAAAGAGATCATAATGTTAATCAAAAATTCATTTTTTTTCATCGCCATCGTAGTTAAGGATCCACAAAATATTAAACTCAAGACATATAACTTGTAAAGGCGTTAGATTCAAACAATTTAAGGAGCATTCTGTTACAGATAAGGGGGCTGTCAAAATGAAATTTTGAGACGCGATGTTTTAATGAATTAACATCACAGTTTCAAAATTCAACTAAGAATCAAAAACAACAACAACGAGCACACGTTTTTCCCCGAGAGAACCTCAGTCGATTTGGCATTACAAATTCGTCAAAAATTAAGCCCAAATTGATCGATTTCTGCACAATATCGATGCCGTAATTGGATAAATTCCTGATATTTAGATGTAATTTACAGAAAAGGAGGAAAACTCAACTTGAACCTGAAAGGAAATGTAATCCTACTTTGAAATGAAGTTTTGATCTTGTCATATTATTTGACCTGAAAACTTCCAGTTTTTTCGGTTGCGTACTGTTTACTTCAGGAGAGGCTAACCAAAAAATAATACGGTTTATCCTAATCCACAAGAGAGGGTGTCTTGTATGTCCTTTTACATAAAGGTGACAAGTGCAAGCTCATATGAGCTTGTATTTGATGTACTTGTCCCCATTCATGTGAGAAGACATATAAGACATACTCTCATATGACATATAATACCTATTATTCTCTTTTTACATATCGATCATGTAAATTTTCATATCTAAAAACTTGATCTCAAATCTTAATATTTAAAAAATTACCTCTCAAATTTGCTTAATTCATGTGATTTCACCCGTCAAGTTTAAATTTTGTATGTTGCCCCTAATTCCTACTCTTTAGAGGGTGAATACGTTATGGTCGAAGTTGGCATTGATACATCATTATTATTGAGGCCCAAAAGCCCAGTCAAGGCACACCGCTTCGGCCCAGCTTCCCAGAAGCCCTCATGTGTGGCCCACCGTGTCCTTGGGTAAGACGACAGCTCGACTAGCCGTTGGGCTTCATCCTTTAAAGTATTGGCTCATAATGAAGGCATCCAATGACTGACCGTTATCACATTATCAATGGCGACAACGCAGCGGCTTGAATGCTCGAACGTTACCCTCTAACGTCTCACCTATAAGAAGCCTCTCAGACAATGAGCAAGTGGATCCTTTTCAGAGACGACTCTACTCACTACTCTAGTGAGTGACAATCTCCATACAGATACTCTTACACTCAGTATCTGCTCCGCACATACTCTTACATTTTCTCCATAGCTTAGCACAATAACTATCGGTTCGTCTCTCAACAGATCGGTCATAGTTACCACGAGCTACCACAATTCGAATCTAGCCCAGGGTACCAGAGCTCAAACAGCTCGTACTTGGCAGGAGATAGCTCGACTTGGCTCAAAAAGGCCAAGTCGAGGCATGTTCAACCCGTGGTTAGCTCGCCCAATACCCAGCCTGCAGTCCACGTCCTCCCCCCGCCAAGCCACTGCAACGGCGGCCTCGTCGTGGTCAATCATCATCCATTAATGGTTGTGGTCAACCATCATCGTGTTTGGCCTAGGAGTTAGCTCGCCAAGAGTCCGATCAGCTGCCACCGTCCTTCTACGTTAGCTACCGCAGCCATGCTATTGTATTGCAACACCATTGGTGAGAATACTGGAACGTTTTGGGAAATTATATGCTATGAATTTTTGAAAGAAAGGAACAAACAAAATACATCTCTTTTGGAAAGAATAATATTTCCAGAAAACTAGGGATCGGTGTAAGCTTACAGGCTGTGCCAGACAATTTCCGTGTATATTGAAAAGATTATATAGGATCAAGATTCTCCAAGGCTACAGGATTGCTCAACCATATACGGCATAATCCGATTGGAATTATCCGAATGCAGTCCGTATTCGTATTCTGTTGGATGCGGATAAGGTCCTAAGGATATCAAACTACTCTATCGATTTTACACACATTATCTTTTTTACACATATGTTCGTATTTGAATTCGAATCAACCATACAAGACTGCCACGTGGTTAATGTGGCTAAAAGGCACAAATCATGGGATTTGAGATTGATTCAAACTTAAAAACAGTTCCATATGATAATATCCGTTGTGAGATGAATCCACTGCATCGAGATCAATTCGTTTCCCCTCTTTCAATTTTCTTTTTACTTTTTTTGGGGAAAAAAAATATTTAACTAGAAAATTAACAAATTTTGCGATTTCAGTCCCTTTGTAAATACGACTAATGACTGCCAAATCTCTCTCTCTCTTTCTTATTTAATTGCAAATTTAGCTGTCGCCGGTCCTGCACAATTTATCTCTCTCCCTCTCTATCTATATAAACAGATCTCTCTCCAAAATTCTATTGAGATCACACAATCCATCTTTCTCTCTCTAAGATGGCCGGATCTCCCCTGTTCACGAAGAAAGGGGAGAAGAATCACACCAACTCCGACCTACTCGGCCTTAAGACGCTGGCCGGAGGCGGCCAAGACTGCCGGTGCCGGTCGAATTGCGTCAGCCGTAGTTTCGTAGCGTCCAGGTCCTTTTTCAACAAGGCAACAGCTAAGGAGAAGGCTGGCGGCGGCGGCGGCGGCGGCAATGACAATGAGTGCTGGGCATCGTACGGGAGGGGGCACGGGCGAAAGTTCCCTCCGGCGATCCCGCTGCTCGCCAGGACGGGCAACTTGTCGTGCCACATGCCGTGGGTCCTTGAACGGACCTATCGCTCCGACGGCAGCCTGGTGATCAGGGAGGTGAGGGTCAAGCACCACGAGTACTTCCGCGCGTGCAGGGCGGACGGGAGGCTCGTCCTCCTGCTCGTCGAGCTCGACGAGGCGAACTCGCCCCTGTTCGTGTCCGGCCACACGTGCACTGCCGATGACAATGAGGATGAAGGAAAGACGGAGGGGAGTAACTACGAGATGTCGACGCTATCTTCGTCGATGCCCGAGCCGGCGTTTCCGGCGGGGACGAGGAGGTGGCGCGCCGTCGACGACAGGGGATCGTGCAGATGTCCGTGAGTAGGATGAGCACCGTGCATTTGTAAATTTTTTGAGATTTAATTTTTACGTTTACGTGTCTTGATTATTAGCATCTTAAGTTTTTTTTAAAATCTTGCATCTTGTTACTCCGACTACAGTCACCATTCACCGCCAACGACGACGATAACGATGATGAAAGAAATGTTAAATCAATGTAATTAATTAATTGTGCTCATTAAATATTTGGGCTGGCAATTTCCATGGCTGCCAATTAACCCTAATGTTGCTCTCACGGGTGCAACTGTCACCCTGCCATGATTGGCTGCCAGGTGTTGCTTGACTCGGTTCTAACCCTAACGCCCTTGAAAAGGTCCAAAGGTTAAAGATGGCAGATGGGGAAGGATCCAATCCATAGAATTGTTTTTGTTTTTTAAGATATGCCCAGGAAAATATATATGGACTATATATGTTGGGTATTTCTTCCAATTTCAAAGGTAATATAGTCCCACATTGGATGGGATATAAACCTTCAATGGGTATATTATAGACTTCCTCCATTGGACTTGTTAATGGGCTAGGACTTGGAGGTATCTCGCGGGCGCATGAGCCCACACCGAAACCGAGCCCAAATCGGGTTGAGCCGAATGGAAAATCTGGGCGTCGGATCCGGAAAACCTTAGCGTGTGTGCGCTGGCGTCGCGCCTGCGCAGGGGGGGTGCGCGCGCAGAGTGCCCGAGTTTTGCGTTAAATGTGTACATGGGGGACTCAAGACCCTCACCCGTGAGTGCCTGAATATTGTAACCAGGGTCTTTTCATCTTCTTCTGCTTACTTGATTGACTCTTTTGATATCTGGCACCATAGAATAGGACATGTCAATTATTCTTATATTAAAAAAATGAAAGCAATTGGATTGTTGAATGCTTCATCTTCCTCTAATGACAAATGTGAAATTTGTGTTGAATCAAAAGCCACTAAGAAAACATGTAGGTCTGTACACAGAGAAAGTGAACTACTTGCTTTAATTCATAGTGACCTTGGAGATTTGAAAAGCATAAGCAATATAACTAGAGGTGGTACGAAATTCTATATCACCTTTGTGGATGACTTCTCTAGATACACTGAAGTATATTTGCTTAGATCTAAGGATGAAGCTTTTGATATGTTTTTGAAGTATAAGACGAACGTAGAGAATCAACTTAATAAGAAGATAAAAAGGGTTAGATCAGATAGAAGAGGGGAATTTACATCTTTTAATGAGTATTGTGAAGAACATGGGATTATTCATGAGACCACACCTCCTTATTCACCTGAATCAAATGGCATATCAGAAAGGAAAAATAGGACCTTAAAAGAGATGATGAATGCGTTGCTAATTAGTTCAGGTGTACCTCTTAACCTTTGGGGAGAAGCTATTCTCTCTGCTTGTCATATTCAGAATAGAATTCCCTATAAGAAATTAGGTAAGACTCCTTATGAACTTTGGGTAGGTCATTCACCAAACCTTAGTTACCTCAAATTGTGGGGGTGCTTAGCTAAAGTTCTTTTACCTGAACCTAAGAAAAGAAAGTTAGGTCCTAAAACCTTTGATTGTATGTTTATTGGATATGCTCAAAATAGTGCTTCATATAGATTCCTAGTTGTTAAAAGTGAGCAAAACATAATGGAGCCTAACACTATTGTTGAAACCAAGAATGCTGATTTCTTTGAGCATATATTTCCAATGAAAATGGATAATATTAGGTTGACTTCTGCTCCTCCATCATCGCAAACTTCTGATGTTCATTCATTTGATAATGATGATGAGATAGAAGTAATAAGGAGTAAAAGAGTTAGGAGGGAGACTAATCTAGGTGATGGCTTTTTTACCTTTCTTATTGATGATGATCCTCTTACATACCATGAAGACATCACATCTCCCGATTCCACTTTTTGGAAAGAAGCAATAAACAGTGAATTAGAATCCATTATGTCAAATCACACATGGGAACTTGTTACATTGCCCACAGGAGCTAAAACTATAGGTTGCAAGTGGATATTTAAAAGGAAGCTAAAACCTGATGGTTCTATTGACAAGTTCAAAGCTAGATTAGTTGCTAAAGGTTTCAACCAAAAGAAAGACATTGATTACTTTGACACTTTTGCCCCTGTTACTAGGATAGCTTCTATCCGTGTCTTGGTTGCCTTAGCTTCTATACATAGTCTTGTTATCCATCAAATGGATGTAAAGACTGTTTTTTGAATGGAGATTTGGAAGAAGAGATTTATATGGAATAACCAGAAGGTTGTATCACTCCTGGAAAAGAACATAAAGTATGCAAACTTGTTAACTCTCTTTATGGTTTAAAACAAGCTCCAAAACAATGGCATGATAAATTTGACTCTGTCTTGCTTGCAAATGGTTATCATATAAATGATGCTGATAAATGTATTTACACAAAGTTTGATAATGGTGTTGGTGTTATTATTTGCTTATATGTTGATGACATGCTTATTCTCGGCACCAACCTAGATGTAGTAAATGCAACAAAGTCATTCTTGTCTTCTAAATTTGATATGAAAGACATGGGTGAGGCTGATGTGATCTTGGGTATTAAGTTAACTAAGACACCTAGTTGGATTATGCTTTCTCAAAAACATTATGTTATTAAAGTGCTTGAAAAGTTTGGATATCATGATCAAAAACCTGTAGCTAATCCATATGATGCTAGTTTACATTTAGCTAAAAATTTTGGTGAATCTGTTTCACAAATTAAATATGCTCAGATCATTGGTAGCTTGATGTATTTGATGAATTGTACTCGCCCTGATATTGCATATGCTATTAGTAGATTGAGTCGTTACACTCAAAATCCTAATAGTGATCATTGGAATCTTTGTCAAGAGTTATGAGATACTTGAAAGGAACTCTTGAATATGGATTATATTTTAGTGGTGATCCATTAGTTTTAGAAGGGTTTACTGATGCAAACTGGATCTCTGATTCAGATGAGCTTAAATCCACAAGTGGTTATGTTTTTACACTTGGTGGAGGTGCTGTGTCTTGGAAATCTTCCAAGCAAACTTGTATTTCTCGGTCTACTATGGAATCCGAGTTTATTGCCTTAGAGAAGGCATGTAGTGAAGGCGAGTGGCTTAAGAACCTTCTTGGTGATCTTCCCTTTTGTGAAAAACCGGGTACCGTCTGTGTCTATCCATTGTGATAGCCAAGCTGCAATTGCAAAAGCCAAAAATAAAGTTTTTAATGGGAAGAGTAGGCATATACGCCTAAGGCACTCTATTGTGAGGCAGCTGCTAGATCATGGGATAGTATCCCTTGATTATGTGAGGTCAGAGATGAATTTGGCAGATCCTCTAACAAAACCACTAAATAGGAAGTTAGTGGAAAGTACATCGAGGGGAATGAGACTTATACCTCAAACATAGGTCGAGAGTGATGGTAACCCAACCTATGTGATTGATGATCTCATGAAGTAGGTTCATATGGGTAACAACACGTCACTTGTTGATCGTGGGGGAGCACTATCATTAAGTTCATGTCCCTTCATATGGTGTAGATAGTGCTATCGACGATGAGAGAGTGTGAGTATATGACTCTTAATGGGAACCATAGCCCTTGTTGGGTGGTGTGCATAATCGTCGGCACACTTGATGGGTCCACCTATATGGGTGTGGAAGTGGGGCCGCTTCCTATGCGAATTTGGGTACATTCGCTAGAGCACTCATGAAAATCCAGGTATGGCGCATGGCCGAAAACGTGCCAACCCGAAAGAGCAAGCAACTATTCATTGATGATTCGATATGGGTTGTAAGTCAATGTTTTACAATAAAGGGGATTGGTTCATAGAAACTATATGTTTCACCAACTTCTTGTAGAACACACTTCCATTCCCTAAGTAATGGTTCATAGACCGAAAGTCACCATTGCTAATGTATTGAATTGTCGTATTCGATCTCGAAATCTTTCATTTTCCTCATCTTGGATTCGTTTTCCCTTACCTCTTGAAATTTTGAAATAGTGGGGGATTGTTGGGTATTTCTTCCAATTTCAAAGGCAATATAGTCCCACATTGGATGAGATATAAACCTTCAATGGGTATATTATAGACTTCCTCCTAATGGGCTATTGGACTTGTTAATGGGCTAGGACTTGGGGGTATCTCGCGGGCGCATGAGCCCACACCGAAACCGAGCCAAAATCGGGTTGAGCCGAATGGAAAATCTGGGCGTAGGATCCGGAAAACCTTAGCGTGTGTGCACTGGCGTCGCGCCTGCGCAGGGGGGGTTCACGGGGTGCGCGCGCGGAGTGCCCGAGTTTTGCGTTAAATTTTTTGGCCCGCTAGATTGGCAGAATTTGAAAGGCCCATTACGGTTTTAATTTTCCCCAACAGCCATATTTCTTTTATTGCGCTGTTTAATGGCCCAACAGCTATTTTCTCATTTAACTTCGCAACCGCTATTTCATTTAATGGCAGAATTAAAACCTTTTCTTAATTACAGAATTCCAACAGCCTTTTTATTCTGCCCTATATAAACTCAATTCTGGCAAGGGTTTTCAGGCATTGCGAAAACTCAATTCTTCCTCACCAAAAATCGCCGCTGCTTTGTTCTGTTCGTCTCGGCCTCCACAGCCCCGAGCCGATCTTCTCCTTCAGCATTTCCCTGTTGCGTTCATAGACCCGAGCCTGCTACGTCCTCCTTGCTCTTCCTCCTCTTCGTTCGAGATCGAAGAACAGTTGCTGCTCGCTGGAGCCTTGTATTGTGAGTGCACACTTACAAGGCCGTTGCCGTTGAATCCTGGAGGGTAGCCGCTTGCCCTGCCTTGCACCGAGTTCATACTCTGAGGGGCGGAAATCTACCCTTAAGGACAGTGCCTAGCACGCCTCGGCAAACCGATAAGTCCATTCTTCCTCTGAATTTCATAGCATCATCCTTTTAAATCTGCTGTTTTTATCAACAATATATACCTCGAATTGAGGTCCATGGATGGGTTGTTTGTCAAAATTGACAAAAGGTTGGGAAAATGTTAAGGGTTGAGATTCAGCGTTATTACTCTCCCAGAAAACAGCAGAAGAAAATATGGCAATGTTGGTGGTGAAGAAGCGTTTGGTTTCCTCTTGTGATTCTAATCCCGATCCAAATCGTTGTAATTCCTACTCGATCCTACTCCGCTTTAATCGAAGGTGATGTGGCCAAGCTCAAATGCCCCAAAAGCTTTGAGTTCATGTCTCTCGTCAACTCATTCTATACGAGAGCTCATTCAAGCTTCAGATCCAAATCTAAAAGGGCGATCTAATAATGACTAATCTAGAAGGGTGTGGCAAAGCTCGACGACGGTGATTAAACACGAGAATGAACGACGAAGCTCTAAGGGAAATGCTGGTTTTCTTTTTGAGGGAGAAATGAGTTAATCGTGTTGTGAATTAAACAAAGTGATAGAAGACTCACCTTATACTAAAGAGGTAAAAATGCCAAAATTTGTGATGGAATGGTAAAATAAAAACTGTGGTGTATTCATAAACATGTGTCCAACCAAAAACATATTGCAATAGAGGATATAAAGGGTGGCGACCTTTTAGGGTTAGATTTTATGCATCGATTAATAGAGCTAAGGTAATAAGTAATTGAGGGGAAAGAAAGCAATTCCTTATAATTTATTTCACTTTTTGGTATAAGATTAGGAAAATGTTTAATTTATTTGAGAAAAAAAATATTTTTTAATAAAATTGTTATCAGTTGAGATACTAATCGAAATATTAATATTAATGATTGAACTAGATTAATCAAATATAGCTCCAATGGAATCGCAATTCCGAGCCAAGCTTAAATTTGAGCCAATCCAAGGATATACGAGCCCATATCAAGTTCAGCTCGAGCTCAAGCTCAAAATCACTAATTAATTGTAGCAGAGCTTAAGGTTACTATCAAGGTTGGCCCACTTAATTAATGAACCCAATCCCACCGAGCGTTTAAATAGTCAAAGATCAAGTCGAGCTTCAAGAATCCGCAGCCCATAAGCAGCCCATAAGCAGCCCATATTTTCTCTTTTCCAACTCCCCACCCAAAATCCTCTCTTTTGCAATAAAAGAACAATCTTTGATGGAATCTGTTGCCCTATTCACAGTTCACACCAACTTCCGATGGGCAATCCAGAGCAGCAGCAACAGGTCGTTCTGATCACCGGCTGCTCCGAAGGCGGAATAGGGCACGCGCTCGCACGTGCCTTCGCTGCAGAGGGATGCGCCGTCGTGGCGACGAGCAGGTCCCTGGCCTCGATGGGGAGCCTTGGGGATGATCCCCGTTTCTTCCTTCAAGAACTCGATGTTTGTAGCGAGGAGAGCATCAGGAGATCCGTGGAGAACGCTTTGCATAGGTTCGGCCGGATCGATGTGCTTGTCAACAATGCCGGGGTTCACTTGGTGGCTCCCCTCGCTGAGGTCCCGATGGCTGCTGTTGAGCAGCTGTTCAACACTAATGTTTATGGTTATCCACCCTTTTTTATTTATGAAACTGTTAGTTTTTTCATATTTGGGCTTGTTTGTGCTATTTATGTTTTTGTTAGATTGGTAATAAAAAAGAGAGAAAAAGAAATGTGTGTTTTTTTTTTTTTTTTTTTTTTTTTTTGGGGGGGGGGGGGGGGGGGGGGGGGGGGGGGTAGGTGTGTGAAGCTAGATATTCATCATTCAATTTGAGATGGATGCCTAGTTTTTATACTATCATGCTGGAAATAGGTCTATTATTTTGATACCCCTAGATTATTGTAATTCATTTTGGATGGGGGTTTCCAATATCAGATATCAGATAGCATATTATCAAACGATATATCACGAATTCGAGGTTTCCACTGGGCTTTTCATAGCAGGTACGTGTTGGAGCCATTGGAAGTGTTGATGGGCTAGGATCAAAATTTAATAGAGATTTGTCATATAAGTAATGAAGTGCTGGAAAGAGGTTCAAATAAAAAATAGGCAAAGATAGGTGTGAATCAGTAGTGTCTGAAAGAGATGCTTTTGGATATCCTAAACGTGTCGGTTCTTCAGTAGGCAGGTATCCCCCTTTATTCTTCGATGATATTTGTTGTTAAGCCTTGATTTTCTTCCCATTATCATGCTCCTGTTTCAAAAAAATAACATATTTGGATATCACCAATTGGTCAATATTTGGATTAACGTTCTATAAGCTTTTGATTTTTCAATATAGCCAACGAAAAAACTCCCCTTTTTCATCAAAATTTTCTTTTCTATTTTGTGATTTTATATATACATATATACACATTGACAATGCAGTCCACCTTTGGCTTCATTATGTACTATACTTCATATGGAGGTTTCTCTGGTACTGCTTTGTTGGTGACATGCCTAGGATGTTGACTGTCGTATTTATTATACCAGTTCAAAATTTGTTAGGAATTTTTTTACCTTTCTATGTCCTTCTGGCCATCTTCACAATGGATCAATTTCTTTCGGCCACTTCATTCTGTTGAGGACTGTATCTTACTGCCAACTCCTTGATTACATGTGTTTTACAAAAGCGGTGTAACTTGGAACACAATGGATGTGAATACTCCACCATGATCTAATTTGTTCTTAACATATTCAACTTGTGGTCATTTTGTCTTTTGCAAATGCTTTAAATCGAACAAATATGAAAATTACTTTTAATTTTTCTTTTAGGAAACATATCCAAATCATTCTGTTGTAATCTTCAACAAAAAGTCATCAACAAAAAGCAAGAAATATCTTTTAGCACTCAATGATGGGTCCATGTTGATGCGTGCACCAATTCTAGTGGTGGTTTTCTTTCCAGGAAGTTTTAGAAAATGGTAATATATGCATTTTAACCACAAATGCACCATTCATCATTCACATACTTTTTCTTCAGCACTTATGCGCGGGTTGCCAATCACCATATTTTCTTTTTAGAGACATTTGAAATTCAGATGGCCATATCTTAAATGACATGATACAGAAGTATTATTTTTCTGTTGATTTTAGGTCAAGATTCGTTTATGGCATTTTAGAGGAAAGACTTTATTTGCAGCCATTTTTATACTGGCCACAACTTGTCTATTTTTGATATAATAATCACATGGTCATCTTTTGCAAAATTAAGTGAATATCCCTTTGGATAAGTTATAAGATACTTAATAAATTTTGTGTTGACCTTGAAAAATATAGTACATCTGAAATAAATTTAGTCTTACCTCTTTTAATCTGGACCGTCATCACTTCATGGCCTTCAGCTTGTTGCACTAAACAAGACTGCGTTTATTTCATGTCATACAATTGCTGCAACCATTATCCAAAATGAAATATCTTTCCTACCAAAATAGCATAAAAACAAGAGTAAAATAAATATTTATTCAGAAGTCCCAGAATAATTGGCTTTATGTTTCTTCTAAAACCATCAATCTCTTTGGCAGTGATTAGCATAATTGCATTTTGTGCATTTAAATTTCCATCCAGTTAAATGTCAACTTTCTACCAATTTAGTAGACTTACCCCTTGAGAAGCTCTTATTTTTCTCATATCTTCCTCACCTCTTATCGGGAAATCTTTTCCAACTTGCCTTTGGAAAAATCTTCTTTCTGTGTTCGGTTTATGCTTCTCCCTTCTGGTTTGAGAGGGTCAACTTGCACTGAAATGCATGCTCCATCTCTTTACTCATATGTCTATTTCTCTTAAGCTCCTGTCTTCGAAGAAACCATTAGATCATAAATACATACTTTTGATAAATCTTTCACATTTTCAATTACAACTGCATTATAATCCCATGTTGGTGGCAAATTGATAGATCTGCACTTTTGGTCCATTAGGGGCGTTCATGCACCACCTTTAGGACAATGTGGTTTTCGGGGGCGGAGTAATGATAGATCTGCACTTTTGGCCCATTAGGTCCGTTTTGGGAATTTTCAGTCTTATAGGGATTTTCTGCAAATTTGTATTTTTCTGATTAGTCTTTATAGACCATGAGTTGGGGGAGATTTCTTTATGCTTGATTATTGTGAAGAAAAGTTATTTGAGGCGAGATTATCCCTCTTTTATTGGAGAGCACATCCCCCTCTCGAATCGGCGGCTTGGGAGGGATGTCCACCTCTAGAATTGTGGCCAAACATCTTGTATCCCATTTATTCTCAGGTTTTATCAATAAAAACGGCCAATTTCCCCCAAATTCTTCTCTTTCTAGCAAAAAAAATCCAATCTTTCCTCTAAAACCCATACCTTTCTACCAAAAGTCCCATCTTTATCCATCCATAACCTAGAAAAACCCTAAAAATCCTATTTTTGTCTTCAAAAACCCATAAAAATCCCATCACAAACTTCTTTATATCTTGTCAACAATCTTTTTATCTTTTTATTTGGTACCGATGACTTTTGATTTGATTAACATTATTGCAGTAACTTTATCAGACAATTCTTATACCGATTCATTTTTTTCATCTCTAAATTATCAAAATCTTTTCATGATGATTGAACTGTAATTCGATAGATATAGAGATATACCTTTGAGGAACATCTGAATTCTTTCTTTAGAGTTTCACAAGCATCATTTGCCTTGGAGCCACCCATGATTTTATGGAAGATGAACTTGCCAATGCCTTGCCAGGTAAATAGAAGTGCATTCATGTCCATCTTCTTTTTCCTTGTATTCCTTATTCTTGTTTGCCAGCCATGTTTGTTGTGTGCTTGGATCTATTAGTTCGTCGTGTCCATCTTCTACGAGCTTCCACAGTTCTAAAGATATAAATAGTCTTCATTTTAAGACTACAGAATTCATAGGTTTGTCCGTCAAAAATGGGGGCAAGAGTTAGCAGGTAGCTGAGGAAGGATGGTGCATGAAGGGATGATGATGATAGTGACAATATTTAGAGTGGATTAAGGGTGGCTTTGATGCCAAAATTTTTGGAGCCGATTGAAATGTTGCTGTGATATGATCAAAATTTAGAAGGAATTTGTAGAAGTGGAGAAGTATTGAAGTGTTGGAAAGAGGTTCAATTAAAAGATACGCCACTATAACAGGGGTAAAATGTAATGTTTTATTTCAACTTTATATTTCTTATAACCTTTTCTTCACAGCTCTCACACAGTCAATATACTTTCACCTCCTTTTATAATAGGTCTCCACCAGGGTCAACCTTCCCTAGATAATTTCTTGATCACAAGATTTTCCTTTACCTAGATTTTTCTTTGATTGTTTCTTGCTTGATTTTTTATTAACCGACCCATGATCATATCATTATCATTTGTTTACATCGTCATGCTTGCTTATGACATCTTTGATGATGGCATCTGTTGATTTTCTTTCATACTGATATAGAAGATTATGAATTATCTTCAAACAATATACATGTAATTATTTACACATGAAAGCATTCAGACACATTTATATCTGCATATTGCAACAAAATCATCAAATGAAAATAATGCTTAATTGAATTTTAAATTAATGTCGTTAGCTCATACATTTTGAGAAGCTGTGTGGTACATGCTTGGAATTGGATGAATGAAAAAAAGCACGGAAAAAAATTGAAATCTAACTCTATTCTTGTTTTGATTTGGCTGCTTTGTTTCTTGGGCTGTTTTATCTCGATTAGGACGTTGTCATCTTACCTCATCTTTTCGTTAGTGAACTTTACTTTGACAATTGTTTTTCTTTGTTGTCAACTGGAGTTAGTACTGCTGTTTAACCAAAAGAAAATTAGAAAAGAGCAAATGATAAAATTGGGAGATTAAATTGGTTAAATATTGGGTATTTTAAATAATAATGCATAGTAATATTGGGTGTCTGAGTTTAACTTAAAAAATTCAAGCCCGTTTTATCAGTTAAAACCAATAGGATTCAGTATCGAACTATATTGGCCGAGAATATATTGGCAAAGTATCAGATATGTGGTTAAAACAATACCACTCCTTTTTGCCTTATCTCAGCAGCAAACCCTCCAAAATTATACACCAACCGATATATTTTTCAAATTGCTATTTGAAGCAAAAGTTTGAAACCTCAGGAGTGGTTGTGCTTTCGGTACCCATTTCTGGTATGGACAATTTTTGCAAATAGGTCAAAAAAAATAATTTTAAAAATCGACTTTTTTTATTTAGCAAAACTGGCCTCTTTTGGTTTTGAGACCAAAAGAAGTCGGCTTTCGCCCATGGGGCACGTGAGCCCCACAGCCGCATCTTCAGAGTGCGGCCAAGAACCGAGGCAGATCTCGAAGGTCCATATATTTTTAACTTAGTAAACCATAGGTCCATATATTTTTAACTTAGTATAAACGACAATATATATTTATATTTACCTGAAGAAGGTGGCGGTCTATCGGTAGTCTTCACAGCCCTCCGATACACCTGTATATATGATCGATATTGGAAAATGCATGCAATTAGCACCGTTAATAAATCAATCATATATGCTATAAGAAAAAAAGAGTATGAAATGAGGAGAGGGAGAGAGAGGGAGAGATTTTTACAATCATATTTCCCTTATCTTTACATGAAAATAACGGTTAAAGAACGGCGGCATGGGTTCACAACAAAGGATTTGAAGTCCAGAAGCAAAGCATGAAGCTTCGGAGAAACTTGTAGGGGATGATAAGTCAGATGTATTTGTTAGGGGAGATCTCATCGAAATATCCCAATTCAATATTATTTCACAAAAATACCCCACGTTTCAAAAGTTTCAAGTTAATACTACTCAAAGATGGGGAAGTAGAAGATACGCTGGTTTATGGGGGGTATTAACACATTTTCCCCTTTCCATGTTTTCGATCATATTCATATTCATTAGTATAAATTGCCATTCAGATACCCATGATCTATGTGGTAGCTGTAACTAAACACACTCGGTCTTTAATATTAACACCGAGACATCCTGGATTGACCGATATAATAAAGATAAAGTTGCACGAATCTTTGGGATAATTCAGGATGTCTAAGTATTGGTATCGAATATTATGAACGTTTAGTTACAATTAACCCATTGAACATAGGATCTGAGTGCAATTTACCATATTTCTTACTATTTGAATAATATCCATTATCCGAGTAACATCCAAACCCTTTGATGCCATTGGACCCCTGTAATATAGGTTTAAGAAATATGTGCTTTTAGAAAGAGAATTAGCAAACATGAATGACTTGGCTTTTGTTAGTTGTCCGGCAAATGGAGAGTTTTTCTCCTCTAATGGTCAGAAAGTTCAATCTTAACATAATTTTTAGATGATCAACATGGTCGATATTGGAAAATGCATGCAATTAGCACCATTAATAGATCAATCATAAGTGCTATAAGAAAAATAAAGCGTATGAACTGAGGAGAGAGAAATAGAGAGAGATTTTTAAATATTTTTACACCTATTTTCTTCTTTCAAGAGAAACATCACAAAAACCCTATTTTCTATTTCTTTTTCTATTACCTGCAAGTGTGATTTTACATGAGCCAATGTGAGATCCTTCACATCCACGAGCTCAACCACTGGTTTCGGTGTGGCCCCTAAACAAAAAAACAATCAAGCTAAAACTGCTCTTAATGAATTAATAAAAAATAGAAATAAATAATTGATCTAAGCCAACATACTCTCATGGCCACCCAAGAGCTGAACATCGTGAACAAAGCGGGCATGGAGAGCAGCGGTCCACCGCATCTTGGGAGCCTTCATGCTTCTTTTCGCCGGATTAAACCTCGACAGACCCCTCGATCTCGACATCGGTGATATCATCCCTCCTCCCAGACCCCAAATGGGGCATGGGCGCTGTAACTATCAAAAGACTCGTACTGTTAAGTGAACGGATAGGAGCTAGAGCGATGAGGAGGAGAAAATCCAAGATTCAAGCTCTCATTTTTGCTGTTTGGGGGGCTGATCTGAAGGGAAAGGTCAGCCGGGAAATGCTCCATGCTTTTTGATCTCTTCTTCTTCTCTTCTACTTGGGCTTGATCTTCCTGCTCTTATAGTAAGAAAGAAAGGATAAGGGAGGAGGGTGAAACTTGTGTGTTTCTACTCATAATTCAGGGTTCAAAGCATAGAGTTGTTATCCTCACAAAATGCTCAAAGCAGTCAAAAAGTAAAGCAGTGGCAAGTAGCAGCAGGCCCATGATAAAACTAGTGTTTGAATTCAGGGAGTAGACATTGCTCAGGGAATACTGAGATGTGTTGTATTGTACAGAAAAGGCCAAAACTGGATAAAATAATTGGAGTCTATCCATGAAACTATTAAAATAACTGGATAAAATAATATGGTGGCTTGGAGAGAAACATGAACATCTCTTCATGTTTTACTATAGATTTGGTTGTTGCGGCATTAATTTTGAGTTTCATCTTCACTAATGGATTTGATAGACACTCGATTAGTTGGTGTTAGTGTGAAGCTCACTAGCTAAGTGATATATCCTTATGATGAGGTAGTTCGGTTGAATGGAGAGTATGTGAGTATGTTGGGGATATTATTTGGTTTAGTGTGTTGTGTGTTAATATCAAGCAGGTTGGTGTGTCGAAACTGTTGGCACAAACACACATGCACGAGTGTGGGTTGTGTGTGCGGGGCTCAGGTTCGGGTATGGCGTGAGTTGTTATTTTTTTCATAAGGAACTTATAAGTGGAAATATGTGAGCCTATTCTCATATTCACTTTTATTAATTATTTACGATTCTCCTATTTATTTTACCTCCAAAATTACTATTATAATCACTGCTAGCATTATCTTCTCATGTTAATTTCGCTAGTCCAATTCTACAGGTCACAAAAGTTCAGTGTCCTACAGAGTATTGTTGATTTGGAAAAGACCATATTGGGGGAGTAAGTCATGGACTATTTTGAATTAGGTAGCCAGAAACAGATACTGCTTCTGCTTATAGATGATACTAATTAAGTCTGAACAGCACTTCTTTAATTGTAGTCAAACATAATTTGATTTGTTCACACTAACGTAGGATATGAAATATAGCATGCATAAAATCAATGAACAAGAAGTCCATACCGATAAATGGAACTGACTAACATACCTGAATTGATGCACTCTGAGGTGTGGCAGCAGAGACCAACCGATGAATGGAACGAGGCAGGCAACATAAGAGCAGAAGCAATCTGATACATGTTTCAAAAGAATGAAAACATGACAAAGAAATGCTCGCCAAACGGGACCTAACCATTGCTAAAAGAGATCGAGAGAAGGTTTTGCAACAACCAAATCTATAGTAAAACTAACTGGATAGACTCCAATTATTTTAATAGTTTCATGGATAGACTCCAATTATTTTATCCAGTTAGTTTTGGCCTTCTCTGTACAATACAACACATCTCAGTATTCCCTAAGCAATGTCTACTCCCTGAATTCAAACACTAGTTTTATCATGGGTCTGCTGCCACTTGCCACTGCTTCACTTTTTGACTGCTTTGAGCATTTTGTGAGGATAACAACTGTATGCTTTGAACCCTGAATTATGAGTAGAAATACACAAGTTTCACCATCCTCACTCATCCTTTCTTTCTTACTATAAGAGCAGGAAAATCAAGACCAAGTAGAAGAGGAGAAGAAGAGATCAAAAAGCATGGAGCATTTTTCGGCTGACCTTTCCCTTCAGATCAGCCCACCAAACAGCAAAAATGAGAGCTTGAATCTTGGATTTTCTCCTCCTCATCGCTCTAGCTCCTATCCGTTCACTCAACAGTACAAGTCTTTTGATAGTTCCAGCGCACATGCCCCATTTGGGGTCTGGGAGGAGGGATGATATCGCTGATGTCGAGATCAAGGGTTTTGTCGAGGTTTAATCCGGCGAAAAGAAGCATGAAGGCTCCCAATATGCGGTGGACCACTGCTCTCCATGCCCGCTTTGTTCACGCTGTTGAGCTCTTGGGTGGCCATGAGAGTATGTTGGCTTAGATCAATTATTTATTTCTATTTTTATTAATTCATTAAGAGCAGTTTTAGCTTGATTGTTTTTTTGTTTAGGGGCCACACCGAAACCAGTGGTTGAGCTCGTGGATGTGAATGATCTCACATTGGCTCATGTAAAATCACACTTGCAGGTAATAGAAAAAGAAATAGAAAATAAGGTTTTTGTGATGTTTCTCTTGAAAGAAGAAAATAGGTGTAAAAATATTTAATAATCTCTCTCTCTATTTCTCTCTCCTCATTTCATACGCTTTATTTTTTATTATAGCATTTATGATTGATCTATTAATGGTGCTAATTGCATGCATTTTCCAATATCGACCAGATTATCATCTAAAAATTATGTTAAGATTTAACTTTCTGACCATTAGAGGAGAAAAACTCTCCATTTGCCGGACAACTAACAAAAGCCAAGTCATTCATGTTTGCTAATTCTCTTTCTAAAAGCACATATTTCTTAAACCTATATTACAGGGGTCCAATGGCATCAAAGGGTTTGGATGTTACTCGGATAATGGATATTATTCAAATAGTAAGAAATATGGTAAATTGCACTCAGATCCTATGTTCAATGGGTTAATTGTAACTAAACGTTCATAATATTCGATACCAATACTTAGACATCCTGAATTATCCCAAAGATTCGTGCAACTTTATCTTTATTATATCAGTCAATTCAGGATGTCTCGGTGTTAATATTAAAGACCGAGTGTGTTTAGTTACAACTACCCCATAGACCATGGTATCTGAATGGCAATTTATACTAATGAATATGAATATGATTGAAAACATGGAAAGGGGAAATGTGTTAATACCCCCATAAACCAGCGTATCTTCTACTTCCCCATCTTTGAGTAGTATTAACTTGAAACTTTTGAAACGTTGGATATTTTTGTGAAATAATATTGAATTGGGATATTTCGATGAAATCTCCCCTAACAAATACATCTGACTTGTCGTCCCCCACAAGTTTCTCCGAAGCTTCATGCTTTGCTTCTGGACTTCAAATCCTTTGTATGTGAACCCATGCCGCCGGTCTTTAACCGTTATTTTCATGTAAAGATAAGGGAAATAAAATTGTAAATCTCTCTCTCTCTCTCTATCTCTCTCTCTCCTCATTTCATACTCTTTTTTTCTTATAGCATATATGATTGATCTATTAACGGTGCTAATTTGATGCATTTTCCAATAGCGATCATATATACAAGTGTATCGGAGGGCTGTGAAGACTACCGATAGACCGTCACCTTCTTCAGGTAAATATAAATATATATTGTCGTTTATACTTAGTTAAAAATATATGGACCTATGGTTTACTAATTCAGAGTGCGTATTCATCGCAACGCCGAGGCAGATCCTGCACATGATGCAATGGTGGATGTTACTCTATTGAGAATGTTGTGTTAGGGCCATGATTGATGTGTTAGGGTCATTTTATGTATGTTTGCTACATGTTTTTTTAAGTTTGTTGAATTCGACGTGATATGTATTTTGAAACTACTATGGTTGATGAATTCAATGTTGTTTGATATATGTATTACGTGAGCTTGATGAATTCGATGTGATGTGTGTTTTGATTTATATGAACTTTCTGATATCCAAGTGATGTTTTGTGATATATTATTTGTGATATTTGTGAAACGCTATGGCTGTGAGAAGTATTAGTGTGAGAATTATTTGTGACACGTTTTGATTTATATATGCATATGCTGTGATAAATCAGAGGTGAATTATCGGGAGAGTTGGAGCAGAAGCAGCTGCTGATATTGAGAAGAGCAGCAGCAATATCAGCAGCAGCTATTTGCAAACAGAGAGAAGGGAGCAGCAGCAGCAGTGTCTCTGTTTTGGGGGACTCTTGGCCGCATCTGAAGATGCAGCCGTGGGGCTCACGTGCCCCACGGGCCAGTGCCGACCTCTTTTGGTCTCAAAACCAAAAGAAGTCGGTTTTGCTAAATAAAAAGAAGAAGTCGATTTTTAAAATTTTTTTTTGGCCTATTTGCAAAAATTGTCCTTCTGGTATTGGTCTTGTTAGTTTTTGTGGTTTTGGCAGTCTGTCTTGGAATCATCTAATTTTTTATTTCAATGATACAGTGGCTTAAAAAGGTATTAAAATATCTTGAAGTTGCAAAAAGAGCATAGACTACCGGCAACACTTGCATGTCATTTTTGCATAATTGATGAAGAATAGTCCAAGGCTTAAACAAAACTTGTATAGTTAGTAATTAATGTAGCAGCAATTTTAAATATATATGGTATTTGAATTGCTATTCTAAATTTATGCAAACAATTGGAGAAGATATGTTAATAATTCCTAATTTACTACTTGCATTAGTATTAATTATTTTCTAAGTAATGTACTTATTTTGGATATAAAAAAGAATGATTTGTAGCTTTTGGTTTTGGGGTTATTGGCTTAAAGATGTTGACTGTAAAGAATGGTATTTTTAACCATTAAATGGATTAAGTCAAGAGTTTTAACTTTTTATAATTAAGACCCCAAGGTCATCTTGTGTCAGCCATTAGCCATTGTTGCCAGTATTGCTGTCATCAACTGATTTCAGCTGGATTAGATTGGCATGCTTTAAATCCAATACGATATATATTTATGTATTGGACGATTTTTCAGATCACATTTCAAACAACGGCCTTTCCTGACATGGATATGATCAAGATTTTTAATTTTTGGTTTTAGTACTTTGGCATCTATTTGAAGTCTTTTATTTATCTTAAAGAGTTTTAGTCTTTTGTGTGAGTTTAATACCACACCGAATGGAATAGAAAAAGTGTTGGTTTGTAAGCCTATAAAAGGCATTATTCTTGTTTTACTTTAGAATTAATCAATGAATTAACGAGAAATTTTTTGAAAACCTATGAAAGGTTCATTCATCCTTGGTGAGAAGCCTTGAAAACCCTTTGTGAGAAGCCAAGAACCTTAAATTTATCAATTCTTCCCCAAATCCTCCATAAAAATTCCTAAATCTATCTCGTCCTACATCAGTTTGGTATTAGAGACGATCGATTCTTGTTTCTCTTCCAAAAATTTCTAATCAAAAAAATTCACAAAATAAAAAGCCCTAACTTAATTCTCACGTAGCCGCAGCCCTTGATTCGCTCTTTCCTATTCCAAAAAAACCCTAAAATTTCCATTGTCGTCTAACGTCACCGGTATAATCACCCGCACCCAGCCGCTTCCACGTCACCGACTAACATCAACAACACAAGCTTCTCCCATCGAAATCACCGACTTTGGTAGCGCCTCCGACCGCAACCAACGACCTCCCACGTGTCCACCGTCCTCATTAGCTCATTCAGTAGTCAAAGGTTTTCACCGATGATAAAAACCACTATCTAATCAATTGTCGTCGTCGTCACCCCCAACGGCCATCGCAACTGTCGCCGCTGCAACCCTGATCTTCCCACGACGTCGTCAACTTCATCCATATGGTTGAAGACCCAGCCACCATGTCTAACAGCTCATCGAAGCTCATCAAACTGCTGCACATAATTCCAACACTCGCCAATCCCACTATGGGCACCGATCAAAAGAGCCAACCCCACCATCAACTATAGAAAACCCAGACGAACTTATTGCAGGGAAGAGACGACGAAACGTCGTCGTTTTACCAGTGAAAACGTCGTCGTCGCCACCTGCACTGACCGTGCTACAATTGCAGATCATTCGAGCCGACCCCGATTATCAGTTGAGCTGTCGGCTCAGCTGGTACTGTTCATCGGCTCGGGTGAAGCCGACCCTTGAGCCAACCTGCATCTGCTCTAGCCGACCGAGTCGGTGAGTTGATCCTCGAGTCGATTCGTCTGAGTTGTTGACCTGATCAACCGACTCAACAAGCCGCAGCTCAACAATAAGCCATGGCGATTTTAAAGATTTTTGGGCTGAATTTCTGGGAATTTTGCGTAGTTTTACTATTTTGATGATTCTGGATCCATTTGAAGTCCAATTTCAGTGTCGTTTGCACCAGTGGATATCTAACTCAACCAAGTACACATAGGTACCTTACCTACAAGAAAATCTGCTTTAAATTATGGGATACTGCAAATATCACTATGATGATTATTACAATGACTATACTCCCCTATCAAACTTTGAGCTTGAGAAGGGGATACAGTTACCAATGTTTTATGGCTTTAATGATAAACTTAGATATGATGATTGGGAGTAACATCTAGAAAATTTCTTCTCACGTTTTGATTTATCAAATGAAGCAAAATTAAGTATGCATTGCTCAAGCTAGGTGGAGAAGCGCTATCTTGGTATTTGAATTGGTGAATTCCTTATCATCGATGGTAACATTCAGATCCACTCTTCAATGTTTATATTTTTCCAAGCAAACAAATCACTCAAGAGATGGAACAATGGTTGAAGTAACAGTATTGTAAACTTAAGCCGGAGCCCACGATAGAGGTTGATCCAAATGCCGAGGTAAAGTGTGAGCTTGAACCTGAGCTGAAGTCATATCTTGATCACGAGATTGTGAGCCTGAACCTGAGTTGGAGCCTGAACCCAAGTTAGAGTCTGAGCCTGAATTAAAGTCTGAGCCCGACTTGGAGCCTGAGCTAGTATTGGAGCCCCAGCAAGATCCCGAGTCCGAGCCTGAGTCAGAGTCGAAATCAGAGTTTAATCCCATGCCGCATCCCAAGCCAGAGCTAGAGTTTGATCTAGCACTACAATTTGAGCCAGAGCCCTATCTATAGCCATCTATTGAACGAGCATTAGAACCGTAGATAGAAGACCCGCTGAACTGTGGATAGAAGACCCGCTGAAGCTGATCGAGCACATCAAATTCGTTATTGCATATCCTTCTCTTACTAACAAACAGTTATTACATATCCTTCTCTTACTAATAAACAGATCTTATATGTGTTTCTATCTTTTGTGAGTGGAGAGAAATTTTCGAAATACATGCTTCTACCTTAAGGTGGCCAAAAGGCCAGTCGGCCCGGAAGCCAGTCGGCCCGGTCAATGTTGACTGGGCTGTTGACCCGGCCCGGCCCTACCTGCGGGCCGGGCTTCCCAGCCCCCAGCCCAGCCCGACCGGGCTGGCTGTTGGGAAAACAGCCATAAAATGGCTATTTGGGGGGCTTTTTGGCCAAAAATGACCAAAAACATCCCCTAACAGCCATTAACGGTCATATTGGAGGGTTATTTTGGTCTTTTTGGCCTAAAAATCCTATAAATACACCACCAATTCATATCATTTTATTCACAATTCTAAACATCTCCACTCTCAAATTCTTCTCATTCTCAAGCTCTTGCTCTCAACTCACGGCGCTCTCAAGATCCAGCTGCTATCTCACCGCATTCAAGCTCCGTCTGCTACCTCCCCGAGTCTCGGCATCCGGCTGCTACCTCTCCGCATCCCTACCTCTCCGCATCTTTGCTCTATCTGCAAACAGGTTCCTTTTATTGTTAAATTAGCATAATGTCAGGATCAAACAACCCACGTAGACATGTTAACGTTAATTTTAATATAGAAGAATATTATTATTATCAAAATAGGCTGAACAACCCTATCGAATCACCGGACTTTCCGGAAACGTCACCAACTGAACAAGATTGGAACGATAGTAATCACCCTAGCCCCAAGTGGGTACACCAGGGGGATCTTCTTCTGCACACACTTCAACCCCTGCACATACTGCTACTACTGCTGGCCCGACTTCCACACAAGCAAACCAAACCAGAAAACAGAAATTTGCTATTTGGAAAAACTATACACTTGAAACATTACCTGAAAAAGGACTTAGGGCTGTTTGTAAATTCTGTAGAGCAGATTTCGTTGGCTCAGCTAAAGATGGCACACCACACCTGAAAAGACACTCAGATGCTCGAAAAGAGGCGAGACAGACAACTTTAAACTTAACAGCTACATCTAGCTCTATATCTACTTTCTCATATTTGTCTGATACAATGCGAAAGGAGATGGCTAGACTAGTTCTATGCCAAGAATTACCCTTTAGTTATGGAAAAAGCCCCGCATTAGAACGGTTTAACCAATTAGCACTGAACCCTGCATTTAAAAGAATGAGTGCCTAGAAACACTCTTAGAAGAGATGCTATGACAGCTTTTCAAGCTGGCAAAACTAAAATTATACAAACTTTTGCGGCCTTAACATCTAGAATAGCTTTAACATCCGACCTATAGACAACAAAATGGGGGTTATCCTATTTATGTGTTACGTCACATTACGTAGACCACAACTACATTATTCACAAGATGATTATCGGTTTAAAATTGTTAGAAGATGTTCTTACCGGTGCTGTTATTGCTAATGTGATTATGACTGTTATTCACGAGTATGATATTTCTGAAAAAATCATTTCATTTATACTTGATAATGCATCTAACAATACAAATGCAATAATATTTTTAAAAAGACAACTGAACCCTGATTACAACACATTCCATATGTCCCTGATTACAACATTGCATGCTTAAAAACAAGATTTAGCTTAGTCATTTTGTTAGTAAACACATTCCATGACCCTGATTATAACATTACTGAGTTTGAGTGGAAAACGATTGAGCATCTTTGTGAATTTTTGAGGGGTTTTATGTTGCTACAAACAAATTCTCGGGTGTGTATTACTCAACATCCATTTTAGGCCTTGGTCAATTAGTTATCACTTCATACGCTTTAGCGAGGTATAGAAACACTACGACCACTACCCTTGGTCTTCAACCTATGATAGAAGAAATGGATATTAAACTAGCGAAATATTGGAAGCCTGTTCCTTTGTTTTATTCATTAGCTAAGGTTTTTAATCCACGGTTTAAAGAGGAATTAGTAGTTGGGTTATTTGAAACCTTTTATGAAAACATGATATTTGAAGTTGATGAGCATATAATGAATTTTAAAACTAGCTTAAGAGTCCGTTTTGTGACGTATGAGGCTAGATATGGTAGTTCATCACACACTTCTTCTGTTCCTGCTAGTTCTAATATTACATGCAAACTCCGACAGATTATAGGGAAGAAAAAACAAAAAACGTAGCTACAGAAAATTCGTCTAATGAGTTGTCCAAGCATTTAGAAATTACTTTTCATTTTACTGAGTCTGAATTGGATGATGAAAATTTTGACATTTTGGCACGGTGGAAAATGTATGAACATAGGTTTCCAATTCTAACCATTATGGCTCATGATCTGTTATCAATCCCTATTTCTACTGTTGCGTCTGAGTCTGCTTTTAGTGCAAGTGGCCGGGTTTTGAGTGACAGGAGATCAAGACTTAAAAAATATAGTTGAAGCGGCGGTATGTGCAAAGGATTGGTTTCATGCTAAAAACCGCTCGAAAGATAAACAGGACCTTTCGGAAGACTCTGAGGAAGAAGATACAGAAGCTGAATGATTATCTTTTTTTCTTGTATTGTTATTTTCTAACTTGTATTAGCATTTAAAAGTCCTATGTTTTGGCCATTGTATAAGGGATACGGCTCACCAATGTAAGCCCCTCAAAAAAAATTTAATTAATGAAATTTAAAGTTTCAACCCGGGACCTTCGTGAATTTCGGGCTTAAATATCTTTTTTCATTAATATAGATTTAATTAGAAATATACTTCAATTCTGAACATTTCTTAAATATTGTATACGTCAATTTTTTCATTTTGACTTTTTGATAATGTTATATTAAATATACTTCAAATTATAAAATTCTTAACCTTTTTAAATATTTTCATATAGGTCTTATAACTTATTTTTTTCTTATTTAGAACATTTTTAATTGTATGTAGTTAATAAAATTTTTTCAGATTTTTCAGATTTTTTTTGATTTTTTAGATTTTTTAAAAAACGTTTTTTGGGGCCGGCCCGCCGGGCCGCGGGCCAGGCTTGGGGGGTTTCCACCCCCCAGGCCGGGCCGGCCTGGGGCCCGGCGAAGCCCGGCGGGCGGCCCGGCCCGTTGGTCACTTTGACTTCTTCCCATCTGCATCTTGTTATACTTCAAAATTCGTAGACGCGTCTATGTTTGCAACTTGTCTTCATTCACCCGGTGATGAATTTTTCAAGCCGAAGAGAATAATATGGATATGATCAAGATTTTTAATTTTTAATTTTTTGTTTTAATTATCTGGAGTCTATGCGTAATCTTTTATTTATCTTAAAGAGTTTGTCTTTTTAGGTGAGTTTAATACTATCTTGGATGGAATAGTAAAAGTATTGGTTTGTAAGCCTATAAAATGTCATATACTTGTTTTATTTTGGAATCAATCAATTAATAGTAAAAGTACTGGTTCGGAAGCCTATAAAAGGCCCCAGACTTGTTTTATATTGGAATCAATCAATGAATCAAAGAGAATTTTCTCAAAAACCAGTGAAAGGTTCTTCCTCCTTGGTGAGAAGACCCGGAAACCTTTGGTGAGAAGCCAAGAACACTAAATTTATCAATTTTTCCTCAAATCCTTCACACAAAATTCCCTAAATCTATCCAGTCCTACATCATTTCCTCTATACATGTTCGTTGGCTAGTGGCTGGAGAATTCTATTCTTGCCCCTTTTGCTTTATGAGCTTAGACCATGTGAAAAATAAGAGTGTCCCCCCTCCTCCCCCCCCAAAAAAAAAAAAAAAAACAACAAACAAACAAACAAACAAACAAACAAAAACCAAAAAACAAACCAACCACGTTTTGACATTGTGCAAAGTGTAAACAAGTGCAAATAATCAGATTGGGATTCTTTTGAGGGAACTTTGGTATTTGTACTGGCTTCATTTCAGTTCTAAGAAAGAAGGAAATCAAGTACCACCTCTCTCCCAATCCTAATTTAGATTTTTGCATTTCCGTCTACCTAGCATATACTTGGAAAACCTTTTTCTTTTCAAAAAAAATAAATAAATAAAAGATTACAATGTATGTTTATCACTATCTAGAGAATAGATTTAAAAACCCCTAGGCCACAACATTATCAAAGCCAAACATACATTCACCATAAGTTGAGTATATCATGCTAATGCAACTGTTTGTAGGAACCCAGAGGATAAAATTGGAAGAAACTAACTTGTTTCAAAAAATAATCTCTGTTTTCAACCTGCTTGGCTAGAGAAATATCACTGCCAAGGTTATGTTACATGTGAAACTAATTGAAGAGCAATGGGACAGTTGGGTGAAGTACATTCTAGACAGTGAGGGGGAAAAGGGGGAAAAATAAGGAAAATCTTATATCTGATTGAGTAGCATCACATTACATTGTTGTAGAGCAGGATGTTGGACTTTAATGCCATCGAGAACAGTAGCTCGTTTTGAATGTGAGAAGATTCCAAATAAATACGTGTTAAGCTTGAGTTTTGTTTAAGTTTCATTACATTGTACACGGTGCTTTGAAGGGCAGATGTAGTGTAATAATCTAACGGAGAAGCTCATATAGTGCCAGCAGCTACGTTTTGTTGGTCTTTCGTAGTTTTTGTTATATTGATTGGTATTAATGAAAGCTATTTGTTACAACTTCTATATGTTAGTTAATGTAGGTTGCTTAAGGGGTTTGAGATTACTTTGTCAATGAGTTAGAATAGAGGAACAAGAAAAAGCCTTAGGGCTAGTTTCTGACGTTGCATCCAGAGGCAGATCTTATTTTTATTATTAGTATGTATTTATTTTTTTATACTTTGGTTGTGGGGATTGGCACCACTCTCCATGAAGTAAAATTTGTCTGTCAGCATTAGCATTGGGACCCCGTCAAGTTGCAATATATTTTGGAAAGAACTTAATCTAATTTATGACGTGTGTATGGGTGTGTTCTTGAACATCCTGTCCGTCATATTGATTAAGCGGGCTGCAACTTAATATCAAACTGTTCTAACAAAGTCTATCCTTAACTTAAAATAGTTTCCAACTATTTACTATGACATCAAACCATGCGATCTGAAATTCATTTCATATATATCAAACTAATTTAATATAATTGCTTAAAATGTTATCAGATCATTATCTGAGACTGCATATCGTTTGGATTTCCCATTGGACAAGAAGAATGTATGGGCTCTAAAAATGAGAATAGTATAACAAAGAGAAGTTAGATTGTTCTTCATCTCAGTTATGAAATTGACTTTTTGTGAATAGAGTGTGTTAACTCATTTTGTATATTATTATCATTTTTGACCGGGTTGGCAACTAGAAAAAGTACCGTATGATTTAAGCGGGGAGCCCAAGTATTCTACAAGAAATGTTAGAGACAATGATTCCCAAAAATGAGACTCGTGGACATGACTAATTAGGGCTTTGCCTATAAATATGCATATATCTCATATATACTTTATATGCTTGAGTCTAAATTCAATCTAGAGGAATATCAAGGAGATATGGCAAAGGAAAAGTCATTACAATTTTTTATGGGAATTGCTATTGGGAGACCTATTTGCTGAGTTCACAGACTACTTAAATTTTTGAAAAATGCCAAAACTACCCTTTAACAAATCTTTTTTAAACCCCCGAAATCCCCCTTAGATTACTATGGGTGCACATAATTCATGTTTCTCGACTTTGATTCTGTTCGTCTTATCATCGCCACGAGTAAACTACAGTAGCAGTCCCAGTAAGTCACTGACTCACTGGCACCAGCTCCCTCAGTTTCCATCGATTTCAGCTTCTTATCTATCATTGCTCTTAGCAAAGTTTTGATCTCTTTGTCTCCCCGCGTCCTCCTTTTGTTATTTGTAGTGGGTATGAACCTATAACAAGACATCATCATTAGAGCTCTGCTAACCTGGAACATAAGGAAACTGAGCTGCTTGAGCGGCCAATTTGGAGAACCATTTGATCCATCGACCTAGTCGGCGGAACCAGCCCTTGAAGAGAACAGGACGAACGTCGGTGGGGGATGGGTTTGTAGTGAGAAGGAGCAAATGGGTTGTTGAGAGCCGAGAGAAGAGCCCATTTCTTCTTCTCTTTCTTCAACGATAATATCTTCATCTTCTTCCTCGAATTCTGCAGCCATTTTTTTGATGGGTTTGAAGCTTTGGGGGGGGGGGGGGGGGGGGGGGGGGGGGGATTGAGAGAGGGAATTGAGATGGTTTTTATGCACATGACCGCCTTTGGTATTTTTGTCAAATCTGGTCTGTGCACTCGGTAAAAATGTTATTTAGGACTGTGCACTTTAGTAAAAATTTACCCGGTCTGTGAACTCAGCAAAAAAGCATGTCCTAATAGCAATTCCCTTTTTTAAAGAAATATTGCTATGCCCCCATTATAGGGCATAACATCTCATCCCATGCCTACTGGATAAGCAAATAAAACCAGTGCATGCATACTTATTGAATCAAGTGGTATAAAACTGGAGCTTTTTTTTTTGTTGTGTTTTGGGGGGGGGGGGGGGGGGGTGACATCATAAACAGTTCAAACCCTAGAGGAAAGCGCAATGGGTTTTTTAGGTTGGGAGCACATGACCGTCATATCATAAAAGGGAGTCAGAATAGCTTGTACCTCTACGTAGTGTATATTCCTTTCTAGGAAGATAGCATCCATAGAAATGAAATTGTCAAACAAACAAACAAAAACAATTGTTTCCATCGCCATTTCTCACTGAGTGGCAATCATGGGAGAGGAATTAAGGTTTTCTATACTGAAGTTGAGTATACTATTCAAGTTCAAGTGGTATAAAACTTGCGGTATTGTGAACTGAGATGAGCATTGCAATCAACTTTTATGGTGTAAATGCTGCATGTTTGAATAACATTTGCTGCTTAAAATCTTTTGGTGCAAAAGTGTCATTTCATGATGAGATGAGACGCCCCTGTGATATTTAGCGTTTCTTTCAGTTCACCATGCTATATTGTTATGATTGAAAGTAGATATTAAAGAATGTCATTTCCGAGTTTCTGATTATGTTGATCTCCGGACACTTTAATCCCTTGTTGTTATATTGGGTCTAGCATATAATTGATAGGTCATACGTGGAATTGTGTCTCAACAATTGATGTTGAGTTGCTCAGGCTAGGCGTTTTGGTTGTTCACTCAGTGTTGGCACCTGCATTAAGACGCATCATCCCCCTGCAGGGCTGATGAGGTTGGTCCAAGCTGTCGTTCCTCACATGATAGGCAGGAGAAGCGGCAAGATCGTGAACATCGGAAGTGTTGCTGCGTTGGCCCCTGGACCATGGGCCGGCGTTTATACTGCATCGAAAGCTGCTGTCCATGCATTAACTGATTCGTTGAGGTATGTACAAGCGCATCTAATATCTGCATTTTAATTAACTTTATCCGCCCTTGGATTCTAGGTGGAGGACCAACTGTCTGTATCTTTGCCTTCCTTTAAATTTTCTGCAGGCTGGAGCTAAGGAATTTCCGCATCAGTGTTATCAGTGTAGTTCCAGGTGCAATCAGATCGAATTTGGGGAACTCGTCTCTCGCCAAATACAGCAAGCTGCCCGAATGGAAGTTCTACAAACCGTTTGCGGCTGCAATGCGAGCGAGGACCGATATCTCCCAAGGCCCCAGATCGACACCGGCTGAGGAGTTTGCAGAGAAGACAGTGGCCGCTGTACTGAAGAAGAACCCACCGTCCTGGTTCTCTTACGGGCAACTGTCCACAATTCTAGCCATCCTATATTACATGCCCTTGTTCATTCGGGACTTCATCTATAGGATGTCTCTCAAATGTTGACGTAAATAGTGTTTCGAATGAAAATGATACCAGGGAATAATTCTACGTGTAGGATTTTCTCGTTGCGAAGTCTCAAAACATGTATCATATGACGAAATTCACAGTGGGCGTATATATTCAGTGAAAATGGCTGGCACAAAAGTATATTTGTTCAAGTTGATGGTTGAGAAAATTAGATGGAAGAGTTATTTGATTAGAAAAGCAATATTCTGCTTGTGTGTATGCCTATGACAATCACAGTGACCTGCAATTTACTTCAACAAATCTCTCCAACCTTCACTGAATGGCCTATCTTGATTGCAGTATACTCAACATCGATATTGTGAGACAAACGCCTAACAAAATAACAGGTACAATGACTACAGAGAAATTTACAACGTCTCATTGTGTTTGATGCGGGTAAAACCCCATATTGGGCGGTTGTAATGGCCTGTAACTCGGCGGTGGCGGCTGCAACTGCTGCTGCATATGGAACTGCACTGGTTGCTGATTTATTGGCAGCGGCTGATGCATAAACATCGGTTGTGGCATAGATGGAGGCTGTGGCTGTTGGATCATCGTCATCTGCTGATGCTGCTGCGGTGGCATTTGCCCCGGCCTCACCAGATTCACCACCTGTGGGGCTGGTGGAGGCGGCGGCGCTGGTGGTGGCACCGTCGAATAAGTGTAGGGCACTCCGATCATCATACCACTTGGAGGCTGAAGGTACTGCTGGTTGGTCGTAGCAAAAATATTGTACTGAGGTTGAGGGACCGTGGAAGTTTGATTGTGTACAGGTGTTTGTTGCACCAATACAGCTTGAGGCATTGAATGGACTGGAACGAAGGTGGTGGTGGTGGTGGTGGTTTCAGGAACAGGCATCGGCTTCTCAACCTTTGGCCTTATGTTTGGAGTGCTGGACGAGCTTGTTAGGGAGGCGTTCTTTGCTTCCTCTGCAGCAAAGGAGGAAAGGACCGAAGTCATGATCTGTTGAGAGTGGGTTGAGGCAGCAAGCCTGTCCGCGACCTCAGCAGCAATGGCAGCAGCAGACTTCTTGGAGTCTACTGGCATTGACGACGGACCATTTAAGTCAGATTTGGATGGTGGCAAAGAGTTTGATGGTGGCACGATGGGCTCATTGTTGAGCCGCCTTCTCATGTTGGCTGATTGTTCAAGCTGTCCTTCGGCAACCTGTCATTCAAAGAATTTCAGTGGGGAGACAGAAGTTCTTATACTGGTGGCAAGGTATTAAACAGATGGGGAGATGAATTCTTTCCTTCCTCTATTTCGTTTCTTTCCTCCTATTTCGTCTACTAAGTAGACTTCCAAATTAATTATCACAAGATTTAGACAAGTATGTTCTGAAAATTCAGTCTGAGTTGAGAAAATAGCATCCAATCTATAGGTGAACATTAGCAATTTACCTGTAACTGAGTCCGAACACTCTCTAGTTGCGACTCCTGAACAAAGAACAGGAAGTGGGAATCAGTCCTTACAAATCCGTGATCAAAAACTGCAATGAGATGATAGATGCTGCTGCAGAATCAAATTTATTTAGATGCGAGCTGTTAAAAAGGGGGAAATTGGAACATGGCACAAAAAGCTGAATCATGCATCAACAGCAACAATTATGCTGATAAGTTCAAACCTGTTCTTGAAGTGCTTCCCTTAACTGAGACACAAGAGCTTCTCTGCTGCCTTCAATTAATTTTATATTTTCAATGCATTGCTTTAATGTAGCTTCCTCGCCCTGTATCTCCTCTGCTAATGACGCCCTGCGAGGGTCCCCCACTATAAACGAATAATATTACGCAGTAAATTTAGGAGAACATTAAGTAACTGTAAACTACAGTCTCATGGATGGCTAATGAGGGCATGAGTAAACAGGTCAGGACTCAGGCCAGAGTTGTGCAGGAAAGAATCCAAACCCATGAGGGAAATGTTTCCGCGTCAGGTTGTTTTCAATTGTTTCCGACCAAACTATATATCAAATTCATATAATATATGGTGACATAGTTAAGATTTCCAGAATATCTAATTCCTTTATTTGACCACAATAACAAACTGATACCAAGCTAAAATCTAGTGCTATTGTATACATATTCCTGGACATACTATCAGTATTTAGGAAAATTTTCCTCGTATGGAAACAGATTTATAATGATAATTTGGTGCATTTGACAGGTTATAGTTTTCAAGAGGATGGTTCAACCACAATTAAACAAACGAATTAGTAAACAACTTAAAAGACAAATGGAGAAGACTACGTTGTCAATTTTTGACATACATACCCAAACCAGTTTCCAAGAGTCAGGCAGGGTTATAAGATGTATCTGCTACTCTACGACGAATGCATGTGTTCTAGGAAACCTAGTCTAATGTTCTTGCAAAATTACCTCGAGCACAGGCAACTTCAACATCCTTCTCCATCTTTTCAAGACGACGGACTGCAGCCTTGCAGTTGACCAAATCAGTATCCTCGTCAGGATGTTCACTTAGCACGGTATGAAGTGCAGAGACAATCTTTTCAGCAGTTCCTCCAATTGACAATTTCTGGCATAAATGACAATTTTTTATCAATCATTTCCTTTGCTTAGCTTAAGCTAGAGTCCACAAGAGAATAGACAGTAAAACAGATACATGAAAATTAGGGCTCTTACTATTTTTATAGAACGCGAATCTCTTTTCATGATCTTTACAGAACCAGAACGTGAACGCTTTTTGTTTAATTCCAGTGCCGGTAGGGGATCAGATCCAAGCATCAGGTCCTTAAGTCCTCGTGCACGTGATCCAAAAACTCTCCTTTCTTCCCAAATATTAACCTAAAAACATTACACGTTAAGTAAGAAATAAGTCTTTCATGAAGTTCCATAAAATCGCTATTCAGATGAAGATGCCATCCTAGTGACAAATATAATTGGTTGCAGTTATAATGCTAGAAACAGTTAATCCGATTTTGTTGCAGTTATAACACTTGACACAATTAATCCAATTTAAGAGGCAGCATCACACAGTTTTATCAGCATCCAATTGTAACTCATATATTATTATGATTTAATTCAACGGGTGTATTTGGCAACTTTAGCAAGTATAGTACACTAGATATCCCAAGCCATGAAGCAAACAAAACAACTTTATACCGTGGCCTTTATTACTTGCATCAAGCTTGTAAGACCAGGATAGATAACGCAGCCAGTATTTTACCTAATTGAAACAGACTAGATTTCGATCAAATAACAACACAACAGCTGAAAAATTGTTGACAACATACATTTTTAATATATATATATATATATTGATAAATTCAACAAGAAGTTAGAGGTGCTAGAGAAAGAACCTGTCCATTGAAGAACATGAAAAACAGAAACTACTTATCAGAAGCATGCAATTTATAATCAGAACTATCACCCGTTCTGGTAGGAATTATAGACCACCAAGATCTAAAATGAATTTAGAAAATGACATATGATACTGTTAAATATATAGATCCAATGAATGAAGCTTGATGGATAAGCCTACATCGATGTGAATAGTGTGTATGCATCAAAATGAGTATGCAGGAAACCAAACCATAGATGGTACGTAACCTGAACATGTGACTCATGGCATACGCCTTAATGGATGCATAAAGAATCCAGAAGTTCAGCGACCAGCTTTTAGCCCACCACACATGCCGACATTCGACAGGCACCTAAGCATAACTATCCAAATTCTCTAGACAAGGAAAGAGCATACGATGGACATAAGGTGATAAACAAGGTTATGATGAAAAGGATAAATAGGATTTCGTAGCAGAGATAGCCCATGAGCAAAAACCCATGTGATGCATGCTTGTTCCTCTACTAATCATAGATTGTTTGATCTTTTACTAATCATAATTCACAATAGTGTTTAACCTCAGATGAGTTGAACTTATGTGCAGAATCAATGAGAGAAGCAGGCTGTGAATCTATTACGAATACTTTATAGTAGAATAAACTATAACTAAAAAATCTCATACGCGCAGGTCAAATACACTAATGTCAACTCTTTACAGTAACTGAAAGAAGGTAAGGAATCTCACCAATCTAGAAACAACGTTCTTTCCATGATCATCGCCATTCTCCGTAACATCTTTGACTGCTGCTGGAAGAACCTTCCAAAACTCACCCACAAACTCATTTCCTGTACGCTTGCTGTTCTGTAAGATGTCGTTGGCAAGATATAGAAATGGGACTTTTTGCTCTTTCTGGGAACTATGGAATTGTTTGTCCCAAGTCTGCACAACCTGCTCTGCATTCTTCCGATGAAATATACACCAATGGGACAAAGCTAATGACACAAGTTAAGTTGAAACACTCAATTATCTTATCAAGTAGCATAGGCAATAAAGTCAGGCATAGTGCACACCTACAACATACATAATATATCAGGGAAATGTATTCTCATATTTCTAGAAACTAAAATGCAGTATTTCTATCTCATTCCCAAGAAACTCCTCAAACAATGAGATACTACCTCACAATCATAAGAACAATTACAGGACGGTGCATGCGGAAGGAACACTTGCAACCATTGTTGATGCCACAAGCAGTAGGGAAAATTAAGAGACCAAGAAACAACTGCTCCTGTAGTCAAGGACTTGACACGGCTATGGGACATATTTTTAAGCAAGATTTCATGCCTTAATTCTGATTGGTACACTCAAAACAACCTGCTTATTAGTTTGAATGATATTTTTTATATTTTATCGTTCAATTGAAATATTTTGAATTCGTTGGAATTTTCAACAGCATATACATCTATATTTTACACTTTGAAAATCTTGGAACCCACAGTAAACGTCTTCCAAATTTTCTCAAGAAACCAACAACTAGTCGAACAATAGGCGCAAATTGAAGACGGCCCATAATTCAAATTTGATTCATATCAAGAAAAAAAAACTCAAATTTGACTCATATCAAGAAAAGAAACAAGTCAAAAAACAGCAGAAAAATTCATTAAAAAGGATACTTTCAATGCATTGCTGAGTGCCGTTGAGCTTGGAGAGCTTATCCGCCAGTATCTGCTCACTGAAAGCACTATTCATCCCACCACAGAGATCTATCCACCCTCCCCAACTCCTCCTCAAGTTCAAATTCAATGAACAAAACTTATAAATCCACCGCCAAAAGCAGCTGAAACCCTAATAAAAAGAAGAAGAAAAAAGAAATCAACAAAGTAGACCTCGAACAGCCAAGGTTTCCCCCCTCCCCCCCAAAAAAATGAAACAAATTGACGAAACCTATCTCAAAAGCACACATCTTTTTACTTGTACCGGAACCGAAACAAAGGGTAAAACAGAGAGGGTATTTAAGAAAAACTCTTTAAGGTGGCGATTGAGGATAGCTCGAACCTTGTTCCTTCAATCAGCATTGCCAGTAACTGACCGAGATTTTGAAACCCTAGAGATTGAGAGGTTAGGGGAGAGGATCGAGAGCTAGGGTTTTTCTGGGAGGTTTCCAGGGCGTCGAGGGTTACAGAATTAAAAAAATGTTCCCAGATTTGGGATATTTGATCAGGATTATAAATGCAAGGTCCTTTATGCATATATTCATATCCCGAGAAGGCTTCAGTTGGACTTTTGCTATTTCACCCCCTTTCAACTTATAATTCAGACATATATTGGCCCTAATTTCATTCTTAATTTTGTAATTTATAAATTTTTATCTTTAATTTGCAATTTGTAAAAGCCATTGAATTCAAAAGTGTAAATAAAACAGACGGATCTCATAATTTTAAGCATCCACCGGATTTAAACGAAAAAACACCTACCTAAGAACACTTTGATTCATGATTTTGGAGATGTATACTAATTCGTATCTTTATTTATAATCATATTTCAAATACAAATTTGGATTACATAACATGCAAAAAGTAAATTTTGTTATGAACAGGCCCACGAGGCCCATTGGGTATCCGGCCCATCGTTAAAAGCTATAAATATGAAGGTATGTGACTCTTAACCCCTTACACGTATTACTCTACTTTTCCCTTCACAAAACGTTATCAGCACGATCACGCTCGTAGGAAAAGACGACGACGCTCAAGGAAGGAGATCCATCAATCGCTCAGTTTTAAAAAGATCGTAAATTTCTCAACGAGAAGCGAAAAGGGGATCCTTCATTAATATATTGCGTAATATATTGCTGCATATTCTCGATGTGGGAAGCATGCCAAGTAGACCCGACCGCGGTTCGGTTCCGGTTCCGAACCGCCGGTTCCGGTTCCGACAAAACCCGGAACCGGAACCGAACCGCTTTAGAAGCGGTTCGGTTCCGGTTCCGGTTCTCGGCCGGTTCCGGTTCCGGTTCCGGTTCTCGGCCGGTTCCGGTTCCGGTTCCGGTTCTGGTTTCATTTCGGTTCCGGTTCCGGTTTGGTCCGTTTTGGGGTCGGTTCCGGTTCGATTGTGATGAAAATATATGAAAAGTAAACAAAATTTAAATGCTATAACTTAAAAAAGAAATATATCTTGTCACTAATCAACTTAATGCAAGTTACATATGAGAAACTTGAGTATGTAACAAACCAAACCAAGTAATGTGAGAAAACTTTGTGAGAAAATTGAGAATGTGAGCAAATTGGTCAAAACCGAATCGGTTCCCCGGTTCCGGAACCGGGAAACCGAACCGGGGAACCTGGGAACCGGAATCGCCGGTTTCGGTTCGGTTCCACAAAAGGGCAAACTGGAACCGAACCGGCTTGGCACGGTTCCGGTTCCGGTTCTTGGAACCGGTCGGCCGGTTCCGGTTCGGTTCGGTTCCAAATCGGTTCGGTTTCACGGTTCGAACCGAACCGTGGTCGGGTCTTGCCAAGGGGTTGAGACTTTATAAAAAGATGAATGGAGTATTCATCGTGTGTCCCAATGATTTTCATACTGATCGGTGCCATGGCTGCTTCTGCTGAGCTTGCTCATATCTGTTATGATGCTCACATTCATGCCTATCTTCTTAGAACAATGTTTAGTTTTGATGTCAAAATTGGCGATGTCATGATCAACATGTACGTCAAGTGTGGTACTATTGGGTATGCACATCGTCCATTTTATATTATGCTTGATAAAAAATCTGGTTTCTTAAAACACAATAATATTCGTGCTTGGAAATCATAATTTTGTCACATTCATTGAGCTTCTTACAGCTTGTAGCCACATTGGGTTAGTAAATGAAGATGATAGGAAAGACTAGGGCTTTGGTGGAAGAGATTTAAGGATTTGAGGAAAAGATAAGAATTTTATAGATCAAAGAGAAAAATACAAAGATCTGTGGTTTCCATTCGAGAGGAGACCGTTCTCCTAGCCTTTGCTTCGAGATAGAGGCCTAAATCTCACAATATCTAAATTAGTCTACTCATAATCTCTCTTCTTCTCCTTTCAGATTCAACATAAGAAACTAGCTCTAACCCCTCACTCACTATATAAATGATTAATTTGTCCATAATTACAAAAATGCCACTGGAGTCCAAAATTACAAGTTTGTCACTGGCTGCACTCCCATTCTCAGTACTACTATATTCCCGAAGAACCATATTGTCCTCAAGATGGTGCATGAAGTCCATGGACGTGTTAAGGATGACAGTTCCCTCATGGATCAAAGCTTGAGATGCCTCCATAGTCGTCATCGGGCCATCTAAAGTCACCACCACCCTATGTGAAGCCTAGAAGGAATCCACAATAATCGTAAAGCCAGGCTGAAGGTCATCTGTGCCCAAAACACTAACGTCTATGCTCGGTAGGTCTTTCAACTGAAAACCAAGACCCAATGGCCTATTTAGAATTGTCGACGGACCGTAGTGGGTCCGCCCAAAGCTTGCGGGCCCTAGGGCAGCTTGCCCAAGGGCCGCCAGGCCATAGGCAGTTTGCCCAGGACTCGCCTTGCCCGAGGTGGCCCTCCAGGGGATGGCCTCGCCCGGGGCGGCCCATCATGGGCTGGCCCGACACGTGGCGGCCCTTCGTGGGGCCAAAGCCCCTAGCAACTTCGGCCCCTAGCGACCATTGAAGGGGATGCCGCCCCCTTCCGCTCCCTCTGGCGTGCCAAAGGCAACGCCTTCTACCCTAAATCCGTGTCGCTGACATAATTTTTCTTCAAATCTGGCTGTCACGACCCGCTTCCCTAAAATGGAGGCGAGACGTGAAAAGGTCCGCACGGGTGTGGAGCGGTGAAGCCCCAAACCTGATAAGCGTTAATTTAGTATAAGCAGGTCCCTGTAATTGCAATCGAAACAACAATAATAATAATATGAGACGGGAAAGAAACACCAATCCCAAAGTTTGTCCACAAAATATTCAACATCACAGAAAAGCCACCAGGCTAAAGAAAAGAGTCTAAGGGCCCAGAACAAGGCCAAACAAAAGCTACAACGTAGATAAGTTTAGGTGCCACGCACCGATAACAAACAACTGTTTAACAAAATTTAAAACACAACGGAGACACTAGGACTGGTCCCCAGTGTCCACGTACTCCCTGTCCAACACGGGCTCAAGCTCAGCGTCCGCAAACACCTCACCCTCAGCAAGCAACTCAGGCTCAGGGTCTAACATGCGTCACCCAAAAGAGAAAGGTGCACATGTCAGCAAGTCTAAAAGACTTGGGCAAGGAACTGAAAGTAACTAGCAACCTAGCACTTATAATATTAAGCAATGACATGGCAGTTAAGTATGATGCAACAGTTTAAAAGAGAGGCAAGCACGCACGATGTAGTAAAAGTTACCAACTCACTAATCCACGAATCACTTATCACTGTTATCACGTGTGCACTAGAGATTTCGCCTGCTGGCTGGAGTGGCGGATCAGGCCATCTCGTGCTCAGGTGGCCGCATATCTCTTACCCCACCCATATGTGTATCGAGCATTGGCAATGCCAATTCACTGGCTCGCTTCTGGATCACGGGCCAAGAAGTGTAATTGGCATAGGGTTGTGCCCACGAGAAGTGGGTGCCTAGCCGGTATCCGAGCGTTGGGGTTTCCAACTACAGGGCTCGCTTCTGGAACACGAGCCAGGAATGTAATATTGTAGCGTGTGCTACACAATCACAATAATTAATCACTATGCAATGACATGAACAAATGTTTGCGTACCGTTAATTGAATTGAAACGTGACATACAAGCATGATGAGGGTGACGGACCAAGCTTCGTTGTCAAGCTAGGTCAATGGCGTCTAAACGGCTATCCTTTCACCGTTTAGTCTCTTTTACGCTAAAACAAGGTAATGGCCTAAGACATGGCCCAAAACAAGAGATGCAAGTTTCACTTGCCTATCACCGGGGATGACGGTTACGAAAGTTCGTTTCCGCGAATGCTAGGCTACGGGGAATCGCTGTTATGGGGAACAATCATCAAAACACAAGTATTTTATTAGGGTTTCATAAAAATTACAATAAGATAAGAAAACAACGGTAGATCGATTTCTTACCGAGAGGAGGCGGAAGAAATACTCCGGGGAACCCTAGGACCAGATCTGGAAATGATTGGGGAAGTTTGGAGAAACTAGGGTTTTGGGGATTTTGATGGGTTTGATGGATTTTGATGGAGATTTGGGGAATATGAGAAGTAGATAGGGTGAAAGGTTGGATTGGATGATGATTCTAGGGCTTGGAATGAAGAAATGGAGCTTGGAGGAAGATGGGGGCTCAAAGGGGAAGTTTCTAGGGTTTTGGATCGTGTTGGAGGAAGAAGAAACGTTTGGGAGGGGTATTTATAGGTTGGGCTGGCGGCTGCCCAGAAATTAGGGTTTTAACACAGACTAGTCGGTCAAAGAACAACCACTGACAGACTAGTTTGGCAACTAGTCGGTCGGTCGACCAACGCAGACCGACTAAGTGTAAACAGTAACTCCTGAACGAAAAATAGGATTTAGAGTTAGTCGGTCCATGAACAAGTACTGACCGACTAGTTTAGCAACTAGTCGGTCGATGAACGTTCTTAGACCGACTAAGAGATGAACAGTATTGATACTAAAATTTAGATGATGAGTTAGTCGGTTAAAGAAGCATTGCCGACCGACTAGTTTGCAACCTAGTCGGTCAACAACTCTTCTTAGACCGACTAACGATAAACAGTAGCTTCCTCAGAAATTTAGATAGCCCACTAGTCGGTCCAAGAAGGATTTCCGACCGACTGGATCGTCATCTAGTCGGTCGGTGCCCCTTCTTATACCGGCTAATGAGCACCAAAAGTTCCGATACGGAGCGCGAGGCCCCGTGATCGAACCCTAAGACTCCTAGGCTTGATCTAATAGTTAGATATGACCGTTATGAAGCCCGTCACAAACGACGTACTTCGAAATCGACGATCCTAAGGAAGAAACGAGAAAATACGACGAATCGATCGAAAACGAAAGTTACGGAGACGAAAACCACACAAGAGGAGAAAATCCACCGAAACATACATTATATTATAATAAATTCAGATACAAGAAAACCGGTCGTTACATTCTCCCCAACTTAAGAAAAAATTCCGTCCTCGGAATTTCCAAAAACTCACGAGTCCGGAAACAAAAGTGGGTAGCGCTCTCGCATCTCATCTTCTCTCTCCCAAGTAGACTCTCCCGGCGAACCGTGCCGCCAAATCACTCTAACAAGATCGACGACCTTGTTTCGAAGCGACTTCTGACGCCTGTCCAGAATCTGCACTGGATGCTGGTCATACGTCAAATCTGAGCGAACGGCGATCTCCGAGAAATCCACGGCATGAGATGGATCGCTAATGTATCGACGAAGCTGCGACACATGGAAAACATTGTGAACTCCTTCCAAAGATGGCGGCAAGGCCAAGCGATAAGCTACCTCGCCAACCCTCTCCAAAACGTCAAATGGTCCAATGTATCGCGGGCTCAACTTCCCACGCTTCCCGAAACGAATCACACCACGATTCGGGGAAATCTTCAAGAACACATGGTCGCCCGGCTGAAACTCCAAAGGACGACATTTAGCATCAGCCCAATGCTTGAAACGGTCCTGAGCAATTCTCAACCTCTCCCGAATATTCCTGACGATCTCCACGGCCTCCACGATCATCTCAGGTCCCAACAACTCCCGATCACCAACGTCATCCCAACTCAATGACGATCGACATTTCCTCCCATAAAGAGCGGCGAAAGGCGCCATGCCAATACTCGCCTGGAAGCTGTTGTTGTAAGAGAACTCTACCAGATGTAGATGGTCCTCCCACGAACCCTTGAAATCCAACATGCACGCCCTCAGCATGTCTTCCAAAATCTGAATCGTCCTCTCGGACTGGCCATCCGTCTGCGGATGGTACGCTGTGCTGAAACTCAGACGCGTACTCAAGCTCTTCTGCAAACTCTGCCAGAACTGAGATGTGAACCTCGTGTCTCTGTCCGACACGATACTCACGGGGACTCCATGAAGTCGCACGACTTCCTCCATATATCTCCTCGCTAGCACCTCCGTGGACTGTCCCACTCGAAATGGAATAAAGTGCGCAGATTTGGTCAATCGATCCACGATCACCCAAATCGCGTCATTCTGCTTCGGACTCCGAGGTAGTCCAGTCACGAAATCCATAGTGAAGTGCTGCCACTTCCACTCCGGAATCGGAAGCGGTTGTAGCAACCCGGCCGAACGCTGATGCTCCGCCTTCACTTGCTGGCAAACCAAGCACTTGGCCACACTCCGAGCCACACTCCTCTTCATACCATGCCACCAATAATTCAGACGAAGATCCTGATACATATTGGTGCCACCAGGATGCACAGAATACGGCGAACTGTGTGCCCCCACCATCAGCTCCTCTCTGATATCCCCAGCTGGCACACACAACCTGGCTCCAAACCTCAGCGAGCCATCCTCATGAACCAAAAAGTCAGTCCGCAGACCGGCTTCCACCATCTCCCGAATCCTTACCAACTTCGGATCCCCGGCCTGGCCAGCCTTAATCCGATCCACGATCGTTGACTGTACCTGCATGTACATCAACGAAGAAGCCACTCCAGGAAGAACAATCTCCACGCCAGACTCGCAAAAATCCTGCTGCAATCTCCACTGCGAGGTCAAAATCATCACCGCTGGAAGCCTACTCAAAGCATCTGGAACCACATTCACCTTGCCAGGGTGATACTGCAAATCAATCTCATAATCCGCCATAAGCTCCAACCATCGACGCTGTCGCATGTTGAGCTCCTTCTGAGTGAAAATATACTTCAAGCTTTTGTGATCGGTAAAAATTTTCACTTTCTCACTCAACAAGAAGTGCCTCCAAATCTTAAGAGCAAACACAACGGCAGCCAACTCCAAATCATGCGTCGGATAATTCTTCTCATGAACCTTAAGTTGACGAGACGCATACGCCACAACATGCACGTGCTGATGCAGCACGCAACCGAGACCCTTGCCAGAAGCATCGCAAAAGATCTCAAATCCACCGCTGCGATCAGGCACAACAAGAATAGGGGCCGTCGTCAACCTCTCCTTCAGAACACCAAAAGCACCCTCACACTCACCCGACCAAACAAAAGCAACATCCTTCCGCGTCAACCTGGTCATCGGCTCAGCAATACGGGAAAAATCCTTAATGAATCGCCGATAGTAACCAGCAAGTCCAAGGAAACTCTGAATCTCAGACGCAGACGACGGAACAGGCCACTCCCTGATGGCCCTAATCTTCTCGGGATCCACAGAAATACCATCCCCAGTCACCACATGCCCAAGAAAAGCAACTCGATCCAGCCAAAACTCGCACTTCGAAAACTTAGCATACAAACGATGCTTCCTCAAGATTTCCAACACCGTCCTCAAGTGCGATGCATGCTCTTCCACCGACTTCGAATATATCAGAATGTCGTCAATAAAGATAACGACAAACTTATCCAAAAAGTCGTAGAAAATCAGGTTCATCAGATTCATGAAAACAGCGGGCGCGTTAGTTACACCGAAAGGTATAACCACAAACTCATAGTGTCCATACTTCGTCCTGAACGCTGTCTTCGGAACATCATCCATCTTCACCTTCAGCTGATGGTAACCACTCCTCAAATCCAATTTTGAAAACACCCTCGAACCTCCAAGCTGATCGAAAATATCATCGATGCGAGGCAACGGGTATTTATTCTTAATGGTTACCGCATTCAATCCCCGATAGTCCACGCACATGCGACGCGAACCATCCTTCTTCTTAACCAGCAACACCGGTGCTCCCCACGGTGACACACTAGGATTAATATAACCCTTCAGCAACAGCTCATCCAACTGTTTCCGCAACTCTTCCAATTCTGCGGGCGCCATACGATACGGTGCCTTCGAAATCGGCTGCGCACCTGGAACGAGATCAATAGAAAATTCCAGAGCTCGATCAGGCTGCAATCCAGACATCTCCTCGGGGAAGACGTCGCCAAAATCTCGCACCACAGCTGGCCACTCCAGCTCCATCTGCATAGCTACAGCCTCCACCGGCCTGGCCCGAAATCTGACAGGACCATGCGAACTGCTACCACGACTGAACTCAAAGACCGGATGTCCGGGAATCTCGAACACCACCTTCTTCCGACGACAGTCGATCGTAGCATAGAAGCTCGCAAGCCAATCCATCCCAAAGACCGCATCGTAGTTGGTGATGTTGTGGACAATAAAATCAGCATAAAGCTCATGTCCACAAACCACCACAGAGCAAGGACTGCACCCACGATGCACCGTGACTACTCCATTCCCTGTGACGATATTCCAACTCTTGGAGAGAGGGGACGTCGACAAGGAATGCTTCTCCACGAAGCTCTGGGCCAAAATGCACATTGACGCACCTGAGTCAAAGAGGACTCGGGCAGGAAACGTGCAAACCAAAACCACACCTAACAAACAGTCTAATCAATCAAATCTTACTCTAGCAACACCATACACAAGCATTCACATAATTTAGCAATCAATTGATTAAGGAAGGAACAATCTAGATCGAAAATTACCTGCAATGACCTCATCCATGGCCAAAACCTCCTCCTCAGTCATCAGGAATGCCTGCCTCCTCAGCGGAGCGGCCCGCTCAAAAGCCTGCCTCTGCGGGACGAGGGGCGCTCCACGACCAGCGGGCACCGGGGCTCTCTGCTGCAACGGCGGGGCAGCAATAGGTGTCCGCCAAGGTTGCCTCAACTTCGGGCACTCCCTGAGAGCATGGGCGGGATCTCCACAGGCGACACATTGCCCCAAGAACCTCCTACATGATTCCTTGATATGGCCCTCCCTGCCACAGAAATTGCAAGTCCTCCGAACGGGCCCTCCTGGCCTCTTGAACTGAACAGGCTGGTTCGGCCTGAATCCAGGTCGAACCACAGCTCTCGCCTGTTCCACAGGCCTCCTCACAGCACCAACAACAGACCCCTTCCTCTGGTTCACAAGCAGCTCCTGCCTCTTGGCAGCGACCAAAACCTTCTGATAAGATTCCCGGTCGGAAGAGGTCACAAAGCTCTGGAGCTCTGAAGCAAGCCCCTGAAGAAACCTCTGAGCTCGCTCCTCAGCGTCCTGCACCATCTTTGGTGCAAACCGACTAAGCCTCATGAACTCTTGGTGATACATGTCCACCGACGAGTTCCCCTGCTTCAAATCGATAAAACGCTGCAGCATCTCTTCCCTGGCAGCCTTCGGGAAGAACTCACCATCAAATCTGGCCTTGAAGGTAGCCCAGACGATCGGCTCAACCAACATCCTTTCCTCAGCATCCCACAAATTCCTGGCGTTATCCTTCAGCTGGCGCTTCGCCAAGTCAACCCAACTCACTTCGTTGACCTTGGACATCTTCAGATTGTCCTCAATATTCCTCATCCATTCATCAGCAGCTAGGGGACCTTCGGTTCCATCAAAATACGCAGGACCCAGCTCTCTGAACTGCTTCGCCCCGGGCTCAGGGCGAGGGGTCTCCACCACCCGAGCAGCTCGAGTCACCGGAGCATTCTGCACCTGCAGAAGCACACCCTGCTGAACCTGCATCATCTGCAACATCAACCTCATCATCTCCCCATTAGTGGGCTCCCGCTCAGGCTCCTCGTCGTGAGGGGGCGCACCACTACCACCACCTCGGGTGATCCGCCTTCCTGCCATCTAATGACGCAGAAAACGAAACAATTAGACTCATAGCTTAGGGCTCAGATGTCGAAATTATTTGTTGGACAATCTTATATCATTATCGTTATCCCGATAGTCGCAGTTACAGAGGACCTGCATGGGCCACCACTAAAACCTGTCACGACCCGCTTCCCTAAAATGGAGGCGAGACGTGAAAAGGTCCGCACGGGTGTGGAGCGGTGAAGCCCCAAACCCGATAAGCGTTAATTTAGTATAAGCAGGTCCCTGTAATTGCAATCGAAACAACAATAATAATAATATGAGACGGGAAAGAAACACCAATCCCAAAGTTTGTCCACAAAATATTCAACATCACAGAAAAGCCACCAGGCTAAAGAAAAGAGTCTAAGGGCCCAGAACAAGGCCAAACAAAAGCTACAACGTAGATAAGTTTAGGTGCCACGCACCGATAACAAACAACTGTTTAACAAAATTTAAAACACGACGGAGACACTAGGACTGGTCCCCAGTGTCCACGTACTCCCCGTCCAACACGGGCTCAAGCTCAGCGTCCGCAAACACCTCACCCTCAGCAAGCAACTCAGGCTCAGGGTCTAACATGCGTCACCCAAAAGAGAAAGGTGCACATGTCAGCAAGTCTAAAAGACTTGGGCAAGGAACTGAAAGTAACTAGCAACCTAGCACTTATAATATTAAGCAATGACATGGCAGTTAAGTATGATGCAACAGTTTAAAAGAGAGGCAAGCACGCACGATGTAGTAAAAGTTACCAACTCACTAATCCACGAATCACTTATCACTGTTATCACGTGTGCACTAGAGATTTCGCCTGCTGGCTGGAGTGGCGGATCAGGCCATCTCGTGCTCAGGTGGCCGCATATCTCTTACCCCACCCATATGTGTATCGAGCATTGGCAATGCCAATTCACTGGCTCGCTTCTGGATCACGGGCCAGGAAGTGTAATTGGCATAGGGTTGTGCCCACGAGAAGTGGGTGCCTAGCCGGTATCCGAGCGTTGGGGTTTCCAACTACAGGGCTCGCTTCTGGAACACGAGCCAGGAATGTAATATTGTAGCGTGTGCTACACAATCACAATAATTAATCACTATGCAATGACATGAACAAATGTTTGCGTACCGTTAATTGAATTGAAACGTGACATACAAGCATGATGAGGGTGACGGACCAAGCTTCGTTGTCAAGCTAGGTCAATGGCGTCTAAACGGCTATCCTTTCACCGTTTAGTCTCTTTTACGCTAAAACAAGGTAATGGCCTAAGACATGGCCCAAAACAAGAGATGCAAGTTTCACTTGCCTATCACCGGGGATGACGGTTACGAAAGTTCGTTTCCGCGAATGCTAGGCTACGGGGAATCGCTGTTATGGGGAACAATCATCAAAACACAAGTATTTTATTAGGGTTTCATAAAAATTACAATAAGATAAGAAAACAACGGTAGATCGATTTCTTACCGAGAGGAGGCGGAAGAAATACTCCGGGGAACCCTAGGACCAGATCTGGAAATGATTGGGGAAGTTTGGAGAAACTAGGGTTTTGGGGATTTTGATGGGTTTGATGGATTTTGATGGAGATTTGGGGAATATGAGAAGTAGATAGGGTGAAAGGTTGGATTGGATGATGATTCTAGGGCTTGGAATGAAGAAATGGAGCTTGGAGGAAGATGGGGGCTCAAAGGGGAAGTTTCTAGGGTTTTGGATCGTGTTGGAGGAAGAAGAAACGTTTGGGAGGGGTATTTATAGGTTGGGCTGGCGGCTGCCCAGAAATTAGGGTTTTAACACAGACTAGTCGGTCAAAGAACAACCACTGACAGACTAGTTTGGCAACTAGTCGGTCGGTCGACCAACGCAGACCGACTAAGTGTAAACAGTAACTCCTGAACGAAAAATAGGATTTAGAGTTAGTCGGTCCATGAACAAGTACTGACCGACTAGTTTAGCAACTAGTCGGTCGATGAACGTTCTTAGACCGACTAAGAGATGAACAGTATTGATACTAAAATTTAGATGATGAGTTAGTCGGTTAAAGAAGCATTGCCGACCGACTAGTTTGCAACCTAGTCGGTCAACAACTCTTCTTAGACCGACTAACGATAAACAGTAGCTTCCTCAGAAATTTAGATAGCCCACTAGTCGGTCCAAGAAGGATTTCCGACCGACTGGATCGTCATCTAGTCGGTCGGTGCCCCTTCTTATACCGGCTAATGAGCACCAAAAGTTCCGATACGGAGCGCGAGGCCCCGTGATCGAACCCTAAGACTCCTAGGCTTGATCTAATAGTTAGATATGACCGTTATGAAGCCCGTCACAAACGACGTACTTCGAAATCGACGATCCTAAGGAAGAAACGAGAAAATACGACGAATCGATCGAAAACGAAAGTTACGGAGACGAAAACCACACAAGAGGAGAAAATCCACCGAAACATATATTATATTATAATAAATTCAAAAACCCCCCAAACCCCGCAGACACCACTCAACCCACTCTTCCCATTGGCACCCGGTTTTGCATCCATTTAACAACCCATGTGGGACCCGCGTCCTATTTGGGTTGTGGGGAGGTCTGTGTGCACGTGCAGTGTGTGCAAAGATTATTTCTAGTACACACATCTATTATATAAAAGAGGGATGTTATCAAGAGAAATTGGATAAGAGATTTTGGACAAGAGAAATTGGACAATAGATGAGATATTGAGGGATATATTGAGGGATATCTATTATCTAAAAGAGGGATGTTATCAAGAGAAATTGGATAAGAGAATTTGGACAAGAGAAATTGGATAAGAGATGAGATTTTGAGGGATAAGAGAGGAGGTGGGGAATTTTGCACATACAACCCCGATTTTTGCATTTTTGCCCCTGGACCCTCCTTACACATCAACCCACACTTGTTATTCTCCTCCCTTTTCCGACCATTTTTTTCCAGTCCACGTGCACATGTGCACGGGTTATTTGCTAGTACATATATATTGTGTGTGTATTATTTATATGTATATAATATGTACATATATATATATACACACATATATACTAGTGTGGACATCCCCGATCTCTCCTATCACAAGCTCATATTGACAAAATGAGATGGCAACACATGTACATAAATCCCGGTTTACAATTATATACTCTTTTCTATTTACGTGTAGACCCGTCCTCCGTCCTCCTTTTTTGCATACAATCATCTCTGGCATATATAACAGAAGATCTTTGAGCTACTTTATTAATGCAATGTCACACTGGTTGATTTTTTAAAGATATGTAATAACAAAGGACATGAATTTGATGAAATTTCTCAGAGATATATACTGATAATTTTGAAATTTTGAAAAGTTTAATGGATCTGAACTTTTACAAAACTGTAATGATGCTAAGAGAGATATACTGATATATTGAATTTTAAAATTCAGACTTGGTTGTGTAATGACACAATGGTTTATACATTCTTAATTTGATATTCACACATGAGACCCTATTGAAGCCTAAATTTGATCGTTGTTGTGAAAATGTCTGTGAGCAACATCCTCGGGCGTTAATGCAAGCATCCAATGAACTTCAACGCAATTATAAAACAAAAACATGAACACTGTACAGCAGTCAGCAGGGATCCGAACAAACACTAGGGCACAACATTCAACTGATTCAAGCGACAATCTTCTCCTGCAGAAATCTAAAAATTGAAGTCTCTTTTGATAGGGTCCATTGCTTGCTGGATACAACCATGAGCTAATCCTTTCTATCAACAACATGAGACAGTAGAACACAATGCTGCATTACATAAAGTCTACATGCACTACATAAATGGAAACGAAGACTTTGTTTCAGAGAAGCATCAAAGGGTCCTTAAAAGGAGTACATGTGTTTGTCGCACCCAATCCTGCAACAACCGAGGAAAAAGAAGGGCTTAGACAGCCTCATTTCTGCTGCAGAAATCTTCGCTGTCCGACTCACTGTCCTAAAAAACTTTGACAAAGTCCACAAGTCTACAATAAAGTACCATCCAAGTGTCAAATCATATGCACCAAACTTACCATACAAGGACCTTCTCTAGTTACGCCTCACCCCTGGCTCTCTTTCCTTGTTCCACTTGAAGCTTCGCAGCAACCTGCTCTTCAGACAAGGGCAAGTAATAGATCCTCGGGGTGGCTTTAGTCTTCTTAAAGAGATCATCTAGTGTCATAATGGGTGGATCTGCCTTCTTTGGTGGTGGCGGCGGCGGCGGCGGCGGCGGAAGTCGTTCTCTCACTGGAGGTGGGTTAGAGAGTGCTGGTGGAGGTGGGAGGGGTGGCGGTGGCGGCAGCTGCTGTTGCCTGAGGTTGGTGGGGCGAGAAGGTGCTGGAACCTGAGGTTGGCGCAGGAAGGAAGGGGCAGGAGTATTGGGGCTAGGTGTCACTGGCGCTGGAGACTGTGGGGCTTCCAGTCTCACCTTTACTTCTTGGGGGTCGACAAACTCGGCCACCAGAAGGCGCCCACCATTGCTGGGCCACTGGAGGTTGTACAATGCATTCCTAGTCACGGTGGCTTCATCTACCGAGGAATACTACAAAAGATTTAAAAAAATAGGAGTTAAATCTTTAGAAAATTGTATTATGAAGAATACAGTGAAAGATATAAAATATAAGAAATAAAACCCAAAGAAGCTTCTAAACCCAGAATGCATTTAGTATCATATGCATATCACTCAGCTTAATCCTGACAGCATTTTCTATCGTAATATATCGCATCACTTCGTGCAGACACAAAAGCATGCAAGCAGCAGGAGAGAGCAGGAGACTGGCTAATTTTTCTCCACAAGAAGGTTCCCAATTACCTTTCAACACGCATTTTGTATCATAATATACATCATCTCTTCATGCAGACACAAAAGAATGCAAACAGCAGGAGAGAGCATGAGACTGTCTTATTTTTCTCTACAAGGAGGTTCCCAATTACCTTTCAACACGCGCGCGCGCGCGCACACACACACAATGATTCATGCAGATCCATGTGAACTTTCCAACAGCTCATGAGTTTCTATAATGTTTAGTTCGTTCAACAACTAGGTTGAAATTAATAATATAGCCTTGCAATCTCAGTATGGTGTTGGGTGTTTGGCTGTTTCGGTTTTGTTATTTTATAGTTCTGATATGGTATAGGGCAATTTATAGCAATATCATAAGTATATTCATAGCTAACGAAAAAAAATCAAATACACATTTAAAGCATCAAGACAATTGTATTCATTATGATATGTTTCACTAGACAATTAAAAGGAAGCCGTGAATATACTCAGGCCAATAATACAAGAAAGTCCACACATTCCTTATTCTTGTTGATTATCCATGAGTAGCAAGAGGTTTTGGTCAATTTGAATATAATCATATGTGCATATAATTCAATTTCAACCAAAATCATTACTAATATACTTGTCATGTCATTCTAGCATGTGTTATAAATCTTTATAAACTTCAGCAACCCGTGTGGGGTTCCAACTTCACCACACTAAATTGCAAATGCAATGACATATGAAAGACTAGTACGTCTGCTCTTTCCTGGTAAACAGAAAAACTGACTTCCTCCCACTGAGAGGGTAGTGAAGGTTACTAGGCCTCTTAAGCACATGCCTAGTCATCACGCATGAGTCCACAACAGCAATGAACGATTATCCAAACATGCCCTACATGCCCTTAGCGCATATTTGGAATTGGATAGCCCTGATCCAATGGATTTTAATCAAAGATTGAAATTTTTATATGGATTGGGCAATCCAAAGGATTGACTCGTTTAGATGTCATTTTATGGTAACAAATCCAAAGGATTATAATCTGAAAACCAATCCTTTGGATTAAAAAAGAGATGTTACAACCACTTTTTTTAAAATCCAAGGATTTCGTTTGCTCGCAAAGCTACTTTTTGTCCCAAAAAAATAATGATATAAAATGGCTCGATAAGGCATCCAACCAAAAAATTTGAATTGTAATCAAAAGGAATTTTACCCTTTAGATACAGATGTGATTCAGTTTCATCCAAACGATATCTGTTGGATTTATCCATTTATCCAAACAAGCACCAATGTCTCCGATTTCTGGCTATATTTTACCCAGGAACCTTGTTAATTACTATATCTTCTTACTTAAATATTAAACATGGTAGCTTATCCAGGAAAGAAAGCATACAGTGACGTAACAGTGTGTCTTGATCTGGTCCATCCAAAAATCAATGACCGTTCCAGTTTTCGCAAGTAACTCCTGCACAGCTTTCAAAGTAAAAGGGCGCAGAAAACGGTCAATCCTCAATGAAGTGGTGGCCGGCTTCTGTGATGGTGGGACTGCAGCATCAACAACAAAAATAGTTCCACCGGTGTCATAGGAGACTTAAAAATATAATAACGGAAATACTTTGATATCTAAGAATTGCATTAGATTACCACTCCGTTCCTTTGGTGCATCAGCACTAACTGAAGATTCAGACCGTGAGAATGATCTTCTAAGAGCATGCTGAAAAGAATTTTTTGGTGTTGTGCTGGGGGTTACATTGGACATTTGTGGTTCAGGAACCTTAACACTGTCTGAATTCCAGCGCCGTTGCCTCTTTGGCTCATTATTTATGTTAACCGCTTCTTGATCTGCTGCAGCGCAAAGAAAGAAAATGGTGAAGCAACTCCATAAACAAATTTTTCCCTGAATTAAGTGTATCATAGAAAACTAGAGTTTATGCTTCATGCACGCCCTTTACATATGACTGACATAGTAAAAATGATCAGAATATAAAGGAAACCGATATAAAGAAATCGAAATAACATTTTCAGACATTATTTTCAATTGTTTTATAGGATAACGTGATTAAGACAAGCGGAAGAGTGCACTTAAGAAAATCAGCAGCAGCATGAAGAAGTGATCTTATTAATTTATCACCCAATGGGTAACAAACAGATGTGAGGGGAGAAACTATTACTAGAGTGATCGTTGAAACAATGAAATAACACCCTGTCTTTTGCCACTCTAGATTGTTGGAGGAAATTGAAATTTTACTTTCAAGTTCATCATGAATGCATCTTGGCTATCCGATCAGTTTTTTTTCTTCAGAGTTTCATATGCACATCATTCTCAACCAATTCTCAACCCGTAGAAGTCTTGACAAGCTAGTTATTTGTTGTTGGCATAACTTATATTCTATTTTATACTTGCAGAAGGGGAACGCCCCGTTGCCTCATGTCACCGAAGAAACAACTTCCTTGTCCCCTGCAAATTGACCACACATTGTCATGTTAACGGGCTTCCTGCATTTAAAGTCAATGTATAATGAATCCCATTTCACAAACACCCACCATCACGCAAAATGCAAGTACGAAGCACTTTCGCCATTTCTCACAGAGATGCAATCACAATCTTGCCAAATATGGTGCAAAGTGCCGTTTCCTCCCAATGTCAAGCTATCTGAGCGGCTAAGTTAAAAGGTCATATGCTTGCAACCAGATTTTACTTGAGGGCTATATAAAATTTGCTTCCATAGAACTTTGATGATGTGAAGGCAAGCCCAGCAACAAAGTCTGTGCTTCAAACTGAATTCTTCAAGTAAACATAGCACAACCGAAAAGAAGCATAGGTAGAGTTTCTTTCATCTTTACTTTTTTGTAGGGTTTGTTGTGTGGGTGGATCTTTTTGTCGGGGTATTGAAAATTGGGAAAATTAATTGCTTGACTAACAATATAAAAGCAAACAACAGTAAGAGATAAGTTGTACAAGTTAACAAGTTTGTTTTCCTGGATGACCTCTGTAACCAAGAAGTTCGTCAAGGGGCATAGCAACATCGACTGGCCACTGATGGATCAGCTCAAGAAAGACAACTTCCAATGGGACAAGAAGGCCTCGAGAGGCCACTCGAGCTGTTGAGGCTTTGAAGATGGCCATGACAAGCGTCCCGATTTTAGCCCTCAAGATTTCCACCGGCCTTTTGTAGTGGAGATAAATGCTTCTGGTTATGGGTTAGGTGCAGTGTTGATGCAGGACCAGACACATGTGGCTTACTTTAGCCAGGTGCTGAAAATGAGAGATCGGCTCAAGTCCGTCTATAAACGCGAGTTATTGACTATTGTGCTGGCAGTGCAGAACTGAACCATATTTGCTTGACGGTCGCTTCATAGTCCGTACAGAAAAGTCGCAAATACATACTGGAGCAAATTTGGTATCAGAGCATAGATCCTTCTGGCAGGAGCAAGAAAGATCAAAGCTATGGAGGAAAAACTTGATTTCGAGATCGAGTGGCTCAAGAGATCAACAGAGAAGTTTTCTTCGATGGATGAGAAGATGTTATCGATGGAGGAGATGATCTCAAATCAAATTTCAAATCAAGTGAAGATGTCTAAGGAAACCCTAATGAAAAACGAAAGAGATTGAATGGAAGCCCTAGATATAAGAAGAAGAACTCATCAAATCCAGATCTAAGGGAAGATGAAGACCCCAACGTAGCTCGGAAGAGAAAAGAGCAAGTTTAGGACAAATGCAAAAGGATAGTTGTGATTTTTGAAGGAGGTCCACTGGAAAAAGATGACGAATGGCAAGAATGGAAGCAACCCGCCATCCACAGACACGGAAGGCATCCGGCACCGGCGACAACATCTGCCGGGCTGCCGGCCCCCAAAACTTTAGCTGGCGGCAGCGGCCCCCGAACAAAGCAATTTTCTCTCGAAAGAAATCAACTTGCATCTTGTATTCCACTTTCCTCTATAAAAATCTGAGTTCTCTTCAAACCCTAGTTTTCCTATCACCAAACCTCATAAATAAACCCTTGCAATTCAGGTCACCCATGGCAAAAGGTTGAATAATCAACATGAACACTAGGAAATCTTGTTTAGTTGCTGAGCCAAACCTGTCATAACTTATTCACAGTATAATATGATACATCCTCTTCTAAATTTTTCTCAAATAAAAATATGGTGTTCTAATATAAAATCGGAGTAAATAAAACAAGTGGAATAAGAAAGAAAAGAGGGCTAGATATAATATTTAAAACTTAACATGGAATAAGTTTTCTTATGAAGAAGTAGATGGATAATGTGCTTTTTGTTAAAAATTGATAATGAAAAGAAGACTACTAGTTGTATATGACCTTGGGGAAGAGAGGATGCTCACAATACCTATGAAAAAATCATCCATGGAAAGAAACCTAGGGCTTGGAGTGGATGGCATCCGCTATTGCCTATTGCACAGAGAGAAGAGGGAACTTAACGTGATTCAGGACACTCCTGAATCGTAATGGTGACGGAGTGCTGAAGATTAAGGACACCAGAATGGGCAAATGTTATAATAGGCTTTAAATATGAGATTCCCAAACTTGAATTGCCCACATATTACCCTCTTTCCTCCTCGACTAAATGCAAGGACCAAAAGTTATACACATGAGTAATTGAGCTAGAAATGATGAATAAATAACTAGTTGTTTTATTTATAAGGTCTACTACCTAGTAATCAGGCTGCTTAAACGTGTAAGGGAGAATTTTAGCATATCTATCTATTTGTACTTAGTAGGAGAATTTGCACACCAGGAGCTTGCACAGTACCCCGCAATGTAATGTACTTACTACATTCATACAGATGTTACACAAACCAGTATAGACAAGTAAGGATCTCCACCAGTCCCTTGATCTCTCACAATCATCTTACCCATCAATCACACATGGAGAGCCATGTATCACTACAGCTAAATAAGAATGATTTATGCACCCTTACAAGGGAAAACGCTCCCTCATTATCATTGATTGTGAACCAAAATGGTCACATATTTTACATGATGTAAGGGCCATACAGAACGCAAGTCCACTTCCTTACCCAAAACCTTCGTCTCTCTGTACCTTCAACTGAAATTCAATGATGTCCAGTTTTAGGTAGGATTGGCAAATGCCTCAATCACAGATATCAAGTACGAACCACTAAATCCTTTTCAGCACACCTACAGTAATTTTGCAGTGCCCATTGCACACCAGCCTTTGTGCCTTCCTATGCAGACCCATGCATTGTCAGCTAAAGCACTACAACCAACTGAACAGTCCTACCGTTGGTTTACTGCGTACTTTCTTAAACTTTGATCAAACAAACATATGCATTTCATTTAATCAATTTAAAATGCAGATCAAATGAGACCCCTGCTCTTAATGGTCATCAAAAGTAATTGCTAGGATCTCATCGACATGATCATAATAAATGGAGTTCTAAACATGAATCAGATGATGAAAAGTCCTAATGACGCTTTGAAGGGATTAAAGATACAAAAACACTTGGATGCTATGGAAAACCCGCAGCAGTTTTGCAGCGGCTGTAGTTCTAATCTCTGCATTTGCTTAGCAATACGGTGGTTATAAAAGGTTAGTAGATCTGCAAATGTAAAACATAACAGCAACAACAATGTAACAAATGCTGAAAGCAAAGTGGTTGTTAGCAATATTGCTACCTCAACAAATTAGTATGTTTTATTTCTTAAACTACCACAACTCACTTTTCTAAAAATAATTACCCTGCCAGATCAGCATAATTACAATTATTAATTGCTGACAAAGTCAATGAAACAAATATCTCATGACACACATTAAACAAGGAATGTAAAGCTGATCTTGCAGTAAATGCAGCCATCCAACAGAACAGCATCCCCTTTGTGGGACTTATAATGTGTTCGATTCACACCAAAATGGATTACAAAGTAAATTCATTTGAAATGCTCTAAGTAAACAGACAAACTATGTCATACTTATTGCAACTCGCTAAATCCCTTCCAATAGTAAATCCATGTTACATATGTTGCCCCATTCTTGACGAGCTATATAAGAAGGTAAAATAATGAAACAAAAGAAATAATAAAGAAAGGAAAAGCAATTGGTTACTTTCATATTGGAGACTAGCATTTGACAAGTGCAATGGTATGTGGCAATCAATAAATTGTGAGAACAAAATGCAGCCAACAGAACTAGAAAAGTTAAGAAAGAAGACAGAAAATGGCATGCTTCGTCAAACACATGGACGAAACAATACTTTATTGGTTCGGCAGACAGTTGTCCTTTTACCACATTATAATGAATGTCATAAATTAGGAAATAATACAATAAGCAAAATGTTGACAATTAACAAATGAACTATGAAGCATTCAATGTGAAGAAAATGCAATACTGCAGTTTATATGTGTCTAAGTGTAGAACAGAATGTGTATTGAAACCATTACCTTCAGCTTTTCTCTTCTCTGCCGCACCAATGGGTTTAATTTCTTCTTCGGAAACCTTGCCCTTCATCACAGTAGAGCACCCACCAACCACAGATTCATTTGGGTTCACAGAATGTGTCACATCCTCTTTGATGCACGCATTTCTTTCATGCTCTTTAGAATTATTTTTGGATTCAATCTGCTTACTTTCCAACACATCCTCTTCCATGGACTCATCACCTGAGCTTCTATCTAAATTTAACTTCTCAGGCGATGCACCGTCTACACCTTCAATTTTCCTGCAAACTTCCATATCTGTAGCACAAGTGTCATCACCAGCCTCTTCCAAAGAGGCATGGTTATCTACCAGCTCTTTATCATCCTCTAATGAGTGTGAATAGCCACCAGTGGTGGGGACATTGCTGGATGATGGTTGCACCATCTCCGGCTTAACAACTTCTAGTTCTAAATTGACATTGTTAGCATTCAAATTATCCTTTAGTTCATTCTTTTCATTAATTGACACAGAATCAGTAGAAATTGACTCAGATTTTAACGCTAAATCTGGGCTGACCTCAGATACCTGAATGGTTGGCTCCGAAACCTGGAGAGTGACATCCTCAGCAGTTGGCTTTGAATACTCGCTCTTTCCGTCCCTCGCATCTTGATCACTTGATTCTAATTGACCAACACCAATCTGGCTGTCAGTCATGCTGTTCTCCAAAGAAACAGCACTTGTTGTGATGTCAGGAGTTGCCTCCAAATTGGCATGGCACATTTCTTTCTCGTCTTGATCTTCATTGCCTTCTTTCAAATCTACGGTGCTTTCAGTATCGTCACCCATGGCCGCATTATTGTCAGCTTGACCACTCTTCTCTTCAACAGGTTCAACACTGTTCTCTCCTGGCTGTGGCACCAATTTTTCTTCATCGGCTTCCTCAACTGTATCTACATCAACTTCAGCATTGCTTTCTTCTAGAGCAGGCGTCGATTTCTCTTCATCAACTTCGTCTACAGGTTCATTATCAGACTCCAAACCATTACCCAATTTATCCTTCTCTTCTTCTTCCATCTCACTGCGAAGAGCTCCATCCAACCGCTTCACCAGCTCCTCCTTTAGACCATTTGTTTTCAACCTCCTCCGCCGAAGCTCTTCTTTTAACTCAGTGACCTTCCATTGATCAATGGGACGGTCGTTGAGAATTGAATATGGGCTTGACATCCCTTTAGTGACGTGCAGGCAAAATCAGGTTTATGATCGCAACCCTAAGAAACATACGAAATTCAGAGAAAATAGTTAGCATAATCAACATGAAAGAAACACTTATGACCATGCCATTAATAATAGAAGAAAAAAATCACATGCAACTCTTTTTATAATATATTTTAATTAATCTTCACCCTATGTTGCTTGATGAACAGTTCAAAGTCATCCACTACCAAATGCAACTTCCAACGTTACTACTTTGAGCATAATTCATTTATCTCTTTCAAGACTTTGCTCCCTCTTAAGTTGCTATAAAAATCTCTTAAACCATTCAAAGTATATTTTTGGAAATCTAAAATTCATTATAACACACTCTAAATTTTTTGCATGGATAAGGGACATAGAGGCTTTACTTCCCTACACTGGGGGGGGGGGGGGGGGGGGGGGGGGGCAAGAACTTACTACAACCACATAATATACCCGAAATTCAATGAATCGCCTAAACAAAGTTCCAAATCAAGTCATCATCTAAACAAAAAGGGCAATTGATCAAACAAAAGTTGTTACAAATCTAACCTGCAGACAAAACAAAGATATAGATGAATATAAATCTATTATACGTTTGAGGACTTTTTTGAATTGGTTTGCTGACTAGGACAAGCTGACTAGGACAAAAGGATTGATAGAAAGACGTCTGAGATTAAATCTTCAAAAATGAATCGAAAAAAAGAGATTTTGTGAAAAATTTGGGGGGGGGGGGGGGGCGGGGGCGATTTTGTATTTTGAAGGGAAAACCTACGGGAGAAAACCAAGACCATTCAAACAATCATTTAACTCTCTGGCACACCGGTAGTGGGAATGGACGCGGACACTCTTGCTGGCACGCGGGCAGAGGAAATGCATCATCGGAAATGGACGCATACCATCCCTCATTTAATGCAGCATATGGAACTAAAATTGTAAAATAAAAGAAAAAATGCCAGATAGGATAACTGAGAGGACAAACAAATTATGGTACACCATAAAACACCTCATTTCTCTCATTCATTCTAAATTTGTAGACAGGGAGAGGAGAGGGGAGAGAGAAGAGAGAGAAATGGATGAGAGTGTAAAATTAATCCTCACAAAAATAAAATGGATAATTAATAATCAATCTTGAATTTTTCCCCCGAATTTGTTTTCGGTTTTCACAAAAATAAAATAGCGAAGGTGCCTACGCCGAAGGCGCATGCGTAATTTTTTTACGCTAATTTGTTGTTTCGCGTCAAAGGTGTCGGCGCCTAATTTGTTGTTCTACGCTAATTTGTTATTCTGTGCCGAAGGCGCCAGCTCCGAATTTGTTGTTCCGTGTCGAAGGTACCTGCACCGAATTTGTTGTTCCGCGCCGAAGGCGCCCGTCCCGCTAAATATTTTAACACTAATTTATTGTTCTTTTAAATTTTGGCCGTGGAAATAATTTTTTGGAGAACAAAAATTTCGCGGGGGAAAATCTTTAATGAACCATGCCCGCGGACACGGGTTATGACAAATATATATATATTAAAACATAACTGTTTTTGAATTCTATGGCTGACTAGAAAAAATAAATAGTGGCTATGATTTGTTCTTGAAGAATGAAAGGTTGAGATGGGTTTGAGAAAGTTTTGGGGGAAATAAATTTGGTTGGAAAACTTAAAATTTTGAAATTTTTATGGAAAACACAGCTGTAACAAAATGTGACCCCGATCAAAATCCTGAACTTCACAGTAACCCAAAATCAAATAATTGCAACAAAATGTGTCATGATTACTCTTCGTTGGAGCCTTGCGTTGTTCGGATTGGACTACTTGAACCAGCAGTTGAATGATGTAATCAGCATGCAGCACTAAAAAATTTCGCAACCGTCCATGTGGCTGCCACGTATTGGAATTTTACGAGGATCTTTTCTTGGGCCCACCGTTGGAAAAAGGTATGTGATATTTCTAATATTTTAATTTGCCTGGTGTCCGGTTTTTTGTTTAGCCAACGTAGCATATGGTGTCAGGAAGCCAAAGTATCATGTTATTTTTCATTCATAACATTATCAAGATTTTCAAATAATTTAATAACAAAGATTTTAAGGAGATATCTTAAATGAACCGTGATCACGCCGAGGACACGCGCCTGCACCAAGAGCGCCCGTGCCGAATTTGTTGTTCTACGTTAGTTTGTTGTTCCGCGCCGAATTTGTTGTTCCGCGCCGAATGCGCCCACGCCAAATACGCCCGTGCCGCTAAATATTTTTACGCTAATTTGTTATCGCGCCGAATTTGTTGTTTCGCGCCAAAGACGCCCGTGACGCTAAATATTTTTACGCTAATTTGTTTTTTTAAATTTTGATTGTGGAAATAATTTTTCGCAGGGAAAAATATTAAATGAACCTTGCCCGCAGGCACGGGTTACGCACGCCGAAGTCGCCCGCTAAATTTTCTTATGCTAATTTGTTGTTCCGCGCCAAAGGCTCCTGCGTCGAATTTGTTGTTCTACGCCGAATTTGTTGTTCCGTGTCGAAGGCGCCAGCGCCGAATTTGTTGTTCCGAGGCAAAGACGCCTGCGTCGAATTTGTTGTTCTGCACCGACGGCGCCCGTGCTGCTAAATATTTTTACGCTAATTTATTGTTCTTTTAAATTTTGGCTGTGGAAATAATTTTTTGGGAAACAAAGATTTCGCAGGGAAAAATCTTAAATGAACCGTGTCTGAGGGCACGGGTTATAACTAGTATAATTATAAATAAATGCAGATAGAATCATCATCCGCAAAATTTTAGGGAAAAAATTGCGTGGATTCAGATGTCAACCTAAAAGTGCAGAGTGGACCGAATACGCATTAATAAGATAAAACCCTAGCATATCTCAAAAGAAGCAAGCCTTTTCAAAACCTAATACTATCTGAGACGCATCGGAATAAACTAGGTTTAATCTAATGGAAAATTTCTAAGAAATGAACTTTTCTTTAACTCGAGGAATTAAAACAAAAACGAACTCACCAAAGATACCGCACCTCACGCCGTCGTCGAGAGGATCGAGGCCGAGCCAAGAAACCCTAACCCTAGTTTCAGAACAAGAACAGAAAAAAAGCAGGAATTAGAACGAAAAAATCCAACTTAAGCACAAAATTCTCATAAGATCGGATCATCCCTGGAAAATGCAACAAACTCCATCCGTTCTATTTCCCTGGAAAAGAGAAAAGGTTACAGGGGAAAAAAAGATAAGAAAGTTAAAGAAGATCGAAGAGAGTAGACGAAGAATGAGGAGCCAATAAGATTTTTATTTATTTATTTAGCTTAGATTTGGTAATTGAGGCGGGCAAAATCTCCTGTTTCTAGGTTTTTTTTCCTCCCTTTCTCTCTCCCCCGAGCTTGCAGCGATGTTGGGCTTGTAACCACGCTGCCTCTTTTGGATGAGAGAGACAGCGAGAGCGCAACAGAGAACATCAAAAATGACTAGAAATAACCGTGCACTGTGCACAAACATGAAAAAGCATCCACAGCGGATGCGAATCACGCGCGGACCAGACAAAATAGTAAGAAGAGTAGGTTTATGTGTGAATCGTCGGAGTCTAAAAGATTTTAATTTGCAAAAAAGGTTTAGAGTGGCAAAGTGTATACGTCCCACAACAAACCATATGGGTTTAGAAGAGTGAAATGTAGGCGTCAAAATGCAAAAACACACTGGGCCAAAATGAAAAGAGACCACTGACAATGTGGAAAAAGGAGGGACATTTGATTTTTATGAAAAAACTTATGAAAAAGCAATGACAAACTTTCGTCAACTGAATAGCGCTCTAGCGATTACCAGTGGCACAGCCAGGAACTTTTTATTTAGATGGCAAATTATAAGCTAATACAAAATAATTTCTAATCACAATAAAAACCAATAAGCAAAAATATCATATTCTATAGAATTCTAATAAAACCCACTAAACTAAGGACTCTAATACAATAAAAACTTCTTAAAATAGAAACTTAATTTATATTCAAATTCTCAATACAGTTAGAAGAGTACTACATTCTATTGATGCATGTGTCTATGTGTTAGAGATAGCAATATAATAATACACATATTAAACATCAAAGCTTATATTAGAATGTAGATGCATGAGTAGCACATGATCTTTGGATTTTGAGAATAGGTCAGAAACAGCTTCTTGATTCCTTGAAGGCATCTGTTTCTTGGACGGTATCTTTTTTCGACGAACCATGGACGAGAGAGAGGAGATGTCATCCTCGGTTCCTTCCGGTGTCAGTATCAGGAAACATGTCGATGCCCGCTTCATCAAAAGAATCAATTTGACGTCTGTTGTTAGCATGTTCAAGGATTGGATCAAGCATCCCGTGAACATGGCCTTCTTGGTATGACTGGCTTGTTTCGCAACACCCGCCACCATGATCGGCCTCGTCCTCCTTGGATTCTTGAACAAATCGTATCCGATGAAATGCTTGAGGAATCACTTGATTAAGTTCAACAACTAGGTCCTTAATGCTCTCTTCTCCCTCATGAGCCTCTACCAGCACTCAAATCTCTTCCCCCACTTGGTCCTTCTGCAGATGATGAGAAGGGGACATCGTGAAACTTAGAAAGACTTGATGCAAGAATTGAGGGCACCAGCCTTCGAGTGTGCTCACATGATGTTCGTCATCCTCAGTGAGCATGAATGAGACCCCAATGTATACAGACACGAGTCTGGCCTCATATTTGAGCCCACTCACGAGATATCTGCACTTATACAGTCACGTCTGTTTCTGAACAATCCTCTCTCCCCTCTGTAACGACCCGCTTTCGGGGGGCCATTACTTAATTGATTTTATTTGCAAGTCTACAGTTAACCAGTGAAAACAAAATAGCCACGATTGCAGAGATGTACAAAAATATTCAAATAGTGTCCAATTATTACAATCCATACTGTACAAAATGTTCCAATAAAGATATACATGAAAGAAAGGAAGTACATAAGTGAAAATAACTCTGAAAGCTGCGGTCTCAGGGTCGAACTCAGGTTCCTCGAACTCGGGGGCAACCTCCTCGATCAGGTCGTCATCTACCGATGCCATAAATGGAACCGTAGGTAAGTCACAACAATTCTAAATATAGAAAAGAAACAGTGCACAAGTATGACAAAAATAACTATGTACAAGCATACTAGAGTGAAAAGTAAAGTACCGAGCAACAACTGTACACAACTGAATAGTAAAAGTAAACAGAACTGAAAGGAGAGAACAACTGTATTGTGGTAGTATAAGTGTAAAGTAGGCTAAGCAGGTGAAGCATGTTACTGTTGTAGCTAAAAGTACGACAAGTAAAGTATTGTGACTGCACAGGTGTAGTAGATAGTGTATGTACTGCAAAGAAGTAGTCGAGCAAGTTATACTAGAACTACGCGACTCAAGTCGGAGAGTACAATATGTGACCATCGAGTTCATCTCTTACCTGGGTGCGCTCACCCAGACGAATGTCGGAACACAGGCAGCGGTACTTGTATTTTCCGAAACTCAGGCAGCGGGACTGGATGCCAAAACACAGGCAGCTGGACGGGAAGATGAACTCTAGTCACTCACATACTCTCTCAAATTATGAGTTACCCCAAAAAACCCCAGTGAAGTGTCAAGTGTTATACGGGATGTTTCACAAGATGTTTTATGTGATGTATCACACGATGCTAGTCAACCCAATACCACTGGTTGACGTTCTTATTGAAAAGCAGAAAGTTAGAAACTCTTTTCAAGCAGACGGTGCCAAAGCACAGCGGATGCTAAGGATTTAGAGGATAAAGACATGTCCAACATTTGGGATATCGATTCCATGCTTCGAGCATGTGGTAGTGTGGTTTAGCACACAATTTACCCAAGTTGATGGTTGTATGATACAACCACCAAAGTTGAAAGTTGGCTTATACCACTGCCTTGGACTCTATTTTAAATCGTATAATGATTTCTTCAACTTGCATATCTTCTGCTCTTGTCCCTACATCATAAAGCCTTCAGTTCGACGCATGTAGATCTATTCATCAAGCTCTTTATGTAAGAATGTCGTCTTAACATCCAGCTGCTCCAACTCTAATTCCTGAGCTGTTACCAAGGCCAACAACACACAGATAGACGTGTGTCTCACCACAGGAGAGAAGATATCATTATAGTCTTCTCTATTTCTCTGTGAAAATCTATTGGCACCAGTCGAGCGTTATACCTTACATCGCCGCCATCTATTTCATTGACCTTGTATACCCACTTGCATCCAATGGCCTTCCTGTCATTGGGCAATCCTACTAATTCCTAAGTTCCATTTTTGTAGAGAGATTCCAACTCCTCTTCAATTGCTAGCCATCGCTCTGTAACTGCACTTGATGCCTGGGCTTTATCAAATGTCAAAGGATCCCCATGCTCTATATGTTCAAGGCGTATGCTTACATGTTATCAAATGCAAATGTAGAAGCATAATAGCTCCACTCTCCCAGTCTCTTTTGTTCTCTTATAGTTCTTGATGACCTCCGCACCTCCAGCTGACCCTGGCAAGGAACATCACCATGAGTTTGAATCTAATCTGTCTGTATCTACTCTCTCCCTCCCTCCCTCCATCTCTCTCTCTCTCCCTCTCTCTCTCTCTCTGTATGTGTGTGTGTGTGTGTGTGCAGTCAGGTCTTGGCATGTCTCAGTATCTCATGTCTCTATCATCAGGGTAGGTAGCTCAACCTTAGCGTCAGGCTCCTCAGAACTGTCCATCATTTGAATGAGTCATCTCTAGCCTGACCATCGATAACTCATCAAATGTGACATGTCTACTGGTGAACGTCTTCTTAGACACATGATCTAGTAATTTGTATCACTTTACAGTTCCTTCGGTGCATGTATCCAAGCAAATTGCCTTCATGGCCATCGAATCAAGCTTGTCCTCCTCTGTAAAGCATACGTAATACATCCAAACACCCTGAAGTACTAGTTGTTAACAGCCTTCCATGTCTACTCTATAGGAAGACGTACGCACTTGAGGTATTTATCATAAGATAATCATCTCGTTCTAATAATTATATGGTATTAATTATCATAAGTATGAGTTCGTAAAATCATATACTTCGATAATTTCATTAGACTTATAGTCAGGTCATTAAGTATCCAGATGTAGATCTTGATTATGTGACCGATTAGAAACTTAAGTCTTAAACGGTTCTAGTCATAGATGTGTCGAGAATAGGATATCGACATATCGGTTATAACATTGCGTCTTTGTCTTACCTTATGGTATTGATGATCTCATAGTCATTCGACTAGGCGAAGTCGAAGACGAGACACAGGTGCTCATTAGAGAATGAGTTCACTGAACGACCAACTTAGAGTTATTAAATGGTTAAGCTTTAACTAGACTGTCAATAATAACTCTAGAGCGATGATAGGCAAGCTGGTCCTTAGGACCTGAAGTCATGAGTACGAACCTGTGAATGGATAATGTCACTTAGATCCATGACCTGGCTTCAAGGCTGGGCCTGCTGAAAGATCTTAGGTTGGGTGACACCTGAAGCTCACGAGAGAAGTAGATGACTAAGATGGGATTCGTCTCTTCCGTTAAAGGGAAGTTAGTGTCACTGGATCAGTACGGTCTTTGTGTTAATCCTCGACCGGGGTATGTTATAGAATGTATAACGTGAATACGACAAAGACCGATGTATACTGACCGATGCTGGATAATGGGGTTGAGGGTAAACAATATCATATGCCATGCAGAGACACAGTCTTGACGAAGGGACCAAAACTGCGAAATTCATCACTGACACAGTCAGCGTGATCCCGACGACACGTTCGGCAATGGGTCGATCACGTAAATATGATTCTGAAACAGGGACGACGCCTGCTGCTCGTGATTACCGTCGTATAGGGGTTTCGAGCCCCAACCTGTAGTAGGGTCAGGCTGTAGGGTCTCACACCGAGTAGTATCTACGTCTTAGTAATAAGAAGAACGTTAAGAGGAATTCATTCGATGAAATGGAATAATTAAGTCCACAAGTTAGTTGTGAGTTCAAGTTTAATAGTGAACAATTTTTGCATGTGATGCAAACTAGATTAAATGTTTTGTAAATTATTTACGACTATATTTAATGGTAGAAACACGTCAGAAAGGTTACCTGGATGACGGGATCGTACCGGTCTAAACGCAGGTTCAAACCGCGTCGAAAACGGACCTCAAACGAGCGCAGAAAGTCGAAAACAACAGAAAAGGATCAAGTGGGTCAGACACACTTGGAAAACATGCCGCCCGCTAAAAAGGGGGGGCACGCCCGCTTCAGAAGCGGGCGGCAACCCGCTCAGCCCAAGCGGGCGCCAGCCCGCTGAGCGGGCAGGGCGCCTGCTAAGGCGGGCGGGGGAGCCCGCCTTAGAAGCGGGCTCACCAGCCTGCTTTGCGGGCTGGCAGCCCGCTTGGCCCAAGTGGGTGCTAGCCCGTTGAGCGGGCCGAGCTCCGCTAAGGGCACAGCGGGCCTACCTGCCCGCAATAAGTGTGGGCGCGCCCACTAAGCTTAGCGGGCGCGCCCGCGACTTAAAGCTGTTTTGACTAGGGTTTTTTGAAACTCTTGACGACTACGAAAGTGTGACTTTTTTTCCATCTTTGGGCAATTGTTTGAGTGGTCAAACGAAGTCGAAATTCGTCGTCGTTTGTTCCTATGCGTTCATCATTCGAAGCTCTTCGAAATGATAACTTATATCGTCTCTAAAGCTCAATGGCAAGGGAGATTTAATTGGCGGGAGTTGGGCCTTTGTGAAAGGCTTACTAACTTCATTAACTTAATTAAAATCCCTCTTTCTTTAAGTTTGTCCTACATTGCTCATGACGAAAAAGGAGGAGCCGACTCCCTATATAAATAGGGGTGCCCCCCTCTTCATTGTAGAGTACATCAAGTAATCGATTCGAGAAGCTCCTAATTTTTAAACACGCTCGATCGTGAACTTAAATATTCATCTCCTCTTTTTATTCCTATCCTCTCGTCGGGTCCTAGCAAGACTACGAGGAGGTTTGGATCAGATCCAGACGTCTTTGACGCGGGTCTGCTCAAGTGAAACTTTCTTCGGCAAGTGATTAGCTCGGAGGCGGCTCGGGTAGATCGGTCCGAAGACGCAAGGTGGCTCGGTTACGAGGAGCGAAAGAAGGTGGTGCGGTACATCTTGCCTGTCCCAAGGCCAAGATTCCTAGTATGTTAGTTAGTAGTTTTTTAGAATAATTTTTAATAATGTCGCAGTAGACTAGATCCCTCTTGGGGTGGTTAGATCCACCCCAAGTCGGCATAGATATTGGCGAGGTTCTGGCTCGCCTTAGGGCCTCATCTAAAATGTTTAGCTTTGTGTTTTTTCCGCTGCGATTTTGATCTCTCTGTTGTCCGTCCAAAGTAGGAACGACACAGATCTGTGCCCTAAGGGTCTGCCAAAACCCTTCATACTCTTCCTCAGAAATTTTGAAACCGATCGTCCATGATAGTTGTCTGTTCACGAGATGCACGGTGGTAGTCACAACTTCACCCCAATATTCCTTAGGGAGTCCAGCAGTCAACCTCAAGCAACATCACTTCTCCGTAAGTGTATGGTTTATTCTTTTTGCAACACCATTTGATTGTGGATCCATATGCATAGTATATTGCTTCAAAAATACCATGTGCATGATCTGCAGAATTCTTTGAACACCCTCGACGTATACTCTCCACCATCATTTGATATCAACACCTTGACGACTCTCCCACACTGCTTTTCAACAAAGGTTCCTCAAGTCTTAAACTTCTCGAAGACTTGATCTTTAGATTTCATCAGATAGATCCACACCGTCCTCGAGTAGTCATCAACAAAGGACATGAAGTACTCCGCTCCCCCAATGGTAGGTAGAGAAGTTGCCCCCCATGCCTCTGAATGTACATAGTCAAGCGGACCTCTGCTGCTGTGCTTTGCGGTCCTAAAGTGTGTCTTTCTTAGTTTACCTTCAACACACTTCTCACAGAACTCCAATCTCTCGTCTCTGGCCTCTATCATCTTCCTTTTGCGAAGCACATCCAATGACTTCTCAATTGGATGTCCAAGGCGGAGATGACATAGCTTTGCCGATCCTTCACTATCTGTGCCATGAGAGATGCTAGTCTCACACTCCACGATGTGTCCCTTGTAACGCATATAAATTATGTACTCTCCTTCACTTCATCACGATTAGAGAAACCTTAGACACCTTCAGTAAGCCACCTTCAATGACCATTCTGCACCCAAGTCCAGCTAAAGGACCAATAGAAATCAGACTCGTTTTCAAGACTGGCACGTGACGCACATCTGTAAGTATCTTGCAAATCATATTAATTGTTCCCCATCAGCACATTGCCACCTTTTCTGGAACAATAAGAACTGAACCAACTCATGTGTGGCGTCATTTGGAATGATCATCCCGAATCCAAAAGACATGAGATGGATTCAAATGCCACATTTTATTAATAATGCCAGATAAATTGCATGGTATTTAAGCCATGCCTATAAATTAACATTTGGTTCCGACTATCTATTCCTCTCCTTTAGACCCAAGTAACCCAACATATCAAGAAGAAAATAGATAGATTCCCAGTGAGCCAGCCAAAAGGCATTGCTAAACATTGCCTGCAAGGCTTGCTTGCTAACAAGTCTCTGAAAGAAGAGGGCTAATGGTGCATTGACCAGTATATCTTAAAACCCTGAAACAGTAGTGATTTTACAAAGTTTTTTTTTAATGCAAGCACCGAACATACATCTTTTTAACCAAGTTTACTTTCTCTTATTCGAGGTTATGACTTCTTCAAAACTACCACGAGGTGGGCGTTTGTTATCGCTTCCTTTGCCATCTCTTCATTGAGTAGTCCCTTGTAACACTGAAACAGGGTTTCAATGATCCCACCTCCAAAATGATGGGTGATCATTGATTCTTGTATGGCTCTAATGGCCATCGAGATGATCGTTGCATCCTTCTCGACGTCGCCGCTGCTAGTGTTCAATTCGTATACTCCTAGATGATCGATTGCGAAAGATCCTTCCTTACTCACTTCATCTTCTACTTCCCTTGGCGAGGGAGCATAAAATGGAATGTTATACGATTCCACCTTCTCTTCTTCGACCAAACCCTGCGTTAAGCAACATTCATGTTGCTATCGATTCTATTTGATTTCTTAAAGATTTAAAAAAAAAAATATTTTACTCACTTGAGATGCCATCATAGCAAACGATTGGGATAACGCATCCCACAGAAAAGTGGTGCATCTATCAAAATGATCAGACTTTCTGCGCCCTAACATTGAAAAAGCCAGTCTTCCTCCATTGACGAGCTCCTCGGATCTTGACTTCAGAAATAGGCTGAAGTCCTTTTGAAACTGTTGAGAATATGAGTTTGCAACCGAAGGAGGGCTTGTCTGTGATATGTAGACGTTTCCTTTGTTGATTGCCTTGCCTTCTTCATCATAAAGCCCCAGAGGAACCTGTAACAAATTGCAAATCTTTAAAATAAATAGTTGTAAAATTATTTTTGTTGCACTATGAAAGTGTGTGCAGACCTGAGAGAGCCAATGCAGGCTATTCCATGAGCTCACAAAGTGCAGGCTATCAGCTGGAAACAGTCTCCCATAGAAACTCCCTGGAACTCCAGCAACAAACACCGCCGGAGCACCACCACCACCACCACCGTTGCACTCCTTGACCTTTGTAACAAAATCCGGCACGCTCGCGAAGACGACGTTGAAGTCGTTGGACGGGAGGTCGTTGAGATATAACATGAAATCGGGCGGGGCCTGAGAGGACTTGCGGCAGCTCTCGCATATCGCATCCACCACGCTTCTCGCCATCGAGAGGGCGTTCGGCCCGCTCGAGCATCCGAGGTCGGCCATGGTTAGTGTTCTCGGGGTCTCTGCTGCGTAGAAGTCCACCGCGGATGCGAGGAGCATGTGCTTCAATGTCTCCATAGTCTGCTTCTGAAGAATGAGCAGGGAGGGAGAAAATAGTTGCTAAAACACTTTTGCAATATTTGTAATCATTACAGTATTGCCCATATGGTATCTTACTTTGGGGAGAGTTGAGAGAGAGAGAGAGAGACCTGAAGGGAAGAGTTATTGGCATAGCTGGCTTCTCCAAGGCCTTCTTTCATGTGGAGAACTCTGGAGACGTCCATGCTCCCATTTCCATTGGAGCTCTGTGGGGATGAAGAGGCCATTAATGGGGCTTCACGATCTCCCTTCAATTACAATCTTTTGCCAGATGCTCTAGATTACGCACGCAGTTAGATCAGATCTCTGAAACTCCTGCATTTTTGAGAAGATAAATAATAACAATGGATCTCTCATAACGACAAAAAAGCATCTTTTGTTCGAGATTGGTTTGGTTCATATAAAATTCTATGGATCATTTGATATATTGGTTGGAAGATGTAAATTATATATTAGTTGGAAGATGACATATCTTATCTTAATATTATAAGGATTAAACACACTACTTGATAAGCTTAGCTCAAACGGCTTGACATGATGTTTACTTTGAAGAGGTCATAAATTCGAACCTTTCATTCAATAATGTGCAAGTTGTTAATTTTTCTTAAATATGGACTACATCGTCTATACACCGTTAAGTCTAATAAGCTCCGACTCTGATACCATGTTATTATTCTTAAATATTACGCTCAATTGATTTTACTCTTGAGTCTCCCCAGCAGGATTTTTAAAGTCAAATTGGGAGCCAAAATACACTGCGCAATAAGTTGAATTTGCAAACAAACAGTGGCTAGTGTGAGAGGTTCGTTGTGCTGCAGCTGGTAACAAGGAGCCCTTTCTTCATTAGCGAGAGTTTCTTTTTCCCATTACGATGCTATGAAGCAAGTTTATGGGTTTTCTTTTAGGCTGTGTTTGGTTGCATGTAAAAGGAAAGAAAGAAAAGTGAAATGAAAAGGAAATAGAAAGAAAAAGAAAAGGAAAAGGAAACCGATTTCTTTTTTATGTTTGGTTAGTGAGGAAAATTGTAAAGAAAATTAAAAGGAAAATGGTAACGAAAATGATTTCTCATGTTTGGTTGCTTATGAAAATGAAAAAGAAAACTAGAAAGAAAATATGATTTTATTTATAATTAATATTTTAAAGGGTCTCATTTTTCTATTAAACTCAATCCAAAACCAGTCTTCTGAAATAAAAAATGAGCAATAAAAAAAAGATAATTTTTGTTGTCGATAAAATTTTTGACTCAGAAAAGGGAAGAAAATTTTTGGGAAAGAAAACGGGTTCCTTCCGATTTGGGAGAGAAAAGTAGAGAGAAAAATTCTATATGTTTTTTTCCTTCATTTTCCCTCTCACTTTCTTTCCTTTTACTTTTCTATACAACCAAACAATGGAAATTAACTTTCCCATCACCTTTCTTTCCTTTTCTTTTCTTTTCCTTGCAACCAAACACAGCCTTAAAAAATCGTTCAATATATAACTTAATAACGAACGAATCTTTGCCTGATTTGAGAATCCAAATGCCATTCCGTCTTGAAACAATCGGATGAAAATGAATTGATACTTGTTATTTGTTCCGGTGGTGACATTTTGTTTGGCCTAATTATGGGTGAACTCCTCTGTTGCTGTGCAAGGAATTGGTTGCTCCTTTGTCTCATTTTGTGCTTATTTGCTAGTCAAATAGTCATGTCGTTTTTGTTTGGTCATTGCACCTGTGACCTGGCTGCTGTTAATTTTTATAATAGATATTGTCTAGTTGAACCCACCGTCACAAATGGTTCTGCTCTTGGGCTTTCTTCCAAAATGCCTCATATCAACGGAGATTCCTAGCCTATTATAAACCCAAGATCCTACCCTTCTCACAACCGACGTGGGAATATGTTCACATCCCAGCAACCCTCCCCTCGAACAAAGGTACACGTCGAGCCTGCAGTTTCTATTGAGATGTGGTGCACGTCTTGCGTGAAGCTTGAAGTAGCTCGGCTCTGATATACCATGTTAATTTTTATAATATATCACACAAATCTCCACAAGGATACAAAGATGTTTCTCCATCTACAAGAGTACTTAAATGACTGATAATGCTCGTTTGTTCATCACTGGATCCCCTGGACAAGCTAGGAGGCCGTTGGCCACTGCTCAGCCAGGACAAGCGACTGATGAACCATGAGGTTTCGCGAGCAAGCACAGATCCGACTTCCTACCAATCGTTGCCCCCAGCTTCTCGGCCATGTCAAGATCCTCCGGCTTCATCCCTCCCGGGAGCTCCCAATCGAAGTGATAGAGAAGAAGCGCGAGGACGAGCTCCATGCTAGCAACTCCGAGCCCTTGCCCCGGACATATCCTCCTCCCACCTCCAAACGGCAAGAAATCGAAGCTATCGCCGGCGAAATCCACCGGACGTCCTTCGAACCTCTCCGGCCTGAAGCCGTCGCCGTCTCCCCAGAATTGTGGGTCCCTCCCGATTGCCCAGCTGTTAATGATCACCTTGCTGCCCGCCGGAAAGTCGTATCCCATGACGGTGCAAGGGCTGACGCATGTCCGAGGCAGGAGGAAGGAGAACGGCGCGTGCAGCCGCAATGCTTCCTTGATGACCAGCCCCATATTGTGCAGTTTGCCCAAGTCTTCGTTTTCGATTCTTGGCTTGCTGTTCAACGATTGTCGTATTTCTGATTGTACCCTTTTCATCAGCTCTGGATGCCTCATCAGCTCCGCCATCGTCCATTCCATTGCTTTAGACCCTGTCTCAGTCCCTCCCAGAAACATATCCTGCAAACAAGTATAAACTGAGGTCCATCTATAACTATGCGTTGCTTGTGATGAGTAGCTACTTACAGTGATGACAGCCTTTATATGGGTCAATTCGAGGGGGAATCCAAGACCACCCTTCTCTTGCAGCGACAGCAGAACATCCACGAGATCCTCTGCCTCCTCCTCCTCCTCTCTCTCGCCGCCGCCGCCGCCGCCGGCCGCTATTGCATCTCTCCTCGCTCGATGATCATCGATTATCTCGCCCAAAGTCTCATCCATCTCTTTATGAAACCTCTTCACCTTCGAACTTGCTCCGGTCAATGCGTCCACGATGCCTCCGGAAGGAAAGAGATCGGCCAGGTTGAACCCGGACGACAAGTCCAGCATCTTGTTTGCCGCGCGTATGAACCGCTTCCCTTGCCGGCACTTCGCCCCAAACGCTATTCTGCACATCGTCGCGGTGGACAGCAAGAGGAGCTCATCCGACAGGTTGACCGTCGACCCTGCGGCTCTCGACTTCAGGTCGTCGACGAGCGCCTGGACCTGGCCCTTTCTTGCCTCGAACGAGTCTCTGACGCGCGGGGAACTTAGCAGCTCGAGCGTGCAGATCTTGCGGAGCTGGCGCCAGTAGGCGCCGTAGGGGGCGAAGGCTATGTCCTTGTTCCCGTAGCTTACGATGGTGCTGGCCGTGAACGCGGGGCGGTTGGCGAAGTTGAGGTCGTGGGTCTTCAGTATCTCTCTCGCTGCCCGAGAGGAAGAGGCTACGACGAGCTCCAGCTCGCCGAGCTTGACCTGCATGAGGTCGGGGCCGTAGGTGCTTGCGAGGTCGCGCAGCACGACGTGCGGCAGGCCGCCGCCGAGGGCGAACTGGTGCAGGTTTCCGATGACGGGGAGCCTCGGCGGGCCGGGGAGCCTCGAGTTCGGGTGGCCGCCATGGTCGGGGCCTGATCTTGCTACCCTTCTGATGATCAGGATGAGAAAGACGAGGAAGGCTACAGCCGTGGATAAGAGAGGAATAATCATGGCTTGGCTTATGGAGTGTTAACTTGGTATGGCAATTGGATTAACATATATTTATATGCACACACATGAATACATTAATGATTGAGCAAGTTCAGGTTGGATATAAATATATGTTCTCATTTTTATTAATTAGTCTCCCCCTCTTGTTATCATGATGCATAGAATGCATTATCAATTACAGTACTCCTGGTAGGGAGAGAAAAGTCACAAGCCAATTGCAAATAATTAGTCACTTAGCGTTAAACCAGGGGAAGATTCCAATCTAGCTTTCTCCAAAGATTCCTTGTGCAATGCTCGTTGTATTAGTATTGCTAATCAAATGAGGCAATGGAGTGACACAGTAATAAACTAAAGAATTGAACGACCAAATTAATATCGTTAAATAAGAGACTGGGAGAAGACCTAGAGCTACTTTTCTACTGTGTGCCTGCTTATCTTCTCAACTAACCTTCACCTTGGCGACTTTTATTATTTTCTAGAGTAAATTATGCCACCAATTCACGGACTATAATTAGTGTACCATTAATATTAATAGAAACTGCTCCTAAATGGTAGCAATGATATTCTTGGATCCTATTGGTGGCATATGAACACCAACACTTCGAGTCTGAGGATAGTTACTATTAAAATCATAATTCAAGAGTGCTTAGTGACGCATTAATAACCATTGTGTATGGTATGGTAGTAGAATTTACCATAGGGAGTTGCTATGCGCACCCACCGTTTTGCTCGCACGCACAGCCACTATACCATTTATTTACAAGTTTGCCACTCAAAATTTTTCGCCGCAAACAGTCTTTTGAAAATTTAGAAAATGACACGGTTGTGCACAGTGAGTAAAACGGCCGACCACCGATGTTGGCAACGTCGCCCCCTCCCGCCGATGTTATATTTATTCATAATATAATATCAATGTGTGTATCCACTCGTATTTTCTTATTAAAAAACAACCGGGTATAAGTCTAAAACTGTACCGGACATTCGCTAGGTGTGGCAAATGATTCGGGTCGGGTCTGATCCGACCCGTTTAAGAGTGAACTCGAAAACAAACGTGGATAGAATTCGGATCAAATCCAGATTGACAAGTCATCCGGATTGAATCCGAGTCAGCCTGATCTACATGGATACGATCTGACCCCGTTAGACCTATATCCAGACCCGATTAAGCAGGCAGCTCGGTTCGAATCAGATCGGGTCGGTTTATTTTTCCAACCATACCCGACGCATTCACAGAACACTACTGCCATCTTGCCGAAGAAGAGAGCGAGGGAGATACTATATTTCTCTCACCCTCTCCCCTGTCGCTGGCTTGCTCGCTCGATTTCAGACGACAACACGATGCTCCGAAGGTCTCTCTCTCTCTCTCTCTCTCTCTCTCTCCCACAAAACAATTTCTAGGGGTTTGCGATTTCGGTTTTGTTACAAGCTAGGGTTTTCATCTCTAATTTCTGATCACTTTTCATCTGCAGGTGCATCTGGGAGCTTTCATCGGCTAGATCGATCGGACTAATGCGCAGAACAATCAAAGCGCAGGTAAAATAGATGTTATTTTTCATAAATATTTTACTTAATTAGGTGGCCTTTTTTATTTCACTGACTTATTGCTCTTAGAAAACATCAAAACTTTGGGACATTTGATAGGAACATGTCTTATTAGGTACAAATGGAGAACAGTAGGTTTCCTGTTTTGTTCCTTTCTGCTGGTTATAATTTAGATTATATGTTTAGAATGCAATTATTTACATTCGTTAATATTTGAATCAATAAGCATGCTAAGCATGCATAAAATTGAATTTGTACAAAATTGAATTCTTGATGTTCGTTTTCTGCTTCTGTTATGATTAAGTGCACAATTTGTGTAAATATTAGTTTGGTTTTGCGTAATGATTACATGCAAATGTTGAATATTTATACCCACATCTAATTGGATTCGAAACAAATGCGAAAATGATTCCTATATCATTTATATCTTGTTCAATTACTTGATTTATGCATATGAAAAATAGCAACTAGACTGCTATATTGTTGTCGAATAAGACATGAACTTTTATTGAATTATCTTTATCTTCGTGGAAAAACAGACCCCATTTTTCCTGTCCACGAGAAATGAATTCTCGACTGCATCTCCAAAAAAATCACCACAAACGGACATTCCTCCTCCACAAGGAACTTCTGGTTCAGGGAGTTCTATCAATAAGCTTGTTCTTGGGAGTGTAGTCATTGGTGCCGGTGCTCTGGCAGCTTACCAATCTGGTTATATAGACTTTGGCGTCAAAGTCCCGAAGGATGAACAACCTAGATATAGTCAAGTGGAAGGCGTTACAACTTTAAAGCATGCCGAGCAATCTGCTGACATTGCAACTCTTCCAAGTACAGAAACCCTGAGTGACTTGAAACCCAACTCGGATGCTGCTGAAAAAACTGAACATCACCTCCTTAAAAATTTGGATGTGAATCATGAACTTGGTCAAGAAATTAAAGCTTCTGAAGAGGATGCTATCCCTATTAAAGAAAATGAACGGTCTAACTTAGCCGAGGAGACTGTGCCAGTTCCAGAAGAACAAACTGTTGATTCTAGAACATCATCTAAAGGAGATCTCCATGTGGATAATGATGCAAGATTTAATCTCGAACAAAACAAGCAGCCTGAAAATTCTATGGTAGAAAGCACCATTATTGGCAGTTCAATCCAGATACCTGAAGAAAAAGCTGATAGGGAAGCCACTTCTCATCAGGACACATCCATAGAAGAGCAAAAGGTATTTACCCGGTATCTTTTCAGTTGGTTGTTTATTCTATTATATTTACTTGGTTGCAGAGTGTTTATGTCTTGTTTTTCTCATGTTCTTACGACATTTTCAGCTTAGAAACATTAGATTTAAGCTGATGTTACCTCAAACTGCTTCATCCTTGCTTTTCTCTATGTGATTGTCACTTCCAGGTAGACGTAATATAGTTGCATCAAGGTCGCATAGTATTTTACTCTTGGAGCTAAATGCATTATACGTAGGGTAGCAATTTGCCAGTTTATTGCATCTTAAACTATCAAGGTTCAACATCTATATTTTCCTTCTGGCACAACAATATGATAATATCATTACATGGTCAGAATATCAAAAATCTAAAGAAGAATGCTTGTTTTATTCTATTATATCTTCATGCCATTCAGTTTAAAGCTAATAGCGAAAATGTTAATATTGCACTGTCAAGAATTTGAGATCCACGCTCTCAAGTAAGTGAGTAACTTGTGCTGATGTGCATCTGAGCAAAACGAAGACCTACACTAAATGTTTGGATCTGACTTTGACGTTTAGTTGTATTGAAGAGGATAAGAAAATGAAATAAATTTCGCCGCTGTTCTTCTACTATGTTTACCAAATAAGTTTCTCATTTTATACTCGATCCGATTGCCACTTTCTTCACGCAATTAGTTTTGATTTAGGAAGGGAAAATGTATCCAGACTTAATGGAACTTAAAATGCCAAGAGAGAAGTTGATGGAATACACAGTTATTTCAATTATTTGACCTGTAATATCACAGGCGATCTGACATTCATAATGTCAGACATCTTTATGCTCTTTCTTTTGCCAATTCCATGTAATTTCTAATGAATGATTCTTGCTTACAGGTTTTGCTGGATGAGGGAAGGGAGGCACACAAGTCTCTTGCTGATACGTATTCACTACATGTAGATGAAGTTAGTCCTGCAGAAAGGGAGAAAGCTGATACTCTAGAGTCATTTTTAAATAAAAAAGAGGTTATTTCATGGCAAGAGTTTCTACCATTATATGTGATGTTAAAACATAATTTTTATCTATCTCTAAGCTGATGCTGTATTTTCTTGCTCTAACAATGAAGGTTTCGGTAGCTGAATGTGGGAAATCCATGGATGTCATCAAACCTGATGAAGAAAAAATAGTACTTGATTTTATAGAAGCTATCCATGCTGCAGAGAAAAGGCAGGCTGAGAAAGACACATACATCTTTACTGAAGAAAAACGGAAGTTGAAGGTTCATTTTCTTGCAGTAGCTCTTAGAATTTTGTTTGTTCAGCATAATCTTTAATTTTACATTTTCATTTTCTTCTAGTGAGAGCTTTTTGTTGATGTCTTTCTGGCATTAAGGTTTTGCATTGTGCATCATCGTCGTCATCGTCGTCGTCATAGCATTCATCCCAAAAAATTGGGGTCGGCTTCATGGACTAAATAGAAAGAATGTTGGATTGATCATGCATATACTTTTTAAAAATAGTGATTCAAATTTTAGTGTTGCACTCTAGATTGGTAATCCATCTGATTACTTTTCTACCGACATTATAAGAAAAAGCATGTGTATACTATCAGCGGAGAGGTTCTAAGAAAATAACTAAAATAATTGTATACTATCATATAAGGGTTGGGGGCCAATCAACTCACATGTGCAACAGATAGACCCAATGGCTTCCAAATGAGGTGGTCGCTTAACATGACAATAATATAAAGAATAATTGATTGGACATGGGTAGTAATGAGAGAGAATGATGAGTATGCTAGCTAGAAGCTAGTAGATTGTTTTGGAGGAAGCAAAAAGAGAGGCAGTGGGCATTCTGATTGTCTGATCTCAAGATTTTGCAAGAGAATGGTTAAATGGTCCTTACTGGCCGAATAAAAAAGAATTCATTTTTTGCATCCCCAAAAGAGTTTGGGATGAAGGCTTTGTGGTTGTGCTTCTATTTGTTACTCTACTTACTTTCGTCCGTGTTGCCAGGAGACTTCAAGAAAAAGTTTTGACATGTCAGACACTCAGATTGATGGCACTTCTCCGGCGCTTCAATGACACCTAAATAATATAACTATGATATTTAGCACAATTTTGCAACAAATCTCAGTGCAAATTTGTGATAATAAGAACGTAAATAGTCCATTTTTTCATCTTTTTATTGAGAGCTGATTTGGCCTCCGCCTAGTTCATTGTTTTTCACTAAGAGGATTTAGAGTCTAAACTTCATGCTATATTATTATGTAGAGACCTAAAAGGTTTGAATCGATGAAAGCAGTGAAAAATGGAAAGAAAGAACTGGAAAGAGAAGGAAAGAGCTAAAGCATATAAAGATGTCACGTTTTTGATCTATTTGGTGCAATTTGAAATTGGATTGTAATATTTTCTCAAGTTTTAAGGATGGAAAGGAAGCATGTAAGTGAAATTTATAAATCATGGTGATATGATTCAACTGAAGAGGGAATCGGGGCATAAAGATTTTATTTAATTTCTTTTTGTGAATTTGATCTTTGATGATTTTATATGTTTCGAAGACTGTAAAGTTGTGGACTTTATGGTAGGTGTCTAAACTTTGCAAGCGTTCTTGGTTGATTTTGATGATAAACTTGAAGAAGATGTATAACAATCATGGAGATTATGAAAAAGGTACTTTGGTCATATCACTTTTTATATGAATTCTCATTTAAATTAGAGGGTATTGCCAAAGTATTCTTGCTCACAAATGAAGTGACTAACAGATGGGGTCTTTTGTCCTAGATTATATAATATGAGGTGGGAATGTGAAATTATGATGATTTCAGAGGTGAATACATAATTAGAGAAGATGTTAGGCGTCAATAGGGGGAAAAGCCCCTAAAAATTTCCTGACGATGCACGCTGACTAAAGGTTTACTGGCCTTCTTGCATGAGAGTCAATGGCACGATTGGAGGGGAGATAAACTATACGTCTCAGTATATTATTAGTTTTACATGTTTGGTTTTAGTTAAGGCCCATAGTCGATAATGATACTGGCAATTGCCCACCACATTAATTTTAATAGTTCAAGCATGAGATCAATAATGAATTTCTATTCTCAGTTAAGAAACCAATGAGAAGTTACAAATAAAAAAGAAAAGGCTGTTGTGGCTTTTGATGGGTTTCATCCACTGGAGTATGTAACTGACTATTCCTTTATATTTGATGTTTATCTCAGGAGAAATATGAGAAGGAACTGAAGGATGCAAGGGCAAGGGAGCTTATGTATGCTGAAGAAGCAGCAATTCTGGAAAAGGTTTAATGTTTTTCTTTTATGACATTATGAGATGCTGTATCTATCATATGTAGCTACATGTTTCTTAATTATTTTTATATGTTTATCGCATCTTTAAACCACTGACATCTTGATGCTGCTGATTATTGATTGAACTTTTAATAGGCATTGTCTTCTGAAGTTCACAAAAATTCTCAAAAATTCTCGGTGATTGATGCTGTGATATTTTCTTTCCGTGTCTTTTTTATTTTTTAATCTAATCATATTTAAGTGTCGTATTATTGCTCTCATGCGTTATATCAGAAATTTATTCAACTTAAATGAAGGAAATAATTTACTTGTAATCATCTTTGGATGATAAAAGGATAATGTTGGTAACGATTGCTTTGCTCAATACAAAACAATTAGTTGTCCAACGCCACAACTTTGTATCCCTCTCCACACACCAATAAATAAATAAATTGTGTTTTGGTGATTAAGAACATCATTAACCATACAAAGGTGTGTCCATCTCTCTAGCATCTCTACTTTTGGAAAAAAGAAATCTACATTGATCTTTAACCACTATTTAACCATATAAAACTGGTGTCTCGCAAAGGCACTTCTCAGGATGAGTTCATTTAGTAGAGTTCAAGAGCAAAGCAGTGGCCTAGAAGGTTGTGGAAGAAGAGGAGCATTGGTCGGTTTTACATTTCAAGGGAAACGAGAAGGGTGGAGATGCTGTAACCTGAGAAGTCTTGTGCAGTCTGGTGAGAATAGAGTGATTTATAGCCTTCTGAAGACATAGTTGTACTCATTTTTCAAATGGATTAAGTTAGGTCACGAGGAGCATTTAAATATTTCATGTGTATTAAAATACAGTTTAGAAACAAAACTGAAAATTAGAGGTGTTGATCCTAAATTTCATTAGGAAGAGTATCTGAGGTAGGCTAAGCAAAGAGGAAATATGGATGGGGCAATTTAATTTCAAAGAAACTAACTTCTTTTTCCCAAATGCACAATATGAGTCAAACGGCCATAATTAAATTTTAAATACATTTAAATTTGTTGAATTGATCTGTTAGTAAAGGTAGACAACTCCATGAGCAGAGGCTGAGTACTGAATAGTTATAATATACAAAATAGTTATAATGCAATAAATGTTTCAGTTAGACTTTATTGAATTTATATATTGATTGATCTGTTATGACTATTTTATGAGTTATAACAGTATTATTCTAATTTAATCTGACGTAGAAATTGTGTAAACATAAGTTATAAGTCGCAAGGATGCTTCTATTATGAGGCCTTTTCATGTTGGACCATGTCAGACACATGTATCACAGCAATTCTTTTGTTTTGAGTGTACTCATTGACTTGCAAAGCATTGGTTGTGTCTTTGTCGTGCATGTTTAACCTATCATATATCTGCATTAATTCTGTAAAGGCGAGTTCAATTTTTTTTTCAAGGTTCCATTCCATACTACACTCAGTGATGCCCACATGCATATGCTCAAGCTTGTCAATACTCAATACATGTGCTCCGAGCTAAAATATTTGCAAGAGAATTGGAGCACAAGTTGTGCTGTTTAGAAAGTGCAAGTTGTTCCGGCAAGTAAATCACCACGCTAATTGTTTACCTTTTTCCGGGTAGATGGAAGATTCTCTAGGACCCCATTTTCACATTGTACCTTTCTTAATGTGGAAGCAAGCTGATGATGGGGAAAATTGAGAGCCAGTGATTAGCACAGTTGTCACTTTATAAACTAAATAATTGACCCACATTCTTCTTATTCTTGGACGAGGACAAATCAATAATAAAGACTTTCGTGGATCTTCTTTGGCATGGCAAGCGAACACATGTATCGGAGCATTTGCAGATTATATCATTTTTGCAAGACATAAGCACTGTTATTCTCCCTACAGATGTGATGTTTTAGCCTATTAGGTGATGTATTAGATGCATTGCAATTTTCCTTCAATCTTTTCATATTTATCAATAGACAGAAGAGATTCATGGAGCTTGAGTTTTAAATTTTAACTGTCTGGATGTCTGTAATAACTTTGGAGTCAAAACTTTGATATTGTTTATATCCTTGAAGAAACAATTAATTATCCCATCTAGCTAAGCCTTCACATCAGCTTTTGTAATCTCACCATGAGCAGGCTGAAGCAAAAACAGAAACAATTCTGTCTGCATTATAAGGACAATATATCTAGATAAACCAGTATATTTAGTAGGAGGTGGATGTGACTTCAGCTAGGAATGTGATCGGGTTGGGCGGGACGGGTTGGGTTGGAGGGAAGGCCCGCCCATGTCCAACGTCCAAACCCAATGAAGACTAACCGAATCCAACCCAACGTAACTCGAATGATGTCTTTGTAAACCAAACTCAAGCCAAGTGTGGATTTAAATGTTCGGATTTCATTAAGCAAGAAGCGAACCATTTGTTGTTGTTGTTTTTTTTTGCGGGGAGGGGGGGTGGTTCGAGCAGGTCAGGTAGGGTTGACTTAGCACCATCATATAAATTCAGCCATGCACTGATATTCAGGTCAGATAGGGTTGACCTAGCACCATCATGTAAATTCAGCCATGCACTGATATTCAGAAAATTCAAATTATTGGGGTTAAAAAGATACAACAAAATACCATAAAGATGAAATATCTTTGATTAAAGGTGGGATTTTTTTGAGCTACATGCAGATAAAGCAAGATCTTTTAAGGAAGCAAAATCATGTATCAAATGAAGATTATTTATGTGAACTTATGTGATAGGCTGGTAGCATGTTGATTCTTTCCTTTCTTTGCTCTATAGAAGCAAGTTATGTCCTTTATGCTCTCCTTGCATATATATCCTCTATTGTATTCTCCTTTTCCTGCTGCAAGGCATCCTCAAGCTGTCCCGTTGTACCTTCGCCTGTTGCAGCTTTTCACACTACCATTTACTTATCACCATCTGTTTCTTCAATCTTCTGAAATATAAGTCCTGAAATCATGCCAGAATAAGGTAGATCCGACATATGTCTTGCTATCTACCTCTCTTTTCTGAACCCAGCTTGAAATGTTTGAAATGTTAATTATTATTTTCACAGTTGTTTTTAGAGGATAGGTTTTGATTGAATAATAGTTTCTGTGTTACAATCTGCACATGCGTGTTTCTGTGTTATACCAATACTCCTGTTTTCTGCATGTTCATGACAGGACCGTTTTTCTTGATCTGATGCACTATGTTGCAGGAGTTGAATAAAGAAAAGGCAAAGGCTGTGGCTGCAATCAAATCACTTCAGGAAAAAGCTGAACAGAAACTTCAGGAGGAATTACACCGAAAGGTGTGGATAATAGATATGCTTCATAATATTATTTAAGTGGCTCAAAGTGGCCCTTTACATTTCAGCACAAGAATAAAATAAACAACTTGATTACGATCGAGTGGATGTAGGAAGAGGAGGCTGAGACAGAGACAAAGAAAGCTCAGGAACTGGCAAAAGCTGAAGTGGCTGCCGCCATTGCAAGAGAAAAAGCATCACAAATAGAAAAAATTGAGGAAGCAGACATGAATGTATGACTTGCTCTGTCATCGTTGCATATTTCAATAATTTAGTCATGCAAGATTTCGCTTAAATTTGACAAGCATAACTGTATGGGTTTACTGGAACCTATCATACCTTTTCCTTTTGCTATTTCTTTTTCTATGATCCTTATGTGGGTTCCCTTTATTTATAGATAAAGGCCTTGTGCATGGCTTTCTATGCAAGGTCTGAAGAAGCCCGGCAGACTCATTCTGTCCACAAGCTTGCCTTGGTAAATCATCTATCTGTTTTACCTAAATCTTTCTACCTTCCGAATTATACTTCAATGCTTACCAATATGTACGGAATTAGAAAAGAGAACGGAAAAAAAAGGAGAAAAAAGAAGACGAGGATGACAAACGTGATGATGAGAAGAAAGAAGAAAGAAGAAATGAAGAATGAAAGGACATATAATGGCCAGAATAATTATTGAGGCCACATTCATAGAGCATGTATCTGATCTCTATACTGGCCTTGTAGGGAACACTTGCCTTGGAAGATGCACTTTATAATGGATTGCCAATTCGAGCAGAGGTAGATGCATTGCACCAGTCTCTGGAGGGCATTGATAAAGACTTACTCATAGAATTGGTGCTTTCATCTCTGCCAGAAGAAGTATTGAACTATGGAACTAATACACACATGCAACTGAATCAAAAGGTGAGTGAGATAAGAATATTGTTGCTAGGAATGCAAATTAGCTGTTACCTTCACACATTGTGTCTGTTATTGGTTTTGTAATATCGCAAGTTTTCCTGAATTTCCCCCTGCATTTGTATGCCAATCAAATAGCTACCTCTGTAGTAAAAAAATGCATGTTATTATTAATCACAGACATTTTATCTCCCCCATTATGCGACTTTGGTTTTTTTTCCTTTTCTTTCTTTTGGACATTTCATACATGAGTTGGTTGTTTAACTTTGCCAGCAGTTACTTCTATGATTGCTATAGTATGTGATGACCTGATGCCTGAATACCATATGATGTGTTGATACAGCATTTCATGATGCAGTCTGATCTATTCTGATGTGTTGACCTTTTATTGCAGTTTGATTCTTTGAAGGGAACGTTGCGGCATTTTAGCCTCATTCCAGCTGGTGGTGGGGGTCTTGTTACTCATGCTGTAGCCAGCATTGCATCATCAATAAAGGTAAAACTTGAAGAAGTGTCCATGTGCTTGAAGCGTAGGCAATGCCCATCAGTGATGCTGGATAACCAGTAATAGAATGATAATGTTTTTATGATTCTATTCATTGTAAGCAGTTCTGTATAGACTAGCAGGGTTACCGGGTCAGTTTTTAGTTTTTAGGGCTTTCTTGTCGTGTTGGACACTTTGGACACTTGAGGACATCTATTGAACTATGTGACGATGCATTAAATAATTTAACTATGACAATATCACAGTTATGTTTCCCCTGTAGACCATATGCTAGATTTTAACATTAGATCGTGTCAAATAAACATCATAATGTGTTTTGTTGAACGATAGAGTACATTTCTATAGTTGATTATTTATTGGAGACATGTCTGTACGTTTTTGGCTGTAATTTATGAACTATAGCTGTCCCTTTCTCTGATTTCTGATAGGTTCCCATGTCCCTTGACACCCATGTCCCTTCGCCATGTAACATTGCAAGAAGTATTCTTTATGCTGGAGAGTCGGCGGCTGTGTGTAGGTAGCTTCTTCAGGGCCCTAATGTTGAAACACTAAATATTTTAGGTGATTGCGTGCTATACTTAGGCACTAAAAGTGTCGGCCTCAACCAATGAAACTATGATGAAGTCACATTTCTATTTGAACATTTGGAGCTTATATCAAGTCTTACATGCCATTTAATTGCCACATATAAAGCTATGGAGTTATTGAAATGGTTGATTTTACATTTGATGATTGCGTGCAATACTTAGGCACTAAAAGTCACTGTTCTATTGGAACATTTGGAGCTTATATCAAGTCTAACATGCCATTTAATTGCCACAGATAAAGCTATGGAGCTATTGAAACGGTTGATTTTTCATTTGATGCATGCATACACACACACATAACAATGGTTATCATATGATTTATGTGGTTAAGTTTCATATGCGGCCTTTAAAAATTCACCATTCGCTATTTTTTTGGACGATCGAAACAGTTTATTTTAATATTCATATTTTAAACCATCAAAACACCAAATATGTGGGAACCCAAGGGGTTTTGCACGTTACTCCACTCGTCGTAAAAGTTCCATTCATGCAAAATCGTTAAATTTAGTGGATGAATGTGAAAAATCACTTAGGTTCCGATATTCAGTGTTTTGGAATTTTAGAATATGTAAATCAAAATGAACGGTTTCGATCTTCTAAAAATAATAGAAAGTGAAGTTTTGGAAACATATATGAGTCTTTGTCACATGTCATATGAGAAATATTATTCTCATTTACATATATTTATGAGTGTGTGTATGTATGTATATATGTATGTATATAGTCATGTCTCATAAGCCTAGCTATTGATACAACTGATTTTACATTTACATTTGATGCATATATATATAGTAATGCAAGTGCTGCTAGTGCGGGAAATTTTTCTACGATGAGTCATATACATGGTTTTTTTTTAAAAATGTTTTTGGATATGTTCCACACATCATGGATGGATGATCATCATACCAAAAATCAAATGAATCCAATGCTATTTGATTATCAAGCTAACCGTTGTAAATTCAACGGTTTCAGAACAAGAGAACTTTTGGCAACGTTTAGATCGAGGATCAAATCCGCCTAGGTTTAACCCATATTTAGTGTTTTAAGGTTTTAGAATGTGCACAATAACTTAGAAAAAAAATTAAAGATTTTTTTCGAGATTTTGGATATAGACATCGTAGGAAATTTAGGAAATTTTTTCCGCTGTCGGCACATATCCACTACACACACACATAAATTTTCTTTTGAGGCCGGACCTCACCAAGCTCTTGTATATATCTTTGTATATCTGCATATATCTTTTAGATGTTAGGGAGAAAAGTTGGCATATAGCTGACTCGAAAGACTAAGGATTTAAGATTTTGCATTTGTTTGTTATATTTATAGGATGCTGACATCTTCCTATGACCGACTTGTGGGTTGTATGGGTTTGAGACATTTGCAAATTTGGCACCCTCCATATGGCCTATTAGCCTTGGTTGTGTCTTCATGAGTTCTGTCAATCTAGAACTATCAGATCAAACCTGAAGCTAGTTTAACTCATGCCTACAACGTATAACCCTATAGATCTATTAAATCAAGCCCTACATGACTTGTGTAGAAAGTTTATTGCTGACAACTACTTTTTTTCTTTATTTGTTCCTTCTTTCTGTCCTCAGATGAGAGAAGATCAATCTGGACATGGCATCGAGTCTTTGATCAGTAGAGTTGAGAGCTACTTAATACAAGGGAAATTTGCCGAAGCGGCAGAGGCATTAGAAGGAGGTGTTCAGGGCAGCGAAGCAGAGGGAGTTGTCATAGACTGGGTAAGACATGCAAGGAACCGTGCTGTGGTGGAGCAAGCACTCTCTCTGCTTCAATCCTATGCTACTTCCATCACCTTTTCATGATAATAATATACACATACTTCAACCATTTTGATTCCGGGAGTTCCAGGGAAGCCTCTATTTTACCATGCCATTTCCCCTCCTTTTCTCATGATACGATTCATTGTGCGACTGGCAAAGCTATTGTTTCTAATGGCTCCGGATATTATGACAGCTTGTTCGCTTGCAGTTGAGTAAAATAAAAATTTTGTTTCATCACAATCTTCTACCTTCTTGTATGTTTGAGAAATGTTACAAACAATGATGCCCTTCCCGTAATGTGGGGGTGCAACTGTAAGATTCACAGTTAAGTATGGTGACTGATTGTATTGATCTGCTGCAGCCATATAAAAGATCCAAGAGTTCTTTTCTTGTTTCCAAGTTGATGTTTTGTGTCGGTCTCGACTCAGCGCTTCTTGTTTGTTCATAACACATATTGCGTCATGTCATTCAAGTCTGATATAGCACAGATTGCGATATGGCATTCAAGTCTGACGACTAGGATGATTTGAGTATCGTTGCGCTTTGCATGCAACTTTGTTATTTTATCTCATGGGGTTTTTCATGATTGTGGCATTGCTAGTGCCTTGAACTCACGGCATGTGGAAAACAGGCCACTCAATGAATGATCAGTTGATTGGGTACCGACCATAACCTCAGAGCCCAATGGGTAAAAAAACTATATTGAGTTAATCCCCCGTGCAGTATAATGTTCAACTCATTTGGACGCCAAGGTCAAGAAAACAATTGAAACGACATTTCTTTCGCGTGACAAGCATGCAACTAGGCTTGGGCACAGAACAGAGGCCGATAGATGCCCAAAAGAAAAGTGGGCCTGGGCTTTTTGATAACAGACTCCCACTGAAGTCGGGTTCTTACCGCAGCTGCTGAACAAAAACGCAGGACAAGGAGCGGTGTCGTGCTCCGACCTCGGCAGCGGCTTGCAGAGCGATCGAGTCGGCGAAGTTGGCGAGGCAGGTGCAAGGAGACCGGCAAGACGAGGGGGTTTCAATCCGACAGGTGGCAATTGAGAGCATAATTTCCAGGCGACCTCTGCGATGTCCAGACGGTATCTTGGCTTCAGGACGGAGGCGGGACGAGATCACCGTAGGGACGGCGGGAGATCTCGATTGCAGGACGGCGAAGGGACGAAATCGAGATTGAAATGATTCGAGATCGAGCCATTGGAGACGCGTCGCAATGGCGGCAGGAACAAACGAAGACTGTGGTTATGATCTTAAACCGGAATTAAGGATAGGGTTAGGGTTTTGATGAGAGGGTTAGTGTCATATTGTATGGTGGTCAAGCCCGCCTAACAATGAATTTGTTTATTAGGGAATCAAAGGTACGATGATTACAAGTTAATTGGATTTTTGTTATAGGCTAATGTCCGAAGGTCGCTGTGCGATGACCCGAGATTGGGCGAAGGTCGTCGACCGCTGGGGAGGAGGGTCGAGCTTCCTGCACAATGAGCAGCTCGTCAGAAAGGTTGGGTTGGCTGTCAACATGTAACCTCTCCAATGGTAAAGTCAGTATGCGACTTTTTAGAAGTAGGCGGGACATGCTGGTTGATCTTGGTGTAAAGCAACCTAATCGTGACGAGCTTAAGTGGAAGGCACAGATATGTAGACGATATCCAGATTTGTGTGTAAATAAGAGTTTGAGATTTCTACTAACCAACCCCCACTCGGTGGCTGGAGGGAGGTATTTATAATGGAGAGAGTTGGTTGAGCGCCATCTAATCAACTGTCGCTTCCAATTAGCTGAAGCTCGGCTGGAGCATTAATGAGGATGCGATTGGTCGGCGAGGGTGTCAGCGACGCATCACTTCAACCTTGCATTAATTGAATGTCAGAGAGTGTCAGATATATTTGTGTATTAATAGAGATGCGACGGGTGACCGTCAATTCTCGTCTTTAACCTCTGGCATTAATTGGAGGCGTAGGTGGCCCTACGTCACCATGTCAGAGATACTTTTGCTTGTTAGGTCGCCGAGGGTCGCCTCTGGAGAGAGCCGAGCTCGGTGTCCGAGCTTGGAATCCCAAATCTTTCTCAGTCCGTCCTTGCTCGGTCAACGTCGCCGTTTGTTGGGCAACCTCTAAGCTTGGCGGCGAGCTTTCGCCCGACTAGTTGGGCGAGCCTCTCTTTCGATTCATCGGACCAGCTCCCCTGCTCGATTGGACGAGCTTCTTCTCAGGGGGTTGATCTCCTCGTCTGGACTTGCTCTTGTAGAGACTTGTCGACGAGCTTATGTGCTTAGGCCTCGACTATTTACACCTTTATTTCCTGGGCCGACCATCAGACCGTAACAGGTCTAATTAGTAGATAGGAAATTCAAGGTAAATTGATTGAATAAAAAAACATGAGAATACTGGAAGTCTTTGTTCCGGAGATTATTAGCGGTGTTGAATGGGTCCCACATGTCGGCAATTTCCCTATCCCTTTATTCACACTAAACAGTCTTTAACACTTTCCCCCGACCTCGCTGGAGCAGTCTCCAAATGGGTTGCAAAATGAAAATTGAATCTGAGGATTAAACGGGAAATTTGAATGAAACTAGGGTTTCATTCTCCTCTCCAACCTATAATAAGTAAAGATCAAGCAATTTGAGGTAATTACCAATTTTACTTCTATTTATGCTTTGTATTCTATTCATTTCATACCTTTTAGTAATATTTTCTTTGTTCTCCTCCGTAACAAATGAATTTTTTACAGTGTAGGAAGTGGAAACTGGATGTGAAGCATTTTTGCTAGAATTTTCAGAACGGGAATGGTGAGTTCCTGTTAATTATGCTCTTCCCTAATACTACTACTTTTTTTGCATTTTAACTATACAATTGTGTTTTTGGTGCATTTTTCTTAATATTTATATTTGTTTCTGAAGGATTGGACAAGCGACAGTGATGAGAATAATGATCCAGCGGCTGCTGGCCCATCGAATGAGGTACTGAATTCTTTACAACATGCATTGTTTGTGAGTTGATCAAATTCTCTTGCAATAAATATTCGTATTTCTAATTTTAGTAATTAGAAATTACTGACATGCGATATTTGTTTGAATCATATTGGTGATTGACTATTCTGGGTGTTGTGCCAATAATACAGTGGTAGCTTACATCGACCGATTTTAATTGTTGTTGCTGCTGCTACTGCTTTTAGGTCTGGATCAGTGATAGCGATGAGAACCCCGACTTAGACGGGGATACCCATGGGACAGAGCCAGCCCCTACTCGTAATGAGGTCGCCTTCCCATCGAAGGAGGTAGGGGGTTATCCTCTTTGAATTGTACTTTTGTATTTGATTAGTTTGTTTTATGAGTCTTCACTCCATCATCTTAGCATGTTTTAGAGTTGAGTTGTCTATTTGCATTGTTGCATATGGTGATATTACACTCTTCAACATGTTCTCAAGAAAAGAGCTTAGGTTGCTTCACTGTTTAATAGATGATTATTTGAGTGTTATGCAACGAATCACTGGTAGCTTTAATTATAGCAATGTTTAGGCCTAGTTTGGCAGCCAAGGTTTGGTGGAGTTTGAGATCCAAATTGAGGTTTTAGAAACTTCGGCTTGTTTGGATGCCAAAAATAGAGTTTTTGAAACTGAGGTTTAGAAGCCTCAAACTTTAAGAAAATAGAGTTTATGAAAATCCTATCTTATTGGAGTTTCACAGACCGAGGTTTGCATGGGTGCAAACCTCGGTTTCTTCTTTTCTGTAATGAAACCTCAATTTAGAAACCGTGTTACCCAGCTAGGCTTTAACATTTGTATTCGACTGCTTTATGTTATGCTTTTTGAATAGTGCAAGCTGATTCTCTTGCCTATTATGTAGAGAATTTATTTAGTTTACCTATTGTTTTGGAAAGTTTATTGGGAGTGTTCGAAACTCCTCCCACATGGCCACTTATGGGGAGCCTCGAATGCGTGACCTCCCACTTGGGAAGGCCCAGTTATGCCACTAAGGTAACCCGCTCTGATGTGTTTTTTATCATTTGAAACACATACACACACAGGGTGGTTAAATTTGATACATAATCTTGCACACACACATGATAATTAGATTTGATACATAATGAAAAGATGTGATGTTTTTGTTGTTTCCAACTAATTGGTCACTTGTTTTAACTTTTAACTGACCATGTATCACTTACTCTCTCAAAAAGAAAATGAAAGGGAAAAAAGAACAATGCTCTATGCGGACTCATGCCCAATTTCTTGATTGATTGCCTTAAAAAAAGTTCTTGCCAAATTTGAACTCTTCCTAATTTTCTTGGTTAATTGCATTTGGATTCTAGGCTTCTGAGGCGGGTCCTTCTCATGCTAATTGGACATCTCATTTTGTTGCAATGGGGTTTTCTGAAGATTTGGTGGCAGAAGCAATCAAGCAGAATAGTTAGTGTTCTCTAGTCTGTGCTATAATAAAGTCGACATCTATTACGTGCTACATAAATTGTTTTCTGGTTTCAGGAGAAGGAGACACAGAAGGCATACTTGAGACATTGCTTACTTATGGTGTAAGTGTTATCTCCATTAATCGTTTCTTGCAAGATTTCATTGGCAGGTGTCGTCAATTTCCTTAGGGATGTCTCAGTATTCTTTTTGCAACACACATTAATTAACACATCTTTTATCCCAATTTGTTTGGGTATATGAGCAGAGTCCTAATTTTGAAGGGAAATGACTGAGTCACTGAGTGAGTAATAATGTAGTGATGATTTGATGAATTTGTGGCAGAGAACTTGTTAACCTCCGTAATTTGAAGCGAATAAGATCTATGTGGTCAAAGTTCAAAGCACCTTGTAAGTATTTTACGAAGGTTTGAAATTTCGGCATCAGTCATGGTTTCAGTTCACCTTTTGTGGTATCATCATTGGGAGTTTTGGAGGGTTTAGCATTTTTGGATCAGAATTATCAGATTGTTGGAATCATTGGTTAAAAACTAAAAGTTTATTTTAAAACATGGAAACCTATGATATCCATACATATCCAACACTTATGGATATGAATACCGATGTTCCCCTCGAAATATGGACCATACAAAATATGTTATGCTCTCTTTTGACAAAATCTAGTGTTTTATAGACCATTCAACTGAAAATAAGTACTTTCCCATATGAATATAATCCCAAATATAATTTATGTGAGTCAAGTATACATATGCGGAAAAATATATGTATATAGCTCTGTTTTAGGGTTTGAAGTATGGAGTATTGCGGTGTCTAACACCACATGTCCATGTTAGGGTGCGTCACCAGTGTCTGTATCTCCAAATCATAGAAAAACTTAGTAAAGACAATTTGCAATTTTTGGCATGTTTCTTTAGTAATTAATGAAGACAATTATGTGTTAATGAAAATTTGTAAAATCCAATAGTTAACGTGACATGGAATTCTAAATGTGTACGATATTTCGTTATAGTTCCAACTTACATGATAATTAGAGAAGTTAAAATGTATATAAACAATTTAAAATTTTAAATCTGTTATCGGTAATTCGATATTGTTTCGACTCATGATGGTCATTTTTCACTTGTTTATGTGGAATAGTCAAAGTTTATAGCAACTTTCTTATTCTTTTTTATTTTCTATTTTTCCCGATGAAAACACCATCAAATCATCTTTTGGTACTTCGAGCCCCATATCTCCTATATTACTTGTCATCCTTTTCGCTCAGAAAATGGGGAATACTGGTTTCAGTGGTATCAGCCGGTTTCGGTTAGGTTGGGTCAGCATCAAATATGATATGGCTGATGCTCCAAACCTTGTGACTTGTATATTACTTGATATTCTGATGTAAAGTTCTGTATGTATATAAACTTAAATTACTGTCATTTTTTGTAGGCTATTGAAAAATCTCCTGAACTTGCAATCCCTAGAAATTGTTCTTCAGTTGGTGACGAAAATGTAGAGGAAGATGATTCATCTGATATGGAGAACTTTGGTCTTCAGGTAACTTAGGTAGTTGGCTTCTTTGTAGAGTTGATATTTGTAACCAAAAGCATTATTCTCTATTACAGCACTCACTGGTTTTGTATGATGAAAAACAAGATCTTGTTTTATCTGTACAAAATTTTCAGATTTGCCCATATATTGGAAAAAAATGATTTGATAAGGCTCAAGGTTATAGTATGAAGTTTCCATCCCACGCCCCTTGATCTCCCCAAATCCTAAACTCTCACCAACACCCCTTCCCTACCACCCCAACATTCAAAAGTCAAAACAATGGTAAGAAAAGAAGATGAAAGAAAAAGAGACGATGAAAGGAAAGGAGAGTGGGAAAAAACCCCTTTCGCACAACCACACACCTTTCACACACCCACACCCACAGATACACGGATGCACATGCTGACAATTACTTCAAATATACTTTTCTCGCTACAATCACAATTGAAGATATGAGACACACACACACACACACACACACACACACACACACACACACACACCCGGCGTCCTCCTCCTCCTCCTCCAAACACTGACACTTCCATAGCAATTTTCCAGTTGCAATGATGGTTGGATATATGTTACACACACACACACTTCAAATACTGATGCTTCCCATATAAGTTTCCTACTGCTACACGGTTGAAGATGTATTAACAAGCATGCACGCGCGCACACACAGTTTTGCCAAACACTGACACTTGCATACTAATTTTTCTGCCACAATCACCATTGGAGATGCTCTCTCTCACTCATTGTATATTATGCTGTGATTGGAGAAGGGGTCATACATGCACTGCCCAACATAATTTTCCTGCTGCAATCACAATTGGAGATATATTCTCACTCACTCACTCACGCACATGGTATAATTTTCCTGTTATAATTATGGTTGCAAATATATTAACACGCGTGCATGCTCTCTCTTCCAATACACACACACACACACACACACACACACACACACACACAAAACCACCACCCTCCCCCGAAAAAAAAACACGCACATCTGTGCTCGCACAAAGAAAAGTGAAAAACTGCCCACTCATATATATTATTCTGTGATCTGTTTGGACATGCATTAGAAATCTTCAGCAGGAAGATCCTGGTTTACTATTAGTTTGTTAAAATAGTTTTTTCTGTATGTACTTATCCCAGTCTGGAGGCTGTGGCCCTTCTTTGTAGTTCTCCACCAAGGAGCCAGATTTTGTTTTAAAGCCGATCTTACATCAGGCATGAAGATACACGGTTGAAGACATGGTTCTGTTATTGTTTTCTGGTTTTGTATTTTGTCACATATCCACTCTTTTTAGGTACCATGCAGTATCATAGATTTAAATTGAAATGCAATGTCTACCCTTCAATTGGAATATAACCACTTATTTAAGATTTTTTTGAAAATTTCTTTACAGGACTTTACTGATGATTCCCCAGAGAAGGACAAGATAGTGTCAACTTTGGTAGACATGGGCTTCCTTGCTGAGGAAGCATCGTCAGCCATTAATAGATGTGGTATGCTATGCTTCTGTTGGATGACGGTGGCAGATAGAAACTCTCTACTTCAGATGCTGAAATAATTACCATGGTTTTGCATCCAGGCCATTTTTATTGAAATATGATAGATCTGGAATTTTCAGTTGTAGGGGCATTTTCACAATTTTCAGTTTTCAGGGAACATTTTTTGTAATTTTCAGGTTTAGGGGTCTTTTTGTAATTTTGTTATTTTCAGTTTACTATTTATATGGGTTGAATGGGATTAGAGAGGGGAGTCAAATATTGAGTGAAATCTTGTGTGAAATTGATAAAAATCCCTTTTTTTATTGGAGAGTGCGGTCTCCTCTCAAATCGACAGCTTAGGAGAGAGAGTTCCTCTTGAAAGAACTCAACTTATCTTGTATTCCTTCCTTATTTCAGTTATTTATCCATAAAAACAGCAACGTTCACTCAAAACATTTCTTTCTAGCCCTAAAGATCCCACTTTTACCCTAAAAATCCAATCTTTCCTATAAAAATCATATTTCTACCCATCACAACACTAGAAAAATCCTATTAAATGGTACCAGAGTAACAATCTTGGCACCAATGGTTGCGACGACGGAAAAGGTCGAAGCTTTCGATGGCGAGGCGGAGGATCTGAAGAATTTCATCGAAGAAGGCTTTTCAAAGTACAGATCGGTAATAAAGCAAAGGTGGGCGGAGATAGACGAGATCTTCTGCCTTCGGGAGGAGACCACAAGGCCGAATATGAAGAAACATGGCATCAACGACGCAGATCCAGGCACCAACGATGACACCAGTGCAGATCTGGAGCAAGAGGCAACGCCTTTAAACCAGAAACACAGAAAAAGTCGACAATTTTGATGCGGATTTGCCCTCGAAAGGCAAAGATCACTGCAAGGAGGAAACCGGTGTTGGATCGTGATCTAAAGCCTAGAGGGAGGTGAATAGACTTATGAGAAATTTTGGTGAATATAAAAATTATGGCATACTCAGTCAGACAATCACATAGCAAATACGTGCAGATGAAATAATGCGGAAGCAAACACAAAGTGCACACAATATTTACCCTGGTTCGGTCGTCCCGACGACCTACGTCCAGCCCCAGAGTAATCACTAGAATAATAATGTCAATATATAAATACACGAAGCTTCATGTCCTAACATTCAGCTCACCAAGTCTGTACCTCACTATACAAAGTGTCAAACACTAATATTCTAGCACAAACTTTTTCCTGACTTGCCCCAACAAGTCAACAGCCCAAAAGAACCCCAAAAACGGAAGTATATAATACAAAGGATCTAAAACACTTCGATCACAAATATAAATAGTAAATATAGTTTAGAGTTCTTAGATTGTGATGATTGAATAGTCCATATTGTTATGCTCGTTGTCAGCTTCGCGCTGATGCAAACGGTGTCTCAATTCGACTCTTCGATCAAAAGATATGGCTCTCCAAAGGCCGCTGCACAAATCTGTTTGAACTTAGTCTGTGCGTAAAGCAGACGAACGTGGCTCTGCAAAATCGTGGGTCTGGCTCACGGAATTCAGGGATTCCGCTGGGTCGGAATTGGTGTTTGGGCCACTGCTTGAGTTGCGGTCGGTGCACTAAGCGGCTACTCAGAAAATCTAAAAGACAGCACCGAGCTTAAAAAATCCGCAAAAATATCCGTTGGAATCGTGAGCTCGTTCTCTTCAACTGAAAAATAAGAGGAGACAGATTTGGATCCTCTTGAGAAGTAATCTGATCATTGATGCTTGCTTTGCTTGGAGAGTTTGAATCTTGAAGCTTGGAGTTTGGCTTGCGGCAAGAAGCTTGGAGTTTGGCTTGCAACAAGAAGCTTGAAGATGAAGACCTTTGCTTGGCTTTGAGAAGTTGTTGCTTGCTCAATGGAGGAGGTTAATAGGGCCGTCCATGAAGTTGTAAGGACGAGCAAGGCCCGGCTATTGTTAGAGTTTTTGCTTGTAGAATTTCTGTTTCTCTCTCTCCTTGGAATTTTTGGTTATGGAAATAGGGATATATATAGAAGATGTAGAGCATAAAGTTGTAGTTCCAATATGACTCTTGTAGCTCTCATCTTAGAGATAAAGTCTAATTAAATCACTTGCGCTTGGACAATCCTAGATCCATTAGGACTCCTTCAAATTTGATTAGCCAAGCTTCTTATCTCGTTGGTGCATTGGACGTGATCAATCTCTATTACAATTGAGGGCAGTTTTTGAATTTGTCATATGTGGCAGTGTCATGTCAAGTTTTGGAGGGAAATTTTTGGGTTGAAGAGAAATTTGTTGGAAGAACACAAAAGCTTTTCTTTTTTGAAATTGACAACATCAGCCCTTAATACCATTCATTCAAAAATGACCCAAAAAATGAGACCCAAAAAATGAAACCAAAAAACCCAAAAAATGAAACTTAAAAGTGGACGTCGCCTGAACTTTATTTCGGCTGACCCCAAAAAATTGAAACAAAAAAACACAGGGAATGTGTATTCAAAGAGGCATGCTGAGCTTTTTGGGTGTTCGTTTCAACCCCTCAAGCAGAGGTCTGATCAACCCATCTGCGCCGAAGGCGTCCGCTAAATTTTTATACGCTAATTTGTTGTTCTGCGCCGAAGGCGCCCGCACAGAATTTATTGTTCCTCACCGAAGGCGGTCGTGCCTCTAAATTTTTTATGCAAATATGTTCTTTTAAATTTTGGCTGAAGAAATAATTTTTTTGGGGACAAAGATTTCGCGGAGAAAAATCTTAAATGCACCGTGCCCGCGGGCACAGGTTATGACTAGTTATCTAACAATTATGACTCCTTGATTTTATTTGAAATTCAAATTTGATTATCCATCTCCTAATCTTGAATGTGCAATGTACTTGGATTATACACGAGGAATTCTAACCAATTATCTTCACACATTATCCTCTCCTTAAACCAATTATCTTCTCTTCTTCTCTTTGATTTTTTAGGCCCAAATAATCTTCTCTTCTCCTTTGAATTGTGAGAAAATGTTTGACCATTCAAATAGTGTAAGTTTGCCACTATTAACATATTCACACTTATTTATCCTTTTAGGTTAGGGTGTCTCAACCAAGATTCTATCCTCACTTATTTAACTTACCGCGAGACCCCAATTTTGGTATTATCAAATTCTTATGTGGTATTAGAGCCATAAAAAAATCATTGTCTTGCTATATTAGCTTCTATAGTAATTTTTATTGTGTGCTATTACTTTGCCATAGAACAAAATAACTATATTGTGTAATGTTATCTAGCTACAGTGTAATTGTTTCTACGGTATACAAATTCAAAGGTAAATGCACTTTGACTTTTAGAGGGTGTTAAGGAAGAAAATAGTTCTAGGTTGGATATAATAGAAAAAGTGCGGAACATAAAATCGAAGTTGTGCCTCTACCTAAAAGCGGAAGCTTTTAGGCAAGAATGTTTCAACCAACATTATGTCTTCGTCAAGTTAACTCATTGTGGGCTCCCATATTGTTATTATTCAATTCTAACATATATTAATTCTGGGTGAAATATACATATATTAATAAGAAATAGCATGTCTGGATTTTCGACAATTTCCATGTCTGACACCTTTTGTTTGTGTCGAAGTGTGAAACTCTTCTAGGCTGCTATAATCTATATGAATAATATTCGAGGAAACCTTGCTCCTTGCACATTCATTTTCTATAGGAAAGGCTTATATTTTTATTGATGATGACAACATCATGATATGAATGTAATATATGTATGCTAGAACAATAAAGTCAATGGAAACAAGCTTTAAAGTGTCATCTTAAGCATGGAGCACTTTGGGTCAAATGTACCTTTATCCCCTATAGGCAATTTTGTCTGAGAATCGTGGCATGACACATTTAGGTCATATATTCGGGAAGATGATAGTATTTGCTATGAGTAGTTGCATTCAATGTTGTGCCATGAACTAAGCGCCGACCTAAGGTCAACAACCCGTATTCCTTGTTTTGTGATGTTTTTCCCTCAATGCCACCTGAAAATTTTCTTTAACTCCATGGTGCGACTTGAAATTTTTGCATTTCCAAACGTCCATGTCAAATTATACAAGTTAAGATAAAGATAACCCAATCGTTATTCAGACTGTACTAGAACATAATAGGAATATTCTATAATTTGCATTAGCACTTACCTAAAAGAAGTGATAAAAGAAGTGATTATGACCACCATATCTTCCTTTCATCTACTCCAGTAAATATTATATATTATTCAAGTTTCTCATCAAAATTCACTCCAAAAAACTCTGGCAAAATCTAAAGAGCCATCGAATCTCATAGCTCGATTCTTCAGACCTTGTACAAATGATGGAGACTCATAACCTAATATCAAACAATCGGAAAGATGAAATCTTTACATTCTAATTTCCTTTTATCTTGAAACTTGTAACAATAAATTATAACTCCATGTGTGCATTATTGGAATTCGAAAAGAATCTCTCTGTATGGATTGATTTTTATGTGCAAAATGATGCCCTTTATATATTGCAATCCCCTTTATATATGCAATCTGTAGACTATTTTAGAAAGTTTGAGAAAGAAAATACAGCTATACACAACCAATACTAAGCACTTATATAAAACACATGGTAATTCTTAATACCACTTCATTCTTATGATAGATCAAGAACCAAAAATTTGGATAGGAAATACTAAAACTGTGGGATATTATTATCTTTGTGCCACTTGATCCTTGTAAGAGGTGTATGAAAGAAACTTGAACGGCTATGTATTCTTACCTAATTAGATGGCGGTTGACCTTTATGTGCTTTATGTGCTTTTGGAAAGTTGGAGATAGTACTCTTATAGTCACAATATAGATGAATGTGAAGCGGAGTAGAAACACCCATATCTATTAATAACCAACTTAATTACTTGAGCTCAACAGTGGTGTCAGCAATCAATGTATATTCTACCTCAGTACAAGAGCGGGAGACGGTGATTTGATGCTTCTTTGCCAGTGGTGGCATTATGAGTGTTTGGGTCATCAACTCGTCCAGCATCACAAGAAGCCAGAAGGGTAAATGAAGAGTTTGAAAGGAAATAACATGTCTACTCACTGCCACAGATAATAATGGACTGTCAAGAGAACCGCATAGTGTGTCGATGTAAGAGTGCTAACAAGCTAGCTCGGTATGTGTACCACACGAGCAATGTAGGATATGTAGTAGAAAGATAAATAGTAGAAAGTTAAATGATATTATCACTCTGCTATGTGTATCGAGCAGGCCGAAGAGGATCTATGTTATCTTGATGTAGTTTCAGATTGATTTCCATAGGAGTATTAACCAAAGGATAGCGATGAGACTTGGGACTGCCATGTGCATGCAATAAAATGGTTAAGTATACTTCTGCCAATATAGAATTCATCAGAACAAGGAGGCAACTTTGATTCCTAAGAAATAACGTAAATGACCTATATCTTTCATCTAAGTTGACTGTGTATATACTTTTTCAGGAAAGCAATAGTGGAGATATCACTCCCAATGATAATCATATTATTTACATATATTGATAGGAGAACAATGTCATTGGACCCATGCAGAATGGACACATGCACATGGTCACAACAAATTCGTAAAGGTATGATTATGGGACACAACCAGATAATCTGTATGAGTAAGTATCTAATAAACATCAAAGCTTGTAGTGACATAAAATTTTAATGGTAAAACTTCCATAACTTTTAGTCAAGTAACAAATTCTAACCAAAAAATTTGTAATCGATACTCAACTTAATTGCTATGGTATTTAGGTTTTTGTTGATGTAGAATTCTCTATTGCAACACGTGTCTTTAAAGTGTCCAACGAACTATCTTTAGTTTTTATTTAAAGCAAACTCATGTCGACACAACCTTTTGAGTGTTAGAATTTGACATGCATGAGTGATACTTATCATGCAAGTGCCAGTGTCCAACATATGTTTAACATGGACACAATACTATGAATTGTTTGTGCTTTATAGCCTTGGACAATGCATGGTAACATATGTGATTGTTTATCATACCTTTCTATGAATCTTCCAGAAGAGATGCAAAAATGTGGAAACACTCAAACCAACTGTGAGGGGCTTGCGTGAAACTATAGATAGCATGGTGAAGACACATGGCCAGGGCGAGCAAAGACTCCATAAGGCTGTATGTAGACTTTTACTTAATCTTAAAGATATTCTTAACATCCATTTGATACAAAGGCCACATCTTAGTTGCAACAGAAATACAAGTACGGATTGATGTATTCTTTGTAGCAGGAATGAACGTCTCTTCGTAATCAATAGCATATTTATATCAAATTCGTAAGCCAATAGATGAGCCTTGTACCACTCACAGACCTACTGGAATGTGTCTCGATCCTGTAGAGCCATATATATCTTACCGGTTTGACACATGAATGCAAATGGGCAAGATCCCAGATGCACTTGTAGTGAAAAGCCTGCTGTTCTTCCATTGCACTTTGCTAGATATTTAACTACCTCAATGTACAACTAGGTTCCTGTGTAGGATGCACAACCACCAGAAATGATGCGAACTTTAAAGCATAAGTTATCATGCAAAATTTTACCCAGTAGGGGGTTGCCAATCTATTGAAGGATTGCTACAAGGGCGAGGAGTGCATCAGTAGAAGACATAATAGCTGTAGATGGAGTATCAGTCTTAAAGAGATGTCCAGAGTAATGGTATCCAACAGAGTAGAAAGAGATCCAAGTGTACATATGGGATCGAGACTAGCTGTAGTGGGTGCACACATATGCATAAGATTCATATTTAAATTAAAAGAGGAAAGTGGCCAAATAAAGGAAAGATCAGAGTTACATGATAAATTCTCGTATGGTACATTTTTAAAAGATGGTGCGTATAGACTGTTGAACAATGCAAAGTTGGTGTTTTACAAGGTCATAACATTGATAGCAATTGTGAACAGAGAGCTATGTTCATGAAAAAGTACAATTGACACTGCGAGGAGAAAGTATGTCTTATTCATAAACATGGGAACACAACAAAAAACCAAATGCACAGAGGCAAGAATAATCAAATTTTGATTTAAAGATGAGAGATGAAGATGTTTTATAGTATGCGATGTTTCATATGACAAGGAGGATGAATTGATGTTAATGAAGACTAAATTAAGAGAGCTTTTGCCAAAAAATGCTGAGAACTGTTGTTGATATCAACAAAGTTCGAAGTGTCTAGAATGCAAAGATTTTTTCTCTCCTAGCTATATTTTGCTTATGAGTGTGTGGGGAACATTTTTATGAGTGCCATTGGATCTAACACCTCTATATGTTTGTTAAACTGGGGATAAACCATATTTGTGAATTCAAAGTAAATAGGCAAAATATTTGCTTGAGCCTGCATGAGATAGGCCCATGTATAATGTGAACACTCATCAGTAAATACATGATAACAATACCCAAGAAGAGATGATAAAAGGCAGCCAAGTCATAGAATATCAGAGTGATTAACTTAAAAAGGTTCATGCCCATTTGATCGCTAGACGAAACTTGTAAAGCACACTTTGGTTAGACAACCGACAACTGGTTTATTCAAATAAATGAGAAAAGGTAAAAGATCCTAACACACTAGAGTCTGCCAAAGTTTTTAAGCAAAAATGAGAAAGGTGACCTAGCTGACGGTGCTACAGATCTAAAGTGGAAATCCTAGTGTGATGATAAAGAGATTCCAGCTGATACAATGCATTATCTCTATGATTTGTTCCAATCTTTCGACATGTGTGAACTTAAACAAAAGATGTAGAATTGGATGATAGTGCAATCAGCAACTTTATCTAGATAAAAGTTGAATAGAAAGTTTAGTAATGTGTAATATAGAAGATAATAAAAGATGACCTATAATATTAGAACTTGATGTGATTATCACACTGGGTAATTATAAGAGGCATACCATTAGCAGTATAAATGCACTAGTATAAATGATTGGCTACTACTTTGTAAAGACAATTATTTAAAGGCAACATGATGTGTGGCACCTGAATTTAAAAACCAAAGAGAGATCGCCATAATTGGCAAAGAGGGCTGTAAGATTGGAGCCATAGGAAACACCATTTATGCCAAGATTATGTGCAACACAAGTGGCAATCTTTGATATCTTTCTAGTAAACAATGAGCTTGGAGGAGTCATAGATGAAGGTATGTTGAACTGTATGTAGAGTCAAAGTTGAATGAAGTTAACAATAGGCCGAGTGATTTGCAGCAGTAATAGTTGAAGAGAGATTATAGTTGGTTCCCTCATGTGGATGGCATTTTCGACCATCCACGATTATTTGACCGGGCTTATGGTAAAAGCAGAAGATAATTTTGATGAAGCGTGTATATTATTGAGTCACATGAGATGATGATGGAGAGTGATGATGCGCTGCCAGACTCGTAGATGAAGTAAAGAGTATTCCACAGGGAACATGAGAGGTTATCTATTGACTTGTCTCAGAGTTTCAGCAACAACCTCTATGAGATTGAGAAGAGGAACATGATGAATTGGTTGATCATGTAGGTTTCCATACTCTGGGTGAAGGTGCATCACACAATGATGCATACACTTTCTATTATATTTTCTTAAAGGTAACTTCAAACTCAGGCAACGTGCATCACTATTGTCTGTAGCCTTTTCATAATAGATAGATAGTAAAGAGGGGAGGTCTTGAGTCAACTGATCACCTTAGCAAGCATCTTGAAGAGCATGATGAATTGGTACTCTCAAGTTGTACAAGTTTGAACAAACATATGACTAAAGGCTAGCTGACATTGCTTTTGGGACGAAGACAATTGTTCATAGATAGTTTGATCAGAATGGCACTATATGCATAATGTTGGCCACACTCTACTAATCTATGCAAATCCATTCAGTATGTGTTGCATTTGACTCATCAATACCAATGGTCAAGGTGGAGGATTCTGGTGTGTCTGTGAAGTTCTCAATGACACTGGCTAATGCAGATGATAATTTACCGATCACGCAAGCAGTATTGATTGGAAGGCAGTAGAAAGATTCATCAACTTAGTTATAAAACAAAGACTCAAAAATTGTACTTTATGATCAGTACACATGCAATATAATTTTCTAATAAGTTGCACATCAACAGGTGGAAATTTGTATATAAGTTGCTTGTTCTTGATGAAGAGATTCAGATCCAACTGGTGGTTATGTAGGGTTATAGTAGGCCAGATGAGTTTGATTTGTAGGCTAAAAGTCAAATGTCTTGAGTGGGGTGAGCTTAGGTAAATACAGAAAGGTACAAGAGTAACCTAACATATATGGGTCTGAGGGCAATTTTGATCAGCATATCCAGGAGATGTTGGATCTGAAGGTTGATCACAATGAATTCAGCATAAAAGCGGGAGTTGGCGTGGGTCCTACCAATGTTGGCAACAACCAAGTTGAAGATGTAAAGGGAGATTGGCATGGTAGTTGCAACAGATAGTGAAGCCGAGGAGATTGGGGTGGCTGGTGATAGATCTTAACAGACTTGTCGTATATGAATGATGGATTTGTAGAGGGAGAAGATTGAAGGAATTATGGTTTTGGCCGATAAAGAATCAGAGCATCGCTTTGATGCCATATTAGGAGTAGAGAAAAATTTCTCTGCATTGGTTGATTTCTATGTTCATGGTGATATCCTTTATAAATATAAGATGTAGACTATTTTATAAATTCTAAAAAGGAAACACAACTATATACAACCAATACTTAACAATCATATGAAACACTATAATTTCGAACACCCATATTCTTTCAATATTTAAAACTAAGAAATTTGTCTCCAATATTACATTCATCAAATGATGAAAACTTTAAAAGTATTAAGCCTCTTCTTTCTCTTTCTTATCGACATTTGCTTCAAGAAACAACTCCATATTTTTTGGCCCCACATAACAACTCATGTATGTTGGAGACCATACACAGGCATGACCAGTTCGTACGGATGTATTGACCGTTTCCATTTTAAGACTACTACTTCTACCTCAATGAAATCAAAGTGGGTGATCAGATAATCGGAAGATGTCAGAAGACGTCATTTTTAAAATTTTGTTAAAACAAGACATACCTTGCACGATGAAAATGTCCGTCAAGGGATTTACGCTTTCTTTTTGTATGAGACAATGATGGAGAATGATGGAGAATGCATCGTGCGCAATTATGCAGGACCTGCAAATGGTTCTGAATTCTGATCCATCTTCTCGCCACGTCCTCTTTTCGTCAGGCACCTGCTCGACCCATTGTCTGCACTAGAAGCTGCGCTCCCTCGAGCTACTATCTTTTTATTTGGCATGACCATTTTCATGAGTCTTTTTCTCTCCTAAGCATGAATTTGACGTGTGAAATCCCTGTTTGGGGTATTTCGAAGGTGTAACCGAGGCAATGAAAAAAGGACTTGTTACTTCAACTAGAGAAGCCACCTCGACATGATCTTTAGAGGAAAGAAAAGGGTGGTCTCGTTTTCTTGGTATATTGCTTAAGAAACTGGGAAACAAGTGCACGAATGGGTCATCAGTCCAGCGGTATCACCTTAACTAAGGCCCTTAGCTAGGATGGTCCATCTAGCATGAGTGCGATCAAAGACCGTTTGAAGTGCTTTAGCAGCTACAGTTGACGAAACATCCTTTTTAACTAATCCACTCCCTTAATATTCTACAATGTCGTTTTCCATCTGCATTGCCCACTCGTCTCAGTGTTGGTGTCTAGCTGAGGTCTATACAGTTCAAATACTGATACGATCACATACAAATAGTGACGGTAAAAAGGGAGTCAAGAAGAGGCAGCGACAAAACCTTATATATGTGTGGTAGTTCTGTAATTACAGGGCAATGACAGTCTGTAATTACAGGACATTGACAGTTCTGTAATTACCGAACAATGACAATTTTTTAATTACAGGACAATGGTAGTTTAGTAATTTCTGAATGCAATGACAGTTTTGTAAATTCAGGACGACGGTTGCAACGACAGAGTTATAATTTCATGACATAAACCCTAGGAAGGAAAATTCAATAATTAAGGGCAACGGCTCATTAGAGAGGGTCTTATTATAATTAGAAGAGGTGATTTTTTAGGAGGTTAATGAAGAGTATTATGAAAGAATTAGAATTGTTATCTAGATTAGTTTAGTTTAGCTCTAGATTTAATTGGAAGCACGGTCCTCTCAAATTGAGGCCAAATACTTATAGTTTTACTCAATTTTCAATAAAAATCTCATCTTTTGCCAAAACAAAATCCTATTTTCCCTCTAAAATCCATCCCCAATCATACCAAAGCAGTATCAGAGAGGTCGATCCTAATGGCGGCAAGAAAAGTTAATACTTTGGAGGAAAATTTTGAAAGTGAAATGGATGGTCTTTAAGAGAACGATGGAGGAACAACATCAAACGACAGAGGAAAGATTTACGTCGATGGAATCCGTGTTGAAACAAAAATTGAAGAAGATTAGTTGCACATCCACTGAGGTGGAGGCTACGAAGATGGATCTGAACAAAGTGGAGGATATCGGTGAAGATCAGAGGCAAACGACAAAGTCAAGACAAGGATAATGGAAAATTCTCTTTTGGCGAGGAGATCCAATCGAGCGGCGGCCCCAGCACTGGGTTGAAAACACACCTCGGATTCGTGGGGGCACATCCGAGGGTGTCGATCGGCCCGTGAGTCTACGAAGATGAATCTGAACAAAGATGGGGATATCGGTGAAGATCAGAGTCAAAAGGCAAAGTCTTTTAGACAAGGATAATGGAAAATTCTCTTTTGACGAGGAGATCCAATCGAGCGGCGGCGCCAGCACATGGGTTGAAAACACACCTCGGATTCGTGGGGGCACATCCGAGTGTGTCGATCGGCCCGTGAGGGACCAATAGGGATTCCTGGGGTGGCATGCAACTGCTCATCGGCCCCGAGGTTGGCCTCTAACTGCAGCCCATGGGCAGGCCGCCTGGGGCCTGTGGCCTCTAGAGCAGTAACCGGGGGCCCCACAACCCCTGGGGTGCAGGTGGGGGCCGCCAGGGCCCGACGACAGGTCTCGGTGGCGGCAGACCCTTGGAGGGCTTTGGTGACGACAAAGGATTCTTTAAGGGCTTTGATGAGGACGGTAGAGACCCAAGGTGGCTTAACGACAGCAGGGGAGACCCGTGAGGCTTCAGCTAGGTCTCAAGCAACATAGGAAAGATTTACGTCGATGGAATCCGTGTTGAAACAAATATTGAAGAAGATTAGTCGCCATCCCCTGAGGTGGAAGCTACGAAGATGGATCTGAACAAAGAAGAGGATAACGGTGAAGATCAAGTCAAAAGGCAAAGTCTTTACACAATGATAATGGAAAATTGTTTCTTTTGATGAGGAGATCCAATCGAATAGCGACGCCAGCATATGGGCTGAAAACACACCTTGGATCCATGTGGACACATCTGAGGGTGTCGATCGGCCCTTGAGGGGCTAATAGGGATTCCTAGGGGGCCTGCAAGGGCTCATCGGCCCCTGGGATGGCCCCCAACGACGGACAGGCTGTCAGGGGCCTGCAGCCTCTGGAGCAGTAACCAGGGGCCCCATAACCCCTGGGGTGCAGGTGGGGGCCGCCAGGGCCCGACGACAAGCCTCGGGTGACGGCAGACCCTTGGAGGGCTTTGACGACGAAAAAGGATTCTTTCGGGCCTTCGATGAGGGCGGTAGAGACCCAAGGCGGCTTAACGACAGCGGGAGAGACCAGCGAGGCTTCGGCTAGGTCAAAGGAGATCCATAGGAGGGCAGTGGTCCCTGGTGCAGTGGAGGGGGCCTGCGAATACCCGACGACAGCCTACACAGGGACGGCCCTTGCGGGAACAACGACGATGGCAGTGTATGGTTCTGGGGCTTCGACGAGGGTGGATGGGTTTTACAATGGTATGATGACAGCTGGGCGAACGACGGTGCGGCTGAAGGAGTACAGATGGAGGGGTGTGGGTGTCCCACATCTGCAAATTGAATTGCATATCAATAATTTCACTATGGGCAGCCACGATGGGGAGCAGAGCAGGGACATGTTGGCGTCAATTCAAAAATCTAAAATCTGAAGATGCCGATTTCTGAGGGAGTTGACCCTTATGGATGGATTTTTCGTGCAAAGAGGTACTTTGTTGCGAACCGTCTGGCAAAAGAGGATAAACTTATGGGGGGTCTTTGCTTGGAAGGAACGACGTTGGTTTTGTTTTAATGGAGGGAGCAGAGGCATCATGTATGCTCGTGTGAGGAGTTTAAGGACTGCATATTGGACATTTACTGTGAGACTCGGAGAGGTGATTTATATGAGCAGCTTTCAGCACTTGAACAACAGGTGACAGTCCGGGAATATATGGAAAAGTTTGAGTTGATTTAGGGCCGGATGAGAGGAATGTCTGAGGCAGTTCTGGAAGAAAACTTTATGTAGAGGCTCAAGGCGAGTATCCAAGCAAGTTACGCTTGCTAAGGCCGAGTGGGCTAGGAGATGAGATGGAAATGGCCCAGATGATGGAAGACATGAACACTGCAGAACGAGGTGCCAAGGGAATATCGAACGGGCTCACTTCTAGCACTTGTGTCACGATGGAGGTATAGAAAGTCTCAGCCGTAAACAGTTCTAATAACCTAGGAGAAGAACAACGAGCCACGTCCTGACAGATAGTTCAAGCACCTCACGGAGACTGAGATCCAGAACTAGCACGTTAATGGACTATGCTTTCGCTGTGACAAGAAGTTTAGCCCATGACATCGTTGTCAAGATCGCGCCCCCAGGTCTTGATCGTCGGAGATGGTTTAGGCGAGGGCATAGTAGCTGAGGAGGAAGAGGAAGGGGAGGACGGGCACCCTCATTTTAAGTAGCGCACCCCACAGATTTCAGAATTCCACTTTGAGGGCAAGATGGTTTTTGGGAGGGGAGTAATGATACGATCACATATAAGTGACGACGACAAAAGGGAAGTCAATAAGCAGCGGTAGGAAAACTCTTGAGGGGAGTTGTAATTTTGTTATTACATGGTAGTGGCAGTCTGTTATTACATGGCAGTGACATTTTGTAATTCCTAGACACAGTAGTAGTTTTGTAGATCAGGACAACAGTTGTAGTGGTAGAGTTGTAATTTCAGGACAGAAACCTTAGGGAGGACAATTCGGTAATATATGGATGTCGGCTCATTAGAAGGGGATTTATTATAAATAGGAGAGTGGAGATCTTAGTAGGTTTATGAAGATAATTGTTAAAGAATTAGAATTGTTATCTAGATTAGCTTAGTTTTGCCCTAGTTTTTTTGGGAGCACGGTTCTCCTCTCGAATTGAGGCCAAATCCGTGTAATTCCACCCAGTTATCAATAAAAATCCTATCTTTTGTCACCAAAATCCCATCTTTTCCCAAAAATCCACCCCAATCCTATTGAATATCAAGATGTTATTTGCCGCCACCTTAATCTATATCCTCAGTACCACTAGAGCTTGCCAGAGAGTGTGAACCGAGGGGGGAGGCAACAATATGCGAGGAATTTGGTCAGTTTACCCTCTTGCTATTACGAAACATGACAACTAACAACTAACGACGAGTGGCCATCTTGAAAGGTCTCAAGTGCGAATGTGGAAATAAAAAGGTTCTGGATGCTAATACCAAATTAAAGAAGTATTCAGATGTTAATATAAAAAACGAAAAAAAGCAAGAAACCCTTATACATTTGGTCTTGATTTCTTATCTTTGTACTCTTCTATCCTTTCTGAAAAGAATCAAGTCACGGATTGCACAAGCTAGTAATTTGAACTAACAGACATCATGATTTTCAAAATGAAATTATACAAATTTGTCTAATGTCTATTTATCTTCTTAATGCATGCATTTTAATTCTTTATGCAAAGTAATATAAATTCAAAAAAAATTCTTATTCATTGTATTTTTGTTTGTCTAATTGCATACAGGTCCAAGTACCTCGCTGTTAGAGCTTGTGGACTTTATACGTGCTGCTCAAATGCAAGAGGATTCTGATGACCAACTCGGGGAGTATTCTGTATCCTCAAGTTCAAGTTCTGATGATAGTGGTGATAGTGAGGTACGGCTTATGATTCTTAGCTGGTGTTTGTTTTACATAACATTGAACAAAAATTATTTTCCTTTTTTTCTTATCAAAATGAAGTGATTAAGGGAAGGTTCAGAAGGGAAAAAATATGGTTCCATTGTTCAGATAGCTTAAATTCTTCCCTTTCAGATAGCTTAAATTCTTCCCTTGTTCCTTGCTGGTTCAAAATATGAAATAAAAAAATTTCTCTTTGTATTGTTGATAGAAATTTCGGCTTAAACCCAAAAGTTTCGTTCATTTCGTACATTTTTCGCTAGTAATAGGTATGAAACATGCCACACCACTAGGTTTTGGCCAAAAATCCTTAAAATCCCCCACACAAGAATCAAAACTAGCCTTATAGTCTACAAATTGACAATGATTTAAGCAAAAGCTCTTAATAAATTTAAAAAAACGTAAATAACGATTAGAAATGAAAATATATATATTCTCAGACAGTTTTTTTAAAATATAAGCAAGCAGAGAAGGGAAAGAAAGAGATTATCTGAGTTACGAGATAAAAAGACACTGGTGACCATCGTTCAGATCAGGAAGAGAAGGCTGACACTTAGATTGCAGGATTATTATGGGGCTAGGGTTTTAATTTTTTTTAATATGAGATTCGGATACTTAAACCCGAACCAATCTCTATTATTTGACTTGAAGTTAACAGGTTTTAGGTATTTAAACCTGAAACACATGCTTTATTTTTGACTTGTAATCTGCATTATAAGGGGTTTGAGCATTTAAACCCAAAACCCATACTCTATTATTGACTTGAAGTTTTATGTTAAATGATTTTTTAAGTATTTAAACCCAAAACCCTTTTGATCCATATTCTTTTTTTAATTAACAAATTTCATTTAACCCCTTGAGATTTAAACCCATTCCTTTTTTAAAAAAAAATTGTTTACAAAAAGCCCTTGAAATTATTAGAATTACTTGCAATTTAATTCAAAAATCTCATAAAGGAAGATTTGTATTACAAATTGTGTTCTATAAGAATAGACCAGAATATCCTATTGCGTACATAAATATCCTAGTAAAATTAACTGCTAGAAATACACACACACATACAAATATATATATATATATATATATATATGTAGGTAAATCTGAAGCCGGAATTTAAAACAAAACTATCAAAACGGGTCGAAACCAAAAAATTTTAAGGGAGAAAACTTAAACCGAGTTTTCAAAAAGCAACATTGCTTTGAGTATATAGAAAATGATGATAATTGAACTTGGGTAGGGAGAGTAAATAAAAAAAGAATATGGAATTTTATGACAAGTTTCATATTAGGGCATGTTCTTTTGCAAGAAAGCTGGGATGGATTCCTACGTTCGACACTGTTGTGACACTATTCCGACACTATTCTGTGAAATTCAGCCTCAGTTTCGTGTATAGTGTTCTTTTGTGGTTTTCGGAATTTTTGGATTCGAGGCCGACGTGGATCATGTCAGATGGAATCTCAAGCAATTTTTGTTTCCACCGTGAAACCCGGAGATTACAATGGAAAGTTGAGCTGTGTGGGTCCCAGCAGCTCTCCTCTCCAATCGATGCCGCTGGTTTTCGTTTTTTTTTTATTTCGTTCGCGCAAGGAACAAATGCCCCCACAGTAATCGCGATAAAATTTTTTGGGACCCACAACAAGAAACAATTTTTTGCACCACACAGTTGCGCAAGAAACAATTTTTTTTGTTTTGTTCATTCGTACTAATTTAATTATTTTAATTATTAATTAGATATTATATTAATTAGTTTTTAGTTTAGTTTTAAATTGCAAAAATTAAATTCGGGTGGACCCCACACTACTTTCCACCTCCAACTTTCTTCAACCAAAAGAACACACTATATGGAGTGGGACCTACCTCAACTTTCCAACTACACAATCCAACCCCACTTTCCAACAAAAGAACACACTACACATCAATTTCTCTCTCATCAGATTCCACATTTTCTCAACTTTCTCATTTATACTTTCTTGCAAAAGAACATGCCCTTAGCAAAAAAAGTTATAACACTCTGGAAGAACATTATGGTTTATTTTTCTCTGGTGTTTTTATTGTAACACTCCGACAAATACTTTCCAAGAGGTCCTTTAGAACGCACTAGATACTATGATGTTTTTCCTCATGAATCCTCTCTAAGAATTGCTACCTCCAAATAATTATTAAGTTAGCAGGAAAAAAAATTTATACCAAAGATCTATCACATCCCTGTGTGGCATGGCCAATGCTGCACGAACATGGACACACTGATAGAACATGGACACACTGATAGAGGAACAACACGACAACATCAAATCCTTAAAGCTGTACTCAAGATAGAAGTATGGTGTTAGATACATGTGTTTGTGTCTGACATGACATATCGCCTACTACATCTCCAACACGACTTGAATCCATGGCTATGTTTTTAAAACTAGCTCAGATCAGATGGTTTGACTTTGACCAGGTCCAACTGGAATCGGCCCCTTGGTCTGACTAGTTCGCTAGAAAACCGAAACATGGCAAAATGGACTGAACTGGCTGGTTGAAAAACTAGTGAATTGGTCTGTTCCACTGAACCGAACCTGCTTCTTTAGAAAAATTATTGAAGTATTTAAAAAGTAAACCCAAGTTATTGGAGGTGGAATTTGAACATATGCCAACAATATACGTTAAAAGTTAAAACTGTCTAGTCACACATGTTAATAATGAGATCTTATATCTAAAAATGTTAAATAAAATTGAATTATTGTATCTGACGTGTATATTGCTAACAAAAGTATATACATATATACCCGGTTTGAACTGTATGAACCAATGGGTGAACCACAGAAAGCTGAACCACCTACATCTTCCAGTCAACATCCGGTTTGGTTATGACAATGACAACATTGCTTCATTGTTAAAGTTCGTGTTACCTAGGGTACCATGTAGCACTTACATCGGTGGCACTTAGTTCTGCACAATTATGATGTTAGTCTGATTCTATATTGTAACACCGCACGTGAGTAGTTTGTGTAGGTCATGCATCTTGAAATCTGAGCCCTCTCGAGTGGTAAGAGTTTGGGTGTGTTAGAGGCCCTCATACCACATAGTCAATATGGGACTATTTCCTTAAAATTTGGTGCAGTATATGTTCTGCCCTGCAGTATATATTCTTGCCCCCCCCCCCAAAAAAAAAAAAAAAAAAAAAAAAACACACACACACACACACCCCGAACAAAAAAACAAAACAAAACAAAACAAAAAACAAAACAAAAAACAAAAACCTGTCCAAAAATAGCAAGGGCTACACTTTTCATTTCTGGACTAAGCCTGTCATGAATGTCAACTGACTGCATCTTCAGCAATTTTTTAATAATTTGCAGCATGCGTGTATCTGATCAAACTTTGTCTTTGCAGTGTAGTGAATACAATACCTATAAAAGGAAGAAGGGGAGAAGATCTGAATCTGCAAAAAAGAACAAGAGAATCCGTATCTGTGAACGGAAAACAGAGTTCTGGAAAAGTATCAGGCTGAACAATGATGTAGTTCCTCTTCCTCTTCCAAATCAATTGACTGGATTTGGCATTCCATTCGAACAGCCCCAGATCACTCATCGGAAGCTCTCAGAGGCGGCTATTGGTCCACCATTCTTCTACTATGAGAATGTTGCCCTTGCCCCTAAAGGAGTCTGGGACACCATCTCCAGGTTCTTATATGATGTCGAGCCAGAGTTCGTTGACTCCAAGTTCTTTTGTGCTGCTGCTAGAAAAAGAGGGTATGTCCACAACCTTCCCATCAACAACCGTTTCCCTCTCCTTCCAATCCCCCCAAAAACAATTCATGAGGCTTTCCCTGCAACTAAGAAATGGTGGCCTTCATGGGACACCCGTACTCATCTAAACTGCCTTCAAACAGCTACGGTGAGCGCCAAGCTCTGTGAGAGGATCCGCTCGGCTTTATCCCAGTCTAATGATCCACCACCGGAGAGGATCCAGCACTATGTCCTTGATGAGTGCCATAAGGGGAACCTAGTATGGGTTGGACTCCACAAGGTTGCCCCTCTAGAACCAGACGAGATTGAGATGATTCTGGGGTTTCCAAGAAACCACACAAGAGGTATAAGCCGAACAGAAAGATACAGGGCATTGGGGAACTCGTTTCAAATTGATACTGTAGCTTTCCACCTTTCAGTGTTGAAACATATGTTTCCAAATGGAATCACTGTTTTGTCACTGTTCTCGGGGATTGGGGGAGCTGAGGTTGCCCTTCATCGACTTGGGATTCGTCTAAAGACTGTTGTTTCAGTTGAGGCATCCGTTATCAAGAGAACTGTGGTAAGAACTTGGTGGGAACAAACAAATCAGACGGGAACTCTTATCGACATTTCTGATGTGCAGCGGTTAAACGGCGATCGCCTCGAGCATTTAATCCATACGTATGGTGGATTTGACTTAGTTATTGGTGGGAGCCCTTGCAACAATCTCTCAGGTGGCAATCGACATGATCGAGATGGAGTTGAGGACAAGCACTTTGCCTTGTTTTATGATTATTTCCGAATATTAGACCTTGTCAAATGTATAATGGAGAAGAACTAGGGAGAGAAGATCTTAGGTACAGGATCTGTCAGTGTCATCTGCCCAGGTTGAGCGAGTGCATCGTTTCTTACGTTGGACCTCGTCACCCAGAGCCTGCAGTCTGTTGTCCCTCTCATGCTGCTAATTCTAGAACTGGGATTCTTGAGGCACTCATCATGTACGTGACCCAGAGCTTGCAGTCTGTTGTCTTGTAAAATTATTGTAAGATGTTAAACAGTGGAAGTCTTAGTGTTTTGAGTCCATTTTTACCTATGTAAGGTGGTGAGCTTGTACATAATAGATCATCAGGATTCTGAGCAATCGAATTCACTGATCTCTTTCCATTTCCATCGATTGCTTTCACTTTCATTTGCATTTTATCTCTTCAATTGTTTTTGCTTTTGCAGTCTAATATCAGCGCTCGAGTCCCCTTAAATGCCTTTATAAACAGTGACAGAGTTTCTAGCTAGTTTTCTTTCTTTTCAATGTCGCTTATCAAACATTCATATAGCCAATATTAAAAAAAAACCCAAGTTTTAGTTTAGAGCCCGGATTAATTATTGTCAAAAGAAGAGAACCATAACCGTAATTACATCTACAAAAGAGCAAATTTCATTAAGAGTTGATTTGCCAGATGTTTCAAACTCACATTACATTTCTTTACATTACACTTCACCCAATTAAATTTTTGAAATTGCAGTAAATATTTGCAATTAGGCTAGATCTAATTTGCCTTGGTACCATGGAAACCGGACTCATAATTCTGATTTAGACAAGATACCATTTACCTATTTTTCAGAATTCACTATATGCCGCCTTTGTAACAACTTCAAAAGAAATGAAATTACTGGGTTATATTTTATTAGCAAACAAATATGCATTGCATTAGTGCTTAGAGAGTAGAGAACGTATCAAAGTGTCCGCTTGATATTCAAACTACATTTTTACGAATTGATTGTAAGCTTTTTTTTCTCTTTTTAGCCAATTTTCAATGAGCCATGTTTTTAAGGCAATTTTCCAACGTATCAATGATCCAGCCTTATAGGGGCAATGACCCACAACACTATTAGCGGGTCCCCAAAAAGCACTTAAGTAACCGAACATCACTTAACATCATAAGCCATTATATTTATTAAATTTTAATTGTATGATTACTTAAATACACTTTTAAGTCATCTTCCTTCCTCTTTCATTCATAAATCCATGCTTTGGTGAAGAATGTGTGTATCACTTACTCAAGCTTACTCAAACTCGGTTTCTTTACATAAATACACACTTTCCATGAATACCTAAATCTTAGAAGAAGAAGAGAGAAAAGTTAAAAAGCATTGAAATAAGGAAAAAAGGCAGAGAAAATGAGAAAAAAATGAATATAAAAGAATCAAAATTCATATTCGAGACTGATCACCCTGCATATTCATTTTCATACTCTCCACCATTATAACGGAAATTAATTTAAAAATTAATCGGTATATGAATTATCTTCATTTTCAACAGTATTCAAAAAAATTAATCACCTACGTAATTAAAAAAATCAAAAAATTAATCCATATTGTCCACGTGCAAGAATGAAAATAAATTAAATTTTTTTAAAATAAATTGTTTATACCGCCAACCACCAATCACCTCCATAGTTGACATCAATCGTCTATTCCATCTTCATCCACAGCCTTTACATCTCCATCTTTATCATCTTGCTATCATCATCCGCCGTCCAACAATCTTCTCATCGTAATCCTGTAACAACAGTACAAACAACAAAAACAAAAACAAGAACCACATAAGAAGAAGAAGAAGAAGAAGAACAAGAGTGATGAGGAACAAGATTATTTGGTCTCAAAGTTATAAACAACGGATTGAGAAAGGATGAAAAAGATTAAATTGGGACAGAATCGATGTCACACAATTGGTATTTTAAATGTATAAGGAGACTTGACGGTTTAGGAATGTTGAGCGATGCAAAAATCTTTTTGAGTCATTACATAGTGTTTTAATAAAATCTTTATTATTTTTCTGACGGAACTTTCTTTAGTTCTTTTCTGCAAATTGGTATTTATCTAGTGGCAATATGAGAACTTGTTTGTGCGCTTTGCTAGAAAATTTCTTGGTCTGTAGCTAATTAATTCTTTTGACAGGGTTTCATTCGAAAAATGGTCACGCTCCTCACTCATCCACTTTCACTGTTTTCCAGAAGAGAGCTCGATTTCTCACTCTCACTCTTCCTCTCGCTCTCATCCTCGAGCAGCCAAAAACCAAACCCTAGATCTTTCTATTTCAAACCCTATAACACTAGAACTCAGATCCTGTCATCAATGTCTACACTCTCCTTCTGCTTTCTCATCGTCATCTGCTTCTTACTACCCCGGTCTCAGGCCCTCACCCTCTCCTCCCGCCTCATCCACCGCTTCTCCGACGAGGCGAGGGCCGTGGCGGTGGCTTCCGGAGGCGGAGGAGCCCTCCCAGACCGACGGCGCCCCGAGTACTACAGGCTTTTGGCCATAAGCGACATCCAGAGGCAGAAGAGAAGAATCGGCAATGTTAAGTACCAGAACCTGTTTCCGGCCGAGGGGAGCGACGCGTTTTCGCTGGGAAACGATTTCGGATGGTGATGATACTTAAATTCTTTGCGATTTTTGCTTTATTTTTTGAAATGTAGGTTGCAATCTAGTGTTCGATGAAGTTAAAAGAGGTTTCTTCGAGAAGTTTATTTAATTATTTCTGTTTCCAAATGAAGATACGATCATTTATTGAGTCATTTATTGCTGCTAATCTGTCTATTGGTTTGAATAAGGACTGCATGGACCCATTGGTGCATCTAACATTGATTTGATTGTTCTTCACATTTCTACGTAATTCTTTCTTTAAGTTATTGGGTAAGTCTGAAAACTTTTTTCCTTGATTTCTATCAAAAGTTTATATTACTTTATTGTAAAGAGTTAACTAGTAACGCCACTTGAAATATTTAGGCAATTTTTAAAAGGACAATTTTTGGAAAAGAGCCAAAAATTAAAAATAATTTGGAAAATAGACTAAAAAATAAGTAATTAGGGAAATAGGCCAAGTTTCGTCACATCAGCACCCAGGAGGGTGACTAGGCACTGACGGAGCTCATTGCAACATGATCGAGGTTGCCAACCCCATCCAAATAGTTAGGTGTTTTAGGAAATGGTCGGGGTTGGGAACCATGTCCATTTTGTAGCTGCAGGCTTCGGTTTACACTTTATTAATATTATTTGTACATAACTTATTGCAAACATTGGTGGTCTGTTGTTATGACTCTCTGTTGCGGGTTGAGAGGCCTTGAGCTCAATTTTCCAAAACCGTTGAAATGAAATTTTTTAACAAAAAATTCATTGCAAGAAATTCATTTAAGGGGCTTCATATGGAAATTCCAGGAATTAATCACAAGACGATAATTCACAAGACCTATCGTCTGAGAAGAGGGAGTCATACCACCAGACCAAAGATAACAATCTTGAAGTGGCATTTTCCTATAATATATTTAAAGCTATTTTTTGTTATAAAAAATGAAAAACACACGAAGAACTATGTTGCAACACATGCGTGCAACACAATAACATATTGAAAAATTAAGACTCGACAGTGTACAACACCACCGTATTCATGTATTTAATATATACATCACAAGATTTTGAATAAATACCAATAGTTACATGCATACATTTAATAGTAAACTTCAATATATAAAAATACATCCAACTTTCGATGTTTAATATTTCGAAGTATATCCACCAACATAGTTAGATCTAAAGTTTACAATTGATACCAAGTTAACATCATCGGATTCAAAAGTAATACAGAATATAATTATAAATCTCACTCATTCCCAGTGAAAACATCATCAGCCTCATCAAAATATAGCTATTAGTATATTATATGGGAATGCCACTGCATGAGTGTTGACTTTGGTCTGGCCGCATGACTCTCGCCTCTCTGAAGAGAGATCCCGATTTCAATTCCCGGAATTTCCCTATAAATCCACTTTGATAAATTTTTTGTTAAAAAATAAAAAAAATTCATTTCATCAGATTTGAAGAATTGAACTCAGGACTTCTCAACCTGCAACAGAGAGTCATAACATCAGACCACTAGTCTTAGCAGTAAGTTATATACAAATAATAATAATGAAGTGTAAACTGAAGTAGTCAGCTACAAAATAGCCAGGGTTTCCAACACCGTCCATTTTGTACAACCCCTAACGATTTGGGCGGGTTGGCAACCCCAGCCAAATTGCAGTGAGCACCGTCAATGCCCAGTCACCCTCCTGGGTGCTGAGGTAGTGAAACTTGGTTTATTTCCCTAATTATATATTGCCTATTTTCCAAATTATTTTTAATTTTGGCTCCTTTCCAAAAATTGTCCCTTTAAAAAAGGAGGCAAAAGCTGTTTTTACAGGAAAGAATATTTTGTTTCTATTTTGCCGTAAAGTAACATTATTATAGAGTGTTTGCCTTGATAGAAGTATGTAGGTGATGGTTTCAAAGTTGGTACTTAGAAGTGACATTCTAAACTTAAAGTATGGGCTAGTTATCCAAATATTTGTACAAGTTTTCTGGAATTCAACGCTGGAAGTACGATGCTATTCAATGACATTTGCTCTTCATTTGGCATGCCCCTTGTGCCATAAATTTTTTCCTTGCATTTCTAATTGAGGATATGATGGAAATGGTTGTATTTGGTTATTTGGATTAGCCGGGATTTTCTATGCAGGTTTATTTCTGCACAAGTTGATGGTGCCAACTTTTGTATGTTCATTTTGAGTTTGACAGAACAACATTGTGTGTTGGAGTGAACATGTTATTTGGAACTTAATGATGGGTCTGGAATTTTGGACCATCATGGGTGCTTTCGTAATTTTCGGATTTCTAGGAGTTCGTAATTTTTAGTTTTAATGGTCTTTTTGTTCAGTTTGTTATTTGTATGGGTCTAGAGGGATTATGGAGGCTATGCTTGATTGTGGAGAGAAGAAACGTGTGGGATTGAGAATTCCCTCGTTTATTGGAGAGTGGTCATCCTCTATATTTGACGACTTGGGGGAGCAAGTTCCTCTCGAAAGAACTCACCACATCTATTGTATCCCCATTATATTTCAGGTTATCATCAATAAAATTTCCTTCTTTCCTCAAATTCTTCTCTTCACAACCTTAAAAATCCAACCTTATAAAAATCCCACCTTTATACCTAAACACTAAATTTATACATCAAAAACTTATAAAAATTGTATCACTTGATGTTGTTACCAACAGAACGATTCCTTGAATCACCCATTAAAGTATAACCCTAAGCTATCAGCAACGTCATTGGTTGTATGAATCGTAGTTTTCTTTGCTGGTAGATTAGCATCGTTATTTGTTGTATGTATATTACTTTGCTTTGCTAGTAAAGACAGAATATTATTAAGAAATATCGTATTTATGTTCATGTATGTCCTTTTGAGGTGGTGATATATTGAGACTTACATGTTTATTGAAGCAAAATATAATACACTCATTAAAGACATCGGCAAGTGAAACTACAAAAGTAGTCTTTATCAATTACCCAAGTAATTTTTATTAATTACAACCAGTTAATAGCATTCTATTTCTAAAAATAAAATTGTAGGAAAAATGACGAAATCAGAAGGAAATTATTTATACTGGACCTTCGGATTAAAAACAAGCTAGGATAAGCTCGTATATGTTTTTATCTCATCATGAGCAAGCAAACCTGCCGCATGACCTTGCGGAAAGCAAGAGGGTCAATTTCATGTTTTTCTCCAATTTCCGACATTATTGGGTATTATTTTCACCATACTAAAAGATCAATCATCTTGAGTCCCCTAAGCAACACATGCAAGCAAACATCTATCAATTTGGATCATCTGCTTTGCTTTGCTTCATAACAGGTACCTTGATGTCTGATTTGGTAATGCACTATGAAAGGAAGAGTAGGAAAAAAAGAATTTTTATGGTGCAAAATAATCCCTTGACGTTGTAGTCTCCAGTAGCAGTTTGGGATATTTTAACTGGAGCCAATGCATCACTCATAGTTAAGACTGATGTAATTTTAGTAGTTAGCACCCAGCTTTTCAGCTGGGTTTGGATATTATACCTGTTCAGATGAGACAGCTGCAGCGTGCTTTTGTGGCCTTCATTTTCTGGTTAAAAGTTAAAACATTCATTCATGAGGCATTTGATGTCGTGCTTTTGCTGCCAGCGGCGGATTTGTGTATGCTTTTTTATTTAGAGGGAGGTACGAGAAATGGAGAGATTAGAGATATAGTTTGATAGTAATTTCAGTGATAAGGCTGATGCGGACGCACCAAGCCCACGCGTGGCACATGCGGGGGGAGCGGCTAGAGCGGAGCCCACGATCACCTATTTTCGCACGAGGAGACGTGGGGGCGGGAATTAGTCATTTCAGGGGTATTTTGGTCTCTTCAGACCAAATTAGTAAATCCCCTTTTCTTATATTTAGGTCTAGCCGTCATTAGGGTTGGCTTATGCTTGATTTGTGAAAACACATTGAGTTATCATCTGTGAGGGTTCTTAGGCTTTGATCCATACATTCAAAGCTAAGAGACATGATCTCGTCTCGAAGGAGATCCAATTATCTTTTGTTCTTCGCAAATCATTCTCAATATATTTCCTCTTTTTACATTTTTTCACCTTAAATCGCTGTTTTGATCGAATCGCCAAGCGAAACGTATCAAATTGGTATCAGAGCGGTGAGATCTAATGGCGGGAGGCACGAGAGGCGGCGCGACGGAAGAACGGCTTCAAGGGTTTCGTGAAGAAATCAACCACGAGATGGAGGGATTGAAGAAAGCCATGGGCGATGATATTCAAGCATTGAAAACGGCCATGGAGGTCTCCAACAAGGATCACGCCCATTCGCAAGAGGACATCCAAATCGAACTCAATCACATGAGGATCGAGGTGGCGAAAACTGCGAGAGAGGTTGCGCAGATCCCGATGATGACGACGATGCTCCAAACCATCTCGGCGGCTATCGGAGGAGATCAAGGCAAGAACCCGGAAGGGTTTATCGTCGAAACGACGGCTACCAACTTTCCAAACCAAGGCGACGGCTGGCCAAATCCTCTAGGGTTTGCGGGGGAAGGCAGCGGGGCCAACCAGGCCACCGCGACAAGCACGGCAGGCCCAACTGGGCCTGCTGGAAGCTCGACATGCCCATCTGGGCCTGCCGGAAGCTCGACAGGCCCAGCGGGGCCTGGGGGCTCGACAGGCCTTTTCGCCCCTGGCGGCGACACCCCCTGGCGGGGGTGACTGGAGGCCAGCGCCCCCGATCGGGGGCGCTGGAGGCGTCGCGCCCCCAACCGGGGGCGCTGGTGGTGGGGCGACCCCTGACGGGGGGAGGGGGGGCTATGGGCCGTGGGCCCCATTTGGGGGTGCCGCGGCTCCGACGGGGCCACGGGGTGGCGCCACAGCCTGGGCCACCCCTCCTGGGGACCCGACGACGCTTTTTGGGGGCCCGGCGAGACCAATGAGGCCTTTTGGGGGCGTGGAGGGGTTTGTTCAGCTCCCAGGAGCGACGCCGAGACCCAGCAGAGGAAGAGGGGCTCCTGGGATGACGATTGGGGCTCCTGCGGCCCAATTTTGGGGCCCGGGGCCATCTGGAGGGCCGGACAGCGCCCGTTCAGCAGCACAGAGGGGCTAGAGAGCCCATTTTTACGCAGCCACCACGACCACTGGAGTGTTTGGGGAACTACATCCCTGATGGAGATTTCGAGAGATCTCAATGGCCTGATGAGTTGTACGAGGGAGGCGACGGAGGCCCCGGAGGGGGCAGGGTGGCGAGATGGTGTATGGAGGCGGCCGTGGGGGGTATGGAGGACAGTACGGAGACATAAACGCGGATCGACGGCTGAAAAAGCTAAAGATGCCGACGTTTGATGGCACCGATCCTGACGGAAGGGTCTACAGAGCGGAGCGCTATTTCCAGGTGATGCAGCTTACAGAGGAGGAGGTCCTACGGGCTATTGGGATCTATTTTGAGGGCAAGGCCCTAGTATGGTACCGGTGGAAGACAGCCCGCTCCCCTTTTCGCACTTGGGAGGAGCTCTCTTCATACCTTCTCGATCGGTTCCAGGAGAAGTCAAGAGGGGACTTCTATGAGCAGCTTTCAGCACTGCGGCAGGAGGGGACAGTTCGAGACTTCGTGGAGAGGTTCGAGATGTTGGCCAGCAGGTTACGGGGGTGTCCGATCAGGTGCTGATTGGGAGTTTCATGAGAGGGCTGAAGCCCTCAATACGGGCGGAGCTTCGGATGCAGAGGCTCAACGACTTGGAGGATGTCCTTCGCCTGGCCCATATGGCGGAGGAGAAGCACACTGAGGAGAGGCGCCTTAGGGGGACTTGGGGCGCTCAGGGCCAGCGCAGTCAGGCAGCACCGGTCCCTCCACGCCCAGCAGCAGGAGCACCAGCGGAGCCTAGAGGAGAGGTCCGACCAGGGGTGGTACCCGGCAGACGGCTGACGGAGGCAGACATGCGGGCGAGGCGTGCGGCAGGATTATGCTTCCGGTGCGATGAGAAGTTCAGCCCCGGTCACCGATGTGCGAGCAAGTTACTGCAGATCGTGATCGTGCCCGACGAGGAGGACTATGAGGAGGAGGATGTGGAGCCAGAGCTGACGGTCGAGGATGAGGTGCATGTGCACATGGACGTAGCGGAGGTTTCCCTGAACTCTGTGGTAAGATTCACTCCGAATCATACCATGAAGTTATCAGGGACGTTGGCAGAGCAGGCGGTGACCGTACTTATTGACAGTGGGGCGACTCACAACTTCATTTCAAAGAAGTTGGTGGAGTGTCATGAGCTGGAGCCGAGCATGTTGGAGAGGTTCACAGTGTTGCTGGGGACATGGAAGATGGAGGAGAGCAAGGGGCTCTGCAAGGGGGTGTGCCTGATGCTGCAGGGCATACAGATAGTGGAGGACTTCTTACCGCTGGAGTTGGGGAATGTGGATGTCATTCTGGGGGTATTGTGGCTGAAGAAGTTGGGGGAGATGAAGGTGAACTGGAAGCTTCTGCGGATGGAGTTCTAGGATGGCGAGCGGACGATGGTGCTGACCGGAGACCCTACACTCTGTTTTTCGGTGGTGGCCTTCAAGGCCATTACTAGGGCGTTGCGGGATGAGGGCGAGGGGTTATTGGTGGAGTGCCAGGGGTTGTCGACTGAGGAGGAGCAGCAATCAGGGACCGCAGTGGAGGTGGAGCCGGTACTGGAGCAGTACCAGGAGGTGTTTCAGAGCCCACAGGGGCTGCCTCCGAAGAGGGGACACGAGCATGTGATTGTGCTACGGGGGATGGGGCTCCAGTCAGTGTGCGAGAGATAGAGCGGATGGTGCGGGAGATGCTACAGGCGGGGGTAATACAGCCCAGTGTGAGTCCTTTTTCTAGCCCAGTGCTGTTGGTGAAGAAAAAGGACGGGAGTTGGAGATTCTGCGTCGATTACCGGGCGCTGAATAGGGAGACTGTCGCAGACAAGTTCCCTATTCCGGTAATTGACGAGCTGTTAGACGAGATACATGGGATAGCGGTCTTTTCGAAGATTGACTTGAGAGCAGGGTACCACCAGATACTGATGCAGCCAGGGGATGTGCCGAAGACCACGTTTCGGACCTATGAGGGGCACTACGAGTTTCTCGTCATGCCTTTTGGCTTGACGAATGCTCCGTCGACGTTCCAGGCCCTCATGAACAAGGTGTTCCCGCCTTACTTATGGCGGTTCATTCTGGTATTTTTTGACGACATCCTGATCTACAGCCGGGATATGGAGGAGCATCTTGGCCATTTGGAGGTGGTATTCCAGGAGCTGTTGGCGAACCGGCTCTTCGCCAACAGGAAGAAGTGCAGTTTCAGGCAGCTGCGGATTGAGTACTTGGGCCATGTGGTGTCTGCAAAGGGGGTGGCGGCCGACAGGTCGAAGATAGCAGCTATGTTAGATTGGCCGCTTTCTACTACACTACGAGCTTTGAGGGGCTTTTTGGGGCTGATGGGCTACTACAGGAAGTTCGTCAAGGGCTACAACACGATTGCTTGGCCCCTCACCGAGCAGTTGAAGAAGGACGGTTTCAAGTGGGGGGAGGAGGCCACCAAGGCTTTTGAGGCCTTGAAGGTGGCTATGACGACGGCACCGGTTCTAGCCTTGCCGGATTTCAGCATATCGTTCGTGGTGGAGACTGACGCCTCGGGGTACGGGCTAGGGGCGGTGCTTATGCAGGAGGGTATGCCCATCGCTTATTTCAGTCAGGTGCTGACCGCTAGAGCACGACTGAAATCGGTCTATGAGCGAGAGCTGATGGCCATAGTCTTCTCGGTGCAGAAGTGACGGCCATACCTGTTAGGGAGGGAGTTCGTGGTTCGCACGGACCAGAGGAGCCTAAAGTACCTACTGGAGCAGAGGCTCGTCACAGAGGAGCACCAGCATTGGTTGTCCAAGCTGGTGGGGTACCGGTTCGACATCGAGTACATGCCCGGATTGGAGAACAAGGCTGCTGATGCCTTGTCACGTCGGGAGGAGGGCATCGATTTGAGGGCGTTGTCGCTGCCTATGTGGTTGGACTGGGAGCCGATGCTACAGGGGGCAGAGGCAGATGCTGAGTTGAGGCAGATCCGGGAGAGGCTGCAGAGTGGCGAGGAGGGGCCGGCTGGGTACTCGTTGGCAGGGAGCAGACTGCTGTAACAGGGGAGGATGATGTTACCACGGAGCTCAAAGTTCATACCGGTCCTCTTCCAGGAGTTCCACAGTTCGGTGACTGGGGGCCATTCAGGGGTATAACAGACCTATCAGAGGATGGCCAGAGAGCTATATTGGCCTGGTATGCGGAGAAGGATTGCGCGTTTAGTCGCGGCTTGTGACGTTTACTAACGTCACAAGTACATGGCAATGGCCCCAGCAGGACTGTTACAGCCGCTGGCGTTGTCAGAGAGGGTCTGGGAGGAGGTGACGATGGACTTCATCGATGGTTTACCCCGGTCAGAGGGCTACACGGTGGTATTTGTAGTGGTGGACCGCCTGAGTAAGTACGCGCACTTCATTCCGTTGAAGCATCCTTATACTGCAGTGTCGGTGGCTACAGCTTTCACGAGGGAGGTGATACGGTTGCATGTGTTGCCTGCTTCCATAGTGTCTGACAGGGACAAGGTTTTTATGAGTGGCTTCTGGCGGGAGCTATTCAGGGTGCATGGTACGGTCTTGAAGAGGAGTACAGCCTACAACCCCCAGACCGACGGCCAGACGGAGGTTGTCAACCGCAGCATAGAGACTTACTTGCGGTGCTTCGCCTCAGAGACACCTCGTCAATGGCATAGGTGGTTGGCTTGGGCAGAGTACTGGTACAACACCTCGTACCACTCTGCAGCAGGGACGACGCCTTTCAGAGTGCTGTACCGGAGGGATCCACCGCCCTTGCTCCGTTTTGGTGACAGGCAGACTCCAGTGTCACAGGTAGAGGAGTACATGGGGGAGAGGGATGGTTTGCTAGAGGAGCTGCGGAAGCATCTGTTACGGGCTCAACAGGTGATGAAGACCAAGGCTGATGGGCATCGACGTGATGTACACTTTCAGGTGGGCGATATGGTGTATCTCAAGCTGTGTTCGTACCGGCAGAGATCTTTAGCGAGGAGGCAAAATGAGAAGCTGTCAGCTAGATACTTCGGTCCCTACAAGGTGGTGGCCAAAATTGGCCAGGTGGCGTACAGGTTGGAGTTGCCCCCTTCTTCGGTGATACACCCAGTTGTCCACGTATCGCAGCTGAGGAGTGCGATTGGGGATCAGGCGGTTTCTTCCACTTTGCCTCGTACCTTGACGGAGGACATGGAGGTGCTACTCGAGCCTGTGGATGTGAGGGCGGTTCGGTAGGGCCCGGGGCGGCGGAAGGAGGTACTGATCTATTGGGCGGGCCTACCGGACTGTGATGCGACGTGGGAGGCATATGACGTGAAGCAGGAGCAGTTTCCTGACTTCCACCTTGAGGACAAGGTGGCTCTTTTAGGGGTGGGTATTGATGCGGACGCACCAAGCCCACGCGCGGCACATGCGGGGGGAGCGGCTAGAGCGGAGCCCACGATCACATATTTTCGCAGGAGGAGACGTGGGGACGGGAATTAGTCATTTCAGGGGTATTTTGGTCTCTCCAGACCAAATTAGTAAATCCACTTTTCTTATATTTAGGTCTAGCCGTCATTAGGGTTGGCTTATGCTTGATTTGTGAAAACACATTGAGTTATCATCTGTGAGGGTTCTTAGGCTTTGATCCGTACATTCAAAGCTAGGAGACATGATCTCGTCTCGAAGGAGATCCAATTATCTTTTGTTCTTTGCAAATCATTCTCAATATATTTCCTCTTTTTACATTTTTTCACCTTAAATCGCTGTTTTGATCGAATCGGCAAGCGAAACGTATCAAAGGCTTGATGCATTAGCATGAAACATATTCATTTTCACAACTCAAGAACTTTAATCTTTATTGAAGTTATTCATCTATTCAATGTGCAAAATTGGTATTAATGCAGAGATGTATATGTACAATTCAGCCTATAGAGGGAAATATGAACTCCACAGCAATTTGCTATCGCCTTACTGTCATAAAATGTGCGCCAGAGGCCAGTAATAAGGCATCTCCCTTTTGTCTCGGTTCCATTAAATACCGATCCGAAACAGATAAATAGTTTTGGTTTCGTGTGGTTTTATGGTTTTGTGAAGTTTTGCACAAAACATGGTCAATATCAGCTATGTTTGGCAAGTGTCGCAAGAAACATGTCGAAAACTACAAAAAGGTTAAAAAAGAAGGCAGAAAAGGAAAAAAATCTAATGTCCTTAGTTATTAATAATATCATCTTCCTCTACTTTCTATTGCTATATGAAATCAATAGAGCTTAATTTATCATAATTTGATATAATTTTAATATAGCTTTGATTAAAGTCTCACTTTAACCTTAATTGACAACTTCTATATTATTTTGAATCATATTTAGGTTAACTGGTCGAGTAATATAAGTCAAATTACTCTAGATCACTTAGCATATATTTCCTATATTACATACTTCATTGGCTCTATGCAAGCAAGCAAATTGCAATGATAACATGTCTAGTGGTTATATGGACACTCAGGTTATATATATTTACACACCAGACCTGAAGCCAGAACTCCAAATGGGACCTTCCAACAAACAAAAGTTGGCGAAGCTGTAACTGAAAAGGGTACAATACCAACACTGAAACCGAGGTTTTAGACCTTGCTCCAAGGTATGTGTAATTGCATATATTGTCTTCAACATCTGAACTCTTCATCAATATTCTTTCTTTCTTTAGAGGAATTTGTGGAGAGTTTTAAAGGGTCTGTGGTTGCATGAGCTTAAATTGCATGCACCTCCAAGGTAGTTGACTTAGCCTCTTGAGGCATTATACTCCTATGTCATATTTGTTGGATCACTGGGATGGCAAACAAAAACACTAGAGGGGATGAATAGTGTTTATGAAAATTTAAATCAAACGCTAAAGTATCTACCTATGGATTCAACTTGAGGTACCAAGTTAATACTTAATCAACAATATATTACTTGAAAATGATAGTAATAAAATGAATTGCAGAAGCTAAGATATTTGCAAGTATAAAAACAAGCATGGAAAGAGACAATCGTAAACACAATCAAATTATCTTGATTCGGACACCCTTATCATACATCCAGCTTCACGCTCAACTTGGACAAATCCGCGAACACCTTTTAATAGGAAGAAACTTACTACACATTGTCTATACACCACTTTAGTACTAGAAGAAATCACCTCGAACAAGCTCGAGAAACAACACCTCTTCTCAAGAGAGAAATCACCACACACAAGTGAGAGTTACTTACAATACTTTGAGTACAATTTTACATATAGCTAAGTTGAAGCTCTTGTGTTGATGAAGTGTGGCTATAGTGGTTGATCTCTAAATGATTTTGCAAATCAAAACTCTTTTTAGATTAAGAATTGGCCAAGAAATATTGTTGAAGACTTTTATGAACAAGGCCAAAGAAGATGGTTTTTCTTTGAAAGAATTTAAGCATACAAATAAATTTTCTTTTAAAAACTCTTACCTTAGATTCTTAATTGTTCTAAATAAATGCTTGAACAACTTTCTATATAAAGGATGAAAAACGGGTGAAAACAGTTTAACAAAATACCCCTTAAATGGTCAAAAAATGACTAGTTAAAATCTTTCCGGTATAGGCCCAACGGTTAGTACTAGTCGACTAGAGTACAGCTTCTACTCGACTAGGTCACAACTTGTCATTTAGTTCTTATGCTCTAATCTATTAGGCCAGTCATATTAGCAAGGCTATTGCTCTCTGTTATTTCTAGTTGACTAGATATACTAGGTTAGTCGAGTAATCCATTGATTAGTGGACCAATCTTTGTATTCTAGTCGACTAATGCCGACATTCTGACATGGCTTGATTTTCAGATTTGTCAGTCGATTAAGGTCTGTTCTAGTTGACTAGTTAGCCTATAAATCAGGGTTTAGGGCTTGAAAACTTCGGAGATTATTTTCAAAAACATTTTAAAACATTTTCAAGATATTTTCAAAGATATCCTAAATGTGTGTGAGCTTCAACAAAGACTTTAACAATTTAATCTAGACAAGAAAAGGTATGTCAAAATACTTAGACTCTTTGAAGCTTTTTTGATGTCAACGAGAAGTTCATCCTCTGTCTTGCTTCCTTTGGATTCCATAGCCTTTGTTGAATCCGCATAGCCCTTGATTTTCATTTCACTTTATAAATACAATCAAATTTCATTAAGATTTTCATTTCACTTTTTACATACAATCAAATTTCATTAATACTCAATATATTTGCTCAGCATCAAAACATATACTGGGTGACTCAGTATTTAACATTCTCTTCCTTTTTGATGATGATAAACATATGACATAAAATATTACATACAAATATGAATGTGTTCAAGTGTATGACAGTCATAACTTCCCCTATCTATAAGATTATAACATCTTTCTCCCCCATAAAATATTACATACAAATATGAATGCACAATATGAATGTGTGCATGTGCATGTGTATTTTGATACATATTTTATATGTATCAAAATACATATACTGTTTCAAGCTCTTCTGATGTTCATCCTCTTTGTCTTGCTTCCTTTGGATTTCATAGCCTTTGTTGAATCCGCATAGCCCTTGATTTTCATTTTACTTTATACATACAATCAAATTTCATTAATACTCAATATGTTTGCTTAGCATCAAAACATATATGTGGTGACTTAATATTCAACATTCTCTCTCTTTTTGATGATGATAAACATAAGTCATAAAATATTACATAGAATTATAAATGTGTGCATGTGTGTGACAATCATAACTCTCCTATCTATAACATCTTTCTCCCTCATATGGCATATTTTATATTATTCTATTTCTTCCCCTTTGGCATTATCAAAAAGAGTGGGAATCGTTAAATTCAAAAAAATTATGTTAGAGTTTCTCAATATTCCAAATTTTTTGTCATGTTATCCAATTTCTTCCCATTTAATCAAACAATTTTATCAATAATTACATATATGTTTATAGATTCCAATTGTGGACTAAAATGTCAAGAATGTGTATGATATCGAAAGTGACACTAAGTGTTGGATACAAAGAACGTGTTATAGTCATTTTAGTTTATTATGCATTATCAATGTGTATGACATCATGTGTTGAAAACAAATTTATTCCATCATTGTGTCAATATGTAATCATTTATGTGATACCATGTGTTAAACAATAAACTTACATACTTTTAGGCATGCTCTTCCTGAAATTGTCCAAACCAAATGTTGAGGCAATCTCCACATTAAATTATTCATATTTTTTGAAATTGGAGGGTAGCATCAATTCCTAATATGTAGGAGTATCTGAAAAAGTACCTCAATTTATGCATATTTCTTGAAATTGGTAGTATCAATTCCCAATATGTAGGAGTACCGGAAAGTATTCAAATAACTTATTGCCTTTTCTTTTTGGTTCATTGGATTAGTCTTAAAAGTCTCAAACCCAAACCTATTGAGTTGGCTGAAATCCAAAAAAAACAATTATATCATAAACATTTGAAATTATCATTTTATTACTTGTTTCATAATTTATTTTATCTGTTTATATAGGATGCCATTTGAATTAATCATTTAGAATTGTGGTAACCTATTTTTTGTTTCAAAAGATTTTTCATTCAACCGGAAATCAGACCCGTTTGGGTTTGAGTTACCATCATTTACATATTTATAGTTTTTAGAACAACGAACATTTTCCATAAAGTTATTAACATAATTATCATTCATTTTGATTGAACCTCGTTTAGGTATCCAAATTTTTACATATTTATTTTTCTTTATATTTTCCATGGTTGGGGTTTTGCTCTTAGTTTGTTTAGTAAAATTAGTATACATATATACCTAATTTTGTTTTGTCTTATTATTAACATTTTGATTAGTCTTGTTATATCTTAATCCAAATTTACTATTAGTTATCTTTTGTGAATTTAGCAAGTTATTTAAATTTTCTTTACCTCTATTAAATTTATTTACATTTTATATAAATCTTTATATTAGATTTAATAGCGGTTATGTTCTTTTCTAATTCATTTAATCTAACACTTTAGTTCTTATATTCATTGTTAAAAGACTTGTTTTCATTAGTTAATTAGTTATTTACCTATCAATTTCATATTTTCTTCTTTTAATTTTTGGTTTTCTTCTTTTGACTTTAAAATTTCATTTTCAAAAGAATAATCACAGCCAGTTGTACATTTTTGTGAATTCTTTTTAATTTTAAGTGTTCTTTTAATAAGCACTCATATTTATCATATAATTTATGAAAACAAACTATTCATCATCGAATTTATGTTCAGAGTTTACCTCATCATTCGTGAGCACTATAGAGCACATGTGTGCTCTTTCTTCTCGGTCTTCTTCGTCATCGAAAGATTCCTCGGAGTTTTGATCCCAAGCCGCCGCCGCTTTCTTTTTTGGCTTCTTCCATTTTTGGTAGCTTTATTCTTACGTTTTTGTTACGGACAATCCTTTATGTAATGTTATGGGTTGTTACAACCAAAACAAACAATAAAGTACTTAGATAATTTGCGCTTACTAGATTTGAACTTATCGCTAAGGAATTTCCTGAATTACATTGTCATTAACGTGATCTGCTCTTCATCTTCATTTTCCGAATCCTTTCTCTGCGGTGGCCTTGAATGCAATTAATTTCTTCTTTGGTTGCTCTTTTTCTCTTCTCTCCTTGATTTGTAGCTCATAGGTCATGAGATTGCCGATGAGATCCTTCATTGTAAGCTTGGAGATATCATGAGCTTCTTATATGGCCGTGGACTTTCTCTCTCACTCGAGTGTGAGTGATCGAATAATCTTACTTACAGGATCTCTTTGAGAATATGTCTTAACTAGGTAAGACTGTTGACAATCTTCGTAAAACGAGTGTGCATTTTCGGAATGGTTTCTTCTTCATTCATCATTAAAACTCGTTCTTGTGTGAATAAAGAAATTTTAGTATCTTTTACCCTATTGTCATTCATAAGTTACCTTAAAAGTGTGTCAAATTTGATGCGTCGTAGTTGAAGTCCACATGCAATTGTACTATGCGCTATCAAGTACACAACATAATAAAGTCTTTGCTTTGGCATTCGAAGTCAATTAGGCTTTTTCTTCATCACTCCACTTGAAAATTGGCTTTGTTGGTGTCTCGTAGGGAGTTTCCATCACGCTCCATATGTCCATGTTTATTGATGGGATTGATGGGAGAAAGAGCATTATCACTGCCTTTCATGAACCATATTTTTGTTGCCATTAAGTATTGGAGGTCAGGTAATAGCTTGTTGCTCTAGAAACTGAGATGTTGATGTCATCTTATAATCCTTGCTCTGATGGCAAGCAGAAATACTAGAGGGAGGGTGAATAATGTGTATGAAATTTTAAATCAAACAATAAAGTTTTTTAAGGATTCAGCTTGAGTTACCAAGTTAATTCTTAATTAACAATATATTACCGACAAATGATAATAATAAAATGAATTGTGGAAGTTAAGATATTTACAAGTATAGAAACAATCACAGAGAGAGACAATCACGAATACAATCAAATTATACTGGTTCAGAGCCTTTGTCATACAACCTTTATATAAAGGGTGAAACACGTGGAAAAACCGTTTAACAAGATATCTCTCAAAGGTAAAAAATGGCTAGTTAACATATTCCCGTTATAGGTATCATGGATTAAGGTTTCGGCCGAAACCGAGAGGTTTCGGCCGTTTCGGATCGGTCTCGGAGGGGACCGATCCGAAACCCTCATTGGTTTCTCGGTATCGGCCGAAACCGCCTAGTTTCGGCCGGTATCGGCCGAAACTGGACGGTTTCGGCCGATATCGGCGTATATTTTCGAGCAAAAAAACAAAAGAAAAGAAGAAGAAAGCGGAAGAAACACATAATCAAAAAAGAAGAAGAAGAAAATGAAGAGGAAGAGAGGGGGTACTTACCTGGGCGCCCGTCGCCACCCTCCCGCCATCGCCCTCCCGCCACCATCATCTACTAGTCCTCCCGCCGCCCTTCTTTCGATCGCTGGAGATAGATGCCCACATAAAACTGATGGAGCCCTTCTTTCGATCGAAGGAGAGAGATGAAGAGGGAAGATAAGCATGTGGGCTTTTGTTTTCATAAGAAAGATCGAATTTAGAAAATGAATGCAGCTGATAGTATAAACTATAAAGGCTACAGCAACAAGGGTATGAATATGAACTCAACTTACTCAAGTTTCTGCAAAATAAGTTCACAAAAAAATTCAAGAGTACACAACAAGCTTCAAAGGTAGGAGTCTGTGAGCACATATGACAACCCACGTGAGTGTCAGAACTAGGTGTATTGAGTGTAGGTGCAGAACCATGTGAGAACCCACTTCAATTTAATGATTTAATAGAGTAGGTGCAGGGCACCATTAATGCTCCTATTCACACCACACATTTTGCTAAACATATTCTCTTTATTTACAAGTTTGCCTTTGAATTACAAGTTTGCATTCAATTACAATTCACACCACACATTTTGCATTCAATTACAAGTTTCCTCTTAATTTCTTTTTAGAAAGTTTTCAATTTAATTAAAATTCTATTTTCTTTCTAAAATATTCTTAACAATAATGATATATATTATACTTGGAATCAATTTATTTAGAAAAACATTTCTCCTGTTGGATTAAAAAAATTAGTATTCGATATTTAAAAAATCAATTTATTTGGAAGAACATATTCTTTAGTTATTTAGTATTTGATATGATTGCTAACTTAAAAGTGTTTATCTATTTAGTATTTAGTATTTGATGGTAAATGATTGATATTTTAATTTTTAAGTATTTAATAGTTTTTGATATGTTTAGATTTAAAAATCTCTAAAACCATCACTATGTGTATATGGTATATACATATTTAAAGTATCTCCGAAACCGATACCGATACCCGAAACAAAACTACCGAAACTAGCGATACAGACGAAACCGAAACTTGCTTCCGATACCGCCTAAACGGACGATACCGATACCGAAACCCAAATTTTGGGAAGAGCGATACCGAGACCGATACCGAGACCTAAAACCTTGATAGGTATAACAACTAGTACTAGTCGACTAGACCATACCAGTCGACTAGTCCTTGTATTCTAGTTGATTAGGCCAGTGAGCGAAGTTGTTGCTCTCTGTTATTTCTAGATTAGTCAACTAGTTCATTGATTACCGACTAATCCTTATATTCTAGTCGACTAATGTTGACATTCTGACATTACTTGATTTTCAGATTTGCCAGTCGACTAGGGTCTGTTATAGTCGACTAGGCAGCCTATAAATCATGGGTTTGGGCTTGAAAACTTGGGAGATTATTTTTAAAAACATTTTAAAACATTTTCAAGATATTTTCTTAGATATCCTAAATGTGTGTGAGTTTCAACAAAGGCTTTAACAATCTAATGATTCTAATCAACACAAAATAAAACATACATTAAAATACATATACTCTTTGAAGCTCTTTTGATGTAAACTTGAAGTTCGTCTTCTTTGTCTTGATTCCTTTGGATTCCATAGCATTTGTTGACTCCACATAGCTCTTGATTTTCATTTTACTATATGCCTAAAATCAAATTTCATTAGTACTCAATATGTTTGCTCATCATCAAAACATACACGGGGTGACTCAATATTATCAGTCCCTTCTAAGAAAACAAAGTTTCTTAATAAAAGGTTAAGAAATTGTCGTTGAATTCCCACTCTACCATGGGTGAAAGCGAACGATGTGTTTTTGATTTGAAATGAAACGTGAAAGACTTGGATTTCTTAGATTCCACTCTATCTCTCCACGAGACAAATCTATGCCTTCTAATCTTCCTAAGTTACTGGTGCAATTTTTTAGGATTCGGTTGCATACCAGTTTTAATTTTTGTTATCATTTTCTGATGTCAGGTTTTATGTTTGGTAAAAACTAGAGTTTAGATCAGATTAGTAGAAGAGTCGGCTAGGAGAAGAACATGAATGTCATCTATAATGCTAGTTTTGTGATACGATTTGGATCGTATCAATGGAAAATCAGCGACAAAAAGGAATAAAAATAGGGAAAGATGGGATTTTTATTGGATTTTTGGGAAGAAACAACTACTAATAGCAAGATAACTTGAGCCCTTTCGAGAGGAACTCGCTCTCCTAACTTTGATGAACGGATCAAAGTCTAAATCCCTCACAAAAGACACTTACGATGTTTCTCGCACAATAAGCATAACTCTCATGACGGCTAACCCTAGATATAAATAGAGAAAACCTAGGAATAAAATATCATAACAAAAGACTAATCTGCCCTTCGACGCCTCCGATAGTAAGTGACCCATCCGCCTTGGGACCCGCTTGGACCCGTGCCCGCCTCTGAGGGTGCGTCCGCATCAATACCCGCCCCTAAAAGAGCCACCTTGTCCTCAAGGTGGAAATCAGGGTACTGCTCCTGTATCGCCTCATACTGCTCCCATGTCGCATCGCACTCTGGTAGCCCCTGCCAGTAAATGAGGACCTCTCGACGCCGCCCCGGACCTCTCCGTACCGCCCGGACATCAACTGGCTCGAGCATCACTTCCATATCATCTGTGAGCGTAGGAGGAAGTGTGGAGGATGTAGCATGCTCGCCAATCGCCCGACGCAACTGGGAAACATGAAACACCGGATGTATCGCTGTCCCTGGCGGCAGCTTCAACCTGTAAGCCACCTCTCCAATCCGAGTCTCCACCTCAAAAGGCCCATAGTAATGGGCCGCAAGCTTCTCGTTCCTCCTGTGGGCCAAAGACCGCTGCCTGTAAGGTCGAAGCTTCAGGTAGACCCTGTCCCCTACCTGAAAAGTCACATCTCGCCGATGTCCGTCTGCCTTGGCCTTCATCACCTGCTGTGATCGTGTCAGGTGCCTCCGCAGCTCCTCCAACATCCTATCCCTCTCCTCCATCTGCTCCTCCACCTGTGACACCGGTGTCGCTCGGTGCCCATAGTAAACCAAAGAAGGAGGGTCTCGTCCGTACAATATCCGGAAAGGTGTCGTCCCTGCCGCCGAGTGGAAGGATGTATTGTACCAATACTCCGCCCACGCCAACCATCTGGCCCATTGTCGGGGTGTCTCCGAAACAAAACATCTGAGGTAGGTCTCGACACTCCTGTTGACCACCTCGGTCTGACCGTCCGTCTGCGGATGGTAGGCGGTGCTCCGCTTCAGCACTGCCCCCTGGACTCGAAACAACTCCTCCCAGAAGTGACTGGTGAAAACCTTGTCCCGGTCGGACACTATAGACTTCGGAAACCCGTGCAGCCGCACCACCTCCCGCACGAAAACCCCCGCCACCGAAACCGCTGTGTAAGGATGCTTCAAGGGAATGAAGTGAGCATACTTGCTCAGCCGGTCAACCACAACCAAGATCACGGTGAACCCCTCCGAACGCGGCAAGCCGTCTATGAAGTCCATGGACACCTCCTCCCACACCTGCTCGGGCAATGCCAAAGGCTGTAGCAGTCCTGCCGGGGCCATCGCCATGTACTTGTGACGTTGGCAGACGTCACAAGCTGCCACCAATCGCGCGATGTCCTTCCGCATTCCCGTCCAGTATACCTCCCGAGCCATCCGCATATACGTCTGCTGCACGCCCGAGTGCCCTCCGATCGCCGACCCATGGAACTCCTGAAAAAGAGTCGGAATCGATGCAGACCCCCGCGGAATCACCAACCTCCCCTGGTAGAGTAACCTTCCCCCTTCCAGCGTGTAACCTGGCACCCCGTCACCTCCCTCCTGTAAGCTCTCCCTGATCTGCTGCAGCTCCGGGTCTGCCTCCGCCTCCTGTGACAACTGGTCCAAACCTCTCCACTCGGGTATCGACATCGCCTGCAGCTGGCTCCCCTCATCCCGCCGAGACAATGCATCTACCGCCTTATTTTCCAGCCCCGGTCGGTACTCAATATCGAACCGAAATCCCACCAGCTTCGACAGTAACTTCTGGTGCTCCTCTGCCACCAACCTCTGCTCTAACAGATACTTCAATGCCCGCTGATCTGTCCGCACCACAAAAGTTCGTCCCAGCAGATATGGTCGCCATTTCTGAATGGAGAAGACTATAGCCATTAACTCCCTCTCGTACACTGACTTCAGCCTCTCCCTCGTGGTCAACACCTGGCTGAAGTATGCAACTGGCCGCCCCTCTTGCATCAGCACCGCACCAAGACCATATCCCGAAGCATCCGTCTCTACTACGAATGGCTGGCTGAAGTCTGGCAGAGCAAGGACCGGCGCCGTCGACATCGCCGTCTTCAAGGCTTCGAAAGCCTTAGTCGCCTCTTCCCCCCACCGAAAACTGTCCTTCTTCAGCTGCTCCGTCAGTGGCCAGGCAATGGTGCTGTATCCCTTCACAAACTTGCGGTAATACCCCGTCAATCCCAAGAAACCCCGCAATGCCCGCAGTGTCTGTGGTAGAGGCCACTCTAACATCGCCACAATCTTTGCCCGGTCTGCTGCTACCCCGGCGCCTGAGACAATGTGCCCCAAGTACTCGATCTGACTCCTCCCAAACGAGCACTTCTTCCGATTGGCAAATAACTGGTGCCCCTGCAACTCCCTGAAAACCACCTCCAGATGCCCCGTGTGCTCCTCCAATGTGCGGCTATAGACCAAGATGTCGTCAAAGAACACAAGGATGAACCGTCGTAGGTAAGGGCGGAACACCTTGTTCATCAAAGCCTGAAAAGTAGACGGGGCGTTTGTCAATCCAAACGGCATCACCAAGAACTCGTAGTGGCCCTCGTGTGTACGGAACGCCGTCTTCGGGATGTCCTCTGCTCGCATCCGGATCTGATGATACCCAGACTTTAGATCCACCTTCGAAAACACCCTCGCCCCATGCAGCTCGTCGAGCAACTCATCTATCACCGGAATAGGAAACTTGTCGGGCACAGTTTCCTTATTCAGGGCTCGGTAATCCACACAAAAACGCCAGCTCCCGTCCTTCTTCTTCACTAACAAAACTGGGCTCGAGAAGGGGCTGACGCTGGGCTGGATCACTCCTGCTAGCAACATCTCTCTGACCTGCCGCTCGATCTCATCCTTCTGCACGTGGGGGTATCGGTAAGGCCGAACACTGACGGGGGGTGCGCCATCCCTCAGTACGATCGCATGCTCGTGGTCCCGGGGTGGAGGTAACCCCTGTGGCATCTCAAACACCTCTGCGAACTGCCCCAACACCGACTGCACCTCTGGTGGCTCCTCCTCGGGCTCGGGCTCCACCTCTGTGGTCATCCCCTGAAACTCCAAGTACCCCTGCCCTGCCCGTCGAATAGCCCGAGTCATGGCACTGAATGCTACCATGGCATAGCACAAGCTCGGGTCTCCCTGAAGCACCACCGTCCGCTCGCCATCCTTGAACTCCATCCTCAACCGTTTCCAGTTGGTCATCGTGGTCCCCAATGTCTTCAACCACTGGACTCCCAAGATGAAGTCGACCTTCCCCAACTCGAACGGTAAAAAATCCTGAACGATCTGCACCCCCTGAATGACTAGGCAGAGGCCTCGACATAGCCCCGTACTCTCCTCGCACCGTCCATCCCCCAACTGTACGGTGAACCTCCCACCGGACATCTGCAACCCCAGCAGCTCCACCACTCGCAGGGACACAAAATTGTGGGTGGCCCCACTATCAATCAAAACCGTAACTGCTGTCTCTCCGACCTGTCCCACCAACTTCATGGTGGAGTTCTGTGTGAACCCCATCACGGAGTTGAGGGACACCTGCGCTTGCTCCAGCTCCACCGGCTGCTCTACGGGGACGACCTCCTCCTCGGCCTCCTCTGGGTCGATGTACTCCTCCTCGTCCGGCTCGATAGTGATCTGCAGCAACCGGCTCGCACACCGATGGCCCGGGGTGAACTTCTCGTCGCAACGGAAGCACAAACCCCTGGCCCTCCTGTCCCGCATCTCAGCCTCGGTCATCCTCCGCCCTTGTCCCGCAGGACGTGCTGCTCCGGTCTTCTCCCCCGCTCCGGCCGAGGCGGCCGGTGGTAGTCTCGGGGCGGCGGTGGCTGTAGATGGGACCCTCTGCTGTGGTGCCCCCCAAGTCCCTCTGATCCTCCGCTCCTCCGCCTGCTTCTCCTCCGCCCGCAATGCCAGACGGATCACATGCTCCAGGTCCCTGGGGCTCTGCATCCATAGCTCGGCTCGTATCGAGGGCTTCAGCCCTCGCATAAATGCCCCCAAGAATACGTCTTCCGACACCCCCTTCACCCTACCTGCCAGCACCTCGAACTTCCCCAGGAAGTCCAACACCGTCCCCTCCTGCCGTAGTTCAAGCAACTGCTCGTAGAAATTCGCCCCCGGTTTGGCCTGGAAACGGTCAAGTAGGAAAGCGGACAACTCCTCCCAAGTCCGAAAAGGGGCTCGGGACATCCTCCAGCGGTACCAACTCAGCGCCTGTCCCTCCAGATAGCAGATGATGTTCTCCAATACCTCCCGCTCTGAGATCCGCATCACCTGAAAATACCGCTCCGCCCGCACTATCCACCCGTCGGGGTCTGTCCCCTCAAAAATGGGCATTTTCAACTTCTCCATCCTCCTGTCTGGGTACATGGTCGGGTGTCCTCCTCCCTGAGCTCCGTGGCCTCCGTACTCGGTCCTGCCCCTGCCGTAGGTCTCCTCGGGAAACCCTCGCGGGCCCCCAAAATTTTCTGCGTACTCCTCCATGGGCCACCTCTGACGCTCCTCCTCTGTAGCCCCAAAAATCCCGCGGTAGCCTCTTGCGGGGCCCTGATCGGTGCTCGGGGGGCCGAAAAGCTGACCCGGGGGATTTACTGGGCCCCCCCGGGCCCCACCATCACTCGCCGGGGCCCAACCGGCCCCAGGGAAGGTTGCGAAACCTCCCTGGGGTTCGGCGGGGCCCAGGTTGGGCCCTGGCGGGCCGCGCGGCCCCTCCAGGGTCTCGCGCGAGCCCGCCCAGCTCTCCTGGGCACCCGCGCGGGCTCGGGGGTGGGCTGTGAGGCCCCCCGAGCCCTCGCGGGGTCCTGGCGGCCCGCGGGGGGGGATTAGGGTTCCCCCCAGCCGCCGCCTCCCCTATCCTCCGGACAGCTCCCCTCTTGCACGCCGCGTCCCCTTGTCTCCGCAAGAAACCCTAGGGGATCTCCTTCGCGCCGTCGCCGCTCCCGTTGCACTTCCTCCACCCACGACTCCTCCCGGAACCCTAGATCCTCCTTCTCTCTCGTGGTTTTGGTTCCCGGAGGTCCCCCGGAAGTGTTCGCCATCAACTTCGGATCGTACGCCTTTGTATTATGATTATCCGCTGCGGATTCTTCTCCTCCGATCTCCACATGCTTCCCCTTCCCCTCAAGTTTTTGAAGAATTTTCAAGATCTGAACTTGAGTGGCGTCCGACTCCTCGTGCCTCTTCATCAAACGAGCTTCCATCTCCTTTTGGGAATTGGAAAGCATCTCGACCGTGACTTCCAAAGCCCCCACCTTTTTGCTAACCTCTTCCCGGATCTCCTTTCGCAGCGCCTCCATCTCCGTCTTGAATCTAGTGCCTTCCGCCATTGGATCTATTGCTCTGATACCAATTTGATACGATTTGGATCGTATCAATGGAAAATCAGCGACAAAAAGGAATAAAAATAGGGAAAGATGGGATTTTTATTGGATTTTTGGGAAGAAACAACTACTAATAGCAAGATAACTTGAGCCCTTTCGAGAGGAACTCGCTCTCCTAACTTTGATGAACGGATCAAAGTCTAAATCCCTCACAAAAGGCACTTACGATGTTTCTCACACAATAAGCATAACTCTCATGACGGCTAACCCTAGATATAAATAGAGAAAACCTAGGAATAAAATATCATAACAAAAAACTAATCTGCCCTTCGACGCCTCCGATAGTAAGTGACCCATCCGCCTTGGGACCCGCTTGGACCCGTGCCCGCCTCTGAGGGTGCGTCCGCATCAATTTGTTATCATTAATGTATCTGAGGCCTACCATAAAAGTAGACGAGGATACAACGTGGACACAACATAGGCGAGTTATTTATATAATGCAAATATCAATGAGTGCTGTTATTTATCACCTAATTTGAACTTTGGCATTTCATCATCTTATGACTAGTGGGATTGTGGAGTATTGTAGAAATGTAGGCTCCTTACCTTGGTTTATGCATCAGCAACAAGCAATGTCCGCTTTATGTTGCATCATTTTATTGTCTTGACCTTTTCTAGGTATGGGAGTTTAGAGGTTGGCCCTTGGTCGAGTGATATTAGATTGCTTAACATGGAAAAAAAGGTGTGTTCACTTTCCAACTGTTGGTCAAGACTTCGTGACATGACCTTCTCTTGCCATAGTCACTTTAACAAGGAGTTTAGCACCATCCCATAGAGAAGGGGCATTAGGTTGACCACAAGACATTTGGTCAATTCTTTTCTGAACTTTTCTGCCGTTTGCATCATGCTTCACGGTGCCCAATTTTGATAGGATAGGATTATGTAATAATGGCAACACCATTCATCTCAAGTAATATATGGCTATTAGTTAGTTAAACAATATGTGATGTGAGGGAATGACGTTCAATAATGATTTTGTTAATAAAAATAGATCCACATTGGGGAAAAAAGTAGAAAAGTGAACGTAAATTAAATGTTGTTTCTCTACCTATTACCTTAAGCTTTTGAGTTAAAGTGTCCCAGCCAAGATTACGTCGTTACGTGGGACTCGTCGATTCTTATTCTAATCCTGACATGGTATTAGGGCTTAGGCCAATCTCTTCCATAAGCTGACTAGCTGTTCTTGAATCTTGCTTCTATACGCTGAATCCACGGTTACTTGATTTTTTCCTTTTTTTTTGTTTTTTGTTTTGGTTTGTTGTTTTGGTTTTGGGTGGTTGGTTGGGAGGCGGTTGTTAAGAAAGTAGCCCACATTGGAAAAAATATATAGAAACAGCGGGAACCATAATTGAAAGTTGGGCTTATAATGTCCCAAACAAGATTATGTTCTCACTTGTTTTAGTAAACATGTGACCCTCTCCCCGACAATTCATATTTCAATTCTTCGTAAAATTAACTTTTGATGCTGATTATGGAGAAACTACATGACTTCTCCGATTCGAATGATGGTCAGCTTGGCGTTGACCCTGAAAGTTTATATCATCAACATGCATGAATGAAACCTGTCAAGAGGTATCCTTGAATGCACATCAGTAGAATCCTTGCGTCACCAACCAATATTTACATGAAGCCCTTTTCGGCTAAATTTCAAGGATGAAGGGTTTTTATACATTGACTAACAAGCATGATAAGCAGAACTGTTGCCCATTAAATATGCTGGCCCATGTATCCGTTTGCCCATATACCGGAGTGTAGTTTGTGATTTTGCAGTGCATGGATCTCATACTCTTAAAAAGAAGAAACAAAATCTAACATTACTTATGATAGTATAGTTATCTTTTTAGGTATATACTGTGTAGTTTATTGTTATCTTTGATGAGGTAAAAACTTTATATAGATTTACATATGCTCTATATTACATGTAGTATAGAATTCCAGATATGTGCAAATGTACCTGAAATAATTAAGAACTTACAAAATAATTAACATTTTACACGAAATATAAAAATAGAGCTCGATGCACCTTGGTTAATGCAATGGTATACATTAAAATGATGATGACATATATCATTTTTGTTAATTAATCACTGAAGAGATGTGATTAGTAATCGGGGTGTAATGCCCGCTCCACAGGATACTCGGGAAGTACGAATCCGTCCCAGCAGTTCCCAGAGAGGCGGGTGTGATAAAGAAAAGATTAAAAGAGAGAGACAACGAGAGAGATGGAAGCAGGTCCACTGCGCACTGCTGGGATAGTACATGTAGTGTTCCACACAAACATCCAACAAACACAGCACAGAAACCACATAGAGAAGCAGAGAAAACACACTGAGACTACCAAATAACCTTGTTATCATACATCAACATCTTATACATCAACTTATACATCTGTACAACAAAACAACTCATCCCACAAAGAAAGCTCAAAAGTACAATATCCCTCACCTCTCCCCTCATTACCCAACCCCACACTCAACTCCTCAACCATAACTCCATACTCCATCTCCCGCAACCAACTCCACAACCTGAAAAGACAACGGTGGGACACGTCAATGCGTGACCCAGTAGGAAATGCCATACCCCAACTAGCCCTTACATGAAGTGTGGAAAAGGTGCACGTGAGCAGGCAGAGTGTATGACATGGCATAAACGTCTACTGTAGTAAAAGAAGTAGCAACTATAGCTATGGACATGTGGAAGCGTGCACGTGCAACAAGTAAGGTGTACATACTAGCATATGTACAAGAGGCAACAAGTAACAAGTACAACATTGATAATGAGCAACTAAGTGTTAATAGTAAAACAATTGAAACTAGTGACATGGAAGACATCTCACCCATTCATTTCTCACAACATCAAATAGCATTTTAACCTCATTTCCATGGTGTCATCATAATTAAGGCAATAATAGCAAAACTATCCATCACATTTCCACTTACTTAAGCTCCACAAATGAGAGCAAGCCACTTCATTTTCCAACATACAACCATTTCAAGCAAATCATGCATTCATGGCAATAATCATACATATAAGGGAACAATCATATCTATAACCACAAGTCACGCATAATGCTCAATGATGCCATGATGCATATGAAACACAATGCAATTGCTATGAGATGCAATTCAATGCAATGTAATTGGATCCATGAATGAGCCGACGTGCAAGTGTATCGTGATTACTCCGTTATCAACGTGGAATCACCTGATGGATCAAGAGGTGGCCAACGGCGAATTCTCCCGCCTCCTACCGTGGCACTTTGTCCATGCTTGTGCATTCCACCCATCGTGTCCATAGTATGAACATATCCAAACTTGCTTTCTTTTCCAACATTAATACCACTTGAAGGCCAACATTGTTATCAAAAATTAAATCACCAAGACATTGATCATAAATGAAAATTAACAACATTATGAAACATGAGGTGACCAATTAAACAACTGATGAATCATGTAACAATCATATATTAAAGCCACAAAACATGGAGATCCATAATTGAATACAAAACAACATATTCATGCAACCCAGTTTCTGGAAATAACAGAACAGTCCCAAACAGAGGAATAATGCTCCAAATATTTGTATTAAACATCAATTTTTCTTCTCTTAAGAGTTGTAGACATATGAGTTGTGGATTCACTGACAAAGTTTCAAGAGAAAATTCCCACTGTGCGATTTATGGTGAATTGTTTGGTGAGACCTATCAAAACTGTTTTTCAGATAGATTCTAAGAGCTGTAAAAATTGTTAGTTTAAGTCATGTTGCAGTTAGAATCTCGAAAATGTGTCCTAGGAGAAAGTTGCAGAAAAAGTTGTTATCTTTCCAACGAAACCAATAATTCCAATTTTACGGAGTGTGCAGTGACTGAACTATGTTTTGCCAAATTGTGTCTAATCTGGGTAAAAATCAGATGTACTGCTACAAAGATAGAATTTTTACCCCTAATTGCAGTCCAAATTAACAAAAGTTCTCAACATTAAAGTTGTAGATAAAAGTTCAATACATATGCCATAAAAATTTCAGAGCAAACTCAGGTCTATATTAGGAGAAATGAGCAAATTAATGAGCATGTAAATCTGTCCAGAATTTCAGCAATCATCAAAAATGAAAACTAATGTCATTAAACTAAGATTATGTCATTAAACTATGATTAACTTAATTTCTCATGCTTAACATACACAAACACTAGTTGGAGATGGAATCCTACCTTAAGGGTGATGAGAGACAAGGTGGTAGCCCAAATCCCTATGGCTCCTCCTTCAAACCCTTCTCCTTCATCTTCCTCTTCTTTGCTTAAACTCATCCACTTGCTAACATATTGGACTAGGGACTAAATGGAGATGGAATTATGAAATTTTAGTGTCAAAATGAGAGCAAGAGAGATGGAGGGGAGGGGGAGCACGAAATTGAGAAGAGGGAGAGGAAAATGAGAGAGAAATGAGAGTGTTTGGGTTTTTGAATGCTAGGGGATTTCTCCAACCTTCTACACAATTCTTTTTCTTTTCTTTTCTTTCTCTTCATTTTTTCTTTTCTTTTCTTTCTATTCTCTTCCCTTAACCCTTAAGGATCCAAATAGGACAAGTCATCATGCTACTATGCACGCACACCCTCTTCAAATTACTAAAGAGTCATTACTCTACACACACCATCTCACTTAATTACTAAATAGCCATTACTTGCATACTCCCCTCTACTATACACACACACCCCAACTAATCACAACAATGCCATCCATTATTAATAATACTATCCCACTAATAATCATATACAAGGAGTACTAGTACACACATACATTACATACCAACAACATTTACTACAAGACATACTATACGCACTACTACACATATTATCAACCACATATACACACAAGACATCCTCATTCAAGCAACCATGTATATCCTGATAACACATTCATATAGGCATGCATCCATATAGGCATACATGTAAGCAACCAATAGATAATTACTATACACACTACATATTTACTATTAACACTACATATATACACACATGTATATATGCATACATACATCCTGGAGCACAAACATATACACCCTACTGTATATGGCACTAGGGCCATTACACGGGGACTATTAGGTGTGGATTTAATTAGGATATGCATTAAATTAAGTTACATTTTGGCTCATTTTTTGTTTTTGTTTTTGTTTTGAAAGTTAGCTTATAAGAAGGGTTAGTTCATGACATCCCAAATTGAAATCCTAGTTCCAGTTGGTAAGGAAGGGGGAGTTGCTATTACAGTAAAATAGATCTTAATAATTTAGAAAGTCCTATTTTTATGAGAAAAAAATTAATGGTCCTGCTATTTTGGGGATTCTTTTTCTTTTTGATAACCTTTCCCCTACTGCAGTAGGGACGATAAAGCATTTAGTATTCAGGTGGGTATATATTGAGACACATAATGTGTCCTCACCCTACCTATTTCCACCCCCACTTGGCAGGGAATTCATCATTAATTTTGAGGAATACATTAAAGTTGAGAGCAGGTTTTGAAATTTTGCCGAATCTTTCCTGGAGCATTGTGCTTCATTGCAGACTCCATGGATGGAGAATAGGACTTGGATGATGATGCACATACTTTTGTATCATAACATGCTTTCTTGATATACTTAATAGCATATTTTTTGCTGGAGAAATGTGTGTGACCAATATTGTTATTATGATCACGCGAGGACATGCATATTACCTTTTCATTCATTGGATACCTTTGATGCATCAAAGTCTAGCACACTTTTTGTTAGGAATTTTTCATTCTATTTTTGTGTTGTGTGCTAGATCATCTTCACGTGGTAATGAGGTGTGGCAACTAGGAGGAGGGGGTAGGGGGATCTCTGTGTTTGGAGATTTTTGTGATGCTTTAAGTAGACTTGCTCTTCCTTTTGCATATGGAGCAGTTAATTCTTTCTATTTTTAGCATTCCATAACCTTGCTCTCAGGAACTCCAAATTATATTTTCTTAGAGAATGCATGTATTTGAGTATGTAATTTCTTCAAATGACTACATAATGTCTACAGTAGCAGTTATTTGATTGCATGCTTTATAGGTAACTCATTTTTTGTCCAGGTTACATTACACATGGATTGATTTAGGGACACCAAATGTTTCTTTTCTTGTGGCACTGGATGCTGGGAGTGACTTGTTATGGGTTCCATGTGATTGCATACAATGTGCTCCTTTATCTGGCTATCGTGGTAATTTGGTAGGCCAGCTATTTCCCCTTAGAAGTCCTTACCATATTTTCATACCGCTTTGTGTTTCCCTCTTTTGTAACTTATACCTTTGTGTTAGTTTCTGGACTTCCCTTATTATTATGGTACATATGCCTAACATTGTAATCTTGTTATGAATGTGTACCTCTTATACATGCATACATAGATGCATATCCATGCGTAAGGTTGTGCGCGGGTATGGTGTGTTCCTGCATGCCTGCCGGTGTGCAGAAACAGGATATTTGATTACAGGAATGTGCATGTACAGGATACGAGGGAGGGAGACACATATACATTATCCACGTACATGATGCATGGGGGGAGGGAGATACATATACATTATCCACATACATGATGCATGGCGTGTATAAGTTTTATTCTGTTTTATTTCATCATTGGTTTTTTCCCATGATAAGTAGGACACTTCTCCTAACTAAAATGTGCCATGTCAACACTTTTGGATACTACATGTCATGTGTCTATTTGTATCGGATACTTCTATGAGTGCACACCTTTTATTCACGTTGACAATATGTAAATATGAAGCGATTATACCTCATTTAGATTAGAGCAAATGGATTATTTATCATTTTACTACTAGGTGATTTCATTAAAAAATCAAATACATACACTTGTATGGATTAGACAGATGTTAGCAAAGTTAAAAACATTCATATATGTGTGTGTGTGTGTGTAAATCTTCAAATGAGAACATTTCGCACGGTGCGAAAATGTTTCTTATTTTTTTTGAATTTTTTTTCAAAAATTCTTTTTTCCACCTTCATTATATGTTGTTATACCCCCTCAAAAAATAATTGTTGAGAAATAATGTCATTTGACCTTCGATCAAGGCATTTCAACCATAGTTTTAGGTTTCGGCCGAAACCGACCGGTATCGGCCGTTTCGGATCGGTTTTGGAGGGGACCGGTCCGAAACCACACGTTATTTCTCGGTTTCGGCCGTATCGGCCGGGGTTTCGGCCGTATCGGCCGATACCGGTCGAAACTTGTCCGATACCGACTGAAACTTAAAAAAATGAAAACAAGAAGAAGGAGGAGGAAACATCACCAAAATCCAAAAAAAGACGAAGAAACGAAGAGATGGACGTACCTCATGGTCGCATGCCTCCCGCCCATCCCCGAAGAAGCCCGCCTCCTGCAATTTGAGGTCTTACATAGTAGCATATTCTAGCATTTAATTTAAATTTTGTTTGCACGGTGCAAGTGCAGTTGTTTAACACATGCTAGTATTTATTAAGAAGTTTGACCTTTTGAGTGAGCTGGTCACTAAAGGCTTTCCATTTAATTACAAGCTTGACATTCGGCCACTAAAGGTTTTCCATTTATTTACAAACTTATCATTTTCAGCCACCAAACCCTTCCATTTATTCAAAAGCTTGCCATTCTCATTTATTTTCAATCCTGTTGATCAAAAAATGTAATATATTTAGCATAATACTTTTAACAAAATGTGTAACTAGTAAAAAAGTATTTGTGCTAATATTTGATAATATTTGATAGTATTTAATAGAGTTTTAAGTATCTGAAACTGCCGATACCGACGAAACGAAACTACCGTCCGAAACCACCGAAACGGACGAAACCGATACCGAAACCTAAATTTTGGGAAGAGCGATACCGAGACCGAAACCGAGACCTAAAACCTTGATTTCAATAAATTTGCACGTTTTGAGATCGTTAAATTTGTAACGGGTGGATGGATGCTCTAATCCTCAACGGGTTCACCCATTATTTTCCATGGGGTATATAATTGTATGAATTAAATATAAAAAAATTTGAAAAAAATAAAAAAAGTTTTTGCACGGCTTTCACACGGGTTTTTTCGCACCCGAAGACTGCCATATATATATAATGAGTATCATATGACAATGGGGGCTTAACGTCATATATCAAGACATAAAAGTGGAGAAGTACAAGTCCTATATGGACTTGTACTTGTTGTACCACCCACTTTTTTGTGTCTTGATATATGAGGCTAAGCCCACATTGTCATATGATACCCATTATTCTCGTTAAACACATTCATATATATATATATATATATATATATATATAATGTTAAACACATTCATATATATATATATATGTATATAATGGGTATCATATGACAATCGAGGCTTACCCATTATTCTCGTTAAAAACATTCATATATATATAATGAGTATCATATGACAATGGAGGCTTAACCTCATATACCAAGGCATAAAAGTGGAGAAGTACAAGTCCCATATGGACTTGTACTTGTTGTACCACCCATTTTTTTGTCTTGATATATAAGGCTAAGCCTCCATTGTCATATGATACCCATTATTCTCATATATATAGTAGTATTCTGGTGCAAAAATTTCGCACCAAATGATGGTGTGAAAAACATTTTATATTTTTTTGAATTTTTTGAATTTTTTTATGTTTAATACATTCAATTATATAAACCATAGAAAATAATGGGTGAACCCTATGGAGATTTGAGCACTGATCCATCCGTTACAATTTAACGGTTTTAGAACAATGAAACTTTTTGTAATATCTTGATTGAAGGCCAAATCACATTATTTTTCAACCATTATTTTTTGAGAGTTGTGTAACTACATAAAGTGAAAGGAAAAATATTTTGGAAATTTTTTTCAAAAATATTAAAAATATTTTTGCACGGAATTTTCCGTGCGAAATGTTTGCATTTGAAAATTTTCCTACACACACTTGGTTAATGGGGGTCGAGGGGACTTCCTCCTTGGCCACAATCTAGACTGCCTACACCCACATGTGGGTGTGGGCGGCCGAGATCATGGCCAAAGGAGGAAGTCTCCTCCTTGGCCATGGTTTTCAAGGAAACCCTGGATCGGCATAAGCTAGGGTCCCCTGAAGTGTCATTACTCTTCTCCCATCCTGGAATTTCATCCTCAATAACTTTTAGTTGGTCCATGTCTGCCCCCAAGACTGCAGCCACTTCAAGCCTAAAATAATGTCTGTGGTGCCTAGGCCGAGTGACAGAAAATCCTCCACAATATGTATCTTCTGGAGAGTCAAAATCACACCTCGGCATATTTCCCTGCTTCGTTCCACATGTCTCCTCCCCATCATCACTCCGAAACTCTCGGTGTCCACCAGTTGCAACTCATGTCGCTCCACCACTCAGTTGGATATAAAATTATGGGTGGCCCCATTATCAATCAATACAACCACCACATGCTCTGAAATCCCATGTTCAGCTTAATAGTGTGGTTCAGAGTGAACCACACTACAAAGTTGAGTGACACCACTGTGACGTCTAAACGAGAGTGTTCCTGCTCCCATCAACCTCTTCTTCCACCTCCACAATCTCGTTCTCATCATCTTCCACTAGTAACACCTGGATGGTGCGGTCTCGGTAACGATGTCCTGGAGTGAACTTCTCATTACATCGGAAATACAACACCTTCACCACCTGCTTGTTCTGCATTTCCGCCTCTGTCATGCGTCGAAACTACCTACTAGATGGTGCACTACTGCTCCTCTTCTCGCCAGATTGGGCCCCTCATCAGTCTGGGCTCCCCGCAGGGTCCCTTTGCCCTCCTGATGAAGGTGCATGTCTGTGAAAAGTGGAACTGCCCCACGCATCCTTGGCCAGTCGCTCTATTGTGAGCCTAACCTCCACTATCTAGGATAGCTTCATCATATCTACCAGCCCAGTGGTCTTTGTATGTGGAGCTCAGATCAGATGTATCGCTTGAGCCCCTTCATGTAGCCCCATCAATGTTGCCTCCGGTATACCTCTCACGCGGCTTGAGAGAGTCTCGAACCTCTTCCTGTAATATCTAATCACGCCATCCTACCTAAGATCAATGAGCTGCTCGTGTAGATCACCAACCTGAGCGTATCTAAATCGATCCGGTATGCAGTACTTAAACTCTTCCCACGACTTCATTTATTTCCACCACTGTCTCTAATGGAACCAAGACAAAGCCTTCCCTTCTAAGCAAATATCCGCCGCATGTAACTTCTTGAACTCGATGGTTCATAGCAAAATATCGTTTCACACGATAAATCTTCGCACAAGGGTCATCCCCCTCGAAGATCGGCATTTTCAGCTTTTGAACCCTGCTCTCAGGTCCAAACATTCAATGTCCTGCTATTTTTCTTTGGCTGTTCGAAGTTAAATTATTGATATTCATTCTGTCGAGCTCCCCCATCTCTCCATGGGCTTCCTACTGCTCTCTCATAATATCCCCAGCCTCCGTCAACCCAATTAGGACCATCACTACCTTCTGTCAAGCCCCAGGTACCATAATCATGCTCATCGTAACCCCCGAAGTGGTCGTCATCTCTATGTGCCTGACATCGAGTGCTTGAGTCGTCGCTCGAATGTCTGTGAGGCCGATGTGCTTTAAGGGAGCGCCCGCCATGCCCTGTGTAGGTATCGAGGACACGTGGCCCTGTTGCTGGACAGGACGGGGGCCCGAGGGCCCCTGCGAAGGCGCATGGGGTCCCCGATGCCCATATGGCTATGCTGGGGGCCAGTGACCCCCCGACGGTGACGTTGGGGATCGCGAGGCCCCAGTGGGCCGCCGGGGGTGGCGAAGCCCCTACTAAGTTGTCGGGGCTTGCGAGGCCCCCAGGATTCCGTTGGGGCTCCCCAACCCCCATCGGGTTCGCAGGTGCCCGACGAGGTCTCCCGGGCCCCGCAAGGCTCCGACGGTTGAGATCGGGGACTACCGTCCCAGCTAGGGTTTCGGTGGTCGACGGCCCTTCCTCTGTCGCTGCTAATGCCTGACTCTCCCCAAGGTTGTTGAGGACGGTTTTGCTCCCATTGTGCCATCCGTCGTCGTCTGGAGGTAGATCATCTTCAAAAATGCCCATAATGACATCTCGTTGAGGGTTTTGCTCTGATACCGATTTGATAGGAACACCTAGAGGTTTGAGGGATAAAATGATGATTTTTATAAATTTGAAGTGGAATACGAGATAAATGACCTCAATTAGAGAGGACCACTCTTCTAACCTTTGATCGAGAAAAAGGCTAAATCTCTCAAGATTTAAATCTAAACTCTGCTCCTAAACTCATGCTCTCTACCTTTTATTCTTCATCCATTCACTTCCTCTCTCAGATCCTATTTTGATGGGCTCCTCTTCTTCGATCTAGGGCTCCCTTGCATCTCCTTCATTTTTTTCTTCATGATTTCCATGTACATCTGAGATGAGATCCTCTCATCCATAGCTAGCATCCATTGAAGAGAACATCTCCTTCGTTGAACTCTTGAGCACTTCGATCTCGGAATCGATCTTTTCCTCCAAAGCTCCCATATTTCTTGTTGTGGGCATAAGGATCTATGCTTTGATATCTTGGGGTTGAGAGAAAATTTTGATTTTTATATGTAAGAGAATTATGGAATACAAAGATAAGGGTTTCTTTCAAGAGGAAACAGACTTTCCAAGCTTTAGATCTAAGAGACAGCTTAATCTATCAACGTCTAGAATTAATCTCTCTACTCTAGGGGTTTCTTCTCAATTCTAGCATAAAAACATTAACTCCTCCACAAATACTTAAATAGGGCACATCTGTCCAAAATTACAAAGACCCCCCTAAAAACTCAAAACTTCACAAAAATATTCAAAACTTCCCACTCCACAATCCTCTATGCGCCACCGCCGCTGATAGGCTGTGATCTCATCAACCCCTTTCTACTTTCAATAAAAACCATAATTTTGTTCCCAAATCCTCTTGCAAATCCTATCACATATGAATCTTATTATCAATCTTTCATGTAATAATTTTGATTTTGTAGAATCCAGAGTTTTTGCTTGTGTCTAGCAACTTTTTTCATGCTGTATTGTCAGAAATATTAATTTTATCTTGAGGTAATCGTCTGGAAATATTAGTTCTGATGGGCAACTGGTCACTATAGTGGATGTGGAAACACGTTAGATGAGACTTCAGCCTTGTCAGCCTTGTCAGTAGTATCCAATAATCATTCATTCTGTGTTAAAAAGGAGGCCAGTCTGCTAGCATTTGGAAGCAGTTTAGCGCTTATTTCCGATGATTGATTGGCAGGTGCTCCCTGGTGTTTGGGGCATCTATTATGCAGGATAAGGATCTTGGCATGTATAACCCAGCAAAATCAAGAACTAGCAGGCATATTTCTTGCAATAATGAACTGTGTGATCTGGGCAGTAGCTGCAAAAGTCCAAAGCAGCCATGCCCTTACAACATCAGCTACTATTCAGAAAATACTTCCAGTTCTGGCTTATTGGTGGAGGATATATTATACTTGGCTACTAGCGGACAGCGCAAATTAGTACAGGCCCCGGTTATTGTAGGGTATGTTAAAATATCTCTGGAATTTATGCTTGATTTGACTGTAATTCTCACTCTCATTGGTTTTTTTTCCCACACTGTGGTACTTGTAATTTTTTAAGACTTGTTTGATCGTTTAAATGCAGCTGCGGTAGGAGGCAGAGTGGTGGTTATCTAGATGGAATTGCCCCGGACGGTCTTCTTGGTCTAGGCTTTGGGAATATTTCAGTTCCGAGCATCTTAGCAAGATCTGGATTGGTGCGTAATTCTTTCTCGATGTGCTTCCAAGATGATGATTCTGGGCAACTTCTTTTTGGCGATCAAGGTGTCTCAACCCAGCAAACCACCCCATTTGTCTCTTTGGAAGGAAAATAGTAAGTTGTCCATGAAAATGTTAAACCGGATTTAATCCTTCAGTTTCACTGACTCTGTTTCACTTCCCAAGCATGAGCATTGAAACTCATTAATGAGACTTTTTCCTTTATTTTCTCTGATTACGTCTCCTTGTGTGTGCTTGTTGCATCCTTTACTTAAGATGTCTTGTCTCATATCAATATTTATTGCAATCTGCTCTGTTTCTTGGGTAAATATAATTTTTTCTCATGGATTTTAGAAAATGTGGCATCACTTCATTGTTTATGCTTCTTTTTTTAGGTTAGTTAAGGTTTATGCCTGGTTTTTTTGCTGATTAAATTATTGACACGATAAAGCAGATAAGAATGCCTAAATTAGTTTTATATATGATTTCATCCTCCATATTTCAGCTGGAGGTTCATTTGTAGTCCGTCCTTTACACCTTAGAAATCCCAATTGGAAAAAACTAGTGAACATCACCTAGAAATCAGTTGATTCCTGTTCTGATATGCTTCTCATATGAATTCTCTTTTTTGTGACAAACAATTATGTTTAAATATTTTTCCCCCAAATATATCATAGCCCTTTTATTATTTAAGTGTGCTAAATGGTTAATGGATTGATTACCGAGTGCAAGTGTATGTGTCCACATGTAATTATGTTTCGTTGCTAGTTGAATTTTTGTACACAAGACAGGCTTTAAAATTTAACTAATTACTAATGAGATTGCAGCTGTTATACCCTCCTCCTCCCTTCTTCTCTTAACATATGCATTACTTGGGTTGTAAGGAATACTTCTGTAAGAGGCAGAGTCAATTTTCCTTTGTGTTGTCGTTCATTTTTCTCTGGCATTTGTTCAGTGTTACCTATATCGTTGAAGTGGAGAGCTTTTGCATCAAAAATCAGTGTCTCGGGAAAACCAATTTTCAAGCACTTGTTGACAGTGGCTCGTCATTCACTCTTCTTCCCCAAGACATCTACAAAAAGGTCACTCGTGAGGTAATTTTGGTTTGCTGAAGCACGTTAACATGCCCACAGTCCGTGTAGAAACTGACTATCTTCACTACTTTTAGTTTGATAGGAAAATAAACACGTCAAGGTTTGTTTACGATGACGGTGATTTGGAGTATTGTTATAAAGCCAGGTAAACATACCTGCAGTTACATTGAATTATATGCTTTGCCGATTCACATCTTTCTCGATTGCTAAGTCTGCTTGTGATAACAGTCCACTGGAGATCCCTACAGTGCCAACTTTGACATTAATGTTAGCTGTGAATGAGAGTTTTACAGTCACCAATCCAGTCTTTCGGCTCTATGGTAAAGAGGTGCGTATTATATTTGTATTCATAATCTTAGTTACACAACACATTAATGAGTATATGGTATATATTTCAAATAATATTGTTCTGACAGCGTACCATTTTTAAAAGGAAAACTTTATTGTTCATGTGCAGAATCATATACCTTGTGGGTTTTTTCTTTTAAAAAAATTAATATTGCACGGCAAGCAAATGGCTTTCTGCTTTCTGATGTTATTATTGGAAGGTGAATATGGAGACTATTTATGCAATTTTGTTCTTTCTTGTTTTCCTTTTGAGCTATTTTAAGAAAAAGCTTGACCATATATCCATTACAGATAAATAATCGACTGCTTATATTAAAAAAACCAACTAGTGTCAGTGCACGGCTTTCAAATATAGTCCCTGGTTGGGATTTGAAATTTCCAATATATAGGCACTGAAATCGTCCTAGTAATTTCCTGTATAATACAGGTGATCATTTCTTTTAAATGGCAATCATGGATACTGATATCTTCCACTAAATTTGATAGGCTAGTATGTTATGATATTTTAATTTTATTAATAATTATATAGCTGTCTACGAGGCAATCTAGAGCCAATTTCAAATTGATTTACATATTTTACATACCTTTGAACCGTATGAAAAAGACATACTAGAGAAATGATCCTTACAGAGAGGGCAATGGCCAAAACTGGTCAAGTTTGAACTTTGATGATGCTGAAATGTGCCAATGAACTTTACAAGTTCTCTCTCTTTCCACCTGGTGACTATCCCTTTTCTTATTAATGAATGTTTGACTTGCATCATAACACATCTCTCTTGTTGTGTTAATTTAATAGATTGAACTGTAAGCGTCTTGCAAGACACTGGCATGAAGATATTCTCAGAAATACGAGGGGTTCAACATAGTAAGCGTATATATAGGAAGCATAGATAGAGACACATGGCATGGATGTGAAACAAGATGGGTATCATGACATGCAAATCCACAAAAGGTAGGATGCGGAAACATCACTAGAGAAAAGACCCTTACAGACAGGATAATAGCCGAACCTGGTCTGGTTTAAACTTCTGATGTTTCTGGACTGTGCCATTGAACTTTACAAGTTCTGAATCTTTTCATGTGGTGACTATCCTTTTTTTTCCTTATTAATGAATGTTTACCTTGCATCGAAACCTTTCTCTTTTGTAGCTGCTCTCTTGCAGACACGGGTGTGAGGACGATCTCAGAAATATGATGGGTTCAATATAGGAAGCATATATACAGACACAGGCCATGGATATAAAACACATGGATATAAAACAATATGGGCATTGTGACATGCAGATTCTAAAAAAGTAGGATGCAGGCAGATGATGATATGATTACATGTATTTATGTATGTGTGATGTGATCCGGAAGGTGGAATAAAGATAAAAATAGGGTTTTTATGGTGGATTTGGAAAAAAGGCGAGATTTTTAATAGATCTCAAAAGAAAATACCAAGATAGTGGACCTCTTTCGAGAGGAGGCCGCTCTCGTAGCTTTTATTTCGAAGGAAAGCCTAAGCCTTCAAAATCTAGGTTTCTATGGACTCCTAGAGAGTTTCTTTCATCAAATTCAGCAATGAAAACCTGACCCTAGCCATCATCTAATTATCATCTCTATTTTTTCCTACAAAATTGTCCCTGAGACACAAAATTACGAAAACACCCTTGGTTGTAGCTGCAACCCTTGCCGCATCACTACTGTCCCCAAAAAACCACCTTGTCCTTAGTGTGGTGTTGTGAAATTCATGAGTTATGCTACTTCAAATGGAGGTGCACGTCCCTTCCCGACTCGTCTTTCTCAATCGTGTTGCCTTCATCCTCGACGATTAACATCTGGAGAGCACGATCCTGACAACGATGTGTAGGTCCGAACATCTCGTCGCATCGAAAGCATAAAACCATTGGTGCTCGTCTATCCTGGATCTCCGTCTCTGTGAGACGCTTGAGATTGCTGTCCGGATGAAGCTCGATGTTCTTTTCTTGGCTGGATTGAGTCCCTCCCGACGGTGTCTTCTCCTCTGTCGATACTTGACTACAAAAAGTGGATATGCCCCACGTTCCCTTGGTCCGTCGCTCCTCTGTAATCCGATACTCTATCATTTAAGCCAGCTATATTGTGTCTAGTAGCCCTCTAGATCTCTAGATGCATAGCTCCGTCCGAATGTTAGCCTTGAGACCTTTCATGAAATTCGACTCCAAGAACTCCTTAGGCAATTTCCGCATACCGCTTGATAGCATCTCAAACTTCTGTATGTATTCCATGATGGTCATATCATGTCTAAGGGCAAATAGCTACTCATTAAGATCTTCCCATGGGTGTCGTGAAATCTGTGAAGCATGCAGTCTTTAAATCCTTCTAATGAACGCATATGTTGTCTTTGCTCTCTCTATCAATACCAAGACATATCCCAACCATCTTTAGTTTCTTCGATTCAGTAAGGCACGTCACCTTAAAGTATCTTTGTGTTCTGTAGTTCCATCCATAAGGGTATTCTCTTTCAAATATCGATATTTTTAATTTTTTGACCCTGAAGTCTGTCGAAATCATTTTTGCTACTCACTCTCGATATTGGTTATTATAGTACGGTCGGTACTGGCCCCGTGGTGCATCAAAGTCTCCAAATCTACCTTCCTCTTCTCCATCATCATTCTCGCAACCCAATTAGTCTCATTTGTCGTCCATGTAGCATGTCACCTCATTGCAATAATCATCGAACTTCACATAGTCCAGCACATGACATCGGGGTCTCTCTCTTGCAAAACTGAGGCCGTGGGGCCTTCGAAAGTCCTCCAGCTCATCGTCGGTGTCCCTACGCCCCCTCAAGCGCTCCCTCAACTCCCGATGGGCTGCCAAGGGGTCCTGTGGCCCCTGGCAGCTCGGCTGCTGCTAGCCGCTAGGGGGCCGCCAGCCCCCTGTTAGCTCGGCTGATGTTGGCCAAGCCCCTGCCGGGTTGCCATGGGGCCGCCAGGCCCCTTGCGACTCTGCCAGGGTTTGACGGAGCATTGACGAGCCGCCAAGAGGCTGCGATGCTCTGGCAGCTCCGGCAGGTCCCTTAGTCACTTGATGGGGCTTCGCTAGTGCCATGGGGCCATTGTGGTTGAGGCGAGGGGGTCGTTGCCCCCTGTGAGATCGTGCGCCTCCTTGGATTTCAAATCTGCGTCGGATAGGAGTCCTTCCATAAATTCATTGATTTTCTCGTTTCCTTTCGTCAAAAGCCTCGCCTTTCTTATTAGATCTGAGTTGATATCTACTTCTTTGTCCATATGTCAGACTTCTTCGTTCCTTGCAGCGCTTCGAATTGTTGCGAGAGGTGTTGTGTTACTTGCACAAGGGCACTCGTCTTTGCTTCCAATGCCTTTATCGTAGACTTGATCGATGACAACCTTTGTTCCATTGATTTGGTTCCTTTCTCCATTTGTTTCTTCAATGCTTCCACCATGTTGTGTTACTTGTACAAGGGCTTCCAACGTTGCACTCGTCTTTGCTTCCAATGCCTTCATCGTAAACTCGATCGATTACAACATTTCTTCCATTGATTTGGTTCCTTTCTCCATTTGTTTCTTCAATGCTTTTACCTCCACATCAAGTTTCTCCTTCAAAGCTTCCATCTTTTTCATCGTCGTCGTCGCCATTGATGTCAAGATCGGTGCTATGATACCAATTTGATGTGATTCGGATGGGACATAAAGATAAAAATAGGATTTTTATGGTGGATTTGGGAAAAAGGTGAGACTTTTAATAGATCTCAAAAGAAAATATAATGATAGTGGATCTCTTTTGAGAGGATGTTGCTCTCTGATGCGATTGGGGTGATACAAAGAGCTGACGTGTTGTGTTACTTATTAGCTGCCTCCTGAAATTTTTCATATCGATAAAGCTTGTTCCCTTCTTGTCGCAACACGTCAGCTCTTTGTAGCATTTCATCAAACACCTGGTGATCTTCCATCATGGCCGCAGAATCGTCGTGCTCTGATACCAAATTGATAGGATCCAAGTGCAAATCTGAAATTATATTAATAAAACAGCGAATAAAAGATAACTTGGCTACAATTAATAGGTGTAACCTTCCTCCCAAGACGCCTTTAAGCGAGGACGTCCGCACTCTCCTAGATCTACCTGAGAATTCTCAAGAACTCTCTTTCTAATTATCAAATAACTCTCAATTTCAACATCTCTCCCACCACCTCTCCTCTCCTTCGTCATTTATAATAATACTCTCACTAATTAGGTAATTAGTCAAAAGGACTAAATCACCCTCCCTATTTAAAATATTGCCAAATAAAATCCTAATATTATTCTCCAATTAAATGACACGATTCTCGCATTAAATCATTTCCAAATGAGGTCACGTCCATGTTCGCCGCATCGTCCACATTCGTCGTAGCATCCATATTTCGATTCTCGCATTAAATCCTTTCCAAATGAGGTCACGTCCATGTTCGCCACATCGACCACATTCGTCGTACCTTCCACATTTGGATTCTCGCATTAAATCATTTCCAAATAAGGTCATGTCCATGTTCGTCGTACCATCCACATTCGTCGTACCGTCCGTCCTCATTCGACGTACCCCAATCGCATCACTCTCCTAGCTTTTACTTCGAAGGAAAAGACTAAACCTCCAAGATCTAGGGTTTTATGGACTCCTAGAGAGTTTCTTTCACCATATTCAACATGAAATTCCTACCCTTAGCCATCATCTAATTATAATTCCTGGTTTTTTTTCCAGAAATTACAAAAATTACAAAACTGTCCCTAAGGCACAAAATTAAGAAAACACCCCTGGTTGTGGCTGCAACCCTTGACGCATCAATGCGTCTCCCGGAATATAATAAAACACGAATTCCCCAGTGCTCACGTCGTGATTTATTAGGAGTATGAAGACAACAAAACAAAACCTCAAAGACTTGGGCCCATAAATCCTAATCAAGGCCTGAAACCGAACTACGAAACTGAAGATCACAACCTGGTGTACGAACTTGTAATGCCTTAACATGTTTGTGAGATGTTTAGAATCTTTAGATTTTGTGAAACTAGTGTCCATGTATCTTGAAAGATCTTTTTGTTGATATATTTTAAGCAACTTATGGCTTCAATGTGTCCGACATGCAACCTTTTGGAACTCTTTTAAAGCCATCACTGACCTGGAAATGCAATTTATTTGGTTTTCCTAAGTCCGATACATATGGGTAGGTGTTGTGCAAGTTTCCTGTGTACCTGATTCATATCGGGATGTGTTGTGCAAGTGTTGGTGTATTGCACGGGCCCAATGCAGAAATGGGACTTATATGGATTATCCATGCTTTGCAGGATTAGATTATCAGAATTCAAAGGTATTGACCTATGAATGTCCCTTGGTGCAGGGAGAGATTGTTGGATTTTGTCTAGCTCTACAATCATCATCAGAGAGTCTTGGGACCATTGGACGTGAGCAATTACCATGTCTTCTATTCTTCATTCACTTAATAAATATTGTCTTATCTGCTTTTATCCTGCGCTCTTTCAACTGGAGGTTACATGCATGTGCAGAAAATCTTATGACGGGATATCGGATGGTCTTTGATAGAGAAAATTTGAAGCTTGGATGGTCACATTCCAACTGTAAGAAATTATTTTCCTACCCAAATTGCTGTTGATGGAATTTCATGTGTGTTACTTTATCATCCTGTTTATCCTAAAAATTGGAAGTGGATCGTTTAGTTTCGATTATTTAGTGACTCCTGGCTATGTCCTCCAGCGGAAGTGGTTAGTAACATATTCTAGTCCACCAACAGGTCGGGATCTTGAGAACAGTCGAACAGTTCCTCTTACACCACCACCACAAAACAGCACTGAGAATCCGTTGCCAACAAATCAGCAGCAAAGCTCTCCCAACGGACGTGCAGTTTCTCCAGCAGTTGCTGGAAGGGCTCCCACCACCATTACATCCACATCAAGTTCTCTGGCGGTTAACCGGTTTTGTTCCTTCTTGCTGCTGCTGGCTCATCTTACTGACATCTTGATTCTGTAGAAGCAGTTTTTTTATGGTTATGCTATATACTTCAATATATATAGTCGTGTAAATGTGATGTTTTCAGGTAGGCTTCCCTCAATCCAATGTGGTTTTTTGATGTCATTGGATTTGTTGGGCGGCTGAAATCGAGTAGATCCTACAGACCATCCTTTCTACTGTGTTATATATATATATAGATATATAGATATATCCATTCATCTCTGCTTGTTCCATTTTTCATTTTGACTGTAGGCATTTTAAAGGTAATAATATACACACAGGAGGATGACAAAATTCAAATTTAAGTTTCTGAAAATTTGAGAAGCTTGCTTAATGAGATTTTCCTTTATTCTAGTATGGAAGAACATGGGATATAGTCATGACGTTTTGTCAATATTTTTTAGTTGTAGACTTGTAGCAATTAGAAATATGGTGGCCCGGGTGGGGGTAGATGTGGAGAATTTGTTAACGTTGTGTCATGAACTGGTTGATCATAAAGTCTCAAGGATCTTTCATTTGTTCAGCGAGTCTAAACATGTCACAGGGCAATAACTGAACAAGTTCTACTCTGAGCAGGATGATCATGACCTGGATTCTGAAACCGTGAAATGGAAAGCATTTGCAAGTTATTATATGCCTTTTTTATATAACCGAAATTGATTTATTTTATTTTTCTTGCTCGTCCATGCTATTTTCATTCCCAATTAACCATATTCTTGACATGCGGAATCTCCCACCGCCCCCTTGCCTCTTTCTTTTGTGAACTGAATAATTATGTCATTTTGTATCATAATTTGCTGTTACTTCAATAGGTAGAAGTATCATAGAGATGAATCCTATCTGGTAGAAGAGCATAAGCTTGGAATCTGTAAAGATCAGTGGGACTGTCTGTCATTAAGGATAAAGTATATGGTTGATGATTTATTGTTTATATTGCATGTTTCATATCCCAGACATGATGCAAATTTCCTCGTGCAGATGCATTTATCTAACTATTGTGCCCAGGGTTATTGTTCTAACCGGGTGTAGTTTTAGAATTTGCAAGTTCCCTGCATTCTGATGGAAGGCTGGAAACAGAAGTTCCTTTTTGGCCTTCTACGCAACAAAATCATGGTTGTGTGAAAATTTTAAACCATCTTCTTCGATTCTTTGACTTCAAACTTGTTTGAAGACCGTTTGAAGTGGGTAGCTGATACCTCTCTATGTTAAGCATAGCATTGGAAAATTATTGATACTCAGAACAAACTAAAAGTTACACAGACCTGTTCTCCCTTTTCAATTATGAATATATACAGGAATTCACATCTTGATTTGAATACTCATGATATTCTCACCTTCTTTATTTATTTAACGATCATGTTTTGTGGTCGCATTCGAAGAGATAAGAAATCTAGAGATTTAGAAAAGCAGATCAACAATGGGAATTATAGCAATTGGGACAACGCATCTGTGATCGTATCTTACTACCATTTTTTTCCTTCAGTCGGTGGTATTTGGCATATCTTTTTTAAATTTCACTTTCTTTTGCTGATACAAACCTCAGCAAAAGGGTTTGCTGGCTAACTATTATTTTTATACTACTTTTTGAGTCTAACGTTGAACATGGGTGATGAGAACTATTGGCTTAGGAGTTATTATACTTGGAGAAAAAATGTGCATATCTTCCAAAAGTTTCTGTTATGCTGGGGACACCCGAGCTTTAGATATTTTAGTCGAATGCGTTGTAATGTTTTTGTATCAATCAAAGATCCTGGGTCTTCGGTGCATATTAAATTTACTAGTCGCTTAAATATTGGGACTTTAGCTTTGAGATATCTACTGGAATGTATTTTTTTAATGGGAATGATTGAACCCTGCTCTTTTGGGCAACATGAATAGAAATTTTTAAAGGGTTTCCTTAGATGGTTCAACACTTGTCTTTGAGCCGATCTTCATGCTCTAAAACATCAAGACACCAAAGATCTAATGAATTGTAGGTTTTTTGCATGTTGATCTAAGGGTGGAAAATTTTCTATTATGGTTGCAGCGAAACTGTTAAATTTTCGATGCACATATTAACATGTAGACCATAAGGTTTTTAATAGATCTATGTTTAAGTATGTGTAGATGTAGACTTTTGGGAAAATAGTGATTAGCCCCCAAATGAGCTAACCCTTCATATTTATATTATCCCTTGCTTTTCTTTACACACACACCCAATACAATAACACTCAATACTCCCCCTCAAGATGAGCAAAAGATATTTATCATGCACATCTTGTTACAAGCATCCTCTACTCCTTTAGAGTTCAACCCCTTTGTAAAGCAATCTGCTAGTTGCTGTCCAGAGATAATATAGGAGATCTCCAACTGTTTCTTGTCCAGTCTCTCTTTAATGAAGAACCTGTCAATCTCTATGTGCTTCGTTCTATCATGTTGCACTGGGTTGTTGGCAATATTAATTGCTGACTTGTTATCACACAACAACCGCAATGGTCCTTCTCTCAGCAGGCGTAGCTCATGTAGGAGTGATCTCAACCAGATCATCTCACAGGTACTAAGCACCATAGCACGATACTCTGCCTCTGCAGTGGAACGAGCCACCAAATCCTGCTTCTTGCTGCGCCAAGAGACCAAGTTGCCCCCAACAAACACACAGTAGCCCGAGGTCGATCTCCTATCATCTAGGCAACTGGCCCAATCCGCATCACAGTAGCCTGTCACATTCATGTGACCATGACTACCAAATAATATGCCTTTTCCTGGACTATTCTTCAGATACCTCAGTATCCTGAAGACTGCCTCCATATGTCCAGTCCTAGGATCATGCATGTATCTACTTACCACACTGATAGCATAGGCAATGTCAGGTCTGGTATGGCACAAGTAGATAAGGCGTCCAACAAGTCTCTGGTACCTTTCTTTGTCTACTGGCTCCCCTGATTGTGAATGCAACCTATGATTCTAATCAATAGGAGTAACTGCTGGACGACACCCCAACATACCAGTCTCAGCCAGTAAATCCAGGGCATACTTCCTCTGTGAGAGAACTATACCCTTCCTGGACCTGGCAATCTCCAGTCCAAGGAAATACCCCAACTGTCCAAGGTCCTTGACCTCAAATTCTCTCGCCAACCTTACCTTCAAGTGAGAGATTCCCTCTTCATCATCTCCAGTGATAATAATATCATCGACATATACAGCCAAAAGAGTAATCCGCTGTCCTGAATGTCTATAGAATACAATATGATCACCATTACTCTGCTTGTAGCCCATAGTGATGACTGCACGCCTGAATCTGTCGAAACATGCCCTTGGATATTGCTTCAGCCCATACAAAGACTTGTCCAGTCTACACACCTTTCCCATCGTCTGTTGTGTGCTAAAGCCAGGTGGAATTTCCATGTATACCTCCTCCTGTAAGTCTCCATGCAAGAATGCATTTTTACATCCAACTGATGCAATTTCCATCCAAAATTCGCTGCACAGGATATCAGTACTCTCACAGTACTCATCTTTGCCACTGGGGCAAATGTCTCATCATAATCAATCCCATAAGTCTGACTGTAGCCCTTGGCAACCAGCCTTGCCTTGTACCTGTCCACCTTCCCTTCTGCAGTTTGCTTTATTGTGAACACCCACTTGCAGCCCACAGCTTTCTTCCCTGCTGGAAGTGAGACAAGTCTCCATGTCTTGTTCTTCTCCAGTGCATCAAGTTCTTCGAGCATTGCTTTCTTCCACTGGGGATGTTGCTTTGCCACTCGCCAATCACTTGGTATAGGGATAGACTGTAAGGATGCAATGATAGCCCTATATGCAGGTGTAAGAGACGCATAGGAGACATGATTAGCAATATCAGTCTCATATCCATACCGTACAGGAGGCCTGCCGGCATTGATACGAGGCTCCCTACGAGATGCAAGTGGAAGATCTAAACTAGAGGAAGGCAAAGAAAGGTTACCATCCGTGATAGGAGAGGAAGGCAGTAAGGAAGTCGGGACTCGAGCAGGCGTGATAGACTGATCAATCTCGACATGTGGCTGTGGAGCTAGTGGTTCTTCAGTGGGGAAGATGTCTTCTTGTTGTTCTCCATCGCCATGACTATCCTTCTGTCTCCTGCTATATTTCCTGCCGTACAACCTGTCTTCCTCCTCTTCCACCAAGGTCCTTTCCTCCTCCCTGCTATCAGGACCAGTACCAGTAGGCCCAACAGGACACGGTATAAGTCCAACCACTACCCTCCTGTCATCAGTCTCCCCCTCTCGACCAGCTCCTCCCGTGTTTGGAGAGGCACCAGTATCAAATACTGATGTAGAATCTGTCAGTCCTCCATAAAAAGGCTCAGTCTCCCTGAACGTCACATCCATACTCACAAACAGCCTTCTCTCTGAGGGACTCCAACACCTATAGCCTTTCTGATTTGAAGGATACCCAACAAATATGCATTTAATTGCCTGAGCATCCAGCTTCCCCACAGAAGGTCTATGATCCCTCACAAAGCATGTGCATCCAAACACTTTTGGTGGAACTACAAAAGTGTTCTTTCCCATAAGAATCTCACATGGAGACTTCATACCAAGGATCCGCGAAGGCATCCTGTTGATGAGATAGGTAGCTATCATCACTGCTTCACTCCACAATATCTTAGGTACATTCATGGTGAGCATGAGTGACCTAGTTACCTCCAACAAGTGTCTATTTTTCCTCTCAGCAACTCCGTTCTGTTGAGGGGTGTTGGGACAAGTGGTTTGATGAGTTATCCCACTCTCAGATAGATAAGATGCAAACTCCTTGTTTACATACTCGGTCCCATTATCCGTTCTCAAGACACGGATCTTGGCCTCATACACATTTCTGACACTTCTATGGAAGTCCTGAAAACACTTCAACGCTTCGCCTTTGTTTTTCATCATGTAAAGCCATGTCATCCGAGAATGACAGTCTATGAAAGTGATAAACCACCTGAACCCACTTACTGAAGTCACTGGGCAGGGCCCCCAAACATCTGAGTGAATAAGATGAAATCTCTCTACACTCCTCATCCCCACACTAGGATATGATGTCCTAGTGTGTTTCCCAAATTCACATGCATCACATTTCAAATTCATTTCATTCACTCTATTCAAAATATCGGGATACATTTTACTCAAAATATCAAAAGGCAGGTGTCCCAACTGACAATGTAATAAAAGTACACCCCTTTCCTTCTCTCCACCAACGACAGCCAGTGCAGCATCCCCACTAGCTCTGTCAAGATACCACAGTCCATCACGCCTGACGCCGGTCCCAAGCCTCCTCCCAGTCTTCCTTTCCTGCAACACACAATGAGTAGAGTCAAAAGTAATGCTACAGTCGAGATCATCAACAATAGAGCCAACAGATAAGAGGTTGACTGGAAATGATGGGACGTGAAGGACTGAAGAGAGGCGTATGGAGGGGGTGCACTGAATAGTGCCAATCCATCTAATGGGTTGGGATGTGCCATCAGCTGTCTGAACAGTTTCATGAATGGTATATGGTTTATAAGTGGAAAACTGTCTATATGCACTTGACACATGACTAGATGCACCTGAGTCAATAATCCACTCTATATGATCTCTACATGAAAGGGCTAATCGGTTATCTGATCCTGTGTGAGCGAAGTGGGCAAAGTTACCGAATGGCGAAGCAATATCCCCAGTCTGGTCTGCATGACTCTCTGAGCTCTCGGTAGTAGACCTGGACTGTCTTCGCTGCTCTAGGTCTGACGCCTCAGCTGGCGTAGCCTCAATCATCACTGTCTCATGTCGTCCATCAGCGGTAGCAAAGTTGGCCCGTGGGCCGCCGCGACCTCGTCCACGGCCTCCACGGCCCCAACGACCTCCTCCTCTGCCTCCAGTGCCACGTCCTCGTCCACTACCCTTCTGAGGGCAGTTAAAGCTCAGGTGCCCCTTCACCCCACATGTGTAGCACTCTCGATCCTCGCTCACTACTGCCACTGCCGGTACAGCCAGTGCAGCCCGAGTGACCTGAGTACCCTCATCCTTCATAACTCTTAGTCTGGTCTCCTCCTGTGCCATTGCAGCTATGGCCTCCTCCAGAGATGGGGTGAAGGATAAGTGACACATACTCGCCCTCCTGACTTCAAAATCTCCATTCAGGTTCCTCAGAAAATGTGTCACACGCCTACGCTCCACCCACTTCCTGTGTATCGCAGCACTCCTAGGATCAGGCAGATCAATAGGGTCATAGTGGTCTAACTCTGACCACATCCTTTTCAACTCCGCAGAGTAGGCTAGAATAGACATCTCCCCCTGCTTCAAGGTGTCGACCTTGTCATGCACCTCCATCATGAGCATCACATTCCCTGCTCCAGAATACATTTTATCCACCATACTCCATATCCCCGCAGCACTCTCTATGGCCTCCACCATCCCAGCAATGGGTGGGACCATCGATGTCATCAACCAGGCAGCCACCAGTGAGTTGGTGATGCTCCAGACTTTCCAATCATCCCCATCCTTATCCGCCGGTTCCTTACATGAACCCAGAACGACGCCTTCTAACCCCTTTGACTTCAGGATGAGAAGCACTCTCCTGGACCAACTGAGGTAATTCTTCGTCCCTTCCAATTTCACATCATTGGGCATCAATTCCAGCTTCTGCACGGGACGAGAAGGCGTCGATCCACTCGAGGATCCCAACTCCTTCGAAGCAAGCAGCTTCGTTATCTCTCCGATGAAGGCCTTCATGTCCGCTGAAGTAAGATTGTCCCCCATCTCTCCTCAGATCCGCAGATCTCTCCTCTCTCCCTCCTTAGATCCGCAGATCTACTTCTCCTTCTTCTTCTTCTAGGGCATACCCTAACCGTAAATCTATGGAGTCATCTTCATGGCTCGACCATAGATCTAGGGTTAGGGTCTTTTAGGATTCTCCTTTGTAGCTAGTTAGGGCTTTGTGGTGGCTAGAAGAGGACGTGCAAGGGAATGGAAGAGAGGTGGATCGGCAGAGAATCAGATGCGGCAGCGGCAGCGGCAGCAAGGCAGCAGCGCGCGCTGCAGCAAGCGGCGGCGGCCTGCGCAGCAGGCGGAAGGGTCGCGGCAAGCAGGCGGAGGGGCGCGGCGATTCTCTGCTGCAAGCGGCGCGGCAAGCGGCGGCTGTTTTAGGGTTTTAGGGTTTTAGGGCTAGGGTTTTTTGGTGTTTGGCTCTGATACCATGTAGACTTTTGGGAAAATAGTGATTAGCCCCCAAATGAGCTAACCCTTCATATTTATATTATCCCTTGCTTTTCTTTACACACACACCCAATACAATAACACTCAATAGTAGACAATCATGAATGGTGTCAATCGTTGGCAAAAAAGAATTGGAGATTTGAACCGTCATTGGAGCAGATTCCTCTTGGGATGACTTTTTTATTGCCGTTTTCTCTTCTAGAAATTTATTATGATATCATTGTATATTATTGTATTTGATACATCTTTGCATTTTTTGGTGGGCCATCAAGTTATTCATGCCTAACACTAACTGTTTATGCATAGCAGACCCCAATATACTTAGTAGATTGTGTACAAAGAAGAGTAATGATTTTCAAGCTAGGGGTCAGACCCCCAAGCTCTTATTGGCTGAAAAAAGGTTTACTGACCGTGGTTCAAGCATCACTAATTGGTACAAAAAAACTGGGCAAAGAAAGGAATTGCATTTAATGCTTATAGCCGGTATAAGCTAAAAAAATTATTTCATGATGCAAATAATCTCATTGTTACTGCAGCAAATTCCTCGAGTTATATAGCTGCCCACAAAATGAGTTTAAAAAACTGTTGATGCATTCTATGAAAATGGCTCTCATTACCTATTGCCTCAAGGGCAGCCCAGCTGTATGGTTTATTTCATGCTTCAAGATGAATCTTGCAATGAGAACTATGCCTCCCTTATTATTTGAGGATTCACTGTAACTATTTTGAGTCGATACAATTGAGGCATTGCATGATTAGCATTTTGCCATATCCTTTTTAAGAATTGTAGTTCTGATAAGACCTTACTTCATGATTAAGTTGGTGCCATATAGGCATTTTTTTACTACTGCTTAATTCAGTAGACCATGAATGATTGGAGTTATTAGCTTGGGAGTAGATGTATTCAAAAATCTGTAGGAAAGTTCCAAAATTGTTTGTTAATGCGTGGGACACCTTATGCTTTTGAGATGTGTAGTGGGGGTGCATGGTACTTACATTGTCCACCAACCTGTTTATATAATGGGATTTGTTCCAGGGAATGTGTATAAGATTCTGGGTCTTTGATTCAAGTTTAATTTAACATTTTAGTAGAATCTACTGTTCTCTTTATGTTCATGCACTACCTATTTAGATGCTGATTCTGGTGCCTACCGGGGATTTCTTTTTTCATCAACGTATATAGTATATACTATCATATTCGGATGGCGGTGCAGCTGATGTAGCATTCTCTTATTGGATGGAGTTAAAAAAAAATACTCTGGAACACTTTATTCTGACCAAGTCATTCCTGATGCAGAACTAGACATACAAGAGGTTCGAATACTAAATAACTATGTATATGTATGGTAATATCTAGCTGTTTTGCATGTTGCATGACCTAGCATTTGATTTCATGATGCAAGCCATGGTCGCATTTGTATGCATTTGGTTATGATGATGCAACTCATATATTCATCTGTCTTCAAACAAGGCAAATTTCATAGGATCATACTAAAAAGAGACCCTTCATGAAAAGAAAACCCAAACGAGACCCAATTATTGATGAAACAAAATGGCAAAGTTTTCAGTTTCTCATCCCTTTCTTGTGAGCTGTTGTTCCTCTAGGCTCAACCCTATATGAAGCATTGTGATGAAGTGCACCAACCATTATTTTATTCACAGGGCATGATTGTGTTGTGACTGGGCCCACCACCAACCTCCTTGACCCCACGCATGCACTGATAGGAGAGGAACATCTCCTTTGTTTGTGAACCTCCCTTCTTTGATGCAAAATTCTAACTTTATAAAGTTGAATTCTCCCTATTTTTTGTGCTTGTGGTTAACAGGGAAGCTTCACTTGCATAGCATTCCTTCTTTTTGTGTTGGCATTTCAATGATTGATATTTGGTTCCTCGTGTTCGCCTAAGGTCTCTTCTCTCCATTGTATCTCAAATTGGACGTGGAGAACGGTTGGAGTGAGTGGGGCCGCGTTATTTCGTCTGCCTCTCTGTTGGCTGCTTAGCTGTGATGAGTTAGCGGCTGGATTCTGTAACCATGATCAAGCTAAGCGTGTTTCATACCAAACCACCGATTATGTCCATTCCTAGCGCTATCGAGATATAGAACTAACAGGAGGCTTTACTGCTATATGCAACAACGACATTTGATTTGAACAGACGACGTTGTATATGATACAGGGTGGAGCCCATGTCAATAAGTGCCATGCGTCGTGCCAACCCTGAACCGAACTATGCATAGGCTTGTCTTGACAAGACATGCAAGTGAGTGGAGCTTGAGGTGTGCCAATACGTTTATTTCACTGATTATGTGTCCTACTTACAGTCAACAAACCAATAGTGTGTTGATGAGCTTCCCAAGAAACCCATGACTCAAACTTGGGTTTAGCCCGGTTCGATGGATCAACAGACCAGATGGCTGATTATCATTACTCATTTCAGTCATCCAAGAACAACAAAGCTATATAGAGACTGTATTGTTGCTTTCCACCGGCCCCCAGGTCTATGTCTTGATTGCTTACACTGTTTGCCCATACATTTCTTGCCCCCCAAAAGCCTGGGGTTTCTCCACTCCCACACTCAATCATTCCCTCTGCAAGAAAAGAACTTAAACTTGCAACCATTGGAAATTGAATGTGTATATATGCTATGCATGTTTGTCTTTACCTTCCAATGATTTGGTCTTAAAAAAAGGGATTCATGTAGATCAGTTGGCATGGCACGGCACCTGATCTATTGGTGCCGGACACAAAAAGGTGGGCTCCACAATAAGTATACACACATGTGCAGCTTGTACTTTCATCTTTTTGTGCCTTGGCACCCATTAAAAAGAAGATATGTACTTGATTTGACAAGAAGGGTCTTGATGCCTTTATTTCTCACACATTTATTTCACCTTGTATACATACATTATTATGCTTCTATAGTTATTTACGAATGTTGTATCTGATACAACTCCCCAGCAATATTAATAGGAATCTCTTCAATCAAAATTAGTCCATAAAAAGCTGAGACCCAAATTGTATGCGACTTTTTCTGAAATATTTAGCAATCTAGTTCACAAATGGAAATTCTCGTCATAGAAAAGCCCCATGTCTTAGCCTTTCCCTTTGGAAAGGGCTGGAACCCCAGGAAAGGTCGTGCAAATACACTGCTTCTTCCCTTTGGGGAGTTTAATAATAATATTCTTCACATTTTCCTCCTCCCTCCATAAATTATTCACATGCCCTCCAAGTTATCACCTTTGAGGCTGGGAGCTTTAAGAGAGGAGGGAGAGGCCTATATAAGCAAAAGCCCAAGACTTGCACCCTTCATCTCTTCACACATCTCCCCCTCTCTTTTAACCTTTTGCCTTTGTTCTCTCTCCTCTCTCTCCTCTCTGACAAAAGAACCGACATGGGCATAGCAGGCACCTTGGAGTTTCTCTCTGATTTGCTAGGCAGCAGCGTGCACAGGCACAGGAAGAGGAAGCAGCTGCAGACAGTGGAGCTCAAGGTCAGGATGGACTGCGATGGCTGTGAGCTCAAAGTGAAGAACACTCTCTCCTCCATGAGAGGTTTGCTGCTTCATCTCAAAGTCAGAATACTTAGTTTATTATGTATGTCTATGCATGATTATTTTTAATTTGCAGGAGTGAAGAAGGTGGAGGTGAACAGAAAGCAGCAGAAGGTGACTGTGACTGGGTATGTGGAGCCCAACAGGGTCCTGAAGAGGGCACAATCAACAGGGAAGAAGGCTGAGATTTGGCCATATGTGCCCTACAACTTGGTGGCTCACCCTTACGTTGCAGGGGCCTACGACAAGAGGGCACCCCCTGGGTATGTGAGGAACGTGGAGGCCTTCACAATCCCAAGCCAGGCTTACAACAAGCAAGAAGACCAGCTCACCAACATGTTCAGTGATGACAACCCCAATGCCTGCTCTGTTATGTGAAATGGACAAATGGTGGAGACTTTTGGGGGGGGTGAGGATATCATCCCATTGGTCTCACGCAAGGGAACACCAATGAGGAAAGAAACAGGGCTTGGGGTTTTGCCAGTGTTAAAAAAAATATGAAAGAAAAAGTACATGTTTTGATGGTTTCATGTAATGTACTGAACCTGAATAGATCTAGGGATGGGAAGAGTTGCAGTGTTGCAGAGAGTAACATGGGCTGTGTCTTTTCTTTTCTTTTTCTTTTTTCTTTTGGTAGTTTAGTTTGTTGAAGAGGCTTGAAGGCTTGTTTTGTTTCGGTTAATAAAATTGTGTTAGTTTCCTCTTGATATTAGTTCCTCATACGAGCTTGTTTGCATAATATAACTGGAACAACTATAAATTAATATAGTGTTTTTAGCATATTCGTCCCTTAAATCTTGCGTATTTTGATATCTGTCCCTCAAATCTTCATATTTGCCCTCAAGTCGCTCAAAAGTTAGTATTTAACCTTAATAGTCCATCTCACTAACTACATGTTAAAATTACTAACTTTTGAGCGAACTTGAGGGCAAACATGGCGACAGATATCAAAACACGCAAGATTTAAGGTACAAATATGCTAAAAACTCATTAATATATGAATACAAGCCTGACTTAAGTCTTAAGTAGTGATTTAAAAACAGTAATAGTATATTTTAATAGGATTGGGTGTCCAGAACAATCTCACTACATGGACAATATTGTTATTAAAAAAAACTTCACTCATTGTGGTGTCTCTGTGGTCTGTTCCAACTGCTCACATGTCTGGATACAAATCTATGCAAGCTCACAGGAACCGAGGAACAAAAAGATAAAGGCAAAGGCTGTCTCCAGATATAAACACAAGAATAGAAGGGTAGCTTATATATTAAACTAATGGGCTTTGTAGAGACCAGAGAAACAGAGAACATCAAAAGATGGTCTTTTGATGTTTTCTATCTGGGCTGCTGGCTTAATTTATTCATGACCAATGCCAGCTAGGTGAATCCTTAGCTCATCATGAAAGGCTTCTTTCATTATGTTTGACGTCAATAGGTTGCTTACAAGGGATGGAAAACATAATAATAGATAGATAGCATGGTGGTTTTGATTAATTTATCAACTGTGAAAGAGTAACATGAAGTGAATGCAACATAGATAATCTCTAGATAGTTATGTTTGGAGCTCAGCGGAAGCGCCAAACCAAAATAAGAGTTTTGGGTCAAAACATATTTAACCATATACATGAGAGATGCACCAACAAGATCAAATGTCAAAATCATGATTAAGTGACTCATACAAGATAAATATCACGCTGACCTACCCTTGATCTAGACCTGATTTGCCAACAAGCATGCTCTAAAATTTGGCTTTCCATATACCCACATAAAGAAAGCTGGTGATGTGTGATTCGAGCCTAACTGGCTTTTTGAGAAATTATATGCACAATCAGTGACTTAATGGCAGTTTTGTAAAAGATCAAATGATAGACTGAAGAAAGACAACATCAACAGAAACAGATTCATCTATCCATCCCTTGTTATATTTATTCACTTTAATGAAAACAACGATTCAAATAGTGTCATTCTTATGCAGATTGGATCTCATGATAAGCCGGTTATATTCAAGAATGTGAGTGCATATTATACATATTGCATCGAAAATTGAAGAGATTAACTTGCATGTGTAGCTTCCATATACATGGTATCGGAATCTAGGATATGAAGACATAAGATGAGGAGCGTAGCTCGTCCATTGCCTCCAGTTGTCACCCTGCATCTTAATCTTACTCAGATTTAATGTTTCTGTTAAATGAAAATGGCTGCAAATTTCATGCAGCATTGAGGTGCAGTGTTTGATTTTTACCATCCATCCATTTTGTAGCTCTGATCTAACTGATAGTATGTAGAAAGTTTCAAACTGAATGAGAACATTAATCACAATGTTGTTCTCGGAGAAGAAAAGAGAGGATACTCACTAATACATTTTCGTTACTGCCTTTTCAATCACCCGGCTTTATGATTTCATGATGCATGCGCTCTATTCACTTGTAAACTCCAACGAAAAGAATGTCATACAGCAGAGTTGCATTGCCGGGAATGTTGCAATCACCTGTGAAAAAGCCCATCTCCACCTATTAGTTTCAAGCCTTATTGCTAAGGCATCAATGTCTTAATTTTGCACATTACTGAAATTTCCCGCCCCGGTGGGGGGGGGGGACAAAGGGGAGGGTTCATTGGTGGGGTGGGGTGGATCTTTTCTAGGTCCGAAAGCAGAAAATAAAGGCATCGAAGTAAACAACGAGTAATTATAAGAAAAGTGCTCAAATTATTAATGTGACAATAAGACAATGATATGACAAAATAATGTATTTAGTTATTAACTACATTTGTAGTTAGCGTAACTCCAAGATGGTTAGAGTAACTACATGGGTAGTTGTCATAACTCCATGATGCTTGGAGTTATAAAAGGGGACTCTTGCACCCACGCAAAGACTCAAGGCTTGTATTTTCTTTCCATCATTCTTTCAAGAGAGTGTGGAGTGGGCAAGAAAGAATAGCAAAAGAGTTTATAGTATTTTAGTATAATTTACGTGTAATGGAAGAATGTATGTTTCTAATCGATTCCACCTTTTAAAATATGATCCTAATTGATTCTAACTTGTAATTAGCATGTGTACAAGTTTTAAAATGTGATGATAATGCTTTTAAGTTTCTAACAATACAAGTTTCAATTCTTAAAGTTTCTACCAATTGGTATCAGAGCTATTTTCAAAATCTCATTTGCATATTAAATTATATAAAATTTTCAAATGATAGAATCATTTTTTGGTTTGAAATTGATTGCATTTATATCAATTGCCCACTGATTTCAGTTTTTGATAAATTGTTTATGAGTTCATGATATGCAATACATTAAGAAAATTTTCAAGGGATTGGCTTTATAAGAAATACGGAATTATACATGCTTTACTTTATATGGAATTGGCTTTAATGTTATACTCTATAGAGATTAGCTTCCTTATAAAGACAATCTACTCTATATGAGATTAGCGTTAATGCTCTACTATATAAAGATTGGCTTTCTTATAAATTTGCTCTACTCTATATGAGATTGACTTTACTGCTCTACTTTATAGAGATTGGCTTATATCTCCCATATTTCATAATTAGATGTAAATGTTAATATTCCTTTTGAGATTATTTTATGAACTGTTACAATTATAAAACGTCCACAACATCTATAAGGTAAGTAATAGATACATTAAGAATCTCTTTATTACATATTTGGCATCTAATATTGCAATGAATTTATGTAAATTTCTATTCCACATACATGAAATTAGTTATTTATATGAATTAATTGGGTTGAGAATACATATTAGATTTTAGTGAAAGGAATTTCTTATAACCTCAGGCATAGAATTATCATCGAAATATGTTAGTCTTAACTAAAGATAAAGTAATGAATCTATGAATTTTGGACCTCTACCCACAAGAAGGTTATATGTCATTACTTTAATATACGGTTGTATTCGTAGTACTAATTATTTTTGTTTCATATGAATGCAGTTATTTCTGTTCCGGTAGTTAACAATGTTCCTTTACTAAGGCGATAATTATTTGGATTGGAAGGACAAAATTCTACTATAATTGGGATGCTTAGATCTAGACTTCTCTCTCCATAAAGAATGTACTCCAACTCCTACGAAGATTACAGATTCAAGTATCAAAGCTGAATTTGAAAAATGGGAGCGTGCAAATCGTCTCAGTATGATGCTTATGAAATCATATATCCGCATGAATATTAAGGGATCAATTCCTGAATTTGATAAGGTGAAAGATTACTTAAAGGCAATCGTGAAGCAATTTGTCATCTGTGATAAGGCTTTAGCAACTATCTTTATTCAGAAACTCACAAATAGAAAGTATGATGCTCGTAAAGGTGTGCACATGCATATTATGTAGTTAATGGATATTGCTTCCCGATTTAAATATCTAAAAGTTGAGATGTCTGAATCATTTCTAGTGTATTTTATACTTTTTTCACTCATATAGAGTATGGACCTTTCAAGATCTCTTACAATATACACAAAGAGAATTGGTCTTAAAATGAACTTCTTACTGTGTGTTAAAGAAGAAGAAAGGATTAAATATGAAAATATAGAAAGTGCTAATATAACAATTCATGATAAGAAAAATGCATTTAAAGGCAAACGAGTGGTTGGTTTGTCCAAGGAAAACAACCTATGAAGATAAAAGGCAAGGGTCCAACGTGTTTCTTCTGCAAAAGAGATGACAAGTAAAGAAGGATTGCCTGAAATATAAGAAATGGCTGGAAAAGCAAGGTAATCTCATTTCATATATTAGTTATAAATCTAATTTTAGTCATGTCCTTAATAATATATAATGGATTGAATCTGATTCTTCAATTCATGTTGCTAATACCATGCAAGGGATTCGAACCCAACGGAGGCCGACATGAAGTTAGTCTGGTATTTATTGAGGAAATGGGATGTGGTCACTTGTATAGGCCGTTTAAATATATTGACTTGTTTTAAAATTTGGCTATGCAATTGATTTTAAAAATTGTGATCTATGTACCTTTATTTTCTAAAAATTTGGTTTCTGTATCCAAACTAAGTATTTGTGGTTATATAGTTGATTTTAATATCAATGGATTTCTCATATATAAAGATGATGTATGTGTTGGTTCTAGAATATTATCTGAAAACCTTTACAAACATTAAACTTGATTTGGATACAAATTTTGTAAATAATCTCAACAAAAAATTTACTTTCAGGAACATTGGAAACTTGAGCATGAGTTGCTCCCATGGACCCTTCTGACTTGGATTGTTATTTGTCCATCCATGTACATAGATCATGTAGGCTAATGAATGAGAACAAACAGTTCTGGTAACAGTTCTTAATGACCATAGGTATGCAATAAGCATGTTTGCATATGTGCACATAAAGACGGATACTCTTAAAAAATAGTCCCACATTGAAAAAATAGAAAACGTGGATAATATAAATTGAAATTAGGCCTCTACGTAGGCTGTTAGGTTAGACAAAATCATCCCATATTAGATAAAATAGAAAATAAATAAAGAACATAGATTGAATGTTGAGCCATTACCTAATAGCTTAAGCTTTGGATTATAATTTCTAGTGAAAATTATGTCCTCAACTATTTTATCAGACATGGTGCATCTCGATTCTTATTCTAAATCTAACAAATACCATGTAAGGGTATGAAACTATGAATAACTTCAGAGAAAATGGAATATGAAATTGCAAGTAAAAAAAGTCAGCTCTAACCAAGAAAATGGACATATTGAATTGTAAGTAAAAGTCGGCTCTGACCATAAATTGAGTGATTGGTAAATTCTAAAGCTCATATAGGAGAATTTGCTATTTAACTATTGCTATTGATTAAATTCTGGCAATTGTACAGTAAAATTTCAGATGAAGCTGGAGAATATTATGGGAAGAACCATGAACCGCGCGATATGAAGTATCTAGGGTCTATTAGTCATTTCGTGAGAATTGTCAGAAACAAAAGTTGAGGTCTGTATTCATCCACATCAAAACATAATGAATAGCAAAAACACTTCAACATTGGAAGCTACTGGGTAGATGATGCACTTGAATTTGATGATCAACTTATTACCTTGAAAGCAACCTGCTGGCTCAGGTCCATAAGCTAACAATGGAGGAATCATAAGCTTACGCTTACCTCCTGCAAGTGTTGCAAAAGAACAGAGCTTTTGTCAGAAAGCAACATGAACATGCAACAGCATAATTTAGAAAATCTCAAGCTATCCTTGGTGCAATATTACCAACAAGCATTGGAGGTACACCACCACCACCTAAAATTCCCTGATCCAATCCTGGTAAAACCTGTTAAGACAACAACATGAAAAACATTGGAAACTAAGAGTTTGCATGGTGTCATATTGGAATCAGGCGCATGTAATCATTTATAAACACCATTCTGCATTATAACTTTTCGCTCCAGTTTATTGGCTTCACTCCGGTTTAGCTGGAGTTGTAACTTGCTTGCAGTTACTCATGAGCTTGTTCAAGATCTGGTTAACTGATACGAACTAGGGTTTCGTATCAATTAATTTCAGAATTTAAAAGTGGAAAAATATAAAAAGAGGATTTTTGGATCTTATAAATTGCGAAGAACTAAGAAAAAGATTGATAAATGAGTCTCTTTCGAGAGGAGACTCGCTCTCCTAGCTTTGTTGCACGGAACAAAGCCTAAAACCTTCACAAGAGATGCCTACAATTGTTCTTCACAAAATAAGCATAAAGAAAATAAAAGACGGCTATCCCTAATAAATAGAAAATAGGGGTTTTACTAATCTAGTCTGAAAAGACTAGAATACTCCTAGATAACTAAATCACCAAAGCCTAAGCATCAAGTGGGACCCAGGTGCGGCTTGCGGCTTGTGGGACGACGGATAGGGTGCGTCCGCATCAATACCTCCCCCTAAAAGAGCCACCTTGTCCTCAAGGTAGAGATCTGGCTTGGAAGGCCCTCGAGGGAAAACAGAGGCTAGGGTCACCTGTCAGAACCACCGTGCGACCCCACTCCTGGAATTCCATCCTAAGCTGCTTCCAATTCATCTTCACCTCGCCCAACCCCCTCAGCCACTGCACGCCCAAAATCACATCGATATTGTCCAACTCTAGGGGCAAGAAGTCCTCCATGATCTGCACCCCTTGTAAAGTCAGACTCAGCCCCTTGCACATCCCACTGCTCTCCTCCCTCCTCCATGTCCCTGAGAGGACCGTAAACGTCTCCAAGGTGCTCACCTGTAACATATGACGATCCACCAAATGTCGAGAGATGAAGTTGTGGGTAGCCCCACTGTCTATGAGTACCGTCACCGGCGCGTCGTCCAATCGTCCTACCAACTTCATGGTATGGTTCGTGGTCACCCCTACCAAGGAGTTCAGGGACACCTCTGCTACATCCAGATATGCGTGCTCAACCTCGCTCTCTTCCGTCATCACTGGCTCCCCACAATCTGCATACTCCCCCTCGTCCGGTTCTAGCACAATCTGCATCAGCTTGCTCGCACATCGATGACCGGGACTAAACTTCTCATCACATCTGAAACAGAGGCCTGCAGCACGCCTCGCCCTCATATCAGCCTCAGTCATCCGTTTACCAGGGATCACTGGTCGGGTTTCCTCTCTCTTCATTTCCGTGTCCACTGGTGCTACTGTAACCCCCGGAAGTGGGGCCGGTGCTGTCTGACTACGCTGGCCCTGGGCTCCCCAAGTCCCCCGAATGCGTCTCTCCTCTGCATGCTTCTCCTCCGCCTTGTGGGCCAGGTGAAGGACATCCTCCAGTGTCCCCGGACTCTGCATCCTCAGCTCCGCTCGTATAGAGGGCTTCAGCCCCTTCATGAAATTCCCAATCATCACCTCGTCGGTCACCCCCTTCACCCTACTATTCAGCATCTCGAACTTCTCCACATAATCCCTGACCGTCCTCTCCTGTCTCAGAGCAGATAACTGCTCGTAGAAATCTCCCCCTGGAGTCTCCTGGAACCGGTCTAGTATCAGTGCGGACAGCTCCTCCCAAGTGCGAAAGGGGGTCCGCGCCACCTTCCATCTGTAACAGGCCAACGCCTTGCCCTCGAAGTAGATTCCGATGGCCCTCAAAACCTCCTCCTCCGTCAACCGCATCACCTGGAAGTAACGCTCCACCCGGTAGATCCACCCATCCGGATCCGTGCCGTCAAAAATCGGCATCTTCAGCTTCATAAGGCGGCGATCTGCATTGATGTCCCCTTGAGGTCCCCCTGAGGTCCCCCATCTCTACCGCGGTCACCACCACGGCCGAATCCTCCGCCGACTGCCTCAACTGGTCCTCCCCCGTCAACCCCGTACAACTCCTCAGGCCACCCGGGTCGCTCCCATGCCTCAGGCTGGTAATAGTACCCCGGAAACTCCTGTTGTCGTGCCATCACGGGTCCTCATGCTCCTCTGGGCTGCTGTACCGGTGCTGTCCGTCCTCCAAAATAGCCCCCGGGCTTTGTCCCCGCTCCGGAAAGCCATCAAAGGCCTGGCTGGGATCCACCTGTGGCCTCATTACCTGTGGATGAGCATCTGGTCTCCAAAATTGGGCTACTGGAGCCCCAATCGTCGTGTCTCGGGCCCATCCGCCTCCATCTTGCCCCCATGGGGCTGTCTGCGCTGTCGTGGGCCCCCGGAAGGTAGTTGGCGTCGACGCGGGCCCCCAGGGGGCTGCCTGCACCTCGGCAGGCCCCCAGTAGTTGACTGCAAGCCTGTTTGGGCCTGCTGGGACAGCGGCAGGCCTGAACGGGCCTGTCGAAGTCGCAGCAGGCCCTTTCGGGCCTGCAGCTGCTGCGGCAGGCCCAGTTGGGCGTGTCGCTTGTTGCGCAGGCCCGACAGGGCCTGCAGATGTTTCTGCAGGCCCTAAAGGGCCTGCTGCTCTTTCCGCAGGCCCAAAAGGGCATGCTGCTACAGCCGCAGGCCCTGATGGGCCTGCTGTTCCAGCCGCAGGCCCAGGAGGGCCTGTCGGCTGATTCCAGGGCACGCCGGGCCCTCTAGGGTTCGCAGCGAATGTGTTTTGCTCCAAATTTGTTGTCGTAGCCGTCGCCCCCTCTGGTTGCTCCCAGTTTGCCGATTCAAGTGTAGATTCTCCTTGGTTTTCTCCCCCTTGAATCCTCTTACCCCGATCTCCTCCTCTCTCCATTGTTAAGGCTTGGAGCATAGCTTTTATCTCTGGAATTGACGATGTGGCCTCCCTTAAAAATTTCAGATCTGAAGTTGCCTCCTTTAACCCTTGGATGTCCCGTGACGTTTGCGCGGCTTCCCTTCGCATGCCCCGAAGCTCGGTTTGGATGTCCTCTTGCGAATGGACGTGATCCTTGATGGATTCTCCTAGGGTTTTCTTCAATCCCTCGATCTCCCGGTTGAACTCTTCTCGAAGCCCTTATACCTTCTCATCTACGCCATCCGCCTTTGACCTCGTGCTCGTCGCCATTGGATCTCAATGCTCTGATACCAATTTGATACGAACTAGGGTTTCGTATCAATTAATTTCAGAATTTAAAGGTGGAAAAATATAAAAAGAGGATTTTTGGATCTTATAAATTGCGAAGAACTAAGAAAAAGATTGATAAATGAGTCTCTTTCGAGAGGAGACTCGCTCTCCTAGCTTTGTTGTACGGAACAAAGCCTAAAACCTTCACAAAAGATGCCTACAATTGTTCTTCACAAAATAAGCATAAAGAAAATAAAAGACGGCTAGCCCTAATAAATAGAAAATATGGGATTTGCTAATCTAGTCTGAAAAGACTAAAATACCCCTAGATAACTAAATCGCCAAAGCCTAAGCATCAAGTGGGACCCGGGTGCGGCTTGCGGCAAGCGGGACGGCGGCTAGGGTGCGTCAGCATCATTAACATACTTCTGAGAGATGAATATCCTTTTCTCGGACTGTGACACCTTCACGTCGAGAAATTAGGACATTTCTCCAATGTCCACATCTCAAATTACTTGGTTATCGTCTTCATGAATTCTTCAAATATCTAAGGGTTGTCTCCAGTAAAAAGCATGGCATCTACGTATAGACGCACAATCAAGATTCAAGATATCTTCACCCTTCTGCTCTAAAACATTAGCTCTAGAGTTTGATGCCGCAGAGACAAAAAAATGGCATCATAGGGTCTCCTCCGTCCCCATCTTATTTGAGTCCAAGTTAAAATTAGGTTTCCATTGTGTACTTTCTTATAAATGAGTTCGTATTGAGTATTTGGTATAAGAGTTTTTGGTCTAGTATAAACTATAAAGAAGTGGTCTTGGCTTCAATTGTGTCTTGAATTTGTGGAATTTGTGTGAATTTATTGTGGTGACTTTGAGATATATTTTTTGAGAGTTTTGTGCACACTTTTTTGGAAATTTGGTTTTGTGAGTGATGAAATAAAATCAGTGAACTTGTTTCTACAAAATTTTGTACTCTATTTTATTTAGCAAATTTCTCTTTGTCATAACAAAAACACCATAGCATAGCATATTATCCGCAAGATGGATTTTGAAAATGTATGTGCATGTGCATGCACACGGTATAATACAATACAATACAAATTTTACAAATCGACGTGACACATTGAAATATAACTGACAACAAACATCCTTTTAGGTGGTAATGAAATTCACACTCACTTAGTATCAGTTTATCATGCCATATAGGCATGATAACTATATGAACACTATGAAGCATCTAACTGTTTCTGCCTTTTTATATTTTGATAATATTTACATTTTAACTCTGTTTTCATATCTACATAATTGGCATGCTTAACATGATGCCTAGAGGGAGATGGCAGCTAGTTTCATGCACTGCATCATCAAGGATTCACATGTAAGATTTTCATTTTTCTGATGATAAAAATGTTGAATTATAATGAAAATACACAAATAGAGGACAAACCGAACATCTTCACTGAGAATCTACCTTTCCCAATCCAATGCGCAAAGTAAGCGGCCTCCCACGCTTATAGCTGCTATCAAATACTCTTCCATCAGCAAATCTAGCAGTATAATGAATCTGTGGAGGGGGCACAGAATGCCCGTGAATATCAATGCAATTAAAAAATTAACAAATTACAATCACCTTTTTAATAGCTAGTTACTCAGTGCGATAAACATGTGATTCGAGATATAACAACACATTTATTTCAAAATTTTAGAGTTAAAAAGTAAACACAAAGGAATTTGGATAAAGAATGTCATTCACCATTGTAGATTCTTTTTTCAGTTCCGTCTTATACTAGTTGGTATTCATATTTAAAAGCTAACTTGCGATAAACATAATAATTTAACATGCCTAACCTCTTTGAAAAATAACCAAAAAATCAAATTTGGCATTTTTATCAACTGATCTATAAAACTAAGCACTAACTTTAATAGAATAATATATATTGTTAGAATTAGAACATGAATCGGGAAGGGCACATTTAGTTAAATCGATGAAGACAAAATCTTGGTTGAGACACTCTAACCCAAATACCTAAGTTGTTAGTAGAGACCCAATTGCAATTTTATGTAGCTCACTTCCTTCTAGTATTTCTGATGTGAGACTATTTTCCTAAAAGTTCTCCCGCAAACTAAAGATGGATTTGGCTTTGAGCTTGGAAGCCAAATCCAAGAACAACAACCAGCTAGATAAGAGAAGAGCCTAGAATCTAATACAACAATAGAATTTGAATGGGAATCGGGGATTCCAAGTTTAGTCAAACCGATGAGGACATAATCTTGGTTAGGACAGCACAAGTTTATGACCTCACCAGTCTAACTCATCATGGGGCAAGTGCTCCTGTTCTTTCATGGTAACAGAGCCTTCTTTCCCATTTGCATCATCTCATCTGCGGCAATGCAATTACATTCGATGTAGATATTTCTCTCATATTACATTCTTACATATATCATCCTTACACATTGATCACCTGTTCTTATAAAATGTTATCCTATTTGTTGGACTATAAAAATATATCCCTCAACCTTCACAACACCTTCAAAGTTTTAGTGTAGGGGCAAGTACTATGCGATGGTAATGATGATCAAGTTCTGATTAGTTAAGTTTAGTTGGATTTTATTATGATTTTATTATGATTTTCAGTTAGGATTTTATTGATTTTTCTGTTAGGATTTTTAGTTAGAATTTTAGTTAAGATTTTATTTGTTTTTATTTGTTCTTATCTATTAAGATTTTATTTGTTTTTAGTTATTTGGTTGTAAGCCTATATAAAGGCCATTAGACTTATTATTTTAATCAATCAACGAATAAATGAAAAGAGAATTTCTCAAAACCTGTGAAAGGTTCCACTCTCACCTTGGTGCGAAGCCTCGGGAACCAGTGGTGCGAATCCAAGAAATTCCCAATTATTTAGTTCTTACCCAAATTTTCCAAATCTTTCCCAAATCATCCACCGAACCCCTAAAATCCTCCACCAAATCCCTAGATCCAATTACGTCCTACATCAACTTGGTATCAGAGCCGAACGAATCCTTTCTTTTCCTGAAAATCTTCCCCCAATTTTCCAAAAAAATCAAAACCATGACCATACTCTTCAAATCAGTCGCCTCCACAAAAACAAAAAACCTAGTTTTTTTCACGCTGCTACAGTACCTACAATGTGCCTGCTATAGTATTTCATGCCTGCTACATTAACGCTACAGTATTTTCTATTTTCTGTCTGCTACAGTATCGCAACAGTAACAGCCAATCATTTTTTAGCAATTTTCGCAGGAATTTCTGTGCAACTTTTGTATTTTGACGATTCCGGGTCCGTTTGAAGCCAGAATTCAGTGCCATTTGCGGCAGTGGATAGTTGACTCAGTCGACTACGCATAAGTACCATCTATACAAGCAAATATTTTTTAAATTATGGGATATAACCGTGATTACTACGATGATTATACTCCCCGAACAAATTTTGAGCTTGAGACGTGGAGACAATTACTAATCTTTTATGACTTCAAGGATAAATTCGGATATGATGATTGGAAGTACTATCTAGAAAAGTTCCTTTCCCATTTTGATTTATCTAATAATGCAAAATATAAGTATGCATATCTCAAGCTAGGTGGAGAAGCGCTATCTTGGTGCTTGAGTCTTCGAGTTCCTTATCATCGATGATCAACATTCAAATATGCTCTTCGATGTCGATATTCTTTCAAGCATCGACGCATTCCCCAGGCATTCCAGCAATCCTCAAGCTCGAAAGTAAGAGAGGATCCTATAGAGCTGATACGTGAGATACACGACGTTCTTCTTCAAGCATAGAAACTTAAGCCAGAGCCCACGACAAAGGTTAATCCAAGTCTTGAGGCAGAGCCTGATCCCGGTCCAGAGATTGAGACACAGTTAGGGCATGAGTCTGACTTGGAGTCTGAGGCATGCAAGAGCATGAACCAGAACCTGAGTTAGAGCATGAACCAGAGATTGACCCAGTATACAGTTTGAGCCGAAACCATCTGTGGAGCATGCGTCCAAGTTGCTTCTAGAAGCACCATTGGATCCAATTGAGCACATTGAGTTCGTGATCCTAGATTCCCATCTCCCAACTAACAGACAGATGCTGAATATTTTTCTAGCTTTCGTGAATTGGAAGAAATTATCAGAGGACGTGCTTCGACCAATCTACATCATGATACACTTTAGAGTTCGTGGACGCGTCCTCTCCAACTGTCGAGAACTACTAATTTCTGTGCAGATGTGCTACTTCTGCCTTCCTTCACCAGGAGGTGAAGTTCTCAAGCGGAGGAGAATAATGATGATCAAATTCTGATTAGTTAAGTTTAGTTGGATTTTATTATGATTTTCAGTTAGGATTTTATTGATTTTTCTGTTAGGATTTTTAGTTAGAATTTTAGTTAAGATTTTATTTGTTTTTATTTGTTCTTATCTATTAGGATTTTATTTGTTTTTAGTTATTTGGTTGTAAGCCTATATAAAGGCCACAAGACTTCTTATTTTAATCAATCAACGAATAAATGAAAAGAGAATTTCTCAAAACATGTGAAAGGTTCCACTCTCTCCTTGGTGCGAAGCCTCGGAAACCATTGGTGCGAATCCATGAAATCCCCAATTATCCAGTTCTTCCCCAAATTTCCCAAATCTTTCCCAAATCATCCACCGAAACCCTAAAATCCTCCACCAAATCCCTAGATCCAATTACGTCCTACGTCAGATGGTATCAGAGCAATCCAGTTCAATTCGAGTTTAAGACGTACTCATATCATCCTACTATACCTCCAACCGACAATGCATGAAAAAAACAATCCCGATCAATAACCCACCATCAACAAGTGCTAACCAACCCATTTGAGCAACTCACATACCCTAATAACAAAATGATGCAAATCACTGGAACAACTGAAATAAAATCTCAAAAGCTGGGGAAAAAAGGCGAAAAATACTCACATTGATGAGTTCACCAAATGGGGGCTGAACTCCAGTCCCAACAGCCACATCACAATATCCTAGCCCAGACTTTACGAAATTCATATCGCACAGAGGCTCCCCAACTGTGGCATAATACTCGATTCTCGTCGCCTTAGCATCAGAGATCACAATGGATGATGCTAAAATCCCAACACCCATCTCAAATATCTTCCTCCTATTCAAAGAAATCGACTCAAATGGGGAGGAATTTGATGATGATGTAGAAGTTGAGGCCTCATTCTCTGAAGAGAATCTAATGGGCTTTGTGGGTTTGGAGAGAGAAGGAAGATGACGAGGCTTGCTGGGGATTTTGGGAATGGATAGAGGGGAAGTGGTCGCCATTGGTGTTTGTTTGGAGCTCTCTATCTTCCAGGTTTTGTGGGCTTTTGTGGTGTTCAAATTTGGGATTAAAAAAAGAAAGTGTTTTAAATTATTATTATTTTTTGACCTTCTGTTCTTGGAAATTGCAAATTTGCTTCCAACCTTTTTCTGAGTTCACATACCACTTATATAACGGGTTGCCATTAAAAATATTTTGTTGTGTTCACGTACCATTCCTGTTTCGTGTCGTCGTCTCCTTTCTCCATCGCAGCCGCCGAGGATCCCTCTCTGCCATTGCCTCCATTCGTCGAGGAGAAGGGGACCGCCATCGTCGTCGTCGGCTCACGTCCCCTCCTCCACCGGATTCTCGATGGGCGACAACGAGTGCCAGCATCGGCATATCGACGGCACCGGCAGCGAGGCGTCCCGGTGTCAAGGAGCGTCCCATCATCATGGTGCTCGTCGTCGTCGCCGCTTGATCCGCAGCACGTGCGAAGCGACAGCTTCCAGCAGTGGAAGAAGCAGATGCAGCGAGCGTGGAAGTGGGAGCCGCGGTCGAGGGCAGGAATGTGGACAATGGAACGAGAGCAGCAATAGTTCTTGTATGGCAAACTTGCAGGGCCGGTTCAAGCATAAATGAGGCCTAAAGCGAATCAAAAATACGAGGCCTAAGTAATAAAGCAAAACCATCTCATCCCCAAGAGTTGCCAGTATCATCCCATCCCCAAAAATTAACACTAAAATTAACAATTAACACTAAAATTACCAAATCATCTCATCCCCAAAAAATCATCCCCAGGGCCTAAGTTTACTGTTAACAATTAACAATTAACACTAAAATTAAGCTCATACCTTTAAGGAAAAAAACCCCCAAATTGGATTGCCCGTCGCCGATCGGAACTCGGAAGATGAGATGGATCGGCTCGCATTCGCCTCTACGAATCGCCTGAATCCGGATCGACGGACGACGGTCCGGTCGGAGTCGGAGAGCGGTAGCAGCACTTCGGCTGGCTGCAGCGATGGGCTCGCTCGGTGATTCGGTCGGACTTCAGAGCGCAGAGTCTGAGAGAAAGAGAGAGAGAGAGAGAGAGAGAGAGAGAGAGAGAGAGAGATGAACGGGCGGCGCAGTGAATCGGTGGAACCGTGGAGGCTCTTAGGGGGTTTCCCAGAGAAATAAGTTCTCAAATTTCAAGAGTGAAACTGTGTCTGTGAACGGGCACAGCGCAGACTTGAGTCTTGATATTTGTTTTCAAGTGAGGCCTCTCAAGACTCAAGCTGGGATGTTTAATTCGAAGCGGGCCTTCTGAGTTGGGCTTTCAGCCTTTCAAAATTGGAAATTTTAGGCTGGAGAAAAGAAAATTTGAGGCCTCTCAAATTTAGAGGCCTAAAGCACGGGCTTGACTTGCCTTATGCTAAAACCGGCCCTGCAAACTTGTAAATAAGTGGTCTGTGAACTCAACAAAATATGTTTGCTGGCAAACCTGTAAATAAGGGTTCTATGAACTTGGCAAAAGGATCTGTGCAAATAGCAATTCCATGTTTTCTTTTATTTTTATTATTTTATAAAGTTTGGGCTGCTTTATTATGTTGCTCTTTGAGAGAATGTTAGTTAAGGGCTTGTTCAGTAGTGTTTATTTGGAGGTGAATCTGAGAAATAAACCATGTTTCGACACTATTCACCGTTTCAACCATCAAAATTTCGTTTCTGTTCTTTTGTTTCGACGTGACTGTTGCCGATGTGGAATAGCCAAGAGATCAACGCACAATCCCCGCAGGATTACACGTTGAAATGCAACGCGGGGCCCGCCTCTCCTTCGCTCGCAGAGCTGTGTTTCTTTCTTTCTTTCTTTTTTAATGCGAGACGCGGGCCCGCCTCTCTCGCAGCGTTTCGCTGTATCTCTTTTTTTTTTTCTTTTTTTCATGCGAGACGCTAACACTGTGGGACCCATAAAAAATTCACACCCAACTTTCACAACAATATTCACAACCAAAAAAACACAATAAAGTTGTGTGGGATCAACAAAAAATTCCAACACCCACATTCACAACACACTTTCACCCAAAAAAACACAACACTCACTTTCACCAACACTATTCACAATTTCAACAAACACCCTACTTCGACACAAAAGAACAGGCCCTTGGATATTCTTTTAAAGAGATTGCAGCAATCCTTTTTTGCTGATCATACATGTTCTTTTGTACGTAATGCGTGTTGATGGTGGAAGTAGGAATGTTGGTCAAAGGAGCTGATGATTTGCATGCTAGCAATAGGGTTCATGACAAAAGCTATCTTAACAGTGCAAAGATTAATAGTACGCCCGCAACATCTCTTTCCATTTAACCATGAAGGATGTTGATAAGGCATTTTGCAATTTCAAACCCATTAGATGCGTATTATTACCACAAAGTGCTGAACTTTTCAAATGAATGACAACTTTACACGGGGATTAGTACACGATCTTCAAAATTGTAGGTACATTTATCAGCGCACTCATATCAATTGACATTTATGGTTGGATTTTCTTCACTTGTTGGAGCACACGTGCCACTCTCCTCCTCTGGAATGTGCGAACGGCTTGCGGCGACTTCTACATTCTCCTGTGTGATTATCGGGGTCAGATCATGTGGTGCCATTGGATGCTGCAACGTCCATCCAATAAATTAATCTCAAATGTTTAAATATTTTGAAAACAAATAAAACAGAAATCATAAGTTTAACCATGTGGATACTATGCTACCTATTATTAATATTTGTCAAGAAAACATAATTACCATTTGGCTCCAATTTTTCAAAGGAAAAAAAAAAGCAAAACCTGAATCATTGGAAAAGTAGTCGTTGGGATTAAAGATGTAAGGAGCTCAGTCGATGTGTATGCCTGGTGCCAAGGATCACTCTGATTGCTAATATGGCACGGGTTTATTCTTGGATCCATCTGTAAGCTAGTGCCCGAAGAAATCTGATCATAAATTCCATGATCCCTGGTTATTGCATCGAAATATTACTTTGTTAATTAGAGCTACACTTAGATTTGTACATACACAATATGAAAAAAAAACATATTATGATACACACTATACTTGGCATTGTCTCAATAGGAACAGATATTGACATAACAAAATATATACATGTGATGAGAGATACCTAAGAGGTAGCAAAGAATCGTGAGGAAGAAACATTTGGTGGCTGGCATTGGAAGCTCCATCAGGAATCCATTGGACAACATCACCCCCAAATACACTAGGCATTCCATCTTGAGGGTGTTGAAGGAACATCTGTGGGCATTGCAAACAACAACCCAATGTTTCATTCTTTATTAAAACTAATTTACTCTGTGAACATCATAATAGATTAATCTACCATGCATTAAGAGAAATAAATATGCTTGAATTCTGAAGCAACATGCACCTGTAAGCTGGAGGAGGATGGATCATATGATGATAGATGATTGCTCAACAAGTATTTCTGCATTTAAAATAAAATAAAAGGTGGGATGAGCTAAACCCGGCGGTTGCTATACACACGGACGATATTGCCCGACCATTTAGTTACAAGTTTACAATTCAAAATTTACTGGTTTGCCATTGAATTTTTTCCCCTATTCTGTCCTCCTATCTTCCTCATCCATCCTCTATATCTCCTCCTCCTCTTCCTCCTCTACCTAGCAGTCCCCCGCGCCAGACCCATCGACATCTCCCTTCCTCATCCCCTCCGTAGAAGTGGGGAGGGGAGGATGAAGTGTGGGGAGAGGAGAGATGATTTGTGTGTGGGGGGGTACAAGAAGTTATACAAACGGTATTCGTAAAGTACATAGATGCGATGGTGTTCAAGTCGCCGAGTTCAAAGAGATGGCATTTTACCATTACGTTTAAGTATATTTGAGGGGACGAAGTGAACAAAATATATATGAAATTTATTACTCAGGCCCAATGCAACATATGTGTGAGGGATAGAGTAAGAAAGTCGAAAACAAAAAACAAGTTTTAATTGGATGGGTACGAAAATAAGTTACGAAGATTCAAACCAAATTACTTTAAATAAGCAGCAAATTTTTCCATGCATTTATTAAACACAAAAGCGTTCACATATTAACGAAGATATGAACGAGAAACTGACACTGATTATATCTTTAATTTGAAAAAAAACAAAATTTTAAAAATATAATCATTGGGACTTGCCAAGAACTAATTAATCTTTAAAATTTAAGTGAATGAGAGAAGCGTGTTTAGTAACTTAATATTTCAGGTAAATTAAATTAACCATGACATTTTAGGCAGATTAAATTAAACATTTTAGTTATATATTTTCTAGACGTTTTTCTTTTCTTAATCAAATGCTGACTCCACTGTGCTATAATTAAAAACATGAAAAAATTGGCATAGCTTTAAACGAAAATCTAAAAATTTTGAGGACAAATTTTAATGTTATTTTATCTAAAAATCTAAAAGTTTACTAGAAAATATCCCAAAATTTAATGTTATTTTATCTAAAAATTATCTAAAAGTTTACTAGACAACATCCCAAAATTTAAAGTTATTTTATCTAAAAAATTACCTAAAAGTTTACTTAGACAATAACCCAAGTTTTAATGTTATTTTATCTAAAAATATTAAAGTTCACTAGACAATCCAGCTAAAACCGAAAATGCTGCTATCGAAACCATGACCCCAAAGATTGGGGAGGGAGCGGACAACCACCAGGTCAAAGGGTCATTTGTGTTACTGAAAATGAAATTTCTATACTTAACCGTTCATTACAGTTTGTTGACATATACTTCTATATGTAAATTTTTTTTTTGGAGGGGGGGACTCTGACGTGGGTCCGCCCCTGGATGGGGGGACTGCAACGTGGGTCCGCTCCTGGATGGTGACACTGGGCTGGGATAGTGGTGGATGGTTGTTGGGGTGCAGCGGCAACGACGAAAATGGAGGATGACGAGGAAGAGGATAGTGATAATTTAGAGATACGATAGTGTATGTAGAGTATTAAAAAGATTTTTTAAAAAAATTTGGGTTTGTGTAAAGTGGTATATATGTAGATCAATTTGGTCTGTTTGTATAGAATTACCCACAAACCAAGGATAAATATCAAGATAACAATATGGGAATCATGTAGATCAGTTGTCACCCAATCTACATGATCAAGTGTAAGACATAAAAAGACGGGCCCCACAAAAAGTCCAAGCTCATGTAAGGCTTGTACTTTACAACCCTTTGTGTCTTGACAATTGCTCTATTAGATCAGATGTCACATTCTCAACATCATTCTCTAACAATACATAAAGAGTCTTTCTAATAACATAAAAAATAATAATATAAAGATAACCTTTCTCTCTGTCACACGAGCCAAAGCCTCCATCAAAAGCTTCTCGCTGTTCTCAAGCTCGTCGATCGACGCGAAGCTCATTGGATCAGGCTCGAAATATCTATGCATCGAACCACAAATAGATTTACATTAAAATTGAAATCCTTTTAACAAATTTTTTTAAAAAATAAAAAATTCACACCATCAAATTTACCTAAGGCGTTCTTCAGATATTTGTAACTGGTGTTGATACATGTTGATCTCTTGCTGAAGCTCCTGGGGGAAAATGCGAATAAATAAAAAAAATTGTACGAAAAATGACAATTTACAGCAGTAGAAGGAATAACTTAATTTACCTCTGCATGAGAATCAACCGCTCCAGGACTGGCTCAAATGAAAGAAAAAAGATTAGAAGGGGCCGAGAGAAAATACATTATTTTTAGGGGGTGCTCTTGTTGAAAATTACCATATGCGGTTTAAACTAAATTTACGTACTTGGCCAATTGGGTAGCCATGTCATTATCGCACTTGATCTTTTTAAGCGTCCTGATCAAATACTGCATGATTTTTCATGGGCAACAAACAACATAAGCTCTAGAGAGATGAAGAGATGAGAGCGAACAAATAAATTTTCTCACCTCCCTGTTTTGAAATATCCTGCACCAAAAAAAAAAGAAAAAAAATTTTAAAAAAATTAAAAAATAAAAACAATTGAAAATTGAAAATTGAAAATTAATGTGAACGCACCCGCCCCTGTCATTCTCAGGGAGATTAATGTATCGGGCGAGCACATCCTCGATCCTGTTCAGATGAACAATATGAATAAATGTCATGAATTTGTGACTGTAATGAAAATGGGCCGGGTGCATGCATGCATGCATGCATGCATGAACCTGCGACGGCCGGAGAAATGGCTGAGGCGGTCGGAGGGGGAGAACATGATGAGGGCAATGTCGATGTCGCAGAGGACCGACAGCTCGTAGGCCTTCTTGATGAGCCCATTCCTTCGTTTCGAGAACGTCACCTGCCTGTTTGTGTTGTTCTCTATCCTCTTTATTTGCAGCTTGACCCTTCCCATAAGCACCGACGCAAACAAATTATTACTGTTTTTATTATAAGAATAAGATTTTGTGTAAAAGAATTTTGAAGGAGAAATAAAGGAAAGAAAAATTTGAGGGAAAGAGACAGGGTTGAGCAGAATGGACGCGAGGGGAGAGAGGAGAGAGGGCGAAGGGGAGAGATTTTAGAAGCCCTTGCGAAGCGGGTTGGATTTGGTCCGGATCTTGCAGGGGATGGATTTTAAGCTTGCCGCGTGTCGGTTCTCGGGAGCAGCCGGTTCCTCCTCCCATCCACAGGGACAGGACGTGCCTAAACCTGCCACGTGTAGCGGTCGCAAACGGGTTGAGCATAATCGGATCCGACCCGTTAATCACACCCAATTGATGCTGGAAAAGGCCAGTTTCTAAGAATTCAAGTTTCCAACAAGTTGATGCCACAGCTTATTTGGATAATAGTCCAAAATCCTACCTGTTGAAATTAGATGACCATGCATGTAGCTTAAAGATCCACCCCGTTGAAGTTTGCTTACATCATTTGGATGTCGTAGTTCTTGTAGTCGTACGTCTCCGGAGGTGGCTTTTGGTCGAACGCGTGGTGCAGTTTCTGCTTGATGGCCACCAAGTACGGGGTCTGAGGCAACGTGAATGACACGTTGTTGAGGGCCCAACGGATGTGGCCGTCGACCTTGTTCTGCGTGTTCAGCAGGATGATCACGCGGTCGGAGGTGGCCGGAGGACGCTCGACGTAGTCGGGGTGCGATCGGACGGCCGTGCTTTGCTCCACCCGCGCTCTGGTGTCGTTCCACAGGGGCCCCGCTGGCGGGCTCGTCGGAGGGGACTTCAGCGGGTGGTTCGGGTAGTAGTTGATGATCGCGAGTCCCGTCGGGGTGTCGGGCTTTCGGGCCACGACGTTGAGGGCGGCCCAATAGTTCCGATGGGGTGCCTGGTCGGCCCGGAGGAGCACGGAGTAGGTCTCGCCGGAGTAGATGTTGAGGTTCTTCACGACGAACGGCTTCACGTAGTGGCCGTCGGCTTCGACGACGGTCAAGTTGTGCCCCTGGAACAACCACAGCTGAGTTAGCAGTCTGATGCTACGCAATCATATAATAATAGTCGATCGCCAGGGGATTAATTAATTACCTCAATTTCGAAGTTTAGCGCCGACAACGAGGACATGCTGGAGACACGCAGCCGGTAAGTCTTGCCGGGGACGACAGTCAGCACCGTCGGCGAGCACTCGGGGTTGGTCTGGTTGCAGACGCCATTTGCTCCGGCCAAGGAGCAGTTGAACCTCCCCCGCCCATTAATCAAAAGGGACTGTATAAGTAAGATTCAATTAACAAAGGATTAATTAAAAGACGCTAACAACTCATTAATCAGCACTCGTGTAGAGACAAATGGGGTTTGACTTGGGTAGTATAATGCCAAATGAAAAAAACAAGAGCTAACGGATGTAATAAATTTGTAATTATACGAAAAATGCCAAATCTAAAAGGTCTACCTGGGGTTCTCCGACGAAGACGAAAGGGACCGACGAGAGGCCGGCAGCCTGTTCGGAGGTGCTCTTGTGCCACCAGTCGTTGAAGATCAAGCTCCGGTCGTAGTCGTAGGCGAACGGCTCGGCGACTCCGTCGGGGACGGCCACGTTGATCATGCCGTAGAGCCCGGCGGATCTTTGCATTCCGTAGTGCGCGTGGTAGATGTAGGTCCCGGGCTGAGCCGATTCAAAAAAAAAATTAGATTGAAGGCTTGAAGCAAAAGCAAGAACATCTCTGTGGATTATTCGGAGGCTTACTCTGTCCACAACGAACTTATAGACGAAGGTATCTCCGGGCATGATCGGACATTGAGTCACTCCCTCGGTCCCATCGCTCCACGGCGTGCCAATCTTTAATAATTTGAGCTCGTAAGGTTAAGGTCTCAGTGCAACGTCGACAAATAAAGAAGTAACTACGATTGCGAACACATTTGTGTCAATTTATTGATTTGGTGACCGACATTCGACAACGTGCTCTTCCCTTTAATGGGATCAGAGCATGTGAACACATGAGTCAAGTAACTACGATTGCGAAAATGTGTGATTATTTTCAGCCATCGTGGGTTTCGAACACATGAGTCACGCCCGAAAATAGCATTTGCAAAAAGAGTGATCGACTATTAAGACATGTTACACATGTACATGTGAACATGGCAGAAATTAAAAAATTGCAAGTCAAGTACCTACGATTTGTCTCCAAACAAAATCCCAGAAGCCCATCACCTCTCATTGTCTGGCATCTCCGTAATTTCTTAGCGAATTGCTGCTCCATAGTCTGTGACTGTCCCACAAAGTTGACAGTACGATGTTAACCACAAGCTTTGAGACCTTTCCCTTGATGAGAAAAGGTTTTTTTTTTTAAAGAACCGCGAGATAGTCGCCACTTGCTAACTTAGCTCTTACCTTTATTATTATTATTATTATCATTATCATTATCATTATTATCATTATTATTTATTTGTTAAGAAATGTTAAGAGAAGAGTAAATAATCTCAGATTAGGAGTAGCCATGACACAAGCCATGGCTCTCTATATATTCACTTCATAATGGGGTTTAGGAGTCCAAGGGACTCCACACATACTAAATGGGGAGTAATGGTGAGATGATGAGGGGAGAGAGGCCAAATGCCTCTCTCAACTCACAACACTCCCCCTCATCTCTACATCACCTTGGGTTAAGCATATGAATACTTCAGCATTCAGTATGCTAATGGTGTAGATATTTTAGGATCCATAGTCATTGTGGTTGCCTCGTTAAAAACTTAGCTGTGGAAAACCCAGTGGAAAAACCAACAGCTTAAGGGAAAAGAGTACAACTATCGAGTGACTCCCACTGATCTGTACAATCTTTTGGCTTGCAGATATCCCATGTATCTATACAATCATCTCCTATTTGTCTATACATCCATCATGTTCTAAAAGCAAATACAGTCATCATTCATCTATACAAGTTTCACTCATCTAGCGGATATTGAAAAGCAGTGGCGCTCTGGAGTGGAATGCTCTTCGAAGTTGGTAGATGACTCCACTAAAGTATTTCTTTGAATCAGTCTTCAGTGTGTATGCAAGGTACTGCTGGACCTGGCTGAGCGTTTTCAATACTTGCTTCTTGGATGATGAGCTTCTCAGAAGATGTAGACTTTAGAGGATGATGTGTAGATCTTTAGGAGGTGTTCGGCCTTTTGTGTTTTAGCCATCGCGATGATCTTTAAACCTGCATATGCGATATAGATTCCTTGACCCTTGGAAGTTACGCAGAAGCAGCTTATTCTTGGTCTAGTGGTGCCCTCCAGGACAGCACTGTATCTGGCTAACAGCTTTACTGCAGACGTTCTATCAAAGACACGTGCAGTTGGTGTAACGACCCGCTCCCGGGGCCCGTTACTTATTTGATATTTGCGCAGGTCCTGCAGGTGACCAGTGAAAACAAAATAGCCACGATGCAGAGATGTACAAAAATAATCAAATAGTGTCCAATTTTTACAATCCATACTATACAAGATGTCCCAACAAATATACATGAAAGAAGAAAAATACATAAGTGGAAATAACTCTGAAAGCTGCGGTCGAATTCTGGCGCTATTAGCTCAGAAGCATCTACCTCCATATGTACGTCGTCTGCGGTGCCACGGAGATGGAACCGTAGGTAAATCACAACAATTCTAAATATAGAAAAGAATCAGTGCACAAGTATGACAAAAGTAACTACGTACAAGCATACCAGAGTGAAAAGTAAAGTACTGCGCAACAACTTTACACAACTGAGTAGTAAAAGTAAACAGAACTGAAAGGAGAGAACAACTGTACGGTGGTAGTGTAAAGTAGGCTGAGCAAGTGAAATGTACTACTGCTGTAACTAATAGTACGACAAGTAAAGTACTGGTGACTGTACAAGTGTAGTAGGTGAAGTGCATGCAATACGTAAAGTAAAGGTGACTGTGATGCGTAAAGTAAAGGTGACTGTGTTGCGTAAAGTAAAAGTGACTGTGCAAAAGTAGCTACACTACGTGACTCAAGTCGGAGAGTACAATATGTGACCATCAAGTTCATCTCTTGCCTGGGCGCGACCTAGACGAATGCCGAAACACAGGCACAGTACATGTAGTTTACCGAAACACAGGCAGCGGGACGGGAAGATTGAACTCCAGTCACTCTCATACTCTCTCAAACTATGAGTTACCCCAAAACCCCAGTGAAGTGTCAAGTGTTCTGTGTACATGTTTTATACGGGATGTTCCACAAGATGTCCCATGTGATGTTCCACCAGATATTCCACAACATGTTCCACAACATGTTTCTCAAGATGTTATCAATTCCCTGTTCACAATGATAATTAACCAGGACCACTGGTTTTAAAACCAGAAAGTAAAGCAAAGTGGATGCTAAGAAATTTGAGGATAAAGACGAGTCCAACAAACATGGAATACAAAAACTGTTGGTTTAAGAGTGGTAGTTTTGGTAGCACACAATTTACCCAAGTTGATGTTTGTGTTTAACAACCACCAAAGTTGAAAGTTGGCAAAGTAATCTAAAGTTGATTACTTTCCTATTAGATTAGGTTTCTAGTTCGGTTCAAATCAAGTAGCAGTTCTGATGCATTGATAGTGTTCCTAAGTTCATACGTGGACATTAACTAATTTTCTAATTTTAGAATTAGTCGTGACTTACTAATTTCAAGCTCGTCGTGGCAAGACGAGTTTGGAGGTAGAGAAGCTGGTGCACGAGGATTGGTACCTGCAAACACAAGAACACTTGATTAAAGAACGCGTCATTTCTTATTTAAATAATCTGATCGTTTTGATTTTTAAACGGATTGAAACGTTGTCGAAAAGTGTTCTAAATTTTTCTATAGGCTAGATATGATGAAAATAATTTCATCGTAGGAGGAAATAATTTTTCTGAAGCTTGTAGGAATTTTTAAAATTTTTAAAAGCTCAAAATAGATTTAAAACTAATTTTTAATTAAGTAACGTATTTATTCAACAATTTATTCCGGATGTAATCTACATCAGAAAGTTGCGAATGAACTGTCAAAATGGCCGTCTCGAAGAGTACTTTAACATATATTTTTCTCACATATTAATGTACATGAAAATAAGGAGTTACGGATTTTTAAATGAAAACTACATATTTAACTTTTAGGCTTAAAAATTAATTTTGAAAAATCTAAGCGTCCGATTGAGACGAAACTAGTGCCATTGGGTCCAGAATGTCATTTCTGATTTTCTAGAGGTGGTCTCACATTTGTATGGGTCTTATATTTTTAATTATCGATTTAAAACCAATAAACCCAATTTATTAAATTTATTAAAATACGAAATACACGTATTTATACGTTATAATAATAATACGTTATATAATCCTTACCTTCGTTCTTCGTCATAACGTGAACAGGGCAACGGGGAGTGAGGCGATCGCTGTGGTCGGAGCTCCGGGAGCTCGGGGGGTTGCGGTCGTCGGAACAGCGGACGGCGGAGGAGCGGGCCCTCTCGAGGCGGCGCTGCAGCGGCGGTATCCTCGAGTAGTCGGAGCGGAAGCACGGCGGTGACAGGGACGTGGTCGAGGCGCTTCGTCGACGTCTGGGTGATGGTGGAGGAGAACGGAGGAGGAGGGGAACTCGTTGGGTCGAGGGCGGCGGGATCCGCTGCTGGGGCTTCACGGGGAGGCGGAGGCGCTCAGCGGCGGAGGGGCGGAGCTGGGAGGCAGTCGGAGGATGCAGCGGAGCTTCGATGCTTGATGAAGGAGCGGAGCAGCGACGGCGGTCTCGGGGTCGTACGGGGACGGCGTCGGCGTCTTACATGGAAGCTTCGAGGAGATCAGCGTGCGACGGAGCTCGCTGCAGCTGAGGGTGAGGGAGAGTGGCGGAGGACGAAGCGGTGGGGTCGTGGGGCCTTCGTTTGGGCTGTCGGAGACGTCGAGGAACGTCGGAGTGACGGCGAAGCGAGCACGGAGGCGGGCGTTAGGTGCTTGCAGTCGACACGGGCGAGGGAGGCGAGGTGTTCGGCATGCTACGGTGGCGGAGGCTTGGAATCTGTGGGCGGAGCGACGTCGTTCGCCGCTGGGATGCGAAGGGGAGGTTGGGGCGGAGAGTGGTGGTGGGGCTGTCGTCGTGCATGGCCGAAGGTGAGCGAGGGTGAGAGCCTGAGAGGATGAGGAATAGGGTTTAGCATGTGTGATGGTTGAGCTGAGAGAATGAGAGGGAGAGAGTGTTACGGGGTTTAGTCTGCGAGGAAGAGGGGAGAGGGATTAGGGGTTAATATATGGATGAGGTTAGTAGAGATAATTACTGGGGTTAGGTGTGTAACACCTATCTCATAAATATTTAGTCAAAAACCTAGATTAGCTTAGGTATTTGTCTCTGACTAAACGTTGAAAAATGTTGAAACGTGTTAATCGTTTTAAGGGTTAAAGTAATTAGGGGTTAAATGTAATTAGTAAAAGTAAACCTTATTAGTGAAAGTCATTATTGAAATACAAAAAACGAAATTACGATTTTGCCCCTACTAGTAAACGTGTCCGAAAAATTACAAAAACATACCCACGGGTTCGTATTGTCACGAGAATCGCGAATACGAAGACCGTTTCAGGGTTTGAGCTACGGAAATATGTGTTTTAGGCCAAAATGTTTAGGAAGCGGGTTTGCGGGTTCTCTATTGGTTTGCTTTCAGAAAATTACGAAATTAATGTGAGAGGCCCTAAATGATCATAGAATGATACCGTAGAAGTTTGAAAACGGTTTGAAGATATTTGTATAGAAAATAAATTCATTAAGCCAAAACAGCAATATCTGAAAATGAATTTTTATCAGATCTTTTAGAGGTATTTGATGAAATCCGATCTTACTAAAATACTTCATAACTAGTCTGGTACTTCAAAATATTTTTATAAGAAATTTTTGAAATCGTAAAACTCCTGACAAACCATTATAAAATTGTTTAAAATTTGAAAATACGTGAATAGTTATATTGAAAAAAATCCGGACCGTTACAGTTGGCCAGATAAAGAAGTGTAACAAGTACACTAGAGCTAGGCTCTTCGGGATGTAACGACTCGTAATTTTTCAAAACATTTAATTACAAATTTAATATATTTTAATGGCTTGTCAGGAGTTTTAAATGATTTCAAAAAATTCTATAAAAATATTTTAAAGCACTAGACTTATTATATTGTATTTCAGTATTTTCGGATTTCCTCAAATGCCCAAAACATTTCTGTTAAAATTCATTTTCAAAAATTACCGTTTTGATTCGATGAATTTATTTTCTATACAAACATCTTCAAAACGTTTTCAAACTTTTGTCGTATCCTCCTATGATCATTTAGGGCTCCCCACATTAATTTCGTAATTTTCTGATATCATTTCAATAAAGAACCCGCAAACCCGCTTTCTAAATGTTTTGGCCAAAAACTAGTATCCCCACAGTCCAAACCCAGAAACGGACTTCGTATTCGCCATCCTCGCGACGATACGGTCCCGTGGGTATGTTTTCGTAATTTTTCGGACACGTTTGATAGGGACAAAATCGTAATTTCATTACAATTTTTACCGCTACCCCGCCACTAATTACCCTAGCTAAATTACTAACTACCTTAACCTAATTAACTATTAGATTAACCTAACATGACTAACACATGGGGGGACAACGTCTAAACTTAGTCCTAAAGCTAACATACCCTAATTAATAATATTTGACTAACTAAAAGTGTAGTTAATACTAATAGTGGGTTCATGAACCCATTAACCCTATAAATACCCCCCTAATCCTATAAACTCAGTTAATCAAAATTAAAACCCTAAGTTATTTTTAAAACCCCCCAGGCCGCTCACTCTTCCTCCCTCGCGTTCTCTCTCTCTCCAGATCATCTCTCTCGCCAGCACCCCCGCCCTCCGGCTGCTCCGACCGCCGCCGTCGCCGTCGCCAGAGCCATCCGCCGTCGTCGCTGTCGTCCCCAGACGTCGCCGCTGCCTCCAGCGGCCTTCGCCGCACAAGAACCCCCGCCCCGCCTTCCACCGGTGAGCTCCGCCGCCTCGCCGCCCCGTCTCCGCCGACTCGCCGCCCCCGATAGCCTCGCCGCCCAGCTCCGCCGTCGCTTCCTCCGCACACGCCGCCGCCCCGAGCCCCGCTCCGGCGCAGAAGCCCCCCCCCCCCCCACTGCCGTCGACGGTGGGTATGCGAATTGCCTCGATGGCAATTCCGTAAATACGGAATTAAATTCGTATTTTCAATTTTTAATTAATTAAAAATAGGGTTAAATGGTTATAAATCCATAAGTAAATATACAGGGGCCAGAAAAATGTGAAACCAACTCTGGAAAATCCGAAACGATATTTCGGACCCAATGGCGCTAGTCTCACTGCGAGCAGATGCCTATTTTTTTCTGAATAAATTTTTAAAACCTAAAAGATAAATAGGTATAAATCATTCTAAAAATCGTAACTCGCTAGTTTTACATACACTAATATTTGATAAAATTATATGTGACAATAGACTTCGAGACGATCATTTTGACTACTTATTCATGTAATTCCGATTTGTATTGCTCCCGTAAGAAATTACGGAAGATACACGTTCCTTAAGTTTTTAGGATTTTTAAGCTATTTCTAAGTTTCTAAAAATTATAAGAAATTACAGAAGCTTCTGAAAATTCTCCCCTCTTGCAGTAAAATCTAAATAATTATTTTAGGTTTATATAAAAATTTTAAATATTTTTCGACACCGTTTTAACAAGTTTAAAAATCAAACTAACCTAATTGTTAAATAGAAAAAAGTCGTGTTTTTCTAAAATAAGTATTTTGTGTTGCAGGCACAGACTCTGGTGTACCAACTTCTGAGGAAGCCCTATATCCTCTTCCGGTCTACTACAACGGTATTAATTTTGGTAAGTCACGATAGGTTCTAACCTTAGAAATCTAGCCACTGTGCTCGTACGAACTTGTAGCACCGCACTACTACGTGCTCGAAGCACGGAAACATATGCCACTTTCTTGTGTTAGACTTGACTTGGAACATCCCGTGGAACGTTCATGTAAATAACTTGTACTTGACACAACACCAGGTTTTGGGGTAACTCATAGTTACGAGAGTACGGGAGTGACTAGAGTTCGATCTACATGTCAAGCTGCATGTGTTTCGGCCTCCTGTCTAGCTGCCTGCGTTTCGGCAAACCATCCTGCTGCCTGGGTTCCGGCAATCGTCTGGGTAGAACCCAGGCAAGAGACGAACTGAACGGTCACATATTGTACTCTCCGACTTGAGTCACGTAGTTCTAGTGGAGCTTGCACAGTTACTTCTTTACAGTCATGCACTTTACTTTCTGCACTTGTAGCACTTTACTTTCTGCACTTGTACAGACACTACACCGTACTTTACTTCTGCTTGCCATACTTGTACAGTACTCCTTTTCTTTGTTTAGAATCTTTGTGACTTACCTTCGGTTCCACTTGTGGCACCGACAGACGAAGATCTGGTTGAGGAGATTGCTCCAGAGTATGAGGAGCCTGTGTACGACCCAGAGGCCGCGGAGTTTTAGTTACTTTCTGTCAGGAGTGTGTATTGTACTATGTATTTCCTTTTCTGCATTTCCTTTCAGTATTTCCTTTCATGTACTGGTGTGTGAGAGTGATGGTTGTTGTTGTACTTTAATTTGGACTGTAATAACGTTGTACGCTGGTTTGAGTGTTGTTGGTACATCTATGTGTTGTGGCTATGCTGATTTCACTGGTAAACTACGGAACCTGCGAATAAACCGAATAAGTAACAGGCCCCCGAGAGCGGGTCGTTACAAGTTTGGTGGCCCACGCAGGTCCGTGCAAAATACCTCGTGAACAGTGTAGTAAAACCAGGATGTATCGTGTACGATACTCGACTAAGCTGACATTTTTCTATGAATGCAGGTTTGACACTCGAAGAATGGATGGAGACCCTTCGGAGAACCCCAATGGAGTTGACCTATCCGGCCTTAATAAGAAGTCATTAACAAAATCTAAATTTTGATAGGATTAACTAGTTGTTAATAAAAAAAATCTTTCTGTAACGGTGGCACTCATATGCATGATAATCTTCCTTCAATGGAACATGATACCGGTCAATGTGCTTGGCTAAAGTCTGTTGGATCAACCTAGCTAGACTGGGCATAAGTGATCCTGGCTTAGTCACTTCCCTGGCCGTGTCTGCTAGACCGTAAGGACGTGAATCATGATTATGTGACGTCATCGATCTTCTTCACTATCAACCTTCCTTTGTCTTGATGACCTTTCATTTGACCTTCTTAGAATCTTTATACACCAATTCTTACTAAACATTATGTACAGGTCTTTTGTGTTCAACGCTCAAGAATGGACGGAAACACCTCAAAGACCCCCAATGGAGCCTATCAGTCTGAAGCCAACAACCCGACCGACAACGGGCCAACTCCCACAGTGCATCAGATCTCGGATCTGGCATTGCGAGAAATGGTTGAGGCTATCAAAGGCGAGTATCACCCTACGGGAGGCATCCAACAATTTCACTCCCTCCACACGAAGACCTGGAACGGAGAAGATGGCCCGATGAATGCCGATGAATGGCTAGAGAGTACTGAAGAAAACTTGAGGGCCGCTCAGATCGGGAGGCATGCCTGGACAGATACTGCCAGGTCCCAACTAACGGATGGGGCCAGAGTCTGGTGGGGCTCTGCAGAAAAGCGTCTCCAGCGACCAATCGAATGGGAGACATTCACAGAACTTTTCCGCACCCAATATTTCTCTCCGGAGGCCCAGATGGAACTTGAGACGCAATTTGTTGGATTGAAGCAAGGTTCCATGTCGGTGGAACAATACGACGCCCGGTTCACCATGCTGAGCCGTTTTGCTCATGAGTTGGTTGCAACTCCAATAGCCCAGGCTCGAGGCTTCAAGCATGGTCTCAACATAGAGATCCGCAGGAATTTAGTCGGACGTACATTGTCTACCCACACCGAAGTTCTAGCTGCTGCTCGTGAACACGAGTTTATGGAGAGGGAAGAAAGGCGTGAGTTGGCTGCCCCTCACAGAAGGCAGCCACCTCCAACCCCTGCTGCTGGACCTAACCGACGACCCCCGCCTAATCAGATGTATCGGCCCATTCAACAAATACAGTTCAAGAGGCAGGGTCCACCACCACCACCGCGCCAAACATGTCATCATTGCGGGAAACCAGGGCACCTCCGCTCAGAATGCCGAACCTTACTGAACCTCTGCCTGATCTGTGGGGCGAAAGACCATATCGCAAGGGATTGTCCGAAAAGGCCGCCGCCTTCTAACTCTGCTCCGGCCCATGCCCCTGCCAGAAATGCGCCATCACATCCACCACCACCTGCTCAGCAACGACAACCACTTCCGCCCCAGCAACAAGTATTCCAGCAAGCTCGCCCACAGGCGCCACCTCCAAGGCGTCAAGCTTATACCATGACTGTGGAAGAGGCCGAAGCTACGGACCAGGTGATCACAGGTATGTGATTTCCGTTCACTAAGCTACACACTATACTGTTTAGGGATCGTGAGCTTAGATGTGACTCTCATTACCGTATGTATCATCTTAGTAGCCGGTAAACCTGCCCTCACACTGTTCGACTCAGGAGCTACACATTGCTTCATGGCAAGTCGATTCGTCCAAACACACGACGTCTCCGTAGAACCTCTGACTTCCCGTTGGAAGGTCGAGACCGGTGGTGGCTCTCTACCAGTAACCAGCAGATCCCTCCAATGCTCTGTTGTGATCTGTGGACGAGATCTCTACGCCGACTTCATGGTGATAGAGTTGCCAACTTTCGATGCTGTTCTTGGGATGGACTGGTTAGGAACATTTCACGCCACCATTGACTGTCGTCAAAGGAGGGTAGAATTCGAGATACCTAACCATCCAAAGTTCGAGTTCCTCAACGGAAGTCGATCAGAAGGACCCGTGAAGTACCGAGCCAGACTTTCGGAAGCGATGGCGACTACAGCAGAAGATGAGCAAGAGAAGCCTGAGATAGTACGAGAATTCTTGGACGTATTCCCGGACGACCTCTCAGGTTTGCCACCGGATCGCGGCCTTGAATTTACCATTGATCTTATGCCAGGTGCACAACCCATGTCCAAGGGACCCTACCGCATGGCACCACCTGAGCTTGAAGAGATTCGAGCTCAACTAGATGATCTTATACAGAAAGGATGGATACGACCTAGTGTATCCGCATGGGGTGCCCCAGTGCTGCTCGTGAAGAAGAAGGACGGATCCCAGCGCATGTGCGTTGACTACCGCGAGCTAAACAAGATGACGGTGAAGAACAAGTACCCACTGCCCCGCATCGATGACCTGTTCGACCAGCTTGGGGGATCGAGCGTGTATTCAAAGCTGGACCTGAAGACCGGATATCACCAAGTAAAGGTGAAGAAGGAGGATGTCCACAAGACCGCATTTCGGACGAGATATGGACACTACGAATTCCTGGTGATGCCATTTGGTGTGACTAATGCACCTGCTGTATTCATGAGTCTTATGAACCAGGTTCTTTACAACCATCTGGACAAGTTCGTAGTCGTCTACATCGATGATATCCTCATCTACTCGAAGGACACCGAAGAGCATAGAGTTCACCTGAGGAAGGTCTTGGAGACGCTAAGACAACATAAACTGTATGCCAAGTACAGTAAGTGTGGGTTTTGGCTCGACAAGGTGGCTTTCCTGGGCCACATCATATCTGGGGAAGGGATATATGTCGACCGCGAGAAAGTAGCTGATGTTCAGAACTGGCCAGCCCCGAAGACTGTAACTGAGATTCGAAGTTTCCTAGGACTGGCTGGTTACTACCGACGATTCATCCAGGACTTCTCGAAGATCGCAGGAGCCATGACGCAATTGACGAGGAAGGACGTGATGTTCGTTTGGTCGAAAGCTTGCGAGGATGCATTCCAGGAGCTGAAGAAGAGGCTGACTTCTGCCCCGATTCTAGTCATCCCAGACAGAACCGGAGGATTCGAAGTATTTTGTGATGCATCTGGCAAAGGACATGGATGTGTGCTGCATCAGCATGGTCGAGTCGTTGCCTATGCATCCAGACAACTGAAGATCCATGAAAAGAACTACCCCACTCATGACCTTGAGTTGGCGGCAGTTATCTTTGCCCTAAAGATATGGAGGCACTTTTTACTGGGCGAACACGTAAAGATCTTCTCAGATCACAAGAGTCTCAAATACCTGTTCACCCAGAAGGAGCTCAACATGCGCCAACGCCGATGGATCGAGCTGATGGCGGACTATGATATTGACATTCAGTACCATCCTGGGAAGGTCAATGTCGTACCGGATGCTTTGAGTCGCCTCCCTGCAGTGATGACTCTCACATCACAATGGAGGCTTCGACACGAGATCCGAGCCATGGAGATGGATGTCATACTACCTGGAGTAACGTCTTCGTTGCTCAACCTTCAGATCAAGTCAGACCTGGTGGACAAGATCAAATCTGCCCAAGCCGGAGACGCAAAGCTGCAGAAGATCAGAGACATGGTGATAGCAGGTCAGCGGCCTGAATTCAAGATCCATGAGGATGGATCTTTGAGATTCGGTAACCGCATTTGCGTACCATCTGGAGACATCAGAGAAGCTCTATTGGAGGAAGCTCACAGTTCTCCATATTCCATTCATCCAGGAGGAACGAAGATGTATCAAGACTTGCGACAACACTACTGGTGGCATGGGATGAAGAGAAGCGTCGCACGCAGTGTGGCGAAGTGTATAGTGTGCCAACAGGTGAAGGCTGAACATCACCGGTCTGCCGGATTGTTGCAGCCTTTGCCCATCCCAGAGTGGAAATGGCAACACATCACGATGGACTTCGTGATGGGACTGCCCAAGAGCACGAAGCACAATGATGCTGTCTGGGTGATCGTTGATCGATTGACCAAGTCAGCACACTTCATTCCTTTCAGAGTGGGCCAGTCAACCGAGATGCTTGCCAAGAAATACATGGAAGAGATCGTGAAGCTGCATGGTGTCCCTGTCAGCATTGTTTCGGACAGAGACACTCGATTCACGTCTCATTTTTGGAAGAGCTTGCAGGAGTGTCTGGGGACCCGATTAAGCTTCAGTACAGCTTATCACCCTCAGACTGATGGCCAGTCAGAACGCACCATTCAGATCCTGGAAGACATGTTACGTGCGTGTATGTTGGACTTCAAGGGATCCTGGGAGGATCATCTACATCTAGTGGAGTTTGCATACAACAACAGTTATCAGGCCAGCATTGGTATGGCGCCTTTTGCAGCGCTATATGGCCGAAAGTGTCGTTCCCCCTTGAGTTGGGACGACGTTGGTGATCGAGAGCTCATTGGTCCAGACTTGATTGTTGAAGCAGTGTAAGTAGTCCGGACCATCAGAGAGAAGCTACAGTTGGCTCAAGATCGATACAAGCATTGGGCAGATGCAAATCGCCGACATTTAGAGTTCCAGCCTGGCGATCATGTATTTTTGAAGATCTCACTGAATCGAGGGATGATTCGTTTTGGACGAAGAGGGAAGCTCAGTCCTCGATATATTGGTCCATTTGATGTCTTGGAGCGAGTAGGCGAGGTGGCCTATCGCCTTGCCTTGCCACCTGCATTGGAAGGAGTACATGAAGTTTTTCATATCTCACAGCTTCGACGCTACGTGAGTGATCCTAGTCATGTTGTGGATTACTCCGAGATTGCTGTTCGTCCGGATATATCTTACGAACAACAACCAGTCAAAATCTTGGACCGACGGCAAAAGATCCTCAAGAATCGAGTAATCAACCTTGTCAGGATAATGTGGCGTCATGACTCACCTGGAGAATCTACTTGGGAACGAGAAGACGAGATGCAAGAACGCTACCCGTATCTATTTACCGAATCAGGTAATCCTACTAGTTACGAGACTAGTTACGGAAGCTATGGTGATATTAATAGTAAGTATTCATAAACATCATCTCTTGTTTTCTTGATGCTATGATATCACATTATATTATTTACAACCTGATTTATTAGACCATTATTATCATTTATTTGCTTGAGCTTCTTCATAACAAAAGTTATTCGTTTTAGAAAGTTCGAGAAATTCCGAGGACGGAATTATTTTAAGGAGGGTAGGATGTAACGACTCGTAATTTTTCAAAACATTTATTTACAAATTTAATATATTTTAATGTCTTGTCAGGAGTTTTAAATGATTTCAAAAAAATTCTATAAAAATATTTTAAAGCACTAGACTTATTATATTGTATTTCAGTATTTTCGGATTTCCTCAAATGCCCAAAACATTTCTGTTAAAATTCATTTTCAAAAATTACCGTTTTGATTCGATGAATTTATTTTCTATACAAACGTCTTCAAAACGTTTTCAAAATTTTGTCGTAGCCTCCTATGATCATTTAGGGCTCCCCACATTAATTTCGTAATTTTCTGATATCATTTCAATAAAGAACCCGCAAACCCGCTTTCTAAATGTTTTGGCCAAAAACTAGTATCCCCGTAGTCCAAACCCGGAAACGGACTTCGTATTCGCCATCCTCGCGACGATACGGTCTCGTGGGTATGTTTTCGTAATTTTTCGGACACGTTTGATAGTAGGGGCAAAATCGTAATTTCATTACAATTTTTACTGCTACCCGCCACTAATTACCCTAGCTAAATTACTAACTACCTTAACCTAATTAACTATTAGATTAACCTAACATGACTAACACATGGGGGGACAACGTCTAAACTTAGTCCTAAAGCTAACCTACCCTAATTAATAATATTTGACCAACTAAAAGTGTAGTTAATACTAATAGTGGGTTCATGAACCCATTAACCCTATAAATACCCCCCTAATCCTATAAACTCAGTTAATCAAAATTAAAAGCCTAAGTTATTTTTAAAAACCCCCCAGGCCGCTCACTCTTCCTCCCTCGCGTTCTCTCTCTCTCCCGCTCATCTCTCTCGCCAGCACCCCCGCCCTCCGGCTGCTCCGACCGCCGCCGTCGCCGTCGCCAGAGCCATCCGCCGCCGTCGCTGTCATCCACAGACGTCGTCGTCGCCTCCAGCAGCCTCCGCCGCACAAGAACCCCCGCCCCGCCTTCCGCCGGTGAGCTCCGCCGCCTCGTCGCCCCGTCTCCGCCGACTCGCCGCCCCCGATCGCCTCGCCGCCCAGCTCCGCCGCCGCTTCCTCCGCACACGCCGCCGCCGCCCCAAGCCCCACTCCGGCGCAGAAGCCCCCCCCCCTCCCCCCCCCCCCCCCCGCTGCCGTCGACGGTGGGTATGCGAATTGCCTCGATGGCAATTCCGTAAATACGGAATTAAATTCGTATTTTCAATTTTTAATTAATTAAAAATGGGGTTAAATGGTTATAAATCCATAAGTAAATATACATGGGACAGAAAAATGTGAAACCAACTCTGGAAAATCCGAAACGATATTTCGGACCCAATGGCGCTAGTCTCACTGCGAGTAGATGCCTATTTTTTTCTGAATAAATTTTTAAAACCTAAAAGATAAATAGGTATAAATCATTCTAAAAATCGTAACTCGCTAGTTTTACCTACACTAATATTTGATAAAATTATATGTGACAATAGACTTCGAGACAATCATTTTGACTACTTATTCATGTAATTCCGATTTGTATTGCTCCAGTAAGAAATTACGGAAGATACACGTTCCTTAAGTTTTTAGGATTTTTAAGCTATTTCTAAGTTTCTAAAAATTATAAGAAATTACAGAAGCTTCTGAAAATTCTATCCTCTTGCAGTAAAATCTAAATAATTATTTTAGGTTTATATAAAAATTTTAAATATTTTTCGACACCGTTTTAACAAGTTTAAAAATCAAACTAACCTAATTGTTAAATAGGAAAAAGTCGTGTTTTTCTAAAATAAGTATTTTGTGTTGCAGGCACAGTCTCTGGTGTACCAACTTCTGAGGAAGCCCTAGATCCTCTTCCGGTCTACTACAACGGTATTAATTTTGGTAAGTCACGGTAGGTTCTAACCTTAGAAATCTAGCCACTGTGCTCGAACGAACTTGTAGCACCGCACTACTACGTGCTCGAAGCACGGAAACATACGCCACTTTCTTGTGTTAGACTTGACTTGGAACATCCCGTGGAACGTTCATGTAAAGAACTTGTACTTGACACAACACCGGGTTTTGGGGTAACTCATAGTTACATGAGTACGGGAGTGACTAGAGTTCGATCTACATGTCAAGCTGCCTGTGTTTCGGCCTCCTGTCTAGCTGCCTGCGTTTCGGCAAACCATCCTGCTGCCTGGGTTCCGGCAATCGTCTGGGTAGAACCCAGGCAAGAGACGAACTGAACGGTCACATATTGTACTCTCCGACTTGAGTCACGTAGTTCTAGTGGAGCTTGCACAGTTACTTCTTTACAGTCATGCACTTTACTTTCTGCACTTGTAGCACTTTACTTTCTGCACTTGTACAGACACTACACCGTACTTTACTTCTGCTTGCCATACTTGTACAGTACTCCTTTTCTTTGTTTAGAATCTTTGTGACTTACCTTCGGTTCCACTTGTGGCACCGACAGACGAAGATCTGGTTGAGGAGATTGCTCCAGAGTATGAGGAGCCTGTGTACGACCCAGAGGCCGCGGAGTTTTAGTTACTTTCTGTCAGGAGTGTGTATTGTACTATGTATTTCCTTTTCTGCATTTCCTTTCAGTATTTCCTTTCATGTACTGGTGTGTGAGAGTGATGGTTGTTGTTGTACTTTAATTTGGACTGTAATAACGTTGTACGCTGGTTTGAGTGTTGTTGGTACATCTATGTGTTGTGGCTATGCTGATTTCACTGGTAAACTGCGGAACCTGCGAATAAACCGAATAAGTAACAGGCCCCGAGAGCGGGTCGTTACACGGGACCTAGGATGTCTTCCCCCTCTTCCATCGACTGGAAGGTGTCATAAATAAGCATCCATTTTTAATAGGATGCAATTGGACATCATTCTTCATAAACTCCAGGTGTATGAAGAATATTAAAAGGGTTCCACCGCGAAGGTGTTTAATCTGTAAGCCGAGACAATTCCTTGGTATGCCTAGGTTTTTCATTTCCAAGGTATGCTTATGGCTATCAGATATTTCAATGGTCTCTGCATGAGATTCTATTATATTTGTAACGCCCCGCTCCCCAGGATACCCCCAAGAAGCGAGTGTTACGAAATGAAAAGAGAATTACAATACGAATACACTAGCATGCCCACTGTGCACATGCTGGGCAGTACACGTAATGCTCCATAATTAAATGCAACTCCCAAGTTCCATCACACTAAAACCAACACATAAGAACAACATGCATTAAAACATCCTCATATTTATTAGAAACAAAGTTCTTTTACAACTTATATACCACTCAAATTTACATACACCATATAACATCAATATACACCTCTCATTAGCAACACCTCCTAACCATACCCAAATACAACTCAACACCTCCAAAATCATTCCCACACACTGCTCCAATCCCAAACTCTGCCAACTAAGCTTCTGCAACTGCCAATCACCTAAAAAATATCAACGGGGACACATCATAGTGTGACCCAGTAGGAATTGCCAACTTCCACTAGTATGCTATTATGAAAATGAGACTACTTAACATGCAACCATGGCAATGTGCAAATTAAACATGAAATAAGCAAGAGAATCATGCTACAAAACATATGAGCATGGCATTAAATGATGCAATGACAACTACTTTACATCCATGACATAGCATGAGGCAAACTACACGTAAACATCAAGCACCAAGTTGAAACATAAAGCAAGTTATAAGTGCTACAAAACTGAAGTGAGTTGTAACATCATTCTAAGGTACACAGTGAGACTTATGGATACAAGAGGGTCTCTCATGGCTATGGGACAATAGCCTTATACATGCATGGTTCATGGGTCATCATGGCATGTCTTCATGTAAAAATATTTAATTCACTTTTCCAACATATCATAATCAACATCATAATAAGGTCTCATGCACATCGTGCCATGCCTACCATACCACCACAACTCATACCACATTACCCACAACACGAATGCATGCCATGTCCACCGCATCCCTCCCACCATGTATAACAACTAAGGTCCCACATTCATGTTACAAGAACTAGTCCAATAACATTAGTCAACATTTTAGTATCCTCGTCCCTCTTTCATCTCTTCTCTCTTTTTCATTAAGCCTCACAATTTACCCAACAAGGCCCATGGCCAAATTTAATTAGCAACCATTCTTCCTCACAAAAAATGAGGAGAACACTACTCTAATCTCGTTAGCACAATTTTTGCCTCAAAGTTTATAACTTTATACATGATCCTTAAATAAAGAGACCACTACATCAAGGCTACTACATCAAAATATCACCATATACATTTGAACTTTGATAAAGATAACAACTTGGATGAAAAAGAGAACAACTTGCACGAAAAAGATGGCAATTTGCAAATAATACTATAAAGATCACAACTTTGCCACATGAACATGTGCAATTTGATGGGTTGAATTATTTATTTTTTAAAAAAATAGTTAAAAGGATTTCAACTTTAACGCAAATCTATTCCGATGCATAGATATTTCGAGCCTGATCCTATGAGCTTCGTGTCGATCGACGAGCTTGAGAACAGCGAGAAGCTTTTGATGTAGGCTTTGGCTCGTGTGACAGAGAGAAAGGTTATCTTTATATTATTATTTTTTATGTTTTCAGAAAGACTCTTTATATATTGTCAGAGAATAATGTAGAAAAGGTGGCACCTCTCGATCTAGATGAGCAGGTGTAAAGACATAAAGAGTTGTAAAGTATAAGCCCCACATGGTCTTGTACTTTCTGTGGGACCCGCCTTTTTATGTCTTGCACCTGATCATATATATCAGATGCCACCTCATCTATATGATTCCCATATTTTTATCTCGATATTTATGGAAAGTTTATCTTGACATTTATGCTTGGTTTTGCGGGTAATTCTATACAAACAGACCTAATTGCTCTGCACAAACCTAATTTTTTTAAAAGCTCTTTTTATACTTTACATACACTATCGTATCTCTAAATTATCACTATCCTCTTCCTCGTCATCCTCCATTTTCGTTGTTGCCACTGCACCCCAACAGCCCTCCACCACTATCCCAGCCTAGTGCCGCTATCCCTCCCCCCTGTTGCCGCTGCACCCCAACATCCCTCCACCACTATCCCAGCCCAGTGCCGCAATCCCCCTCCCCCCCTCCCGGTTGTTGCCGCTGCACCCCAACAGCCCTCCACCACTATCCTAGCCCAGTGTCGCCACCCCCCCCCCCCCACAAAAAAAAATCATCCCACCTCTCCCCACTCTTCATCCTCCCCTCCCCACTTCAACGGAGGGGACGAGAAGGGAGATGTCGTTGGGTCTGGCGCGGGGGACTGCTGGGTAGAGGAGGAGGAGTAGGAGTAGGAGGAGGAGATATAGAGGATGGATGAGGAAAATAGGAGGGCAGAAGAGGGGAAAAATTCAATGAAAACCAGTAAATTTTGAATTGTAAACTTGTAAATAAATGATCCGGCAATATCGTCCGTGTGTATAGCAACCGCCGGGTTTAGCTCATCCCACCTTTTATTTTATTTTAAATGCAGAAATACCTGTTGAGCAATCATCTACCATCCTACAATCCATCCTCCTCCGGCTTACAGGTGCATATTGCTTCAGAATTCAAGCATATTTATTTCTCTTAATGCATGGCAGATTAATCTATTATGATGTTGGAAATGAAATATTGGGCTCTTGTTTGCAATGCCCAGATATTCCTTCAACACCATCAGGCGGGAATGCCCAATGTATTTGGGGGTGATGTTGTCCAATGGATTCCTGATGGGGCTTCCAATGCCAGCCACCAAATGTTTCTTCCTCAGGATTCTTTGCTACCTCTTAGGTATCTTCTCACGTACACATTTTGTTATGTCAATGTCTGTTGCCATTGAGACATTAATGCCATGTACAAATCTAAGTGTAACTCTAATTAACAAAGTAATATTTCGATGCAATAACCAGGGATCATGGAATTTATGATCAGATTTCTTCGGGCACTAGTCTACAGATGGATCCAAGAATAAACACGTGCCATATTAGCAATCAGAGTGATCCATGACACCAGGCATACACATCGACTGAGCTCGTTACAGCTTTAATCCCAACGACTACTTTTCCAATGATTCAGGTTTTGCTTTTTTTTTTCCTTGAAAAAATGGACCAAAATGGTAATATTTATGTTTTCTCGACAAATATTAATAATAGGTAGCATAGTACCCACATGGTTAAACTTATGACTTATGGTTTCTGTTTTATTTGTTTTCAAAATATTTATGTATTTGAGATTAATTTCTTGGATGGACATTGCAGCATCCAATGGCACCACATGATCTGACCCCGATAATCACAAAGGAGAATATAGAAGCCGCCGCAAGCCGTTCGCACATTCCAGAGGAGGAGAGTGTCACGTGTGCTCCAACAAATGAAAAAAATCCAACCATAAATGTCAATTGACAGGAGTACGTTGATAAATGTACCTACAATTTTGAAGATCATGTACTAATCCCCGTGTAAAGTTGTCATTCATTTCGAAAGTTCAGCACTTTGTGGTAAAAATACGCAGCTAATGGTTTTGAAATTGCAAAATGCCTTATCAACATCCTTCATGGTTAAATGGAAAGAGATGTTGCGGGCGTACTAGTAATCTTTGCACTGTTAAGATAGCTTTTGTCATGAACCCTGTTACTAGCATGCAAATCATCAGCTCCTTTGACCAACATTCCTACTTCCACCATCCACACGCAATACGTACAAAAGAACATGTATGATTAGCAAAAAGGATTGCTGCAACTTCTTTAAAAGAATCTCTAACATGAATTTAAAAAAAAAACAGAATCTGTAAATTGTAAGCAAAACCCCCCCTCAAGGCCTTCTCAAGGTTTTGGACTCCCCACAGCCCATGATGTCCTCGGGGAGCCTAGCAACCTTGTCCACCCCTGAGGCAAACACAGTCCCCATCCCCATCGCAAAATGCGACTCAATGTGGCAGTGGAACGCCCAAACCCCCGGGTTGTCGGCCCGGAACCTCAGCGCCGTCCAACCGTAAGGGTGCACCGCCACCGTGTTCTTCATGATCGGGTCGACCAGGTTGTAGCCCCCGGGACCGTCCTTGGGGTCAAATTTCCCAGACCCGTAGCCCAACACCCAGAAGTCGTGCCCGTGCAGGTGCCACGGGTGCGTCTCGCTGTTGTTGGGGTTCATCGTGTTGGCGTTCTGCAGCACCACGTCCACCGTCGAGTTGAAATCCAGTCTGTAGATCGAGTTCCCGGAAGTGGCGTTTGTGTTGCTTTGGATGCCGTATATGTCGTACTTCTTGTAGTCGTACGTCTCCGGAGGTGGCTTTTGGTCGAACGCGTGGTGCAGTTTCTGCTTGATGGCCACCAAGTACGGGGTCTGAGGCAACGTGAATGACACGTTGTTGAGGGCCCAACGGATGTGGCCGTCGACCTTGTTCTGCGTGTTCAGCAGGATGATCACGCGGTCGGAGGTGGCCGGAGGACGCTCGACGTAGTCGGGGTGCGATCGGACGGCCGTGCTTTGCTCCACCCGCGCTCTGGTGTCGTTCCACAGGGGCCCCGCTGGCGGGCTCGTCGGAGGGGACTTCAGCGGGTGGTTCGGGTAGTAGTTGATGATCGCGAGTCCCGTCGGGGTGTCGGGCTTTCGGGCCACGACGTTGAGGGCGGCCCAATAGTTCCGATGGGGTGCCTGGTCGGCCCGGAGGAGCACGGAGTAGGTCTCGCCGGAGTAGATGTTGAGGTTCTTCACGACGAACGGCTTCACGTAGTGGCCGTCGGCTTCGACGACGGTCAAGTTGTGCCCCTGGAACAACCACAGCTGAGTTAGCAGTCTGATGCTACGCAATCATATAATAATAGTCGATCGCCAGGGGATTAATTAATTACCTCAATTTCGAAGTTTAGCGCCGACAACGAGGACATGCTGGAGACACGCAGCCGGTAAGTCTTGCCGGGGACGACAGTCAGCACCGTCGGCGAGCACTCGGGGTTGGTCTGGTTGCAGACGCCATTTGCTCCGGCCAAGGAGCAGTTGAACCTCCCCCGCCCATTAATCAAAAGGGACTGTATAAGTAAGATTCAATTAACAAAGGATTAATTAAAAGACGCTAACAACTCATTAATCAGCACTCGTGTAGAGACAAATGGGGTTTGACTTGGGTAGTATAATGCCAAATGAAAAAAACAAGAGCTAACGGATGTAATAAATTTGTAATTATACGAAAAATGCCAAATCTAAAAGGTCTACCTGGGGTTCTCCGACGAAGACGAAAGGGACCGACGAGAGGCCGGCAGCCTGTTCGGAGGTGCTCTTGTGCCACCAGTCGTTGAAGATCAAGCTCCGGTCGTAGTCGTAGGCGAACGGCTCGGCGACTCCGTCGGGGACGGCCACGTTGATCATGCCGTAGAGCCCGGCGGATCTTTGCATTCCGTAGTGCGCGTGGTAGATGTAGGTCCCGGGCTGAGCCGATTCAAAAAAAAAATTAGATTGAAGGCTTGAAGCAAAAGCAAGAACATCTCTGTGGATTATTCGGAGGCTTACTCTGTCCACAACGAACTTATAGACGAAGGTATCTCCGGGCATGATCGGACATTGAGTCACTCCCTCGGTCCCATCGCTCCACGGCGTGCCAATCTTTAATAATTTGAGCTCGTAAGGTTAAGGTCTCAGTGCAACGTCGACAAATAAAGAAGTAACTGATCAAACCTGGCGAATGCCGTGCCAGTGGACGGCGGTGTTCTCGGTGAACAGCCCGTTCTTGACCTCGACGACGACGGTGTCGCCCTGCTGGGCATCGATGGTTGGGCCGGGGGTCTGGCCGTTGATGGTGACGGCGAGCTTCTGGAAGCAGTCTGGGGACTTGTACTGGTAAGTAATCTCCCAACTGTGGTGCCGGGTTTTTGCATCGGCGGCGGCGGCGAGGAAGCAGAGGAGGAGGGAGAGGAGGATCAGAGGCCGGGTAGTTCTATGGAGAGATGCCATTGTTGCGTCTTGGATGCTTGTTTAGATGCAAGGAAACTCGTCGGGGGTGTTTGCTTTTATAGAGTAGTAGTGTCTTGATCATTATAGCAAAGGCAAAGAGGGATTAATGAATGGTTCGCGCTCAAATCGAAGGTGCCAAGTGCCAACGTCAAGCCCTTGTTCAAATTCCTAGTGGGGTTCCATGAAGTCGTATTTTTTGGCACGTGAAGTCTTGGGATCAGAATAGGATGATGGTTCATGTGTCAATTTCTTGATTTGGTGGCCGACAACGTGCTCTTCCCTTGAATGGGATCAGAGCATGTGAACACACGAGTCAAGTAACTACGATTGCGAAAAAGAGTGATTATTTTCAGCCATCGTGGGTTTCCAACACATGACTACATGAGTCACGCCCAAAAATGGCATTTGCGAAAAGAGTGATCGACTATTAAGACATGTTACACATGTACATGTGAACATGGCAGAAATTAAAAAATTGCAAGTCAAGTACGTACGATTTGTCTCCGAACAAAATCCCACAAGCCCATCAGCTCTCATTGTCTGGCATCTCCGTAATTTCTTCGCGAATTGCTGCTCCATAGTCTGTCCCACAAAGTTGACAGTACGATGTTAACCACAAGCTTTGAGACCTTTCCCTTGATGAGAAAAGTTTTTTTTTTTTTTGGAGAACCGCTTGAGAGTCGCCACTTGCCAACTTAATTATTTGTCTTTCCACTTACCTTTCTTATTGTTAACGGGACTAGTTTGGCCGGGCCCGGAAGAGCCAAGTCAACTACGACTGGTCAACCTGACTACTACGACCTTGGGGCCTCGGCCCAAGGATCTCACGGGCGGGCCGCGCTTCTCCACACATGACGAAGGCCCACTTCCACAGTGGAGGAACTCGGAGCCCAAGTCAAGGAAACATTCGCCAAATATGGCAACCGTCCAAGGCCATCACTCTCTAGCCATCATGTCTCGGCTTAATGGCTCAGCTTAATGGCCCGACTTAAATGGCCTTCACTCTATAGCCATCATGGCTTGGCTTAATGGCTCAGCTTAATGGCCCGACTTAAATGGCCATCACTCACCAGCCATCAAGGCCCGCCAAATATGGCAACCGCCCGAGTCCATCACTCCAGCCATCATGGCCACCTTCAGGACATTCATCTCCTCATCAAGATGGGCGCAATTAGTGGAGGTCAAAACTTCCCACATTTGCACGTCCTCATGAATGATGGCCATGATGTCACGTCATGGCACATGATCAGGACGAGTCACCTATATGAGGGGAGGGTGGGCATCATCCAAAAGGACGGCATCTCCGGTAACAAAACCTAAGGTACTCCATCAACGACCTCGTTCCCCCAATTCATCTCCTTCCTCCCCCGCTCGCGCCGAGAGACGCCGTTACGATCTCCTCACGAGTCGAACCGTCTCCGCCGGGCCTGATCGCGCCCCGGCGTACACGTCCCGGGACGACGGTTGTAGTTTTACCGCAAGCGCACGGTGTAGTGGCGAGCGGGTATCGAACACGAGGAGGTGGTGTTGAGCTCCAATCTATCCTAGGTTGGTTTGACTACGAAGGTTTTTATTGGTGGAGATGGCTATGGAATGATATAATGGAAATGGTGATGTATGTCGGTGTCGGTGATAGAGAAATCGGTTCGAATATCGATTCAAATACAATATAATAAAAGAGGGAATTTGCCTTGCGGCGATCCTGTCACAATCGTCGGGCAAAGTATGTGGATATAAAATCAAATAAAAACGTCTAGGGCTAGGGAATTCCCACTACGGATCGTCATACATCATCGTAAATAGTGAATCTCAATATTACTATACTTGCATTGAGGTGAACTAGTCGTAACTGAATAGAGAACCAAGCTCACGCTCTCGCGCTATTGCCGGTCTATAGCAAACCTAGGTTAGTGCCCAATCTCTTGCAAACCCTAACCTAAGCCGCTAGCATGAGGATCGACATCATCGTTCAATCGCCCCTCGAGCCCACTCTCGTGCAAACTCGAGTTACGATCTAGGTTGTGATAGTTCGTATTCGTCCAATCTCTTGCAAACGAATATGTGTATAGATTTACAATTAAAAATCCTAGCTTTGGTCCAATCTCTTGCAAACCAAATCTAGAGAAACCCAATTGTAAACCTAAATCGAATATCTAGGCCTTCCCATCGATTAGAATCCAATCTCTTGCAAATCCCAAATCGATGGAAATCCCTAGCTATCCGTAGGAAATCAATCACAACCTAACCTCCTAGCAATTCTAGCAATTTAGAAATTCATTCATCACAAATATGAAATTAGATCCATAGGGTTCATCCCCAAACCCTAGAACAACAAATCTACTCTAGCATAGCAATAAGGATATGAGAATCAATAGAATTGCTTGCATACAAAAAGATAGAAAAACAAAGATTCAAATAAAAAGAAGAAAATACTTAGCTTTAATGAAGATCTTCAATCCAAAATACAAGCTTTTAGATCCAAGAGGGGGCCTAGGGCATGGCCTAACCTCTAAAATAAATCCCTCCTAAAACATCTTGGGGACCCCCTCTAATGGTGGCTACAAACCCCTTAAATACTCCCCCAAAACCCTAGCAAGAAACCCTAGAAAACCCCTCAAATTCGTGCCCAAAAACAGCCCAAACCGCAACTTAAAATCTGGGCCCAGGCCGCACTCGGCCGAGTGGAATATGTGACCCGGCCGAGTGACACTGACATGCAAATTCCAGCACTGCAGCATCAACTTGCAGAAATTCCCCAGATTTCATCCGACCTCCGATTTGCGCGTTCTTGGCGGCGTTGGAACCGTCATGAAGTCTACTATCCATAAAAAATATGAGAAAAATACTTTGATTGCTGGAATGATAGCAGATTTCAAAAGAGTGAGAGGCTGTCTGAAAATCTGGGCGCTGCATGTCCTCGGCATCACTCGGTCGAGTGGCAAATGTCACTCGGCCGAGGGGCATTTGGTACTCGGGCGGACGGCTTTCGTCACTCGGCCGAGTCGGGCTTCTGGGGCAGACTGACGGATTACAGTAAGTTGGACATTTTTGCTTGCCGTCGTCTGGGTGCCACTCGGGCGGACGGAGTCTCCGAACTCGGCCGAGTCGGCGTGCGATGCTCGGCCGAGTGCACGCTGATACATCTCTGTTGCGTGTCCGATCTGGCCGGCCGAGCGGGGTCTCATTGCTCGGCCGAGTGACTCCTTCACTCGGCCGAGTGGCATGCTGAAAATGCCCAATCTTCATCTTTTCGCTCCCCCGTCGCTCCTACGACGTTCTTTCTTCTTCCACTCCTCTTCCATTGCAGAATAACCCTCAAAAGGGCCATGGTTGACACTCCGGAGTGGGTGCAAATCTCTAAAGCTCATTTTTGCTCACGATCGCTCCATATTTCCTGAAATCCGACAAAAACGAGAAATAGTGAAAAGTAACACAATATCATCGAATAATCGTGAAAATCGCAATATGAGCAACCGAAATGACATGCAAATATGTAGAAAAAAGGTGTAAAATATGGACCGATCAGGGCCACCCTTCTCAGATCTCTATCTGACTTAGGCATCGGAGGGGATTTGGCCGGAACCAAGGTCCGGCCCCCTGACGAGCATTCTCGTCTACGCAGGTGGACAGCTGATCAACGGGCCGAGGCTACCCCTCGCCCCTCTCCGATCACTCGATCAACCGGACAGTGAGGCTTCCCCTCACCGTCAGCCTGCCGAGGCCGAGCACACCCTACCGAGGCCGAGCGTCCAGTCGGGCCCGAGACTCTCCCTCGCCACCCGCCGGCTGTGCACCTACCCGGGCGACTGAGGCTCCCCCTCGTCCCCCTATCAGCCGAGGCCGAGCACGTCAGTCCGAGGCCGAGCGTCTCAACCAGGGCCGAGGCTACCCCTCGCCCCTCTCCGACCACTCGATCAACCGGACGGTGAGGCTTCCCCTCACCCTCAGCCTTCCTTGGCCGAGCACGCCCTGCCGAGGCCGAGCGTCCTAATCGGGTCTGAGACTCACCCTCGCCACCGAGGCCGAGCGTCTCAACCAGGGTCGAGGCTACCCCTCGCCCCTCTCCGACCACTCGATCAACCGGACGGTGAGGCTTCCCCTCACCCTCAGCCTTCCTTGGCCGAGCACGCCCTGCCGAGGCCGAGCGTCCTAATCGGGTCTGAGACTCACCCTCGCCACCAGACGGCCGTGCATCTACCCGGGCGACTGAGGCTACTCCTCGTCCCCCTTCCAGCCGAGGCCGAGCGCGTCTGTCCGAGGCCGAGCGTCTCAACCAGGGCCGAGGCTTCCCCTCGCCCCTTCTGCACCGATTCGAAGCCCCCGAGGGACCCAAAGCGGGTCCCTTGACCACGTTGACCGGGTTCTCCATGGTCAACGCATTGTAGTGAGAAAACACTCCGAAACATCTGGCGCCGTCTGTGGGAACGAGTCAGTACCTACGTCACCAACCACATCGGCATTGGCTTGTTCCATTGATCTGAAAGACCGAACTGCCGAAGCGGTGGCGGACCGCATACCTTTCAGACTCACATCTTGATTACGAGACCCCCCATCTCATTAGGGTTTGGACCCCCCGCCCAAAATCCCACGAGATGAACTTCTACAAAACGATCATTCTGTCCAAAGTTGGGGTTCCCAAGAAATCAAAAGCATCGGAGGAGAAGATGACATCTCATCACCCTCCATCACGCCATCTCATCTCCTTCCGCCGACGGACCCCCAGGCGGTTATCCGAGGCACGTCCGTTTTCGACCGCACCGGATCCGGGTCCTTCGGGGGATCCGATTCCCCTCTTGAGGAGGATCGCCGGCGACGCGGCGCGCCCTGCCTAGGGTCTCCCCGGAGCTGATCGACGGCGGTTCCCCTTGCCGATCCCAGAAGATCACCCTCCATATCGCAGTACCTTTCAAGGAGGCGCATGAGAGGGTCGACGTGGCCTTCGAACCCAGGCCGATGCCTCGCCCAGGCGGTGTCGTTGGCGTCAGACCTGAGAAACCCCGACTTGATGGCAATCTCCAAAATCACCCCCGCCATCAAGAAGCAGACCTCGTCAGAGGCGGATGCGGATCTTGCGGCTGGCCCGAAGCTGATGCCACCACCGCCGAGGCTCAGATCTGACGAGATCCACTTGAAAAAGCCAAGGTCTGATGAGATCCACTTGGCGAGCTGGTGTTCGAGGACCCCTGGTTCCGATCGACAATTCGACTCCAGCTGCTTGGCTTAGGATCGATCCGAACCTCCTACCCGTCTTCTAGGCATCATCGGGCTCAATCCGAGCCTCCGACCCGATCCTATTCGGATCATGGTCCCTCGGATGGACCGGGAATTCGAATCCCAGCGAGCTCTACGAACACCGGCGTTGTGAAGAAGGAGATTTGCTGGTTGAGCCCCGCAAAGACACAAGACGAGCTCCTTGAAGAGGCATGCGTGGTCCTAAGAGCTATGTCCTATCAACCCACTCGGTCGACCAGCTTCGCAAAGACACATGATCAGTCATTGGAGGCCTCGGCTCGAGCGGCGACACCACGGATCTCGTCCCGACGAGCCAAAATCTTCTTACAGCGGATCTGGTACCGCGGATCGTGTGTACAGGGCCCTCGACGTCGCCGTGACGTGTCCGACCCGGCGATGCTCACGACCACGCACTGCTCGAGATCCATGTCGAGGAGGGGAGCTTCGTCTGCCCTAAGACTGGCTACAACTTTTCGATCAATGAGGATATCCTTTGCATCAATCTCCTCCGATCGACTCTCCCCCAAGATCAGATCAGACCGGAGCTCGCCTGGGTCGGATCTCGTCCAGTCGCTGATCTTCCAGCCTGCAAGAGCTCGACGAAGCCGGCCTAGGTCGGATCTCCCCCGATCGACCCCCCTCCGGCCGGAGAAATCTACTCCGACCCTTCCTCTGGCCTGAACGGGCTCGACCCGTCGAACCCGTGTTTTATCCAACGAGACTCCTCCGCCGATGAAGCTCGATCTCTCGAGTTCCCCCTCGATCCAACGAGGCACCTCTAGCTCGTGCAAGCATCAACCCGAGATCCTCAGGTTCAATCAATCGCCAACATTTGAAGCTCCTCTCACGGGTACGACTTTGCTTCTTGAATCTTTGAATTATAAAGGAACATATATTTTTGTTTGATCTCTGCGCTGGGATTTCTTGTCAAATTGGTGCTTGATGTACAATTGATCGGTTCTCATATGCTGATCTATTTGCATGTGTCGCGCAATGCACTCCATTACCTTTGGCGTGATGTGAATGACGTCCGCCGAGCTCCCTTGCTTGAAGGCGGGCTGCCCCTCGAAGATAATTAGCAGCAGCAAGCCAACGAGCTCCCAGGCCGTTATCGCTAGCTGTCGCGTCGGGCAGCGGATCCTCCATCTGAGCTTCAAGAACTCTTCTTGCTGGAACATGGGGCATCCGAGTTCGAGTCTTCGACCAAATATGTGGTAATTCATCTTTCAGCTCACTGTCACGCCAAGCCCCGAACTTCACGAGTCTATCATTCCAATCAAGTATGGGGGGGGCGTCCGAGTTCGACCGACCCTCGCCCCCCCAGCGTCCGGGCTTCAGATTGGTGCGGGAGTTAACCCCGACTTGCGGCCAACAGCGACATCGAACGGCCAATCTGGCCTCCGGTGCCACCCAGTGTTTTGGCGTGATTTAAAGCCAAGGTGGAGGCCGCCCAGGGCGGAGAATGAGCCAAGCTAACGCTAGAGAGACCGGATCAGTTGACCTCTCCCCCGACAACCCCATCCTTGGCGTCCTCCTACCGCTTCTCCCGCCGCAAGTCCCTCGCACCCAACGGCGATCTGACAGCATCGGCGAGGATGGCCACGGTAGCCGCCTCCGATCCCTCACCTCGCAACAATCCGACGGTGGCAGCGAAGACTTCCCATGCCGATGGATCCATCACGTCCGAGCTTGATTCCTAGCTCGACCGGCCACACCCACCATCGTCAAGGATTCACGATGAAAAGCGAACGAGGCCACCAAGTCTACATCAACTTGAGATCGGGGCACCCAGACTCCGATCGACAGGGATCGGCATCCTCTGTTGTGTCAACCTTAGACGTCTTCTCAATTGCTTTCAGGCAGATCGAAGCACGATCACTTCAAAGTGACGGAGGTTGAACCAGTCGAAGTCTCCTCAATGCCATCTCGACACCTCAGTGTTAAGGTCAATGCAGATGATCAGGACCTCCGAGCACTCCCCAGCAGATCGGTCAAAGGGCTGGGGGCAACCCCCCAGTAGGCCGAGCACTCCTTCGTCGGCCGTAAGCCGAGGGGTAACTCCCCTCGCCACCGAACGAATCTCCTTCGTCGGCCGTAAGCCGAGGGGAAACTCCCCTCGCCACCGAACGAATCTCCTTCTTCGGCCGTAAGCCGAGGGGCAACTCCCCTCGCCACCGATCGGATATCCTTCGTCGGCCGTAAGCCGAGGGGCAACTCCCCTCGCCACCGATCGGATGTCCTTCGTCGGCCGTAAGCCGAGGGACAACTCCCCTCGCCACCGAACGAATCTCCTTCTTCGGCCTTAAGCCGAGGGGCAACTCCCCTCGCCACCGAACGGATCTCCTTCGTCGGCCGTAAGTCGTGGGGCAACTCCCCTCGCCACCGAACGAATCTCCTTCGTCGGCCGTAAGCCGAGGGGCAACTCCCCTCGCCACCGAACGGATCTCCTTCGTCGGCCGTAAGCCGAGGGGCAACTCCCCTCGCCACCGAACGGATCTCCTTCGTCGGCCGTAAGTCGTGGGGCAACTCCACTCGCCACCGAACGAATCTCCTTCGTCGGCCGTAAGCCGAGGGGCAACTCCCCTCGCCACCGAACGAATCTCCTTCTTCGGCCTTAAGCCGAGGGGCAACTCCCCTCGCCACCGAACGGATCTCCTTCGTCGGCCGTAAGCCGAGGGGCAACTCCCCTCGCCACCGAACGGATCTCCTTCGTCGGCCGTAAGTCGTGGGGCAACTCCCCTCGCCACCGAACGAATCTCCTTCGTCGGCCGTAAGTCGAGGGGCAACTCCCCTCGCCACCGAACGAATCTCCTTCGTCGGCAGTAAGTCGATGGGTGACTCCCCCACGACCGAACGAATCTCGGGCTGACGATCTATCGTCCCTGGCCAAACTCCGCAAGACGGACCAAAGTTTTGCAGAGAGTACAACTTCTTCCACATTATACTACATCTCCCGACCTCCACCTCAACAATGGTAGAGCTCAGAAGATGGGGGCATGTTAACGGGACTAGTTTGGCCGGGCCCGGAAGAGCCAAGTCAACTACGACTGGTCAACCTGACTACTACGACCTTGGGGCCTCGGCCCAAGGATCTCACGGGCGGGCCGCGCTTCTCCACACATGACGAAGGCCCACTTCCACAGTGGAGGAACTCGGAGCCCAAGTCAAGGAAACATTCGCCAAATATGGCAACCGTCCAAGGCCATCACTCTCTAGCCATCATGGCTCGGCTTAATGGCTCAGCTTAATGGCCCGACTTAAATGGCCTTCACTCTATAGCCATCATGGCTTGGCTTAATGGCTCAGCTTAATGGCCCGACTTAAATGGCCATCACTCACCAGCCATCAAGGCCCGCCAAATATGGCAACCGCCCGAGTCCATCACTCCAGCCATCATGGCCACCTTCAGGACATTCATCTCCTCATCAAGATGGGCGCAATTAGTGGAGGTCAAAACTTCCCACATTTGCACGTCCCCATGAATGATGGCCATGATGTCACGTCATGGCACATGATCAGGACGAGTCACCTATATGAGGGGAGGGTGGGCATCATCCAAAAGGACGGCATCTCCGGTAACAAAACCTAAGGTACTCCATCAACGACCTCGTTCCCCCAATTCATCTCCTTCCTCCCCCGCTCGCGCCGAGAGACGCCGTTACGATCTCCTCACGAGTCGAACCGTCTCCGCCGGGCCACCCTTCTCAGATCTCTATCTGACTTAGGCATCGGAGGGGATTTGGCCGGAACCAAGGTCCGGCCCCCTGACGAGCATTCTCGTCTACGCAGGTGGACAGCTGATCAACGGGCCGAGGCTACCCCTCGCCCCTCTCCGACCACTCGATCAACCGGACAGTGAGGCTTCCCCTCACCGTCAGCCTGCCGAGGCCGAGCACACCCTACCGAGGCCGAGCGTCCAGTCGGGCTCGAGACTCTCCCTCGCCACCCGCCGGCTGTGCACCTACCCGGGCGACTGAGGCTCCCCCTCGTCCCCCTATCAGCCGAGGCCGAGCACGTCAGTCCGAGGCCGAGCGTCTCAACCAGGGCCGAGGCTACCCCTCGCCCCTCTCCGACCACTCGATCAACCGGACGGTGAGGCTTCCCCTCACCCTCAGCCTTCCTTGGCCGAGCACGCCCTGCCGAGGCCGAGCGTCCTAATCGGGTCTGAGACTCACCCTCGCCACCAGACGGCCGTGCATCTACCCGGGCGACTGAGGCTACCCCTCGTCCCCCTTCCAGCCGAGGCCGAGCGCGTCTGTCCGAGGCCGAGCGTCTCAACCAGGGCCGAGGCTTCCCCTCGCCCCTTCTGCACCGATTCGAAGCCCCCGAGGGACCCAAAGCGGGTCCCTTGACCACGTTGACCGGGTTCTCCATGGTCAACGCATTGTAGTGAGAAAACACTCCGAAACACTTATTATTATTATTATTATTATTATTATCATCATTATCATCATTATCATTATTATTTATTTGTTAAGAAATGTTAAGAGAAGAGTAAATAATCTCATATTAGGAGTAGCCATGGCTCTCTATATATTCACTTCATAAAGGGGTTTAGGAGTCCAAGGGACTCCTCACATACTAAGTGGGGAGTAATGGTGAGATGATGAGGGGAGAGAGGCCAAAGGCCTCCCTCAACTCACAACACTCCCCTCATCTCTCCATTACCTTGGGTTAAGCATATGAATACTTCAGCATTCAGTATGCTAATGGGGTGGATATTTTAGGATCCAAAGTCATTGTGGTTGCCTCGTTAAAAACTTAGCTGTGGAAAACCCAGTGGAAAAAACAAGCAGCTTAAGGGAAAAGAGTACAACTATCGAGTGACCCCCCTGATCTGTACAAACTTTAGGCTTGCAGATATCCTATGTATCTATACAATCATCTCCTATTGTCTATACATCCATCATGTTCTGAAAGCAAATACAGTCATCATTCATCTATACAAGTTTCACTCTTCTAGCGGCTATTGAAAAGCAGTGGCGCTCTGGAGTGGAATGCTCTTCGAAGTTGGTAGATGACTCCATTAAAGTATTTCTTTGAATCAGTCTTCAGTGTGTATGCAAGGTACTGCTGGACCTGGCTGAGCGTTTTCAATACTTGCTTCTTGGATGATGAGCTTCTCAGAAGATGTAGACTTTGGAGGATGATGTGTAGATCTTTAGGAGGTGGCCGGTCCTTTGTGTTTTAGTCATCGCGATGATCTTTAAACCTGCATATGCGATATATATTCCTTGACCTTTGAAAGTTGCGCAGAAGCAGCTTATTCTTGGTCTAGTGGTGCTCTCCAGGACAGCACTGTATCTGGCTAACAGCTTTACTGCAGACGTTCTATCAAAGACACGTGCAGTTGACCAGATAAAGAAGTGTAACAAGTACACTGGAGCTAGGCTCTTCGGGGCCGAGGATGTCTTCCCCCTCTTCCAACGACTGGAAGGTGTCATAAATAAGCATCCATTTTTAATAGGTTGCAATTGGACATCCAGGTGTATGAAGAATATTAAAAGGGTTCCACCACGAAGGTGTTTAATCTGTAAGCCGAGACAATACCTTGGTATGCCTAGGTTTTTCATTTCCAATGTATGCTTATGGCTATCAGATATTTCAATGGTCTCTACATGAGATCCTATTATATTTGTAACGCCCCGCTCCCCATGATACCCCAAGAAGTGAGTGTTACGAAATGAAAAGAGAATTACAATACGAATACACTAGCAGGCCCATTGTGCACGTGCTGGGCAGTACACGTAATGCTCCATAATTAAATGCAACCCCCAAGTTCCATCACACTAAAACCAACACATAAGAACAACATGCATTAAAACATCCTCATATTTATTAGAAACAAAGTTCTTTTACAACTTACATACAACTCAAATTTACATACACCATATAACATCAATATACACCTCTCATTAGCAACACCTCCTAACCACACCCAAATACAACTCAACACCTCCAAAATCATTCCCCCACACTGCTCCAATCCCAAACTCTGTCAACTAAGCTTCTCCAACTGCCAATCACCTAAAAAATATCAACGAGGACACGTCACAGCGTGACCCAGTAGGAATTGCCAATTTCCACTAGCATGCTATTATGAAAATGAGACTACTTAACATGCAACCATGGCAATGTGCAAATGAAACATGAAATAAGTAAGAGAATCATGCTACAAAACATATGAGCATGGCATTAAAGGATGCAATGGCAACTACTTTACATCCATGACATAGCATGAGGTAAACTACACGTAAACATCAAGCACCAAGTTGAAACATAAAGTAAGTTATAAGTGCTACAAAAATGAAGTGAGTTGTAACATCATTCTAAGGTACAAATTGAGACTTATGTATACAAGAGGGTCTCTCATGGCTATGGGACAATAGCCTTATATATGCATGATTCATGGGTCATCATGGCATGTCTTCATGTGAAAATATTTAATTCACTTTTCCAATATATCATAATCAACATCATAACAAGGTTTCCTGCACATCATGTCATGCCCACCATACCACCACAACTCATACCACATTACCGCCAACACGAATGCATGCCATGTCCACCACATCCCTCCCACCATGTATAACATCTAAGGTCCACATTCATGTTACAAGAACTAGTCCAATAACATTAGTCAACATTTTAGTATCCTCGTCCCTCTTTCATCTCTTCTCTCTTTTTCATTAAGCCTCACAATTTACCCAACAAGGCACATGGCCAAATTTAATTAGCAACCATTCTTCCTCACAAAAAAATGAGGAGAACACTACTCTAATCTCGTTAGCACAATTTTTGCCATAAAGTTAATAACTTTTTACATGATCCTTAAATAAAGAGACCACTACATCAAGGCTACTACATCAAAATATCACCACATACATTTGAACTTTGATAAAGATAACAACTTGAATGAAAAAGAGAACAACTTGCATGAAAAAGATGGCAATTTGCAAATAATACTATAAAGATCACAACTTTGCCACATGAACATGTGCAATTTGATGGGTTGAATTATTGATTTTTAAAAAAAATTGTTAAAAGGATTTCAACTTTAACGTAAATCTATTCCGATGCATAGATATTTCGAGCCTGATCCTATGAGCTTCGCGTCGATCGACGAGCTTGAGAACAACGAGAAGCTTTTGATGGCGGCTTTGGCTCGTGTGACAGAGAGAAAGGTTATCTTTATATTATTATTTCTTATGTTTTCAGGAAGACTCTTTATATATTGTTAGAGAATAATGTAGAAAAGGTGGCACCTCTCGATCTAGATCAGCAGGTGTAAAGACATAAAGAGTTGTAAAGTATATGCCCCCACATGGTCTTGTACTTTCCGTGGGACCCGCCTTTTTATGTCTTGCACCTGATCATATATATTAGATGCCACCTCATCTATATGATTCCCATATTTTTATCTCGATATTTATGGAAAGTTTATCTTCACATTTATACTTGGTTTTGCGAGTAATTCTATACAAACAGACCTAATTGCTCTACACAAACCTAATTTTTTTTAAAAAGCTCTTTTTATACTTTACATACACTATCGTATCTCTAAATTATCACTATCCTCTTCCTCATCATCCTCCATTTTCGTTGTTGCCACTGCACCCCAACAGCCCTCCACCACTATCCCAGCCTAGTGCCGCCATCCCCCCCTTGTTGCCGCTGCACCCCAACATCCCTCCACCACTATCCCAGACCAGTGCCGCAATCTCCCCCCGTTGTTGCCGCTGCACCCCAACATCCCTCCAGCACTATCCCAGCCCAGTGTCGCAATCCCCCCACCCCCCCGTTGTTGCCGATGCACCCCAACAGCCCTCCACCACTATCCTAGCCCAGTGCCGCCATCCCCCCCAAAAAAAAAATTCATCCCTCCTCTCCCCACTCTTCATCCTCCCATCCCCACTTCAACGGAGGGGACGAGAAGGGAGATGTCGATGGGTCTGGCGTGGGGGACTGCTGGGTAGAGGAGGAGGAGGGGAGGAGGAGATATAGAGGATGGATGAGGAAAATAGGAGGGCAGAAGAGGGGAAAAATTCAATGGTAAACCAGTAAATTTTGAATTGTAAACTTGTAAATAAATGATCCGGCAATATCGTCCGTGTGTATAGCAACCGCCGGGTTTAGCTCATCCCACCGTTTATTTTATTTTAAATGCAGAAATACCTGTTGAGCAATCATCTACCATCCTACGATCCATCCTCCTTCGGCTTACAGGTGCATATTGCTTCATAATTCAAGCATATTTATTTCTCTTAATGCATGGCAGATTAACCTATTATGATGTTGGAAATGAAATATTGGGTTCTTGTTTGCAACGCCCAGATGTTCCTTCAACACCCTCAGGATGGAATGCCCAATGTATTTGGGGGTGATGTTGTCCAATGGATTCCTGATGGGGCTTCCAATGCCAGCCACCAAATGTTTCTTCCTCAGGATTCTTTGCTACCTCTTAGGTATCTTCCCACGTACAGATTTTGTTATGTCAATGTCTGTTGCCATTGAGACATTAATGTCATGTACAAATTTAAGCGTAGCTCTAATTGACAAAGTAATATTTCGATGCAATAACCATGGATCATGGAATTTATGATCAGATTTCTTCGGGCACTAGCCTACAGATGGATCCCAAAATAAACACGTGCCATATTAGCAATCAGAGTGATCCTTGGCACCAGGTATACACATCGACTGAGCTCCTTACATCTTTAATCCCAACGACTACTTTTCCCATTGTTACGACCTAAAGATCGTGATAATCCGACCTTCCATTCCAGACTGCCTAAATACCCTGCCGGCTCGTCCCTCCCTCTGGAAGGACGGCCGACCCAGCGACAAGGCGCTCCACACCCGAACGATAGAGGGCCACAGGGCGCCTGTCGATTCTAGAGTCCGACGCGACAATGGGAAGGGTGCACTCCGCCTCGGCCGCTGATAGGCAGTGACGACCTCTGATGAGCTACGGGGCCAAGCTAAGGGGGGGCCGAGCTAAGGGGGCCGAGCTACGGTGACGAGCTACGGTGACGAGCTAAGGGGGACGAGCTAAGGGGCCGAGCTAAGGGGGCCGAGCTAAGGGGGCCGAGGTATGGAGACGAGCTACGGGACTGTTCTTTGGCACATTGGACACGACAAACAACCTAGTACAGGGACGCTACTGACACTATCGCCGCCCGACCATCTGAAAAAGCACCCACTGGCCGCCGTGCCCCCTGACACTTAATGCTTTCAGCCCTGACGCCCTGACGCCCTGACAAAAGCACCCACTGGCCGCCGCACCCCCTTACACGTAATGCTTTCGGCCCTGACGCACTGACACCCTGACAAAAGCACCCTGGACCGCTGCATCGTCTGACAAAAGCGTGGCAGGCACTCCAGTTCCTGACATCCCCGTCCGAAGCTTCCGCTGACAGCAGGGCCAGCTCAGCACGTCGGGTCAGCATGCCAGGTCAGCCCCACCGAACCGCCTCCCATCAGGTATAAATACCCCCTCACTTCTTGCGGTGAAGTGGGAGAGAAAATTTACTCTCAATCTCCTTACGCACACACAAGAGCAAAGGTCGTCCACATCTTTGTTCTTCCACTCATAGCTCGTCACGTACGGTCGACTCACCCTCAGTCCGACCTGCGTGCCTAGCCCCCGCTTTAAGTCCTATTACTGACTTAGGCAACGGAGAGGCTAAGGGTTGGACCCCAACCCGGCCTTTCTGACGATTTTCTCCTTGCACGGGTTAGCTCGTCATAACCAGTCGTGCTCGCCCTCAACCTATGCAGTTCGGCCCCTTATCTGCATCCTACCGGATTCGATTCCGTGGTCTGCTCCAACGACAAGCTTAGCTTCATCACCCCTCTAATCACCTGTCCAATAGCCTACCATAATCCCTTCCTTAACATAACCACCGTGCCCTTGGTTCCCCCTAATACAAATTCATTGTACGCGAGTTCTACCCCGCAACACCCATGATTCAGGTTTTGCTTTTTTTTCCCTTGAAAAATTGGACCCAAATGGTAATTATGTTTTCTCGACAAATATTAATAATAGGTAGCATAATACCTACATGGTTAAACTTATGATTTCTGTTTTATTTGTTTTCAAAATATTTATATATTTGAGATTAATTTATTGGATGGACATTGCAGCATCGAATGGCACCGCATGATCTGACCCCAATAATCACACAGGAGAATGTAGAAGTCGCCGCAAGCCGTTCGCACATTCCAGAGGAGGAGAGTGGCGTGCTCCAACAAGTGAAGAAAACCCAGCCATGAATGTCAATTGATACGAGTGCGTTGATAAATGTACCCACAATTTTGAATGATCATGGATTCCACTATTACGCACAAAAGAACATGTATGATTAGCAAAAAGGCTTGCTGCAACCTCTTTAAAAGAATATCTAACATGAATTTTAAAAAAAAACAGAATCTGTAAATTGTAAGCAAAACCCCGGCCCCCTCAAGGCCTTCTCAAGGTTTTGGACTCCCCGCACCCCATGATGTCCTCAGGGAGCCTAGCAACCTTGTCCACCCCTGAGGCAAACACGGTCCCCATCCCCATCGCAAAATGCGACTCGATGTGGCAGTGGAAGGCCCAAACCCCCGGGTTGTCGGCCCGGAACCTCAGCGCCGTCCAACCGTAAGGGTGCACCGCGACCGTGTTCTTCATGATCGGGTCGACCAGGTTGTAGCCCCCGGGACCGTCCTTGGGGTCAAATTTCCCAGACCCGTAGCCCAACACCCAGAAGTCGTGCCCGTGCAGGTGCCACGGGTGCGTCTCGCTGTTGTTGGGGTTCATCGTGTTGGCGTTCTGCAGCACCACGTCCACCGTCGAGTTGAAATCCAGGCTGTAGATCGAGTTCCCGGAGGTGGCGTTTGTGTTGCTTTGGATGCCGTATATGTCGTACTTCTTGTAGTCGTACGTCTCCGGAGGTGGCTTTTGGTCGAACACGTGGTGCAGTTTCTGCTTGATGGCCACCAGGTACGGGGTCTGAGGCAAGGTGAAGGACACGTTGTTGAGGGCCCAACGGATGTGGCCGTCTACCTTGTTCTGCGTGTTCAGCAGGATGATCACGCGGTCGGCGGTGGCCGGAGGACGCTCGACGTAGTCGGGGTGCGATCGGACGGCCATGCTTTGCTCGACCCGTGCTCTGGTGTCGTTCCACAAGGGCCCCGCTGGTGGGGTTGTCGGAGGGGACTTCAGCGGGTGGTTCGGGTAGTAGTTGATGATCGCGAGTCCCGTCGGGGTGTTGGGCTTTCGGGCCACGACGTTGAGGGCGGCCCAATAGTTCCGATTGGGGGCCTGGTCGGCCCGGAGGAGCACGGAGTAGGTCTCGCCGGAGTAGATGTTGAGGTTCTTCACGACGAACGGCCTCACATAGTGGCCGTCGGCTTCGACGACGGTCAAGTTGTGTCCCTGAATTAAACAACCACAGTTGAGTTAGCAGTCTGATGCTACGCAATAACATAATAATAGTCGCCAGGGGATTAATTAATTACCTCGATTTCGAAGTTTAGCGCCGACAACGAGGATATGCTGGCGACACGCAGCCGGTAAGTCTTGCCGGGGACGACAGTCAGCACCGTCGGCGAGCACTCGGGGTTGGTCTGGTTGCAGACGCCATTCGCTCCGGTCAAGGAGCAGTTGAACCTCCCCCGCCCATTAATCAAAAGGGACTGTATAATTAAGATTCAATTAACAAAGGATTAATTAAAAGTCGCTAACAACTCATTAATCAGCATTCGTGTAGAGACAAATGGGTTGACTTGGGTTGTATAATGCCAAATGAAAAAAACAAGAGCTAACGGATGTAATAAATTTGTAATTATACGAAAAATGCCAAATATTTGTTTGTAGGGAGGGTCGGATCTAAAAGGGCTACCTGGGGTTCTCCGACGAAGACGAAAGGGACCGACGAGAGGCCGGCAGCCTGTTCGGAGGTGCTCTTATGCCACCAGTCGTTGAAGATCAAGCTCCGGTCGTAGTCGTAGGCGAACGGCTCGGCGACTCCGTCGGGGACGGCCACGTTGATCATGCCGTAGAGCCCGGCGGATCTTTGCATTCCGTAGTGCGCGTGGTAGATGTAGGTCCCGGGCTGAGCCGATTCAAAAAAAAATATTAGATTGAAGGTTTGAAGCAAAAACAAGAACAACTCTGTGGATTATTCGGGGGCTTACTCTGTCCACAACGAACTTATAGACGAAGGTATCTCCGGGCATGATCGGACATTGAGTCACTCCCTCAGTCCCATCGCTCCACGGCGTGCCAATCTTCAATAATTTTAGCTCGTAAGATTAAAGTCTCATTGCAACGTCGACAAATAAAGAAGTAAATGATCTAACCTGGCGAATGCCGTGCCAGTGGACGGCGGTGTTCTCGGTGAACAGCGCGTTCTTGACCTCGACGACGACGGTGTCGCCCTGCTGGGCATTGATGGTTGGGCCGGGGGTCTGGCCGTTGATGGTGACGGCGAGCTTCTGGAAGCAGTCTGGGGACTTGTACTGGTAAGCAATCTCCCATCTGTGGTGCCGGACCTTTGCATCGGCGGCGGCGAGGAAGCAGAGGAGGAGGGAGAGGAGGATCAGAGGCCGGGCAGTTCCATGGAGAGATGCCATTGTTGCGTCTTTTGTTTGCTTGTTAGATGCAAGGAAACTCGTCGGGGGTGTCTGCTTTTATAGTACTGGTGATTTGATTACTCTTAATCATTATTAACAAAGGCGAAGAGAGATTAATGAATAGTCCGTGGTCAAATCCAAGGTGCCAACGTCAGGCCCTTGGCATTTGACCGACCCTTGTTCAATTTCCTAGTGGGGTTCCATGAAGTTCTACTTTTTGGCACGTGAAGCCTTGGGATCAGAATAGGGGGGATGGTTCATGGGTCAATTTCTTGATTTGGGGCATGATTCGGTGACCTCCAACGTGCTCTTCCGTTGAATTGGAACAGAGCGCGTGCTGTCGAAGGGGATTCGGTGGCCTGATTGAGCCGAGCACTTGAGTTTGGAACCGAGAGGATGGTGACCTGTGACTGTGAGGATTTGGTCCCACGTTGAAATGCATGCAAATAGCGTGTGATGTCGAGGACCACATCCAATCGCCAGCTTGGTTCCAAGTTACTTTGTTTAAAATTGAGGAGGGATGGATAAAGTTGCAAATGGCTCAAAGCGTGATCAATTATTAAGACATGTACGTATGTTAAGCACCGGATCGGATTGGCTCCTACGCGTGTTGGACCATGTGATCGTCCAACGCGACATGGACCGTCCGATCGATCCTTTTTGGGCCCCACCACCCTCGTTTTGTTTTTTGCTTTGGAGAGTAAAATGTGGGTGGTGGAGTCCACAAAAAGGGTTGATCGGACGGTCCACCTCGCGTTGGACGATCACGTAGTCTAACGCGCGTAATAGCCAACCCGATCCGGTTAACCACAGACTTTGAGACTTTTCACTTGATGAGAAATTTTTTTTTTTTTTTGGAGAACCGCGTGAGAGTTGCCACTTGCCAACTTAATTTGTCTTTCCTCTCACCTTTCTCATTATTATTATTTATTGGTTTATTTCTGGCAAGTAAAAGTGTTAATTCGCTGGCTGGGGTTATTATTCTAGTCATATATATATGCATAGTCCTCAACCATTATTTTGTCTTGTTTTGAACGTTCTTTGATTGTTACTGGATGTCGAAACTCAGTAGGTGAGATTTTTCTAAATTAAGAAAACGTCAACGAGGCAAGCTGAAGACTGGATTCACATTTGTAAGGTTCGCTGCAACTTCCATATAGAATTCTCGGGAGTTTGGGTTGTGGTTAACTTTTATTTGGGAAAAAGAATAGAAAAAAGAAAATTTCATTATTCGAGCATCATTCAGACACATGTTCACATGTTCCAAAAAATATATAATTAAGATCATTGCACACCGTGAACCTGCACATCATTTTTTATAAGAATACTATAAATAACCAGTGCACTGCGTCAAAAAAACCACATATGAACAGGTTGCGATGTACGCGCACAACCGAAAAGGTATGACTGTGCCAAAGGTTCCATGGGACTTCTCCACCATTTGTTTGAATGATATTACTTTTGATTTATTGGGACAAATTTTAGCAAATTTTCTTTGAAGAAATGTTGGAGACAGGTTTGATTCGACTGTGGCCTAGCAAGCCCAGCCCATATTGAACGAGCCCCATCCTTTTATTTGGAGGCCCGTAAAATATAACAAGTCCAATACCCACAGAGAAGTGGATATTATTGTACCAAATTCAGTATGGAAAATTGTTCAAGCCCGTAGAATAATTACCCTTCATTAATGCTGCTTCTTAAGTAAAAAACAAAAACGTGCACTTTGTTATGAACGAGAAACAGATTTGGAGAAGGGTTGAGGCTAGGAAACCCCTAGCCTCCTTTATATAGTATTCATAATGGGTACTCATGTGGGTGGATACCCAATAGGCCCACTTTATTTATTTATTTTTTTTTAAAATACAATGTCTGCTTGAGTTCTTATGACCCCTCACTCGATAGATAAAGCTGTTGTTAAATATCTGAACAATATTTAATCTCAAATCAAGAGTAGTATATAAATATGCTCTCCTAATGAAAAATTTAGTGTGTTCATAGCAAAAAGCCACGTTTACTAAATTTTTTTATAGGATTGATGTCCATATTTTAAAAACAGCCTCACATATTAGTGAATCTTCAAGTGATTTGACTTTCGATCCACTCGTTATCAAAAAAAATTTATTGTTCCAAAACTGTTAATTTCAAATCGATGGTCAAATAGAGTTGAATTCATTTGATTTTTAAGTACGTTGGTCATCCATAATGTGTAAAACACGTTTGGATAACAGAAAGTTTAAAAATAATAATTAAAAGTGGTATATATGTTGGTCGGTGTAGACAGTTTTTCCATGCTCACAACACATGAACATTATTTATAAAATAATGATATATTGGATCGAATATTTATAAAATATTCTGTCAATGATAAGGATATATCGTAGCGAACTATAACTAGTTTATAGTTACTTTGTCGGTAAGATAGTGGCGAGGCATACCAATGAGCATGTCCAATTTTCCAGCAACCCCTCTTATTTAAGCTACAAGATTTACGAACCTCCGTTCTAATAGCACTAGAAAATTCATGTGCCATCACGGAACCCCCCCCCCCACCCAACAGGCACTATCAACATCGTGGCAACTCTCTTCCATCAACATCTCTTTCATCCATCTCACTCATTAACTCCCCCGCCAACCCATCAAGTTACCCACATCAATATTCTATTCGTGTGTCGTGGTTAACAATAATAATACAATTAGCATTGCACAAGGACATGGATGCACTGCCAACAACAATAGACATGGATGCACTGCCAACAACAATATAAGTGGAATCTTTGGAGAAAGCCAGATTGGAATCTTCCCCTGGTTTAACGCTAAGTGACTAATTATTTGCAATTTGCAATAGTACTGTAATTGATAATGCATTCTATGCATCATGATAACAAGAGGGAGAGACTAATTAATAAAAAAGAGATAGTGAGGTAATACTATTAGTTATATTGAGTCAACTTAATTGATTGTCCATGTCAACCATCGGCATGATTCATCGACTACCCGTTCAGCGAGCAAAATGCAGTACATCATTAAATTGCGTCTCTTTGGGTTTTAGCATTTGTAAATCAATAAGAACGGTTCCTAACATCGATTAAAATGGTCGAAGAGTGGATTTCCTTTAGTTGTACGGAGAAAAATTTTCTTGTGTTGTCCACATATCACAATTCTCTATTATACATTTAAGATGCTGGATTTGTCGTCCGGGTTCAACCTGTCCGATCATATGCAGCATATGCTATGGCTATGGACCTATGGTGCTATGGTGCTATGGTGAGGAGATGGACTTAAAGTGAGAATAGAGAGCTGGGCCGTCCGATTTCTTATGTGGATACCCTATGGCTCAGATCGCACCCCACGCGCGCACGTGCATCCAACGTGCATCCGAAAAATTCACGAGAGGGAGTCCCAGCCGCTCTCTCTGCCAAAGAAACCCCAAAAAAACCCCTCGCGCACCCCTCGCGCCGTCGCGCTCGCTCTCTCTCTGCCGAAGAAACCCAAAAAACCCCTCTCCTCGCGCGACATCGTTCTCTCTCGCCGAAGAACCCTAAAAAAACCTCTCCCTCTCACGATCTCTGCGTCCCATCTCCCGCGTTCTCTCTATCTGCCGAAAACCCCCAAAATATCATCTCCCTCTCTGCGATCTCTCTTGCTCGAAGACCCAAAAAAATTCCCCAGACCCTCCGCGGAAGCTCGCGATCTCGTTTGTCCGAAGACCCAGACGAATTCCTCAGCCCCTCGATCTCTCTTCGTGATCTCTCTCTCAACCGACCACAAAAACCCTAGCTCAACTGGATCAATCCACCCCCGCTGCTTCAGGAAATTTCTTCGCTTCTACATACTCAAGGTATAATTTGGGCACATTTGATTTATTCTTAATTAATTGTGTGGATTTAACATTGTAGTTCATTTTGTGTTAATTATTGAGTTAATTTCGTGAATTAATTGTGTGCTATTGATCGGAATCATTTCTGCCAGATACAAAATTAGGGTGTGGGGGGGGGGGGGGGGGGGGGGGGGGACGAGATGTCGGTTCTGATAGTGACGAGTGTTGGCGATATCGTGGTGGATCTCCACACCGATCGATGCCCTTTGACAACCAAGAACTTCCTTAAGCTTTGCAAGTATGGTCTCGTTGGTATAAATCTCGGAGAACATTTTTAAAGTCAAGATTGTTGGTTTATTTGGTTGTAAATTGGTGATTTGTTTGCTTGCAGGATGAAGTATTACAATGGCTGTTTGTTTCATAAAGTTGAGAAGGATTTTATGGCTCAGACCGGCGACCGCACGGGGACTGGCAGCGGAGGCGACTCTCTATACAAGTTAGTATCTTGTTTCATTTGAATGCTTTGAATTGGTTTTAATTTTGTTTGGTTGGTTTTTTCGTGGGGTTATGATTCAACTTTAATATCTTGCAAGGCAAATTGAAGCAGACGATAGCATAGAGATAAACCCAATATCAGAATCCGCACCTCTTATAGTCTGAGGATAAGAGTACAATTTGAATTTGCATTCTGATTATAGAACTTATAACTAAGTTCATGGACTAAAAAAATCTGTTATGCTTGGTCATGCTTATGATACTTTTGTTTATGAGGACGTCAGTTTTGTGTGGTTAAAGTAGAACCAATGACCAGCATGCAGCATGTGGTGGGGGCAAAATGTTATTTATTTTTAATCATAAAGAGCTCAATTTAAAGCGGAAACTGAGTCTAAGCCAAAAATCTTCTTGTTAATTTGGCCTTTTTAACATGTCATATTTGTGCTCGCCTTTAGTATGGAATATTCCTCATATCTAACATGTAACACAGTGAATGATAACTTATGGTTTAGTTTTATGAAATATGACATTAGAGCACCTATTATATTCATAGTATGGATTATAATAATGAAGTTGAAGGTTTCAAAGTTTTATATATTTGATATGTTGGAGTCCTATATAGGAATTCTCTCATCGTCTTTTACAACTCCCATTCAAAATTTTTGTCATATGGCCATCTCTTGCTTTATAGATCAGTTGCCAGCAACTTGTTACCTAATTGTAGAGTTTAATGTCAGGTGTGTAGCCAGTGTCTAGTTCTTTTCAAACTCACGCGTCTTTGATTTTGTTCTTTGGTTGACTCATTTTTATGGGGAGTCGGGACTGATGAAGACAGCTGACGGGTTATAATTTTGACACACTCTTTTGCATGTGTTGGTTCTAAGTTATCTACCAATTTTTCTATCAAGCTAGCCTGCTAGTTTAATCTATGTATTCTTTCTGTTACATCGTTTTGCTATCATTTTTAATAACATTAAAATTGAGCTCATGTCACCTCCTTTTAGATTTCTTTATGGGGAGCAGGCTCGCTTCTTCGCTGATGAAATTCATCCAGATTTGAGACATTCTAAAACTGGCACTGTGGCGATGGCTAGTGCCGGTGAGAATTGCAACGCATCTCAGGTATGTTACTGCTCTTTGTGAAGTGTGAACCAGAATGTTTACTATGTTCTAGTTCACTAAATAGCAAAAAAGATTTACCTTCCTGGCATGCTAAGTTTGAACCAAGTATAATCACGAATGCATGCCATTCTCACTACAGTTCACATGGACAGAGTGTTTCCTCTTTCAACTTAATGTTTCCTCCTGGATCTGGTGATAGTAAACTACATAATTCTGGCTTCAGTTCACTACAGAAAGAAAAGACCGTGTGTGCCGCGTTCTTTTGTTTTTGTTTTTGTGATTTTGGGGGTGGGAGGTGTTGGTTGGGGGCATTCTTCGTTTAGAAGTTTAGACGTTATCGTGCTGCATGATTCTTATCCTGGTTTGCCCGTTACAGTTTTTTTTGCAAATTCTATGAATCCTAATCATGATCTATGATTGAGTGTAGTTGCATGGATTTTGTTTGATGAATTTTAGTGATAAAAGTTGATATGCACCCCCATTATCCAACTTTTGTGTGATTTTGAATAGAAAGATGTGTTCGTTTCAGGATTCTACCCCATTTCTAGTTTCCACCGGTTGATTCTAAGGAGAAGTTTTGCTTAGGTGACTTTCTAGCATATGATTTTGGTTATTCTGAGTTCATGAGTCCGAGGAGACATCTGATTATTGTCGGACAACCTCAGATTCATTCTCTCTAAATATTTTTTGACCTCCCGCTCTTCTAGATCACAAGCCGATGTTACTATGCCAATTGCTTAATTTACTAAATTGCGGAAAAAGCCCCCCAAAAAAGCTGACACTTTCTACAATATGTATAACATGCCATATCATGTAGCAAATACAGGTTACATGCGACTTTGTCTATTGGTCTGCGTTTTGTAGTCATTTATTACATTCCTCGCATCATGGACCCCAATGTAGGATCTAAAACTATATGGAAAAACACTAGGGGGTGAATAATTCTTTATAAAAGTTAATAAGGAAGTTATGCCAAATTAAATATCACTTGTGCAACCTTAGTGCGGAATAAAGAAAAAGAGCAACAACACATGACTTGAATAATACTCTTAAGAATGAGACAATAAAGGTGTGTGTGATGTGCTCTAAATGATGAGAGTGAGAGCATTTACTAACTTGTCTCAAGATGTGTGGCAATAGATGTTATAAGCTGATCTTGAATGCTTTGGAGACAAGTTGAACTTTAGAGCTTGAGCTAGAATTACTTTGAATGCTCTAGATGAGAAGTTAATGCCTTGGGATCACTTGAAAGTGTATTGAATGAAGTCCTATTTATAAGTCAAGATATTAAAATCCTATTTATAAGCCATGAAATTTTGCTCAGAAACGTATTAAAACTCTAAGCATTTAATGATGTAAACGGCTTTTAACCGGCAGAAATCCTAGTCACCAGTTGCCTGAAGAAGAACGATCAGTCGGCTGGTGTATTGTTCTAACTGGGCAATAAATGCAGTCTAACAGATACTTTATCAGTGAAGAAGACTTCTCAGACGTCTGGTCCACTGTACAGACATCTGACTTAAAGACATCATGCGTCTGAGCATACAGACAGCGAACAAGTTGGTTACTGGAATAGTTGGTCCGAATATCCATGCGTCTGATGTTCATCATTCAGACGTCTGGTCAACTGTTCAGAGTCTGATAATACAACTTCAGACGCCTAATCAAGATTGACTGTAGAAATGAGCTACTGGAAATATTTACACTAATTTACCAGGCGTCTGATGTATATCACCCAGACGTTTGTTTTCCGTTAGTCATCAGAGGTCGAGTTATTGGAGTTTCGGCTTGAATTATTCAAACGTCTAGAGTTCATCATTCAGGCGTCTGACAAATTGTTCAGACGTCTGGAATTGGAACTTCAAGCGTCTGTTGATGATAGGGTTTTGGAGAACAGAATGCACATGAGCACCATGCGTCTGGAGGCCAAGCACCAGGCGCCTGACGTAGGCTGAAAAACTCTTCTTTGAGTTTATGAATTTCTAACCCTATGACACTCAATGATATATGATCTAAAGTGTTTTGTGAGTGTTATGAGTGATATTCTAAGAGTCTATTCAAGGCTTTACAAGCTAATTCAACTAAGAAGTAAAGAAAAAAGATTTACATATTAATCCCCTTCACTTCCTATTGAATGCCTTGAAGACTTTCATTGAGCTTGTGAAGTCCAACACTTTGATTTCCTTCGAGCATCTCTTGTCTTTCATGCTTCATGGGTTGATGTCTATGCATCAATGCTTTGAGCTATCGTCTTCATTTGATATGACTTTGTCTATATTGGCGATGCTCTTCTTTACTACAAAACTGTTAGGATCCCAAAAATAGTCTCACATCGAAAGTGCAAAAGAAAAGAAATAGTTTAAGTATTAGAGGGCCTCTCTCCTGATACCAATTGGTTTTGGGTTGGATGCTCAATAATACTTAACAAATGGGGGGTGAGCCCAGTTTTATGGGCCTAGTATGAATGCGTTTCTAACAAATGGGCTAATGTTGGAGGCCTAATATGGGATGTGTCTCTAACAAATGGTATCAGAGCAGGCTCATGTTACGACCCACCTTGCAGAAGGGACGTGGAATGGGCGACCTAAGAGGGGGTGACATGGTAAAAAGGCCAGAGTGGGCCACTTAAAGTGGACATCCAAGAGTGGATCGTCGTGGCGGTGGTTGTCGAAAGCGAAAGGGGCGACCTGAGGAAGGAGCGACCTAATAGGGGGCGACCTGGTAAGGCCAGAGTGGGCCACTTAGAGTGGACACCCCAGAGTGGGCCGCCGTGGACGGCGTTGTCAGAAGCGTGGTGATATGTGGATTCCAAAAAATAGTCTCACATCGGAAGTGCAAAAGAAAAGAAATAGTTTAAGTATTAGTGGGCCTCTCCACCTAATACCAATTGGTTTTGGATTGGATGCTTAATAATACTTAACAAATGGGGTGTGAGCCCAATGTTATGGCCCTAGTATGGGATGTGTTTCTAACAAATGGGCTAATGTTGGAGGCCCAGTATGGGATGTAACTCTAACAAAAATATGAGGATTAGTCATAATTGATTATGTTTGTTTGTCATCAAAACCACATTGGGGGATCCAATATTCAACACCCAAGACATCAAATATGATGCGGTTTGATGGGGCATAGCGATTAATTATCATAATAATGGACCCCAATTGCTTAATTTACTAAATTGCGGAAAAAGCATCCCCCAACGAAGTAAAAAGATGACACTTTCTACTATATGTATAACATGCCACATTGTGTAACAAATACTGGTTACATGCGTCTTTGGCTATTGGTCTGCCGTTTTGCATTCTTGTATTGCATTCCTCCACATCATGGACCCCAAGTCATCAAATATGATGCGGTTTGATGGGGCGTAGCGATTAATTATATGATAATAATGTGCAATCCTTATGTAGGCATGCTTTTTCAGCCAGACTCATGTTGACAACAACACACTTATGGTCATCCCAGTAGGGCCATTACTAATTATATGTATCAAGCATGCTGAATTTAGTTTCAGTTTACTGTGCATATACGGAGTTGTGTCAATGTCTCTCTCTATAGGATGCATTAATAAACCACTACAATGAATATTATGTGAACATGTTATCTTACTCGTCTTTTGTGCCAAATATTATTGGGAACTTATGCATAAATTTCTTGGGATGGATATAGTTGAAAATGAAAATGTAAAAAAGCATAGCTTCTAATAATTGAATAGCGATTTCATGTGTATTCCGTATGTGCATTTGATTGGAGTAATTATTGAGCCGGTCAATTGTTATTGTCAACTGGTGTTGGTTACTGGTTTTTTTACTCATTCTTCTTCTCTGGTTGAGCCAGTTTTACTTCACGCTGCGTGATGACATCGACTATCTTGATGAAAAACACACGGTTAGTTTTCTTTGATATTTTATGGTACATAACTTGCTTATTTTTCAAAAAACCAACGTGCATATGATCTATTAACATAGGTGTTTGGGGTTGTTGAAGAAAAAGAAGGGTTAGATACCCTTGCAAAGATAAATGAATCGCTTGTTGATGATAAAGGTAGACCATTCAAAGACATAAGGTGTGATTCTCATCCATCATCCTTTTTTGGTAATTTTACTTAATTGTATACTCTATTTCTGTCATTTGTTACATTTTAATAAAGTCAAGCTGCCTATTTGATCAAATTTTGAGAGTGTTGAAAATATAAATTTTCTGTTCATTGCACTACTTGAATGTGGTTTAGAAATAGTGACGTTCTGAAATGTATTCTCTGTAGTTAAACATAAAGCCACCTGTTTGATCTATTTTAAGAGTGTGGAAAATATACATTTTCAGTTCATTGTACAGAATGACATGTACTTAACTGTGCTCTGGATGACCTTGCTATGTCTCATTTGCAGTTGAATCATTTTTATGACTGAAATATGTTCATGACGGGAATTTTGAAAGGGGGATTTTGATAAAGGCCTAAAAAAAGAGGGTTTGAAAAAAATTTGGGCATGTTGGTATTGTGTTAGCCATACTGGTTAAGAATTTCTGACAGGACTGATGTTGGGGTTATCTCAAATCATGCTGTTAATTTCAAGCATACTTATCAATTTGCTGTATAGAAGCCTAGAAGACTTAGTTTCTAAAAAAAATTGCATACATTATTTATCTATTTATATTTTCATTGCTTACATTTTATGCAATCTGACAGGATTAAGCATACATATATATTGGATGATCCATTTGATGATCCTTCCCAACTTGCTGAATTTATTCCGGAGAAGTCTCCAGATGGCAAGCCACATGACGAGGTAAGTTAAAATTAGGATATATACAACACACTTTGGTCACATGTGTATTTCCCACTCTGCATCCCTCCTTTCCCTGTGCGCATACCTGCATCATACAAGTGGGCATGCATGCTTGAGCCTTATGTTCTTAAATCATGTTTAGTTATGCTGCATTTACTTTGTATGCTACTAGCACACAACAACACAACCACACCCTCATTGTGTGATAGCCAAGAGGCATACTGCTGTGGCGTAGTAGCTCTCACCCATAAATTTAAGATATGAACTGTGAATCTCTTTCTAGTACATCTACTTCAATCATGATATTGATCCACATCTAAATTGGTAAATGCAGAATGTTTTGGAATGTCACATCATCATAACCATGATGCATCCATGAGTATTGCATAAATCGCATTTGATCTTCAGATATGAGTCACTTGGATCATCCTTGATGGGAACATAATAAATAAAGGAACTTATGGATGATTATGAACTTACTTTGATGAGGAAGAATCCCCCCTTCCACCCTCTCTCAGGAAATTACAGATGCTTAGGAAATTCATTAAATCAGGATAACAGTTAATCACCAATCAAACTATCAAATTGCAATTTTGAATCTGGTGTTCTTAGTGAAATGACATCTTAGTTGTTGTCTACTCTAAATGCTCAACTGGTTACTCCTCCACATCTAGGTGACATTTCTGCCAGCCAGCACACATCATTCCATTTTTATCATTATCCTGTAAACCCCAATTGTGTGTTCCTCCTCATGGTTCTTTTAATAAATTTTTGTTGAATATAATGGTGGCCCTGCATGATGAGTCTTTATATAATGATCAGATGTGTACTTAGCAAGCAGTTCATTGATTGTCTAGATTAATTATTGCCTCATTTTAACTTGTTGAGAAAATATGCAGACAGCAGAAGAGCGCCTGGAAGATACATGGGTGCCCATGGATGAGAAATTAGCCCCACATGAACTTGATGAGAGAATTCGTGCTAAAGAGGCTCATACTAATGCAGCTATTCTAGAGAGTGTAAGAATTATTAGTGATCTTTTGCACATTCTTGCAATTGTATCTATATAGTTATTCCTATATGGTGGCTTAGATTGAATTTTACATGATCAGATAGGAGACATCCCAGATGCTGAGATAAAGCCACCAGATAACGTCTTGTTTGTTTGCAAACTTAATCCTGTCACCCAGGTTAGTCATCAGTTTGATTGTTATATCTCCCAGCTATTAGACAATTTGAAAATTGCCATTTTTGGATGTAGTATTATTGCTATATAATTGACTTGTCATGCTTGAATGTACTAATTGTTTCCTGAATGATGCAGGACGAAGACCTGTTTACAATCTTTTCTCGTTTTGGGACTGTAATATCGTGAGTGCTACTTTTTGTATATTTCTGATTCCATTGTTCATTTTCTTTTATTCATTTTTTAAAAATACACTGATTTTTGTTTCCAGAGCTGACATAATTCGTGATTATAAAACGGGGGATAGCCTATGCTATGCTTTCATTGGTGAGTGTCTTCAGAGTTTGTCTATGTGTGTAAGTGTAGTGTATTGTTTTATTTTGCGTATAATATAATGAACCCAAGGCTTTAACCAGTGAGAAGGCTTGTTACAAGGATTGATTGCCATCTTTCATGTGATCACAATCTCCTCCTTTACGCCCCTTCCTTGAGAAACCATAGCCACTTCTTCCTTGAAGTCCTTCTGTTATGTTTTCGGGGCCATAATTTAATCATCATCAGCTGTCGGGATGATCTCACTCCAATTTATTCATCTTTTCCATCCCTTTTCCCTTTATCCTTCCGACATCTTTGCGATATCTTTTCTTCTCTTTTGGTAAGTTTCCATACTATATCAAGTTGTACAATTGCAGTTCACCACCTTTTCAAGATGGTTTAATTGAATCATTGATACATCATTTCCACAGATAGTGTCAAGGGTTTCAATTTTGTAACTACCAGTTTAGGGCATCATATTCATATTAGATGCTTCCTATTGGTTGGGATTCTCATCTTTCATTTTTCCTATTGAAATCCAAGTGATTAACCTTCTTTTCAGCTCATGAATTCCTAGTCTTCGGCAATCTTATCTTAAGGAGCTTAGATGTTATTTGAGAATTGAGATGAACCCTCATGTATTTTCTTTGATTTGTTTTCTTAAAATATTTTTTGAATTTCTTATGATCATATTGCATGTAATGAAAATGTGATTTGCTTAACTAGTCAATGGAAGAAAGAAAATACTTATAATGGAGGGTGGCTTGGCATCCATATAACCCAAATTTCAGGAAGGTGACAAATTATGCTCACTGGGGCAACTGTGCATGCATGATGTAATCATATTAATACAGTAGAAGATAGTGACAATTGGGATCAAATGAAACTTTCCTTTAAGAAAAAGAAAAATGTTTGGTGGGGCAAGATCTATTTTTTTTCTGATTGTATGTTGATGTTCTCCATTCGGAGATTGACATGAACATGCTATCAGTAAACATGCAGGGGTTTAAAGGAATAATATTATCTCACATTTTTTCTTCTTATGGTAGTATTATATAGTCTTTCCTTGTCTGTTCAAGATTGTCATATTAACTACAACTTAAATTTCGTCTTCAGAGTTCGAGACAAAAGATGCATGTGAACGAGCTTTTTTCAAGGTAAACAAACAATCAATATTGTTATTTACTTGTATGATATTATTGACGTATATCGTGCAGCTTCTCCTTGTTAAAAGCTTTCTTGGGTAAATGATATGTTAAATGTTTTTTTTCACGATACATGTAAGCAACGGATTTGTTCTTATGCTTTGTTAGTTACTTGACGCAATAGCAAGCTATTGCATACAAATGTAACAACCCGGATTTATCTGTCGCCTTTTACAACTTTATCGTGATTATGAAATTTTGTGCTGTTAGTAGGAGTTTCCATATGTACGATGTCAAGGGACATGTGCATCTGAGTTTTATTTCTTATATAACAGTCCCACTCTGAGTTTCATTTCTTATATAACAGTACCTTGTTGGTCGTCACGTTTCTTTCTGTAAAAAGGAATATGAGGAGTAAAGAGCTACTTTAGTTTAGTATTATATCATATTTCAGTTGAAGGCTTCTTCTTCTTCTAGCAAGCATTTAATAGTCCAAGCTTCGCGGGGGGGGGGGGGGGGGGGGGTTTGAAATAGGAGGATAAAGTAAGAACTTTGGAACACCCCTTAACCAAGGATAAGCCTGGCAGATGGGCCCAACCTGGCTCGTGGCCCGTGGGTTATGGGGACTTGGCCCGACCTGTCACGAGCTGGGGATGGGCGCGGGTTTGGCCAACGCGTGCATACATAGGATGCTGGCATAGCTTGGCTTGCGGTTCTAACATGTTCGGGTTGGCTCATGAACCTGTCATATTTTGTTTTTTTATTTTCCAAACATTTATTATTAGTATGAAAAATTGTTAACATAAAAATTTGATACGGTTATCACGTATGAGAGGAGGCGTAGGAGGCCAAATGAGTAATTTTCTATGCGCACCGACGGTTTGGGGGAAGTTTCTTTATGCACAATTACTTTTGCTAGTTTTGCTGTACGCACCACGCCTAAACATTATATAAATGATGGCGTGGGGTAGGGTTAGGGTATCGATTATTGTAGCCGTCATTTGACGTTTTCCTATAGTTCTCTAGTGAGATCATATAAGAAAGTTTTAGGCTTTTTCCTTAGCAAAAGCTAGAAGAGGGGCCAACTCTACCAAAATTGGCTATCTATCTTGTTTTTCCCAATTTATATCAATAAATTTCTCCAAATTCCACCACACAAACCCTAGTCCACATCAAATTGGTATCAGAGCTCTGATCCAATGGCAGCAACGAGATCATCTACGGCAAAATCTTTGGAGGAAATGTTAGATGCGGAAGTCGTCTAGAGGAAGGAGATGGCGGAGCTCACAGAGAAGATCGATGGCTTGTGAAGGAAGCTCGATGACAATCTGAACCAGATGAAGGAGATGCTCGCGCACTTTATGGCCCAATCTGCGCCTCAGATCTCGCCCTCGAAAGGATCAACTTCAGATCTGAATCACCAATCAGATCTGAGGATGAAGTAAATCCGTGTAGCGAGAGAAATGGTGGCGATGATCCCCAATCAAGAGGGGGTGATCTTGGGAGAGGTAGATCTGGATTTCGAAGGCGACGATTGGCAGGAGGATCTCTTCGAAACCCTAGGAGAGATCTCCGAGAAGGAGCAAGCGACGCGGCGAAGGAGGAAGGCGCACGCGACAGTCCTAGAGGGGCGCCAGGGGGCTGTCGACCCCCTAGCGGCCCCGCCTGGGGGCCGCCGATAGCAGGTGACCCTGTAGGGGGTCGCAGGAAGCGGGCGACCCCACCTGGGGGTCGCCGAAGAGGCACGACCCCGTAGGGGGGGTCACAGAAGGTCGGCGATCCCACCTGGGGGCTGCCGAAGGAGGGCGACCCCGACATGGGGTCGCCATGGTCGGTGGGCCCGCCAGGGCACCCGCAGGCCACTGGTGGGCCGCGCGGACTCCGAGTAGCCCCCTGCTTACGGCATGGGGGTTTCGGTGACCGGGAGGGGCGCGCGGGGTGTGGGAGATCCGGAGTACTCCGATGACAGCGATGGGGCTCCACGAAGGCGACAACGAGCTGTGAGACATGAACCGAAGTGCGAGGAGCCCTACCGCTATCATGATGATGTCTACGAGGAGGATGAGGAGCGAGATCGGAGGGAAGATAGGCGGTGGGGTCATGGAGGAGCCAGATTTGGAGATCACCATCGCCAGTAGCAGCCGGATCGTTTCGACGGAGGGGATACACATGCGGATGACCGCATACGGAAGCTCAAGATGCCTCTATTCAAGGGTAGTGATGCCACAGGGTGGATCTACAAGACAAATGTATTTTTAGATGGCGAGGCTGACGGAGGTGGAGAGGTTGCGAGCAGTCGCACTTTGTTTGGAGGGAGAGGCTCTAAATTGGTGGCGGTGGAATGAGCAGCAGATACCTCTGAGGACCTGAGACGGGTTTCAAAGATGCATTACTACACCAATTCAGAGATTCCTAGGGAGGTGGAGCTTACGAGCAGCTGCATGCCTTGAACCAGGTTGGGACGGTGCGCGACTATATCAAGAAGTACGAGGTACTTACAAGTAGAGTGCGAGGGATGCCTATAGAGTCCTTAGAGGGCTTTTTATTGGACGGATTGAAGCCTAACATTAAGGCTGAACTCCGCACTCTCAGACCTTGGGGGCTTGAGGAGCAGATGGATCTGGCGCAGACAGTCGAGGACAGATTGACGGAGGAGCGCCACGCCAGCGAGGCGTTTGGAGTACAGTTTTTCCGACCACAGACTGTTCCAGGGGGACAGCCTGGTGCTGTAGGAGGTACATCGGTAGGTGGAGGTAGGTTAGGAGATGTGAGGTAATGGGGTCTTAGATAGGGGTGGCAATTCGGGCCGGCCCGGTCTTATCGGGCCGTGCCGGCCCGGTCCGGTTCTCTTAAAGGACTGGGACGGCCTGGCCCGATAAGACTTCGGGCCATTCGAGAGAGGCCCAGGCACGGTCCGATAAAAATTCGGGCCGCCCGGCCCGGTCCGATAGGGTTGAATGAATTATGTATTGTGAAAATATTTTATCATATTTTTAAACACAAACTTGTCGCATATGCTTAAAGATGCATCAAATTGGAGCACGAAAGAAGATGATTAAGTGGGTTGCATAAGGTGATGTGTCCTACATTGTTTTCATTTATTTGGCAAGATGAAGTAACATGTTTGGTGGTTCTTTGTCTCTTCTCGGAAACTGAGATCGACCCCCAAGATCCGAAGACATCAAAGTTGGCGCTGGTGGGAAATTGTTAAAATTTATGATATTTGGCCTTTGATTTGATAAGATTCATGACATTGGACTCAACTATAAATGAATGCATATTTGCTTTAGATTAATGTGTGGTCAAATTGAAGTGTTGCGATCAAATGCTTTTCGTGCCGTGCCGTGCCGCCCATGGGCTGAAAAGCTTGGCCCGGGTCCGGCCCGAAAATGAACCGGGCCGGGCCGGGCCGGTCCGATAATGATTTCGGGCCAAAATTGATGGCCCAAGCACGGTCTTATCGTGCCGGGCCCGTGCCGGGCTATCGTGCCGGGCCGAAAATTGCCACCCCTAGTCTTAGAAGAGGATGACAAATGCCGAGATGTGGGACCATAGGGCGAAGGGGTTGTGCTTCAAATGCAATGAGAGGTTTACCCCAGGGCACATGTACCACAACCAGGCCTTGCAGGTATACGAGGTGTATGCTGAGGAGTTGGAGGAGAAGCAAGCAGATGGGGGAGCAATAGAGCATGAGGAGGACATCGAGCCCCTGCTCCTGGAGGCAGCTGAGGTTTCACTCAGCTCCATACGTGACTTACAAGGGCCCACACTATGAAGCTGGCTGGTAGAGTTCGAGACATGAACGTGGTGATTCTGATAGATAGTAGGGCCACCCACAACTTCGTATCCCCTAGGGTGATTGAGGGACATTGGATCCAGCTTCCTGAGACAGAGGGCTTCGGGGTTATGTTAGGGACCGGCAAGGTGGAGCAGAGTAGATGCATCTGTTGGGATTTGATGGTGTCCATACAGGGGGTGCTGATCACAGGTGACTGCTTGACCTTAACCTTGGGCAACGTCGACCTGATTCTGGGGATGTAGTGGTTGCAGTCTATGGGGAGATGAAGTTTAACTGGAAGCTGTTGCGGATGGAGTTCCATGTAGAGTGAAGGAAGATAGTACTGCTGGGTGACCTGAGCTTGTGTTGTTCGTCAGTGTCTTACAAGACTATGACGAAGACACTTCAGACGGAGGGAGGTGGATTCCTGATCGAGCTACATGGTTTGGTTTCCGAGGGGACATAGGGCACGACAGTGGTGCCACTGGAGTTAGAGCAGCTGTTGCAGGGATTTGAGGGGGTGTTTTAGCCACCTAGCGGCCTTCCACCGTCGAGGGATCATGTGCACGCCATTGTGCTTAAGGAAGGGGCGTCTCCCATTAGTGTGCGCCCGTACCGATATCCGCAGGTGTAGAAAGATGAGATCGAGAAGCTGGTTCAGGAGATGTTGCAGGCGGGTGTCATACGATCTAGTGCGAGCCCTTTTTCTAGTCCAGTGTTGCTGGTAAAGAAGGACGGCAGTTGGAGGTTCTGCGTCGATTACCAACCTTTAAATAAGGAAACTGTACCAGAAAAATTTCCTATCCATGTGATCGACGAGTTGTTGGATGAGTTGCACGGCACGACGGTCTTCTCTAAGATTGACCTGAAGTCTGAATACCACCAGATTCGTATGAAGGCGGAGGGCGTGCAGAAGATGGCCTTCAGGACTTACGAAGGCCACTACGAGTTCCTCGTCATGCCTTTTGGGCTGACGAACGCCATCGCCACCTTTCAGTCATTGATGAATAAGGTTTTCAAGCATTATCTACGGAGGTTCGTCTTGGTCTTCTTTGACGATATTTTAGTATACAGTGATTCACGTCAGGATCACTTAGGCTATTTGGAGATAGTCTTGCGAGCGTTGGAGGACCACCAGCTACACGCCAACAGGAAGAGGTGCTTGTTTGGACAGGCGCATGTGGAGTACCTTGGGCACATTGTCTCGGCAGAGGGCGTGACGGCCGATCGGTCGAAGATTGCAGCTATGTTGGATTGGCCGCAGCCGAAGACGTTACGAGCTCTCGAGGATTCCTGGGGCTCACAGGCTATTACCGGAGGTTCGTGAAGGGGTACGGCACCTTGGCGTTGCCCCTTATCGAACAACTGAAGGACAATTTCTACTGGGGAGAGGATGCTACGAGGGCATTCCAGGCCCTCAAGCAGGCTATGACGACAGTGCCAGTATTAGCACTTCCGGATTTCGGAAAGCAGTTCATGGTGGAGTCTGACGCTTCGGGTTTTGGTTTGGGAGCCGTGCTGATGCAGGAGCAGATGCCGATCGCCTACTTCAGTCAGGTCTTATCAGCCAGGGCCATCGCCTACTTCAGTCAGGTCTTATCAGCCAGGGCCAGGCTGAAGTCCGTATATGAGAGGGAGTTGATTTCTATAGTGCTGTCAATACAGAAGTGGCGTCTATACCTTTTGGGGAGAGAGTTCGTCGTACGGACAGACCAGAGGAGTCTGAAGTACCTCCTGGAGCAGCACATGGTGGCTGAGAAGCAACAGAGATGGTTGTCCAAGCTGATCGGATACAAGTTTGAGGCTCATTACAAGCCCGACACGGACAACAAGGCGGCGGATGCGCTTTCACGACGAGATAAAGGGGTACATGTGGTAGCACTATCTATTTCGATGCTGGGGAGTGACCCATTACTAGCAGAGATTGAGGCGGACGAATGGCTGCGACAGATTAGAGAGGCCATTACTCGGGGATCAGAAGACTTCCCGGGTTACTCATTGGAGGGCAGACCCTTCTGTACAAGGGGAGGCTGGTGATTCCCCGTACGTCTGCACACATCATCATTCTTTTCCAGGAATTCCACATCAGTGCTGTGGGAGGTCACTCAGGGGGATATCAGACTTATCAACGGATGGCTCAGGAGCTCTATTGACCGGGCATGAGGAAGGATGTTGCGCAGTTAGTCTCGGAGTGTGACGTGTGCCAGCGTTACAAGTATCAGGCTACATCACCGGCATGCCTCTTACAGCCCTTGGATTTACCGGAGAGGGTGTGGGAGGATATCTCGATGGATTTTATTGAGGGGTTATCACGATCAGAGGGCTACACTACTATATTTATTGTGTTTGATCGCCTCAGCAAGTACAATCATTTTATTCCACTTCGCCTTTCCATTTACAGCAGCGTCAGTGGCAGCCGTCTTCTTGAGGGAGGTGGTACGGCTACATGGCTATCCTCGTTCTATCGTGTCGGACAGAGTAATGTATTTTTGAGCACCTTCTGGAGGGAGATGTTCCGGTTACAGGGCACATCACTTCGACGGAGTACCGCATACCACCCGCAGACGGACGGGCGGACAGACTGAGGTAGTAAATCGGAGTGTGGAGACATACCTTCGATGTTTTGCTTCAGAGACGCCCAAGAAGTGGGCCGGGTTGCTGATGTGAGTTGAGTACTAGTACAACACCTCGTACCACTCGGCTGCGAAGATGACGTCGTTTCAGATTGTTTATGGCCAGGACCCACCCTACTTAGTCCACTAGATCAGAGGTGCTACCCCAGTGTCAGGACTAGAGCAACAGTTGGAGGAGTGTGATCGGGTCCTCGTACCACTTGTCACGAGCTCATTAGATCATGAAGGGGAAGGCCGATGTACATCGCAGGGATGTGGAGTTTGCAGTAGGAGAGCGGGTGTATTTGAAGCTCCGACCTTACCGACAACGCTCGATGGCTTAGCGGCGCAAGAGAAGCTAGCAGGGAGGTATTATGGGCCTTTCGAGATTGAGGCCAGGATCAACAAGGTGGCCTACCGACTGAGGTTACCCCTTTTACTCGTATCCATCTAGTTTTCCACATCTCACAGTTACGCCGAGCGATTGGTGATCATGCGGCGTTCGCTACACTACCACCGACTCTGATAGACAATCAAGGTATTATTGGAGCCTAAGGAGGTTACAGGCGTACGGTCGGGAGCTTTTGGGGCGAAGGAGGTATTGATCCGTTGGTCGGGACTACCAGAGTGCGAGACGACTTGGGAGCCTTATGATCAGATATTGCAGCAGTTTCCTGGCTTTCACCTTGAGGACTAGGTGAAACTCCTGGGGTTAGTGATACGGTTATCAGGTATAAGAGGATGCGTAGGAGGCCGAAGGAGTAATTTTCTATGCGCACCGACGGTTTGGCGGAAGTTTCTTTATGCACAATTAGTTTTGCTAGTTTTGCTGTACACACCACGCCTAAACATTATATAAGTGAGGGCGTGGGCTAGGGTTAGGACATCGATTATTGTAGCCGTCATTTGACGTTTTCCTAGTAGTGAGATCCTAGAAGAGAGTTTTAGGCTTTTCCCTTAGCAAAAGCTAGGGGAGAGGGCCAACTCTCCCAAAATCGGCTATCTATAAATTTCCCCAACCCAAATTCCACCACACAAACCCTAGTCCGCATCAAAATCACATACAGAAACATTAATGGGTCACGTTGGGCCAACCTGACTCGTGATCTGCGGGTTGGAGGCACGAGTTGGATTTGACCTGACCCGCCACAAGTTGTGGTCAGGATGGGTTGGGCTAACCTATGCATTCATATGGTGCTAGCCTACCTCAGCCCTCTATTCTAATCCATTCGGGTTGAGTTGGGTGGGTTGGCTCACAGGCCAACCAGTCGTATTTTATTTTTAATTATTTTTCTTTTTTCATTTTTAAATTTTGCAAGAATTTATTAATAGCATAAAGAATTAATAACACAAAAATCACCTACAAAAAAATTAATAGCACAGAGATTAACACTAGAAATTAATAAATATTTTTTAATATTATTAATAAAATCAGAAATTGATTTTTACAATATGGACTGCACCCATCTGAGAGATGCTTATGTATCCCTCAAAATACATTACAAATTGTAAAAGAATCACGTCTATATAGTTCCATACAATTTTATAATAATAAGTTAACATCTACTTTTCATCTTCATCGTTATCACGATCGTCGACTTGTGATGCATTTTGAATGATTCCATGCAGATTTTCTGGTATAATATCTAGATCCAGAGCTATTATGTTTTGCTTTTATTTTTTAGATCTTAATTTTAGCCACAAACGAAGCACCATCAGGTAGCTCCTTTCAGGCTGTATCTTTTCTAGCCTAATACCATGTCAACTGTGTTGGAAGCTCTTTTTGACGTTACTAGAAACACTTGAATGGTTAATAAATCACGTGTAATGGTGGAAATCACATTATATATGGATATTTTTTTACTTTATTACTAGGTTAACATCTTAAAATCATTATTTTCGATATCTTCATAATTAATTCCTACTTGTAAGTATATTTGTAATTCGTTCAATGAATTTGAGCTTAAGGAGGATGCAGATTCAATAGCTATTCTTTTCATTGCGTGTATAAAGGGAAGATCAGCATTGTTGAAATGTAAAGGCGTAGTCACATTTGATATTACCTTGTAGTTCAAGATGCGTTAGAACGTAAAGACGTACTCACACTCGATATCAAATGTTGTTAATAAATAATTTCTAACATTATTCATATAATTTTTTAAATATCTTATAAAGTTCTTTTATAAGTGCACTAGTCATTACCCGTGCCCCTATGGGCACGGTTTATTTAAACTTTTGTTTTCCCTCCCCAAACTTTTGAAATGTCTCAGATTTTTTGGTTTCCCCCTAAATAATTTCACCCCATTTTCAATTTCCCCCCAAACTTATCCTAGTCATCAACTATTGTTTGTCCTAGTCATATTTAGCTTGTCCACGTAGGACAAACCCCGCCACCTAGGACAAACATTTGAAATCTTCATCCTTTATAATATAGATTAGCACATGCTACTTTTATCTTAGGGGTTCATAATTGAAACCAAAGCAAAAATATATGTAATTTCATCCTAATATTTATCTATTTTAACTTTTATTTCTGCAATCATATCGTTTAACATGGTGTTGGATCCTGAGATGGCAAGTTGAACACTAGAGGGAGAGGGGCGAATAGTGTTTTATGAAATATAAAATCCTCTAAAATTCTATCTAAGAATTTAACCTGTGTTACCAATTTATTCCTTAAATCAACAATAATACTTGCAAGAGATAATGATAAATGTAAATTGCGGAAGCTAAACAATCGCAAGTAAATGAATGATCACAAAGAGAAAAGAGACATCCATAAACAAATGGATTTATCCTGGTTCAGGTATCGCGTACCCTATATCCAGCCACACGTCCTTTCAAGGACAAAATCCACAAACATGTTCCTAACAGAACAAAGATTACAATGCTTCACTTACACCACAACCCGGTGAAAGACAAAAGCACCTCTCCTTAAAAGAGTAAGCACCTCACACTAAAGTGAGAAGAATACTTCAAAGTTCTTTTACATATAACCTTAGAGTTGAAGCTCTTGTGTTGAAGTATTGTAGCTATGATGATGATCTCCAAATGATGTTGCAAGAGAAAACTCTTTAAGATCAAAATTTGGCTACGATAGATTTTGAATAACTTTAAAATTAGTGGCCAAAGAAAAGTGTTTTTGCTTAAAAGATTTTACACTTAAAATAGATTTTTACTCAAGAAAATTGATCATTCAAAATGTTTGAGTAAATGCATTAACTACACTATATATAGGGTGAAATCTGGGTCAAAACAGATTGCCAAAAGCCCATAAAAGGTCAAAAAATGGCTAGTAAAAAGTTATCGTTTGAGCCCAACGGCTAGTACTAGTCGATTATAGTTAGTTCATACCATGGTTTGAGGTATCGGTCGAAACCCTAGATTTTCGACTGTTTCGGATCGGTCTCGGAGGGGACCAATCCGAAACCCCCCCTCTTTTCTCGGTTTCGATCGAAACCGGCCGGTTTTGGCTGGTACCGACCGATACCGACCGGTTTCGGCCGATACCGACGAGCCACAGCAAAACAAAAGAAGAATAAGAAGAAAAGTAAAAAAGAAGAATAAAGGAAAAGGAATAAGATTAGGAAGAAGAGAGATGAATGACTTACTTGAAAGCTCGCCCGTCGCCGCCTCCCGCCTCCCGCCCGTCGCCGCCTCCCGCCTCCCGCCCGTCGCCGCCTCCCGCCTCCCGCTCGTCGCCCTCCCGCCTCCCGCTCGTCACCCTTTGAGATCACCGCTGAAACATTTGGGGGAGAGAGAGAGAGAGAGAGAGAGAGAGAGAGAGAGAGAGAGAGAGATATATATATATATATATATATATATATATATATATGAGGGGGGCCCATGAGAGGGTGTCCCAGTGGTAAGTCATTCCGCTCCAAAGCCAAGGGGTGCGGGGTTCGAGGCCTATGGCTGCCGTGACTTGGTAATTATTGTGGAATTTGTTGTGGAATTATTTACCCTGAGGCTACATCTTCCCTCTCGGACTTATCCGGGGGCCGTTGGGGGCACGGCGGTTTCCCCCCAGTTTGCATAGTCTCGGCCGGGCTCTCGCCTTACCCTCCTAAGCCGAAGGCGGGGGAGGGGGTTGGGGATTTTTCTGGGTTGTCAAAAAAAACAAAAAAAATATATATGAGGGGTGATTGCTGCTGAAATTGGGGAGTGCAAAAGATATTTTGAGGCTGCAAACTTGTAAATAAGTGTTATGTGTGCAAAGTAAAACGGTGGTGTGCAAAGAAACTCTCCATTTATTTTTCTTTTGTAATAGCAAACTTGTAAATTAGATGTATTGCGCAGAGTAAAATGGTGGTGGGCACAACAACCATTTACTTGTCTTTTTTAAATAGCAAACTTGTAAATAAGCTGTATGTGCGCAGAGTAAAACGGTGGTGTGCAAAGTAACTCTCCACCTTAAGTATAGGTTTCCACCTCAAGTATAGGTTTCAATATTTAAAATATAAAAATATATGTACACAAATTTATAAATACATATTATTAATACAAATTTGACAAGTATTTGATAGTATATGATTAATACTTTAGTTTTTTAAGTATTTGATAGTATTTGATATGTTTTAAGTATTAAAACTACTGATACCGAAACTCACTTCTGAAACCGTCGAAACGGACGATACCGATACCTAAATTTTCGGGAGAGCGATACCGAGACTGATATCGAAACCTCAAACCTTGGACTATAGTTGAGTAGGCCAGTTTAAATCTTGCTCTATGTAAAATCTAGTCGACCATAGTTAATTGACTAATTGACTAGACCTTTTGTTCTAGTCGAATAGTTCATCAACATTGGTCGATTATTTTTTGATATTGGCTAGCCATTGCTTCAGACTATCTCTGTCTAGTTCATCAACAAAAATTTTACGTCATCTTGAAGCTCTTTTGATGTCTTGCCTTGGTTTCTTTGGACTCCATTGTCATTGTTGACTTCACACATCCTTGATTTGCTCATCATCCTAGTATGTTTGCACACGCTTACACTCACGAAAATATTAGTACACAACATGTTGGCTCATCATCAAAACTTACATGTGGTGACTCAGGATTCAACACATAGGTCCTCTTAATATGCATTAAATAACTGGGCTATAATAGGCAGAAAATTGTTATCAGAAGTCAGGTTATAACAAGTAGAAAATTGTTCTGTTGCAATCTTACATGCATTATATGCATGAAAGATCCTCTTTATATGCAACACATAGGTCCTCTTTATATGGATTAAATAACTGGGCTGTAATAGGCAGAAAATTGTTATCAGAAGTAAGGTTATAACATGTAGAAAATTGTTCTATAGCAACCTAAAAGTTTCTAGAAAAGTTGTTAAATTTTCAATAATTGTTCAGTGTTCTTCAAGCAAGTTGTGAGCACATGAAGATGCCTCTTTTCAAATACTAGTAATAACATCTTTAGTGCATCGCGCACAAATAAGCATGTCGTGGGTACTATTCTATTGAGTAACTACATCTGTTTTAAGGCTTGGCCTTAATCCCAAAGTTACACATCACTCTTTATAATCTTTTTTCTTAATGCTATTAGCTTTTAATAAATAGAATTGCATGTTTAAGCAAGTTAATTTGGTTGGCGGTTTTTTCAAAATGTGGTTTTAACAATTATATTAAGTATATGATATGTACAATAAATATGATAAAATTTACCATTTAATATTGGATTGCATCCACTAATTATAGCAGGAATATCTGCTATATTATGACTAACATTATTGAAAGAAATATAAATTTTTTGTTAAACAGTGATTTCTCTCTAATGCCTTGTCTATTTTAGCTGTTATATTATAATTACCGAGTCTACGAAAATTCTCTAAAATCGATAACCCTTTATTTGCAAAGACTAGTCACTATTAATCCAATATGCTAGAAGATAAATACACAACATTTGAGTTTTATCAGTCTAAATATCAAAAGTTAAGAAAATATTAGTATTTTATGAAGCTAAAGTCATGGTTATGACATCCTTAAACTCGTAACATTGAAAGCATTAACCTTCAGTGTATTCCTCAGAACCCGTTTGAAATTTGGGTTCGATGCAGCTTTAGCATATCTTTTGACAGATTTGTTTTCTTCAAAGATGAGAGTTTGTTTTGCTGTCATGATATATCTGGCCAGTTTGATAACATTCATGTCATGGTTATATTGAAAAACACCGTTTAAGTTTCACTCATTATGTTAAATTATGATTGTGAACTATATGATTAGCTATTCTATTTAAGTGTTTTCACTGATATTGCCTCATTAGAGTACTTATGCCAAAACCTTTTATATATTTGTAAATAATTCTATAATATTTACATTATGCTAAAATGACTTTTATGATTTTATGCCTTAATTTTATATAATGTGCCCAAGCTGGAGCATTTCCTCGGTTAATTTCATTATATACATTGGTTATTCCAATATTTTGAGTTTTTACTTCCATCTCTTACTATATTATCATGAATAGGTTCTAATGTGTTGCGACTGTGAACAAGAAAAACCATCATAATAAAAAACCATAAAAAATAAATAATTATAAATAATATTGAGAGAACACGTAATAAAAATTATAATATCAAACTCTACCGACGAAATTCGCAAACTTGAAGGAGAAAGCGTTAAAGGAAGGGGAGCTTGAGGCTAAAGTAATAAGAGCCTTGAATCTTAATTATCTGAGAAATTGAAAGAGTTGGGGAGATAATATTAGAGGGAGATGAAATTAGTGTTGAAAAGAGGAAATGGGGGGTAATTTATAGGGGAAAAGTAACAATATGAAAATGGGTGCAAAAACATCAACGTTCGGCCCGCGACTCGGCCCGCGTGCCATCTTACTGGTCGAATGTGACATGTAGACCAACTCATGATTTGGGCCCGTGATTTGACCAGCCGAGCCTAGCTTAGTTCTTGGTGGGGCAGGCCAAAGACAGGCCACCCTTTAAAAAATACCTGCCAGCTCGGCCCGCAGGCCAGCTTGCGACGGGTTGGGCCCATCTACAACCCATCACATGTTAAGCTGAACTCATCTCATGACGGGCGAGATGGGTTCAACCTGTCTTGACTCGTTCCATCTGTCACCCTTAACTTGGGTGTAAAATATTTTGTCCTTAACTAGGGAACAAAGAAATAGAATGTCAATGTTTCAACAATTAAATTCAATCAACTAATAACTTGAAGGTTGAGTATACCAGAGTATTCTTATTTATAAATACTAAATATAATAGTCCAAACATAAATAAAAGGGTAAATTAGTCAAAAACACCCTAGAACTATCAGTTGTTTTCGCTTTGCCCCTTCAATTTTCTACACTAACCATTTAATTGCATACATGATTAATTTTTCTGTCAAATTCGAATCTTATGTCTATATGAATTCATAATTAACCTTATTTTGATTAGTTATTGATGTAAATTATACTTAAGAGTTAAGGTCCCGGTTTGCGGATAGGATTAGGGTTAGAGTCGGGTTTAGGTTGGTGGTTTTGGTGATGGAAGAGATGGTGGTGATGGAGATAACTTGGAGAGCACTGCTTTCACCATCATCACCTCATCATCCCATCTTACTCATCCTCATCACTAAGTTTGATCTAAAGGAACACATGCCCTAGCCCATCAACACTTCATCTCCTCGTAATCCGTCACTTGCCACCACTACCCTTGCTCTCCATGTTATCTCGGTAGCGGTGGTAAGTGACAGATTACGAGGAGATGAAGTGTTGATGGGCTAGGGCATGTGTTCCTTTAGATCAAAATTAGTGATGAGGATGAGTAAGACGGGATGAGGGGGTGATGATGGTGAAAGCAGAATTGCTTGGTAGTTCTGGAGATTGAGGATTGGGATAGATTAGCGTTGTATCATAGTGATTTTTTAGAGGTAGAAAAAAGGAAGAGAGAAAACAGAGATTGAGGATAGTTGGGGCTAATAGAGATTAGGGGATGTGTACATCACACAGCCCTTTTTATAACATAAAAGTTAACCATGTCAAAAATTAAGGAGTAAGGGGAGAAAATTGAAGAAAAAAGGAAGAGAGAAAACAGAGATTGAGGATAGTTGGATAGAGATTAGGGGATGTGTACATCACACAGCCCTTTTTATAACATAAAAGTTAACCATGTCAAAAATTAAGGAGTAAGGGGAGAAAATTGAAGGGGAAAGCAGAACTGCTTGGTAGTTAATGGCTGTTTTGACTAATCTAATAAAAATCTATTATACAAATGAGGACTTTTTTGAATCTTTGTCCTACGTGGCATCAAAATATGACTAGGACAAAGTGTTTGGGAGAGTGGGGGGCCAATGGAGTGTGGGTGAGTGTGGAGTTGTGTGTTTTGGTGAAACCCGCAAATAAAAGCCCACCACTTTCCCTTTATTTGCAAGTGTGCATTGTTTTTCATAAAACCCAAAGACCCATTATCTCCCCCTATTTACGGGTTTGCCATCACACTTTTTTCGCTTTGCACCGTTTTTTGCGCTTTAGTCCATGTTTTTATGCCCCTGCGACGACTGCCCAGGTTTTCTTTTCGTCGACAATATTGCGCCCGGGAGACGACTGCCTACGTCGTTCTTGCGCCTGGGAGACGACTGCTTCCGTCGTCATTTCGCCCGTGAGCCAGGGCTGTCCACCTCGGTTTTGCACCCGGGAGACGACCTTCGTCGTGCCCTCCGGGCATGGGCATTCACTAGTTCTAATTATAAACTATAGCTCCTAGATGTAAAAAGTTCCAAATTAGATGGACTGCTAAACTCAATCTAAATAAGAGATAAAAATAAACGGAAGTTATAAGAAAGTCTGATCCGACTCAAACTTTTAAGTAATTCAAATTCTTATTTTTATATACTAATCAAGTTAAATTCTATTAAGTTGAAAGTCCTATCTAAACTCTCACTTTTTAGATAACTTCAACGAGCCTTAGAAATCTTTGACAAATCTTCTAGTACATTCGGTTTTGCATCGCAATTTTTCACCGCCGACAATTATTGCTCCCCTTTTCTCGCATTATTTTTCATGATGGGATTTTGTTGTGAGATGACTAATTAGATATGAGATATTATGATTTACAGGATGCATTTAAAAATTTGGCAATAACTAAGATGAAATTGCATTGGAATAGATATCTAATATTCTTGCACCTTAAAGATGTCAACTAAATTAAGCAAGAGATCTTAATTATATTAGTTGCATATAAATGCCATTTTTATTGACAATCATGATTCTTATGACAAATGATGAGATTTTAAATTGAAGCTTTAAGTGCATTAAGAATGAATTGACATGAGAATGGAAACTTGTCACATGAAACATTAGCATTGTTAAGGAAATACATTTTGTCCACATGCAGTGTATTTTATTCTCAGATTCGAGAGATCCATGGTATTACAAGGAATATATAGATTTTGAGTAACTACGGCAAATCAATTAAATTATCGAGCTAATAAATCGATGAGTTGGATGCTGCCAAGCAGTACTAAGTTCTAGTTGGTCAATTTGGGTAGTCTAAATTCTTAATCGATGTATTTGCAATTAGATCTACAAGAATTTGATTATTGTGTTCAATGTTCTAAATATCGGTCCGATATCCGATATATCGGCCGCAATATCGGTTTTATCACTAGGCCGATACGATATGGGCATATATATTGCGGTTTCCGATGTTTGAAAAAATATCGCCGCAATATCGGGCTGCGGCCGATATTGCGGCCGATATATCCCTTTGAAATATCGGCCGCAATTCATAGTTTTTTCAAAACAAAATTAGCGGGTCGGTCCATTTAAAAGTGGATCCGACCGGAGTCACCTGACCCAATCATTTACTTAAAACGACGAGAGGCATCAAGATTTTTGAGAGCTAATTGCTGCTTTGCCCTAATTCTAATCTCACCGCTCCGCTCTTCTAGACGCTCCACTCCTTACTCCGATCTGCTCCGCTCCGTCCGGTGAAAATTTCCGACGACAATCGATTGAGCTTCGACATCCGACATTCAATCTTTGCAAAGAAGTGTTTTCTGATCAAGGTGAGTAGTCGAGCCCTTTTTTCAGTTTTTCAGTTTTTTCGGGTTTTGATTTTTGTCCTTACAGTATTGGTTTTTTTTCGTCGATCGAGCTTTTGACATCCGACGTTCGATCTTTGCAAGGGATTTTCCGATCAAGATTAATACTTACTACATAGTATTTTTTACCTTTTTCATTTTTTTCATTTTTTCAGTTGGTTTTTTCAGTCTAGCATTTGTTCTTCTTAAGAGGGGTTTCCGATCAAGGCGAGTATTCTTTCCCTTTTTACATTTATACATTTTTTTCAGTTTTTTGTTTTCATCTTCTCACTGGTAATATTGATCCACATGAATCATATATTGTAGGTATTTAACTCGTTTGGTTTGTAACCACTTAGAGAAATATTCCACCAAGTGGATGACCGGTATTCACGTTTAATGAGATAAGTATACACAAAGCATACCTTTATTTGAGTTTCTATAGTTTATATTTTCTTAGACTCCTATGCTTTTATTTGACATCATGTTTAGCCTCTGATATGACACTCCGATATTAAGTCAATATCCCCGATAATCATGTTTAACGAGATAAGTATAACCAAAACATACTTTTATTTGAGTTAGTATAGTTTATATCTTCTTAGATACATCTATACTGACATATGTCATAATTTTTAAGCCTCCGATATGACACTCCGATATTTAGTCAATATCCCCGATATATCCCCGATATCCGCAATCCGATATCAAATTTACTAGGCCGATACGCGACCGATATCCGATATTTAGAACACTGATTGTGTTTAATATTTGTAATGGGTTTTAATGTTGATGGATTGAATAGTTTCCATTTTTTCCAATAGGTCAACGGTGGATATTAAGATGTGAATGATAATTTGATCTGCAATGACAAAATTTAGTTGATCATTAGGTTAATTGTGAGATGACTCAGGATAAGTAATTAATTAGATCTCATTTTGAGCCTAACCTAGGCTAATGGTCACCACCGGTACAAAACTATTGGTTCTAGTTAGCTCAATTGACCGAGTTAATTTAATCAACCAGAAGTAATTTATATTCTTAAAGCTAATGGGTTGTTGGCAAGGTTTTAAAAAGTAGCATGAGCGGCTGACTAGTTGGAGGCCACCCTAGGTTCCTCCAATTAGGGTTAAGCACTGCAAGAGAAGCTTGCCCTGTATTATTGTCTTTGCTTGTCGGTTGTCCACCTTGATCACCATCTCAAGAGAAAGGAGAGAGAATGAGGAATGGGTTAGGGAAAACCCTCTAAACAGTTTAACTTAATTTTTTTTCTCAAGGCAAAAGCAGGTTCAACCCGACCACTTCTAAAACAATGGGTTAGGTTTATATTAGAATTAGGGTGCGGGTGGCAAACTTGTAATTTTTGGTTTCAGGGACATTTTTGTAATTATGGACAAATCGGTCTAATTATATATAGCTAGAGGGGTTAAGACTATATGCTCTTGTTGAATTTGGGAAAAATAAGAGGAGATTAGGAGTGGATTAGATAAGATCTTGACAGACTTGGCTTTTATCTCGAATCAAAAGTTAGGAGAGCGGTCATCCTAGTTATCTTGTATTTTCCGTTTTCATCAATAAAAATCATATCTTTCTTCCAAATTCCTAATTATCTTTCACCAAATCCTAGGATTTCCTATCAAATTATAGTAAGACCAAAGACATGGTTACACGAGACATGGTTACATATGTGGGGAGATAATCCTAAGACATGGTAACACAAGAATGAAAAATCATAGTAAGACCAAACATAGTCGGCCAGCAAAATATCTACATACTTGAATAACCTCAAAAATTAAGAGAGATCTGTGTCCACGAACAAAAAGGAAAAAGTTTTAGGAAAACTTACAAGCATGCATGGCACAACAGGATAAAACATTGATGGTCGACACAAACCTATTCAAGTAAAAATGATGGTTTCCTTTAAAAAGGGTAAAAATGACAGGTAGATTGATGAAAACAAAAAAAGGTTATAAGCAACCACAACACCAGCAAATCCTTTCTCAAATCTTTGAGCCAACTACATGAATTCTTTCTTCCAATCAGCTATGAAGCTGATCTCCTCAGTTAAATCATGCACCATCATGCCTTTCTTGATCACCTTCGCCTTGTTTAGGCCTCTCTGTAGCCCTCAATTCCCCCATTAACTATAACCTGAATCACAATATTGATGAAGCTAGAAGAAAAAAGGTTACAATAGAAAGTAAACATTGAAAGTAAAACTATTGAAAACAGGCAGGAGACTATATTTCTTAGCATTTTCATGATAGTCAGCATTGATTATCATCACAGCCTAACTATAAAAAACCAAACATGAATACATATCAAGCATAGTCTCATATACATGCATTATATAAATGATTGGACATAGTGTCAGCACAGATATTTGGCTCAGATGAAGTAGCATCCATCAATTAGGATTTTCAGCAGAAGTTGAAGGGAGCCATCATGGCTGCATAGTCATTGCTATTGCTTATATGCTCCCATTTAGGTCCGTTAAATCCCACGAACTGATATAACCAATATGCTAGCTATGCCTTGTCTCACCAAATGCATCATATCCCAAACCTACCAAACAAATTGAATCTTGAAGTGTTGATCAAAAAGTCAAACGGAATCAAGCTTGGGTGTAGCAAGAACGGTAGGCATCAAGTCAGCGACAACAATTGAGATAAAGCTTCAAAAGGTCCCGTCAACAACACAAGTTGTGGAGGCACAACCCATATATTAAGCATGTATATAAAAGAGAGTAAATTACCCAATATCTAAGTAGATCAATTTTGGCAGCTTAATTGTATTCATAAAGAAGGGAAACAAATAAAACAGCAACAAAGCAGCCAAATTGTAGGAAGCAATATTATCATAAATTTTGGCGGTAATGCGGAAAACTACACACACACACATTCATCTTGAACTAGCCAAATTTATTTTCCAAATCAATAATAGGAACCGTTCATCCATCTTGTTCTACCTATCACGTGATCTTTATGGATAATTTTTTTATTATTTGGAGATTTCTATCAAATTCATCAATTGTTCACAAGATGGACAGTTTACAAGCTTCCTGCAAATGTAACAAAATTAGAACGGGTTGATCCATAGGATTTTGGGGTTTATAATCTCTAATTTTTAGGGTATAGATCTATCAACATGGTCTTCAAGATGAACAATGCCGATAGTTGATTGTTGTTACCGATTGAGCTAGCTCATGATAAGAATCTTAGATCACCATCTCACCATATCATTACCATATATATATATATATATATATATATATATATATATATATATATATATATATATATATATATATATATATATATATATATATATGAGATAAATGGGAATCAGGTGGCCATGGAGGGAATCCTCTCCTTGGTCCCCATCCAGGCCGCCTACTCCACATGTGGGGGTGTGGGCCCTACCACCCTGATGGGTGATGGGCGGCCTGGATGGTGGCCAATGAGGAGATTCCCTCCTTGGCCACCTGATTCACACACACACACACACATATGCAAATTTAAAAAATGCACAAAAGATTGGGAAACAATATATTTACATAATGCACATCAATTTTAACAATATGCAATTAACATATGCAACCAACATGTTTATTATTCCCGATTTTAGCATTTATCTTCAATTTTTTAAATTATATATCTTTTGAACACCCATGACAGTTCATTATAAAAGAAAAATCAATTACTACTAATTGAAACAACTTGAAAATCATTTTTTGCTTAAAAAATTAATAATTTTCAAGACATAATGGAAATCAAGCTATCGTATCCTTTCTGTTCAAACACATGAATATCGAACAAGAGATCAATCATAGACCCATAATATATATAAATAGATGTCGTGAAAGGGAGTATTTAGCACTCTGTTAGGACCGTCGATATGGCTATTTCAATACTAAATCGCAGAAATGGTTAGTATTGTCAAAAACTAGGAAATATACGAAGTTACTTGTATATTCATTTAAATATAAACAACTTGCAGTGAAAGAATCAACACAATTAATAAGACAAAATAAGCAAACAAGCCAAGCAAACGCAAACACTAAGAATTTATCCTGATTCGGATCCTCTTGATCCTATATTCAATCCCATACTCACAATAGAGATTCTCAATCCACTATAACCACTTGCAACCAAAACGTATAAAGATGCCAACACTCGTGTCGCAAAATTATGCAATCTATTCAACAAGAGATTTGGCCAATAAAAGAAAAGGTAAGAAACAATCTCACATATAAGCTTGATGAAGTGGGGAACCACAAGGAAGGTGAGGTTATCTTCAAGGTTTCTTGATGAGGAATTTGATAGAAACACTCTTGAAGATGGACTTTCTATGAGGTAGAATTTCTGCAGTATAATCCCAAAGAAAATCTGAAAAGCACTCTCTTTTAGAGTGAGAAAGTGAAGTTTAGAATGTGAGTGTGTGAATGAATTCGTGTAAAATGACAGATAATTTTTGGGTGTATTTATAGGCCAAAAGTATCTCCAAATAATTGTCTAACAACTGCCCAAAATATAGGCCAAAAGTATCGCCAAATAACTGTTTATCAACTGCCCAAACGGTTTGAAAATCGAAACGGTCAGTGCAAAGATTAGTTGACTAGGCAGATCTGTTAGTCGACTAGGCCTTAAGAATGAACTGAGAATTGACCGTTGGAACTAACTTAGGCGACTAGGAAACTTAAATTAGTCGACTACAACTGAAAAATGGTTAGAATTATAGCCGTTTGAGGAAGTATAACTGTCTCTAGTCGACTAGAAGTTTGTTACTTGACAAAAAAGCTATAACTAGCAAACTGTCAAAAAATGACTGTTGGAATAGCTAATTAGTTGACTAGGAAAATCTGTTAGTCGACTAGGATCAAAATTTATGAAATTGTAGGGAAAATGATCATTCTAACTAAGAAATGAGTTTGATAAATTTTTTTGACTTTTTGAAAATTGAGTAAAATAAATTAGTCGACTAGGAGAAGATGTTAGTCCACTAAAATGGTCTATGACTTGGTCGTTTAAGGAAATCCTAAATGGCTTAAGGTAGATCATCATCAAGACTCTCACATGTTAAGTATATGCAAGAAGAAAAATAAAGATTACATCATTTATCGCAAGATACAACTATTCAACTTTGAGCTTCGTATTGCTTTTGATGCTTCATGCAGTAAATGTGATGTCTTGAATGATTGTCTTATCCGAATATGAATTTGTTGAACTATATAATCTGCATAGATAAAGTTAGTATACACAAATAATAATAGATATATGTTTGTATCATCAAAAAAAATTTGGAGAGAGAAAATCAAATGTTATTTTATACAATTCTCCATTTTTGATGATGACAAACATAAATATGCGAGTAAAAATAAAAAGCTCCACCTAAATATATGTTTTGTATTCAAAAAAACATATGATCTTGAATGATTGTCTTATCCGAATATGAATTTGTTGAACTATATAATGTGCATAGATAAAGTTAGTATACACAAATAATAATAGATATATGTTTATGTCATCAAAAAAATTTGGAGAGAAAATCAAATGTTATTTTATAACTTTCTTTCTTTTTGATGATGACAAACATAAATATGAGAGTCAAAATAAAAAGCTCCACCTAAATATATGGTTTGTATTCAAAAAACATATGATATGATAAATTAAGTTGAATAAAGTCATAGGATTTAATGTAGAAAAGGTGGCATCTGATCTATAGATCAGGTGCCAAGACACAAAAAAGATGAAATGTACAAGCCCCACATGGGCTTGTACTCGTTAGGGCCCACCTCTTTGTGCTTGCACCTGATCTTAGATCAGGTGCCACCTGATCTACATGAATCCCAAAGTCATATACATATATATCTTTGTGAAATAAATGCTTCATATTCAAAGTTATTTCCTTTATTAAATAAAAACTTTAAAATATTGAATGTAGTTGTGTTATCCCCTTTGTAGTTATATTAAATATCTTCTCCTTTTGAAACTGTTTGATTTAACAGTTTTTCTCCTCCTGTGAAATCATCAAAAAGATGGGGGAAATAATGAAATTCGGCAAAATAGCGAGTTAGTCGATTTAAGAAAAGTCCGAGTCGACTAATAAAATGCAGAAAATTAAATGAACATAAAATAAAACAGATTTCATTAAAAATAGAGACTACTACATACTGAATTCAGAAATACAGGAGATAAGTCTACATAAATAATGAAAACATCCCATTCAACAAGACAACAAAAATAAAAAGTAGACTCGACTGTTAGTTGACTAGCCGATAGTTCTAGTCGGTTACTTACAGAAAGACAGTGACAGTTCGGCCTAGAATTCTGGAGGTGGCTGGGGGGATAGTGCGAAGACGATGGAGCATGTGGATTCCATCGTTCCAAGTGATTCAAAATCTGAGCTTGAGTCCCTTGCAGTTGCTCCATGGGTTCGTTGATGCGATCAAGCCGACTATTAAAGTCGCTGAAGTAAGTTTGAATTTATGCAAAACCGGTGTTCATGTCCTCACGAATTCTATTAAAGCCGATGAAGCCGACTATTATAGCAGTTGAGATTGCATAGACTCACGGGAAGATGAAGGCGGGGTGTTGGGATTTACTCCAACTCAGCGGTGACGTAGTGGAGAATCGGGTTGATGAGGGTTTTCCTGGCTATCCTCTTCATTGGTTGGAGATGCTTGAAGGTCCATGCACAATAATAGATCTATTGAAGTCAATGGGGTTGAAAATAGAGAGTTCACGCTCTAGATCGACTTCAAAATGTTGAAGGATGCAGGTAATGGTGTATGGAAGATATATGTGGGAGGACACTGGTTTGGCCAAGACACTAAGGAGGGCATACTCCCAATTGACCTTTAGACCCCCATGATGGCATAAAGGCAACATCGTAGTTTGTCACTAATGTAATTGATAGAATTGGACCTAGGACGAGATTATAGACGAGAATTTTGAGCATGAGACGTGGAATTGGATTCAAGTTAACACAGCACTCATGCCAATATGAAAGTTCAGACTTTACATACGAAGAACGCTTTGGATTGTCATTGAAAAAGCGAGGTCATCGACATGGGAATCGGGTATCCCTAAAATTTGAGCAAGAGACCTATATGTGAGGTGGATGTCGACACCCTTTATGGTAGTGTCGATGAACATGTTTCCACCTTCTCGGGTGACTTCCATGGTTGCACAAAGCTCTTTGAGAAGACTAGGATAGTAATGGACTCTTTTGTCGGAATGCCAAATATTAAGAGAGAAATGGTGGAGAGAAGAAGAAAGATGCCAAAACTGAGAATCATGGTATCACTAAAATCTATATACAGTTAGGGATGACATAGAATCAAACTTCGCCGTTGCTTTTGGGTGTTGAATACAACAGACGATGGTCGACAGGTTGAGATCGTCGTTGATGACTAGAGGAGGCCATTTTGGACCGTGGTTTGAAGAAGCACAAACGTTTAGAGTATAAAGACGGGTTTTCGCATTGTATATGAAGGAGAGAACCCATGTCCTTATATAGATCTAAATGTGAGCGAAATTCAAATTTTAAAAGTTCAAAAACCGAATTAAAACGTCATTGAACTTTCCCAGAGTGGTTGGGAAACGGATTAATTTGAAAAAAAATGCGGAAGAAACGTTTGAAAATGCAGTTTTTTTGGAAAACTGCACCCGTCTAGTCGACTAGTCGACTAGCGTGGTTCAGTCTTGCGTTGGGAAGAAGCATGAATAGTGAATATTTTTCACTTTATTAGGTCAAAAGACTGGCATATGAACAGTAGCCTAGGTGTACCCCTATGACCATATGTGTACTTTGAGTAGGATAAAGCTAAGAATGTTGACTAGATATGACGTCTCGCTAGGACAAAATACTATGTACCTGTTAGTGGGAAATTTGAATTTGATTTGGACTTTAGTGAAGGGAGTTGTCTTATCAAATCTGTATAGTACACAAAATATAATAGATAGTTAAATACAAAATATTTTATAAAAGAATTGTTATCAAACAAATATAAATTTGGATCAGCGTATTAGTTGACTAGGGAATGTCTGGTCGACTAATAAAAATAGAAAATAATTCATAAAATTCATAAAAATTATATAATAACAATTATGTTATTTTAGATGGTTTTCTTAATAAAATATTAAAATTCAGATTCACTAATTATTCCTAACTCTCTTCTAATTTTTAAAAATGTCTTCTTTTAAAGGCTTAGTTAATATATTAGCGATTTGATGTTCAGTTGCTATTTATTTTAATATAATATCTTTTTTCTGGACATGATCATCTAGAAAATGATGACGTGTATCTATGTGTTCAGTGTGTACATGATGAACTGGATATTTAGATAAGTTAATTGCACTAGTGTTGTCATACATAATTGTACACGTGTTACACTTAAAGTCATAATCTGAAATAGTTTGTTACATAGTTGGTATCCGAGCCCAGTTCAAGTGACGTGAAAGTTTGCTCCTTGAATGTTGAAACTTAGATGGCAGTACTACGCCTCATTAATTGTCAACTATAACCGGGTTTTATGCATGGGTAATTTACTTGTTTTGATGTGTCGGTCTATCGTTTTCTTTTAGATGGTTTTCTTAATAAAATCATGCAGCGTATTAGTCGACTAAGGAATATGTCTTGTCGACTAATAAAAATAGAAAATAATTCATAAAAGTCATAAAAATATATAATAACAATTATGTTATTTTAGATGGTTTTCTTTTATTTAGTAATATGATACCAATTTCCATGTTCTTTTATTTAGTGATGTGATGCCAATTTTTTTGTTCTTTTATTTAGTTATGTGGTGTTGATTTTGATGATGAACGTTACGGCTTTTTATGCTCTCTTTTAGGGTTCCCCCGATTCTGATGGCCACCAAATCTTGCTATTGTTGGAGAATGACAACATTTGATTCTCTCACATAAAGTTTTGATGATACAAATACATATATTATCTATGTGCATACTAACTCCCTTTATGCAGATAGTGTATTTCAACATTAGTGTTCTGCTTTACTTAATTATCTAGTCTTCTGCAAGAAATGAAGCTTAAGTTAATTGCCATATTTTGTATCTTCATTCCTGTTGTAAAGTGTATCTTGTTGTAATTTTCTTGTTTTTACTTCTTGCAACTTAGATTGTTAAAGCCATTATAATGAATCATCTTAGCATCTTAGGATTCTTTAAAAAATTCTATGTTCTGACCTTTTGATCGACTAGAACTTTTTCCATGTCGACTAACTCCTTTGCACATCTTCTGATTTTTGGTCCTACTCGACTAACACTTTTTCTGGTCGACTAGAGCATTTGTGGAACTTCGACTTTTGGTCCTAGTCAACTAACAGATTTTTTTCCTAATCGACTAATTCACTTGTGTATCTTTTTTGATTGACTAACAGATTTTTCCTGGTCAACTAGAGTTAGTTTCAACGGCTTTCTTTTTCATCGTTATAGCACTTGGTCGACTAACAATTTTTCCTAGTTGACTAGCATCTGTTTTGACAGTTTGCCAACTAGACGTTTTCTGATCGTTTTTAGTAGTTTTTGGCAGTTGTTTTCGGCGACCCTTCAGCACCTATTTATATGACATGAACCTATGTTATTAACCAGTTTTTGACATTATCTTTCTAAAATTTCAAGTTTTTCTCACTCTTAGAGATGCTATTGTCTTAATTCATTGACAAGGTTGTAAAAAACGCTAGGCGCTAGGCGTTCGGATTGCTAGCGCCTAGCGCCCAGAGCATTAATCGGAGATTAATCGGGGATTAATCGGCCTAGGCGGATTTGCATTTTTTAATTATTTTATTTATTTTTATATAATATATTTATTTTTTTATAATATAAATTATTATAATAATGAGTTCATTATATAAAAAAAGTCTAAAACAGCTATTAGTCCATTACACAGTAACACAATATTGCAATAATACAACCATTAGTCTATTATATCTAAACCAACCATAATCCATTACATACTAAACCATCCATAGAGTTAACTAACATAGTAACATTACATCTCAAATTCTTCTTCTCCATATTGCTCTAGCACTTCCTCGGTATCGGTCTCAAATTCATAATTCATCTCTTCTATATCCTCCTCATCCGATACAAAATCATCCTCATGAAGTTCTCTAATTTCTTGAATTCTAGAGCTTCTCCTACGCTCTAAGCCACAATCTTCTCCCAATCCATCTCCAACCATTTCACTAGTAAGATCCAAATCAACATCATCATCATCACCACCATCAACAATCCATCCTTGTGCCATGGTAGCTTCACTAGCAAGTAGTACATCTACATTCTTCTCCTTCTCTCTTCTCTTCTTGTTGATAATCTTAGCATTGAATTGGACATAGACCAAATTGTTCAGCCGTGTTGCATCAAGTCTATTCCTTTTCTTTGTATGGATCTACATTAAAGGAAAAAAGAGTATTATTTGATAAGTTGGTAACTCGATGTTAAAATTTGAAATGAAATAAATGAACTATATAAGTACTTACCCCCTCAAAAGTGCTCCAATTTCTCTCACAACCGGACGAACTTGTAGTCAATGAAAGTATCCTTTTAGCCATTCTTTGTAAGTTTGGCACACCATTTCCATAAACATTCCACCATGCAACTATAGAAAAGTTAATAAGTTATAAACAAAAGAATAAGAAAAATAACAATTATAGATCAACAAAAACTAGTTACTAATTTTATTAACTTACCATAAAATAAAAAATTTATATTGTACTTACCTGGATCATATGCCTCATTATTGTGTTTGCATCCCTCCTTAGCTATAGCTTTTCCAAACATGCCTTCTCTCTTGTAGAACTTGTGCAATTCTACATTTATCACCAAACTATGAGTTTGGATGTCTTTGGGGAATATCGCCTCAACACAAGTAATAAACCCATCCATAATCACTTCATCATTTATGATGCTTGGGTTGTCAAATGAGTAATAAGGGTTTAAAAGGTAGGAAGCTAGATGCAATGGACAATCAAGTCGATCACGAGCTTTTGCTTCAACAATGTCAATGATTGACCGATAATAAGCTTCTTGATCATTGTATACCTTTTTAATCTCCTCTTTGGCTTTAAGTAGCTCTCCATACACAAAGCCCATTGTCGGCTTCCTATCTCCATCAACAATACGAAGCACCTTCACTAACGGGGCAAACACCTTCAAACAAAGACTTACCCCTCTCCAAAAAGCGGCACTATGTGCAATAGCCGCCGCTGCCTTCCCCTTTACACTCTTTGCATGTTTAGTTTCATTCCACTCATCACTAGTGATCATAGCTAGTAACTCTTTCTTCTTCTCCATCAAACTTTGCAAAGTGAGAAAAGCGGTTGCAAATCTTGTAACTTCCGGTCTCACTATATCTCTTTTCTTTGTAAACTTTCTCAACAAAGCCAAAGTCTTGTGATGCGCATAAATGTAGATGGTAAAGCTCTTTGCCTTCTCAATCACTCCTTTAAACTTAGGTAGGTTACCAATTCCTTGAAGCATAAGATTCAAAGTGTGAGTTGCACATGATGTCCAAAAGATATTTGGTCTCTTGATCTTCAACTCTCCCGCCGCCATATTATTTGAAGCATTATCCGTCACCACTTGAACTACATTTTGTTCCCCAATTTCTTCGATGCATTTGTCCACATACTCAAAAATATATGCACCAGTATGTGATTCATTTGATGCTTCTTTAGAGGTAAGAAAAGTCGTACCTTCCTTGCAATTAACACACAAGTTCATGATACTTCTTCTTTTTCGGTCGCTCCAAGCATCGGTCATAATAGAGCAACCATTCAAAGTCCACTCTTCTTCTTGCTTCTTCATCAAAATTTTAGTCCTCTCAACCTCTTCCTTCAATAATGGCTCCCTCAATTGATATTGGCTCGGAGGTCGGTAACCCGGGCCAAATTGTCCAACCGCTTCTACAAATCTCTTGAAGCTATCATTATCAATAACATGAAAAGGAATCCCGGCTTCATACACCCATCTTGCCAAATATTGATGCACATTATGAGTTCTTTCCTTGAAAAGTGCATCACTTATATTTTGTTGTCTCATCTTCCTACTTCCATTCAATGTAGACTCCGGATCAATAGCGGATGCAAAACGATCTATAGGCCCGAGCATGTGTGGCTTTTCTCTTGTCCCTTGACTCATTTCATTTTCTTCATCATCTTTAATAATAACTTCTTGTCTCATTTTGTTTTCATGTCTAGACTTTTGTTTCTTCCTCTCCCTTCCCTCTTCAACCGCCTTCATGCATTTGACTTTATCTTCTTCGGTAGATTTTGTACATGCCGTGACATTACCCTTGATACCGGCAATATGTTGCTTCATCCGATTAATTCCACCGCTAATTATCTTGCCACACAACTTGCACTTCAATTTATCTTTGAGGGTAGGGTGCGTCAATTCCCCGTATTCCCATCCTATATCATTTGAATCCCGCTTCAAACTAGATATATCCGACATTGCATTAGATGCGGTGGAAGAACAAGTACCCGCCATTATCACAATTGCACACTACAAGTAACAATGTACAATCAATGAAATAGCCAAGCTTAAAATCATGAAAAATTCAAACCACAGAATAATTAGCTAACATGGGAAGATGTGACCAGAGCTAAACATTACTTACAATGAAGTAAACTGTTGAGAAAACTTCAATCGTCCAATACCTTCCCCAATATGTATCTGCTATAACTGCTCCAATAAGAGGGGTGAGGTAACAAGTTCCTACCCAACTTGTGACATTTCTTGCAGCTTCTACAATTCCTTGGTGTAACTTTGTTGTGAGATAAGTAACAAGATTTGTTGCTATTCCAAAATATGCTATGCGTTCACAAGAATCACAACACTCCGTTCCTGCACATTGGTGCATATTTCAAAGAATAACAAGCAGATTGATTGTTTGACATATGGAAAACGAAGTTTAGCTTGCCATAAGTTTTTGTAGATACCTAAAATGATTCAATGAATAAGCATGCCCTCCAATTGCCTGTGTGATTCTTCAATACTGGATTTCCATAAAAGTCAACAGCGCCATCTTCTGTATATGATTCTAAACTTTGATTCTGATCTATCTTCAAGGAGATAAGAATAAAGTAAATATAACAATGAAAACATGATAAAGCTTGTATATATAAGACATTTTCATACTATCTCAGCATGCCTTAACGCTAAAGTTACCAGATTGAAGAGAATTAGATGGATAGGAGAAACTACCTGTCTAAGCTGTCTTGGCCTCGATCTTGACGTCGAGCCGTCGAGGGAGCAGATGCGGGTGGAGAGGACGCCGGCGAGGCAGTCGCCGAGGAAAGGGTTGAAGAAGTGGACGCCGGGGAGGCTAGCTTCAGGATTCAGCGACGGGGAGGCTAGCTTCAGGCAGTCGCCTAGGGCAGGGTCGACGACTCGACCGTCGACGCCGTGTGACGGGGAGAGAGAGAGAGGGGGGGCGGGGGGAATTGGGAGCGGCTTCGAGAGGGCAGAGAACGCAGATGGGGCAAGGACCAAGGTCTGTCGACGCCGTGTGACGGGGGGAGAGAGGGGGGGGGGGAATTGGGAGCGGCTCCGAGTCCGAGGGCAGATAGATAAGTTAATAGTTAATAACTTAATAAATAATAAGTATTTAAGAGTTTAACTATTTATTATTTAATAATTAATTTACTTCAGTTTGGACTTTCGAGAGCGCCTCTGAGAGGGCGACTTCGGGTACTGTTTCAAATCTCTTCGGGTTGCGTAACGGTTTCAAATCACTTCGGGTTTTACCGGGTGTTAAAAATTTTTAAATTTTGAAAAGCACAGCGCCCAGCCACCGCCCAGAGCGCTTAGGCGGCCGATTAGTCCCAAAAACGCCCAGATTGACCGATTTGGGCTTAATCGGAGCGTTTACTGGCCGCCCAGCGCCTAGGCGGCCGCCCAGGCCGATTTTTAGAACACTGTTCATTGAAGAACAAAGTGCTGATCTTTTCTCCATAGGAATTCCATCTTTAAGAGAGTTTCTACCACAACTTCTATTCAAGAAACCTTGAAGTTATCTCACCTTCTTTATGATTCATCTCTCAGCATCAGGTCTATATGTTATATTGTCTTTACTTTACTTCTTTACTTCTTGAATCTCTTGTTGAAGAGGTAGTACAAAGTTTGCGATACGAGGAGTGTTGGTATTTTTGTATGTTTTGTGTTTGTAGGGAGCAAGTGGTCTTAGTGGATTGTAAATCTTTACGGGGATGTAGAGTCACGAGAATCCGAATCAGGATAAATTCTCTGTGTTTGCGATTGGCTTTGTCTGGATTGTTTCTTCCGTATTTTTTGCAAGTTTTTGTAACTTTTAATTTGCAATATTCGTCGTGATATACATTACTCGCAGACCTCTAGTGTATTGGTTGTGCCAGGAGATCCAATAGCTATTAGCAGTTATGTGGTTGCCACTGCCTCTCCTTTTGATCTCATTTTAGCAGCATGATGAATCATCTGAACGTACAATCAGGGGTTCTTGTGGTTCTTGTGGTTTGCAACTCATCTTTTCTTTAACAAGATGCCTTTGATTTGCAACTCGTCTTTTCTTTAACAATCAGGGGTTCTTGTGGTTGCCATCGCCAACTGTTTAAGCAAACTTTAGGGTTTTTTTAAAGTGGATGACTTTCGATCTTCTTCTTATCTGAACGTACAAAACAATACTTGTGTGGGAGATTGGGTCTTGGGCCTTGATCTTAAAACCTATCTGATGATCAAGTATGCTCCATATCAATAAGAGTGATTTGATGTTCTAGGATTTTTTTGTGCGGCAACTCTTGTGGAGTCAACTAGTACTCATTTTGGCGCTTGCGAGTGGGCAGGCCCCATGGATGCGGTTTAGTCTAGGTGCTTTGTGTGGGGGAGACCCTCGTGGGAGTAGCTTCTATTTTGTGCTTTGCAAAAGATCTCCCATCATGTGATGGCACCTTGTCTTTGTGCGCGAGTAGGTAGTTCTCGTGGGGTCTGCCATTAACTTGTTTTGGTGGGCTTTGGAGTCTTGGGGGTACTTTACCTCTATCCGAGCCTCCAATTTTGTGGTGCAACTCAGACCTCGGGCGTCGGATGAGTTTGACCTTATTATGCTTGTGTTGAGATGGCAAAATGGACAGAGTGTACATTCAGGTTGCTTATGCCTGCGTATGTATAAAGATGACTGGCCCTTTATTCACTTGAAGACCCGGTCCAAATGGGTCCAACTCCTTTTGCGATGCCAGAATCCTAACTACTCGGATTTTATGAGCTTAAATCCTAACCGTATAAATCTTAACCATTTATATCTCATCTAAGATCCTTCCCCTGGAAAATAAAATTATGATCCCATGAAAAGGTCAACAAAAATAGAGAAAATTTAAATGCTCATGTGTGTACAAAAAACTGGAATATCAAATCAATCTTATTAATTTGAAGCTGACTTGATCATCGAAGGGGGTTTAGATTGGGCCCAATCCCGATCTTCTTAATGACTTGATGAGTTATCCACCCTCAAGCCCCCTCTAAATATATGTAAACGAGATTGTGTTTGAATTATATATATTAAACTAATAGTTAGAGAAGTTATTATTTTGATAAAAATCAAGGCGAATTTGCTTTTTATTTAATTATTGAACATGCATAGTGAGTTATGATAAAATCAAAAGAGTTATGGTCAAATAGATTTGATCCAATGTAACAGTTCAGTTTAAAATATAATAAAAGGGTTTATGGCGGTAAAGAGGGGGTAAACTCTATAAGCTAATGCTTACTATTATACTACATTAGACTAGACCAAATATATTAAAGAGATTACTCTAAACAACCACGGTACCTTATAATTATTCTTTCTAATTGTTTAGATTTCTTTGTGGATATATTAAAAAAGAATAAGTTTTAACTTTACAATTGGGCTTGTTGGCTTTGAAGATTTTGAATATTAATGTCGGATTCTTTTGACTGTTTATGGAATAAGCGAACGTTAAATCATAATATTTAATTTTTTAATCTTTTCTTTTTAGTTTTCCTCAATCCAATAAATTAATTTTTGGTACTTCAAACTCAGGATCACCTCATGTTCAATTGTTATTAGCCAACATTGATTGGTTTCGGTTGGATTGTATTGTCATGCTACCAATCTGATACGATATGGCTGATGATTATTGCTATTGACTGTGATCTGTCAAACATCACCTAAAACATTTTCAAATTTCGTAATTTTGGAATGCAGTCAGATTATGGGACTATGATATTTCTTATAAGTTTTTATCATGGCAGACTTAAGTCACTACTTTTTCAAATAATATATTTCTTTTTTTAATTCCCTTCGAAAATCTTTTTTTGTTTGTTCTTGCATTTTGAGAAAGCATACAAAGATTGGCTGATCTGTCAAACATCACCTAAAACGTTTTCAAATTTAGTAATTTTGTAATGCAGTCAGATCATGTAACTCTGATATTTCTTTTAAGTTTTTATCATAGCAGACTTGAGTCGCTACATTTTCAAATAATATTTTTTTTCATTCCCTTTGAAAATCTTTTTTTCGTTTGTTCATTTTGAGAAAGCATACAAAGATTGGCTAAGCTTGGCTAAGGATTTGGATTCTAATCATTTCCGTTCAAACTTAATGACTTGTCTTTCAAATGGAAAATCCAGTACATTGGAAGCTGATCTTGAAAAGTTGATCAACATCATGTAGAATGCCTAAAAACCAAGAATCAAGTGAATGTTTGTGCACGTTGAGTAGCATGAAATGGATGGCCAAAAATTGCATCACGTTGCTTAGATCAATGATTTGAAGTAAAAAGTCTTAATCCGAACATTTGCTGATGATCTAGGCATGTAAAAGGATCCTTAATACAGTAATTTTTGTTAGGAGATGAATATTCCATGCTTTTAAACAAATACCTCGCTAGGCTGTCAATTCTGTGTCTAATTGATGCATGAATAAGATAAATTATATTCAATTGATTTTTGGGTTGTGGATGTTTTAACTAAGGAAATCAATTTCAATTTAGTGGATCATCAGGATATGTTTTATTATCTCTGAATTTGAATGTGAAGATTTACTTCTGAATCCTTTTGACCGAAGGCATGCTTACGCAGGCACATATCTGTGCTTATTTAGAAATCTCTTTTTTGATTTGCGGAAGTAATGAATCTTTCATTAAGAGTCGTCTATTGAATTAATTTTTAAATAATTATATTATTCCAAATATTGTATGAAACAAATAGGAAAACTGTCATACATCAACTCCCGTCATTGCTTATGGGTCTACGAATTATAAGTACTTCAGCTCAGCAGCATCCATGTTCTTGCTTCAATGAAACATTACAGTTTATTAGATATTAAGCCACAAGTCGACTGTTTTAACAGTTTCTATCAAACAGATGGACAACGCCTTAATTGATGACCGAAGAATACATGTTGATTTCAGCCAAAGTGTTTCCAAACTGTGGGGACAATACCGGCATGGTAAAGGGAGTAATCCTAAAGGTACTTTCTTAAATTAACTATAACCTCAAGCGTAGTTATACACAGTTGCGCTTCCATAGCCTCCTTGAGTTGGAACGCTTGCGTGCATAATGCATTTACTTTTATTTATACTGCATTTAAGATGTTGCTTCGAGGAGATTTGAAAAAGTAAAGGGTATTAAAAAAACACTCCGAGTTCATATTGCAAATAAACCATCTTCAGGTGGCTGCTTCAAGTGTGGTGCTACTGATCACATTGCCCGGGACTGTGTACAAGGCTCCAATGCGAAGCAGCAAGGCCAAAAATATGTTTTGAAGGACGATCAGACGCAGCATGGTGGAGATGTTCACAAGAGGTCTTTGCTCTTTCCAACTCGAAATGATCAGAAACGATTTCCTGTTTCAATATTCATATGATGCTTCAAACCCCTCACAAATCGAACAAATCTTGCAGGTATGACATGGTGTTTGATGAAAATCAGCAAGACACCCAACAAGGAACAAAGAGGCGGAAGGCAGATGATCAAAGATCCGAGGATTCAGCTCACAGGCATTGCCATGATGACGAGAAGAATGTCAGACGTGGTAGAGAAGATGAAAGGAGGAAGCATGAAAGCACAAGTCACGACAAGTATCGCGACAATAATGGATCTGAAGGAAGATCAGAAGTCAGAGAGCATCGGGATTCAAGAAGAAGCTCGGGAAGTGATCGCCGTGGGAAGGCCGAGGGAGATCATAGGAGAACGATCGGGAGCCATGGAAAAGATGAGAGAGATCATAGGAGACGATCAGAGGCCGATGTACATAAGAGGGAGGATTATTATGGGAGGAAGGGCAGAGACCGGGAAGATGACAGGGAAAGAAAGCATAGGGATGAATTTAGGAAGTGAAACTTTTTAACCATCTTCTTTTCAATGTTTTCCTAGTAATAGACGTATGGATGGGAGCAGCTTGTCGCTGAGAATGTTTCTTTGCCTGTGATTCATGTCAAATTTATGAGGTTTTGTATTACCATCTTTCTTCATGGTCTCATGGTCTAAATCTTATTTTAGGGTTCATGAATTGTCTGTCAAATTATCTTTTATTTATTACCCGTCTGATCTTATGACATCACAGATTCAGTAATTGATATAATCTTCTTGAATGCATCAAAATGATCTCTTAAGGTCAACTTGGAGATGATTGTTTTCTGCAGACAGATTTATCTACTATATTCAAAAGATATTAAACATATGCAGACATTCGTTTATCTACTAATATCCACTATACTCCAGGGATAAGCCAATTAGTTATTAATATCTATATTACAATTGAGGTCAGATTTTGAATTTGTCCTATGTTGCAATGTCACATCAAGTTTTGGAGGGAAATTATTGGGTTGAAGAGAAATTTGTTGGGAATACACAAAAACATTGAAATTATGAATAACATTTTAATATTAGTTATGAAAAAAATGTTGTGCACACACACAATCTCATCTTGGGAATGGACGGGAGCTGTGGGAGAATGAACGCGGGAGATGTTGCCAACTCATTGATCCGCGTTGCAAAACCCTGTAAAATTTCGATCCCATCTGCTGATATTACAGGGGAAACTAATAATTATTGATGTTTGTTTAAAATTAGTGGGTCCAAGATTTTTAAATGAACAGTGTCCCACGGGCACGGGTTATATGTATATGAAAGGCGCCCGCGCCGAAGGCGCCCGCGCCGAAGGCGCCCGCGCCGAAGGCGCCCGCGCCGAAGGCGCCCGCGAATTTTAACGCTGATTTGTTGTTCCGCGCCTAAGGCACCCGCTCTGTTCGGCGCGGGCTAAATTTTTTAACGCTGATTTGTTGTTCCGCGCCTAAGGCACCCGCTCCGAAATTGTTGTTTTACGTCGAGTTTGTTGTTCTGCGCCGAAGCCACCCACGTCGAATTTGGTGTTCTGTGTCGAAGGCGCATGCGCTGAATTTGTTATTCCACGCCGAAGGCGCCCGCGCAATTTTTTAACGCTGATTTGTTGTTCCGCGCCTAAGGCACATGCGTCGAAATTATTGTTTTACGTCGAATTTGTTGTTCTGCGCCGAAGGCACCCACGTCGAATTTGGTGTTCTGTATCGAAGGCGCATGCGCTGAATTTGTTGTTCCGCACCGAAAGCACCCACGCCAAAGGCGCCTGTGCCCCTAAATATTGTAAGCTAATTTGTTTTCTTTTAAATTTTTTGCTTTGAAAAAAAAAATTCGCGGAACAAAAATTTCGCAAGGAAAAATCTTAAATGAACCGTGCCCGCAGGCACGAGTTATGACTAATCTATTATATAAATGAGAGCGTTTGTCCCAGTCAATTTGTGATTGTGACAAACGATTAAACCTCTGCGCGCTAACTCAGCCTGACTGGGGTTTGGTGGGGTTTTGGAGTTGGTTTAGGGTGGATTTTTTTGAGTTTCGATCCTTGATTTTCCTTCTTTTGCCCTCCGATGCTCCTCACACATACACCCGCGCTTTTTTTTCCTTTTGCCCCTGCTTTTCTCTGCATTTGTGCCCGGACTGCAGACTCCGTGCCCCTCAGTATCCAGGGATCCTGAGTTATTATCTATTAATATCTACTATTCTGAAGGGATAAGACAATTAGCTACTAATTAGCTACTAATATCTACTATATAGCTAATTGGCTTATCCCTTGAGTGGAATTGGTGGTGATTGATTTCTGTGGACATACATTTATCTACTAATATCCTTAAGGGTATTGATTTGGACGTACACTCAAGAATGCATATTTGAGAATATTTGCATATGTGTAATATGTTTATTATTATCTTGTCCTAGTTTAATCTCTTAATGATAATTCAAATTTTGTAACTCCTGATATTCTCATTTATTCTCTTTAAGGTACTTTACACCTAAAATTCCCATTTAATCTCTTTCACTCTCTTCAATTTATAAAACTAGTTCATTCTCTTTTTCAACATGTCTATATAAGTGATATGATTCTTTTGTTTGTGTCTCATATCACTTATATAGACTAGTTTTATGCACATGTTGAAAAAGAGAAAGAACTAGTTTTATAAAACGAATCATGTAGATTAGGTGGCATCTGAGTAAATCAGGTGAAAGACACAAAAAGGCGAGAACATGTGCCACATTTTCGACATTATTCTACACAAACAATTATCTTCTCTATTTAAAGGAAATGTACTTACATCCTTAAAATCTCATGATAGTCACCTCGCCTGTAATTGTTTTCAATTTTTGATCTTAAGATGTGGTGAAATTGACCTGAAGTCCAACCTCTATGTTTGTCGCGATGAACAATGAGAAGTCAATGTATCGTCGAGAAGTCGATTCGTCAAAATCCGACATAGATTGGAATCACTTTTCAAGCAAAGAGCTTTGGCTGGCCTGGATATTTAGGCTAGAATTTTTATTCTTTCATTTATATTCTAATTTTATAAAGGGATTAATGTAGAACATGTGGCACCTGATCCAATGGATCAGGTGCAAGACACAAAAAGGTGGGGCCTCACGAGTACAAGCCCATGTGTAGGCTTGTACTTTCCACCTTTTTTGTGTCTTGCCACTTGATCCATTGGATCAGGTGGCAGCTTTTCTACATTAAATCCTTTTATAAATTACATATTAGTATTTTAGAATCTTATTTCTTCTTAACTATTTACTCTTATTTCAGCTTAAGCAGGTTTAGTCTTTTTCAAGTTAACTTTATAATATTTTATTGTTAGGGTTTTGAGTAATCTTTAAGTTAAATTCTTTTCAAAATTCCAATATATACTTTTATGAGAATTTTTTTGGCTACGCTCCGTCGTCCAACACATCCTCCAATCCACTGGCCTGAAGACCAGTGATCTGGAGCCTACTGCCCTATTCGAAGACAACGCCGCATGCATTGCTCAGCTTCAGAAGGGCTACATCAAAAGCGACAGGACAAAACACATTTCTCCCAAGTTTTTCTGGACGCACGAGCAGAAGAACGACAAGCAGATTGAAGTTCGACAGATCCAGTCATGCAACAACTTAGCTGATCTTTTTACTAAGGCATTGCCTAAATGTACTTTTGTAAATCTTGTAAAGAACATTGGTATGCGACAGTTGAAAGACCTGCAAGCCTGAAGCTTGTACGGATCAGGGGGAGTAACATGTGAGTTGCACTCTTTTTCCTTAAGCTGTTGGGTTTTCCCACTGGGTTTTCCACAGCTAAGGTTTTAACGAGGCAAACACACTTACTCTGGATCCAGAAGTATCCACCCCTTGCCTCAGTAGCTGAGACCGAAGTGATGAATGTGTAAGGGGGAGTGTTATGAATGAGGGAGGCCTTTGGCCTCCCCTCCTTCATTACCCATTCATTAGGCCCCCATTACTTAGAGTAATGGGGACCCTTGGTCTCCTAGAGGCTTTTGGCCTCCCCACTATGAGATATATAAATAGAGCACCATGGCTCTTAGCCATGGTGAATTATTCTTAGCAATGAAATTCTCTCTCTCTCTCTTGAGTTCATTATCATACAACATTTTAGAAAATATGATTTCAGATCCACAATTTTGAAAAGTGACTATGTACTAAAATAGAAAACTTAACAAATCATATTCTTCTTGTAAGCAACGTAAGCCTATATAATTTTGAAAAATTGGAATAAATTTAAGTAAGCAAAATCTCTTCATTTTATATATGTTCAATTAGTATTTGTTTTGATGCTAAAACCCCAAGAACTAAAGGGAAAGTCCTTGGTGACCTAAAACAATATATTTGTAATTCACAGGAGCATCTTCTTGTTCTTGTTTAAATCATTGGTATCCTCATATAGATTGTTTTTGATATATTTACTTTTTTACAGACAATATATCATCCATTTTAGTCCTACCATCATTTCATGCCCCCAGCACTTTGTGCTAAGGTACCCTCAATGCTTATTGCTTTAGCATATGGCTTTCTTGGATGAACTTAATTAGAATGCAATGTGCTATAGGTTTCATTGGTCTTTGTGTGCATTGTAAAATATGCATTAGAGTAGTAGTAGTTAATTCAATTTAAGAAAAAGAAGAAGAGAAAAAACTAATTACATTATGAGGATGTTTGGTCTTATGATTCTAAGTTTTTTACTAGTTGGTTAGCTAATTATTTAATTAGAGAATTTTAACATTTGCTAAATTTATAATATTTACATTTTAATCAATTGACAATTGTTTGCATATAATCTGATTATTAGTTGTTATCTGCTGGAAATAGAACATATAAAATGAATGGAAATATCGTTTTGTGGCTTCGTTTTGAGTCTTTAAAGCCGAGGACCATAATATAGTCAGACCATGTCTTTCTTTTCCTATTTTGCTAGAATTAGAGTTGAAAATAAAACATATTATTAAGCTTAATATGGTATTTGTTAGGTTCAATTGCTTGTTATATCTGTAACTAACATATATATGCTATGAACTGCTTAAAGATGCATAGACATTGATTATTGAATTTTGTTTAGCTATAGACACGATCATGTTTTTATTTTTATTTGCATATTATTGTTCATTAATACTCTTCGAAGTCATCGAGAACCCTCCTTCGGACATCTTCTGTGCTTTATTTGGTTGAATTCCATCAGAATAGTGATGCGAACAAGATGATCAATAAAAAAATTTCTTGTAGTTATTAACCTTGGTCATATTTTAAATAGCGATTAATGGGTATCATATGCCATATGCGAGGGTGTCTCATATGCCCGCTCACATAAAGGAGGTCAAGTACAACAAGTACAAGCTCATGTGGGCTTGTATTTGACCCTTTTATGTGAGAGAGCATATGAGACACCATCTCATATGGCGTATGATACCCATTATTCTCTTTTAAATATTTCATATATTATAATCTTATGCACCAATGTTCATCTCCTTCAATAATACTAACTAATGCCACATAGTCTTTGGGAAATATTTTGGACAAGTTTGATTAACCTTCATAATCGATTGTTATTTGTTAATTTCTTGTAAATTTGTTTATATTTAAAAAATCATAGTATTTAATTATATTACATATCCTTTATTATCCTATTTATTACTGAAGTATGAACTCACATTTCTATGAAAGAAATTGTAGTTATGACTATATGTTAATGTAACGACCCACTCACAGGGGCCATTACTTTTTGGATATAATTGCAGGTCTTGCAGTTAACCAGTGAAAACAATATAATATATGATGCAGAGATGTACTAAATACTCAAATAAACGTCTAATTATTACAATCCATATCTGAAGTACAACACACAACAATAGCTATCACACCAAAAGGTAAAGCAGAATGTAAATACATATGAAGGTATGTCACACACAACTCAAAGCCTAAAAGTCTGCAGCCTTCGATCGAAACTCAGGCTCCTCAAACTCTGGAGCCTTTTCGTCAACCTGTGAGTCGTCTGGGGGTGCCATGAAGCGAAACCGTAGGTAAGTCACAACAATTCTAGAATGGTAGTAAAAGAAGTATACAAGCATGTAAATGAATAAGTATGAATAAGCATACAAGTGCAATAAGTAAAGTAAAGGCAGTCATACATGTGCAATAAGTAAAGTACAAGAGCAACAACTGTGGTAAAGCATACATGATATCTAACATGCAAAGTGGTAGCAACAATAAGACAAGCAGATCTAGGCAGTAACAGTGTTAAACAAGCAAATCAGTAACATAACTAGACATACATATAATGAAATGGTTATAATTGTGCTAGCAGCAAACAACCAAACTAAATCGTGACTTACATAGGAGAGTGTAGTTTTCAACCATGAGACCACCTCTTAAGCCAAGGGGGCTAATCCTGGACGACAATACATACTTTTGAAACGGGACGAGAGACTTCATGGACCATGAGCAACCCAGGCCGACGTTTTTGGAGTTGTCCGGCTACAGTGAATAAATGCACGTTGTTCGAATGGAAGGACACACCTCACGATGAGTGGTCCACATTTGTTATCCATTATGTAATGGATGCGAATGAAAGAGCGCCAAGAGTAGAAAGCGCTGCGAGCTCGCTATCTGAGAGGAGGTTATAGGAGTTAGACGGGCGGTGGAAAACGTGTGTAGGGCAATTTGAGAGATACAAGGAGAAAACGTAAAGCTTCATATTCGTTTTCAAATTGTTTTCGATCATGGTGGTAATTGTTTGTTTTGAATGATGTGAAAACCCTAACAATTTGTATAACGATATATTGCTTCGCCGTAGGCGATGTTTTTTGTATAACGACTCTGGTAATCTGTATAATATTATTGTGTTATCTCATTTTTTTTTCTATGTTACATGTATGTATTCCAATTTGATGATTGTTGTCTATTGTTTTTATGAATGTGATGACTTGGGTGGAATTGTGATCAACGAAGATAAATTTTTTAATATCATTTTCATGCAAACTGTGCCTTTGCTGCTTGCAGGTTTTCTGTGTTGTATCCTTTTCATGCCGGTATTGCCAAGAAAATTATTGATGTATTAGTTTTTCTGTTGGAACTGCAACTGTCAAAAAATAACTCAAACTTAACCCATTTTATTTACGGGTGTAACCTTGTCTAGGTTCACCACACCCAACAATCCAACTTTCCACCTCCAACTTTCTTCAACCAAATGAACACACACAATACGGAGTAGGCCCCATCTCAACTTTCCAACTCCACAATCCAACCCCACTTTCCAGCAAAAGAACACCCAACACCAAATTTCTCTCTCCTAAGAATCCACACTTCTCAACTTTCTCCATTTTCACATTCCAACAAAAGAACATGCCCTTATTATGTGGGTTCATACAAGAGTAAAAATTTGAAATGCAGCTTTGACATTCTAATGGGAGCTTTAGGTCAGATGTTTATTGAATATAATGATGGCAATGATAATGAAACATTGGAACGAACCATACCTAGTTTATAGTTAATTTCTCTGTAAGATAGTTGCGAGGTGAATCTATGAGCATGTCTAACTTTCTAGGAAACCCTCTTAATTAACATACAAGATTTTCTTTGGTTATCAATTTATCATAGAGCGAACCTTTGTTCTGATAGCACTAGAAAATGCTCGTGTCCTTGAGCCCATGCTCAACACAAACACACACACACACACACACACCATCACATCAATATCTCGGCAACTCTCTCCCATCATCATCTCTTTCATCCATCATTGAGCCCATGCTCATGTCCTTGACCAGTTACAACTCAGGGTGGCAAAATGGCCCGGGGGCCTGCCGGCCCGGCCCGGCCCGGGCTTTTGTCAAAAAAAAAGCCTCCAGGAGACTTAAAAGGGGGGTAGGCAGGCGGGCCGGGCCGGGCCTGGATTCGCCCCGCCCGGGCCGGGCCGGCCCGGCCCGGATTTTGTTTGGGCCCGGGCGGTCCCGGACGGGCCGATTTCACACCCTGAGTTGCAACAGACAAGTGTGGATTATATATATAAACTAGACTGCCGCGCTTGCATACACACACAGATACTAGTATTAGATACGGTACGATAAGTAGACACACGGATATGGAGACTATACCATTGCTTCCTATTTGTCGCCAAGCCTGAGATGGCACTGGGTTTTGCCCAAAAAAAAAACATAATAATAACAATAAAGCAAAAGGGGAAAGCATTGTTCCCTTTGACCCGGCTCGTAATAAATGTGAAGTCTGGCGTCTGTTTTGGGAATTTGCTCCCTTTGGCACCTTTTCCCCCCTTTGTAACCCCGCCTGTTAGCGACGTGCAGGTGACGTCACCTCCATATTGGTTGCTGCCATGCAGGACCCCCCTAAGCCCGGGCACGTCCATTGTTGGGGCCCACACAGCGCACCGGCATGGCTGCATGCGGGGAGGAAGCATGGTCCGGTCCGGTCGGTCCAAATATCATTCGGTGAAGAACCGGCTTCAAGCTTCCATGTTGATGGAAGAATGCATGTTATATTGTGTAAAATATTAGTTTGACGTTTAAATCCATGCACAATGAAAATGGCGTGTACGTAGGAAACCATTCAACAAGTTGTGATGAGAACGCCGTAGACAATTTCTGGACCGTATGCATATCAATATAGCATAACTTCAGGGTTTTGATATGATAAAATGCATTTTTAATATGCTATCAAAGCAATTTTGTATCCCACCTAACTCCCACCTGAGTATAATCATAAAAACAACTTCATAAATGCCTAGAGTCATACTCACGGTCAAGTACAAAAAGTGAGCTTCCATATAAAGTGTGACTATGGGCACGATCGAGCTAGCTAAATATAAATTATATTCATCATTCGTTCTCATTTAAAGAAATCGATTCTTCACTAGCTTTTGACCGATCAAACACAATCACTCCTGATTTTCGTATTCTAAAAGCTCAAAATAATGGATATTTAGTGGACATGGGGGATTTTGCTCCTTCGTCTCGCTGTCACAAGAAGTTTCATTATTATGAAATAATTAAATTTATAATGAGTGTGTTACGAGGTGGAACTCGCACACAATGAATCTGTATTGAGGGAAACCAATGGCACGGTGGTTCTGTTGACAAGAGGGTTTAGGTGGGCAATTTAACAAGTGATTAATGGGGTGAAGAGGCTGGACTTGCCGCCGGGGGTGGCCACGGAGTCAAATCTCACCGGACACGGCGGAGGAAGATCGGGTGGCGGGAGGCTGGAGCTGATGTCGACCAAGGGGCGAGCTTTCCTGCAGCACGAGCAACTCGTCAGAAGGGCGGGGTTGGGATCCAACCCTTAGCCCCTCCGATGCCTAAGTCAGTAATAGGGCTTAAAACGGGGGCTAGGCACGCCGGTCGGACTGAGGGTGTGTCGACCGTACGTGGCGAGCTATAAGTGGGAGAACAAAGATGTGGACGACCTTTGCCCTCGTGTGTGAATAATGGATTGAGAGAGAGAATTTTCTCCCCCCTTCACCGCAAGAAGTGATGTGGTATTTATACCTGATGGGAGGCGGTTTGGTAGGGCTGACCTGGCATGCTGAGCTGGCCCTGCTGTCAGCGGAAGCTTCGGACAAGGATGTCAGGAACAGGAGTGCCTGCCACGCTTTTGTCAGATGGTGCAGCGGTCCTGGGTGCTTTTGTCAGGGTGTCAGGGCGTCAGGGCCGAAAGCATTAAGTGTCAGGGGGGCGCAGCGGCCAGTGGGTGCTTTGTCAGATGGTCGGGTGGCGATAGTGTCAGTAGCGTCCTTGTACTAGGTTGTTTGTGTTGGGGAATTGGGCGTTCCCTTAGGGCATAAAAACTCTAGTCCCGTCCTAAGTCGGACGGAACATAGACAGGAAAATCAAAAGCAGCGGAAGAAAAACAGTTAATCTAAATTAACATGCAAGTTAAAACAATTTTAACTTGGCCCTAAGGTCCAAGACCCTATGCCAAGATCTATGCCGACTTGGGATGAGTCTGACCATCCCAAGAAGGATCTAGCCTACTGCGATTAAACTAAACTAATGCTAAAAAATACTTAAACCACATACCCGGAATCTCAGCCCTGGAGCAGGCGAGATGTTCCGCGCCGTCTTCCGAGCTGCTCCCGTCCCACGCCGAGCCGCTCCTTTGAACCGCTCCCCGAACCGCTCCTCGAGCCGCTCCGCATCCCGAGGCGATCAATCCCCGTGCCGCCGAGCCAACCAACCGCCGAAGAAAGTTTCACGCGAGTGAAACCTCCGCCAAGATTTCGGATCCAGAATCCGAACTCCTTTGTGGCTTTGCTAGAGCCCGCAGGAGTAAGGCAGAATTTTAGGGAGATAGAGAAATATTTATTTAAGCTTAGATCCGAGCGTGCTCCAACATTTACGAGAGCCGCTCAGATCTAGAGCTTGGGACAAGTTTTGAGAAAGGGGGGAGACCCCTATTTATATAGGCGGCGGACTCTCCCCTTTTCTCAAAATCCGATGTGGGACTAAATAATGAGTTAATTGAAATCAAGTTAGTTTGCACTTCACAAAGTGCAAACTTCCATGAATTTTAACTCACTCACCGTTGAGCTTCAGGATTGATATAACCTATCAATACGACAAGCGTTCAACGGTGAACGCATAGGAAAAAACCGTTCGTCAATCGGAGGTCGTTTGGCCCTCCAATTGAGTGTCCAAAGATCAGCCCTAGGCTAGTTTTTCACAAAAACGAGCCGTCAAAAACTGCCCATTAAACCTAGGGTTCCACACCCAGAGGTGGGACCCACAAGTCTGACTGGGCGCCCAAAACCCAGACTTGGGCACGGGCGCCCAAGTCTGGGCCCGGGCACCCAGGCGCCTGGCGCCCAGGCGCCTGGCGCCCAGGCGCCTGGCGCCCAGGCGCCTGGCGCCCAGGCGCCAGCCTGGCGCCAGGCGCCAGGCGGGCGCCTGGGCCGGGCGCCCAAGGCGCCCGGCCCAGGGCGCCTGGGCTCCCAGGCGCCCAGGCCCGCCTGGGTGCAGGCCCAGGCGCCCAGCGCCTGGGCCTGTGCCCAGGCCTGGCTGCCTGGGTTCCTGGCTCAGCCAGGTCTGGCCAGGCACCCAGGCCAGACTTGGTCTGGTCTGGGTCAGCCTGGTTTGACCCGGTCTGATTAGTTTGGCTGTTTTGGCTCTAACTTGAGCATCCGGCGTCCGATTTGGACGCCGTTCGAACCTGGGTCTAGACCGGGACATTCCCGTCTTACCCGTGAACTTTTTCCTTGCGTTTATTTCATTAAATATATATTAAACAATTTAATACATATTTAATCACTTTTGCATCAAATGCAAAATAGTCCCTATCTAAGCTTAAATTATCATATTGCATCAAATGCAATTATCTCTTCTTTTGCATCAAATGCAAATATTCTCCCTAACTATTTTCTACCTATTACTAGACGAAGCATTACACTCTGTGTGAGACCCTACAGCCTGACCCTTACAACAGGTTGGGCTCGAAGCCCTATACGGCAGTGACCACGAGCAGTGGTTGCCGTCCCTGCTTCAGGAATCATCATTATGTGGTTGACTCATTGACATGAGTATTGTCGGGACCACCTGACTGTTTCCGTGATGAATTCCGTAATTATAGTCTTTTCGTCTTAACTGTGTCGTGTAGATCAAGTCTGGGGTACGGTCAAACTGTCAACCCCAATAACTTGACTCCGGTTAGTTTCTATCGATCTTTAGTCAGCTAATGTTGGACTTCTTTCAACATACTCTGCGCAGAGTTTTTACTAAAGACCGAACTAACTCTACGACACTAACTCCCATTGACCGGGAGAGACGAATCCCCTCTTGGTCATTACTCACCTCGTACGTTTCAAGTGACACCTAATCAAAAGACTTTTCGACAGGCCTTGCCTCGAAGCTAGGTCAGTTGATATAAGTGGCACCGTTCATGCACAGGTTTGTCAAAATGACCTCAAGTCAAAAGACCAACTATCCTATCATCACTCAGAGTTATCACTGACAGATTGGTCAATATAACCATATGATAACTCTTAGTGGATCGTTCAGTGAACTCATTCTAATGAGCACCTGTGTCTCGTCTTCGACTTCGCCAAGTCAAACGATCATGAGATCATCGCCACCGCTAAACGGTGAAGACTAAGACACAATGGTCTATCCGATGTTTCGATATCCTTGTCTCGAAACATCTACGACCACGAACCATTTCAGACTTATGCTACAGACGGTCAAACGTTTCTCCATGATCGAGATACTCATCTCGATACTCGTTTGACCTTGCATAAAGTCTCAGGACTTTACCTAAGTTGATATCTAATGTTGACTACATTACAATATGACTTAGATAAATTATTACCAAACAGCTTACTGTTATTTCGAACAAGATGTTTGTGCTATTCACACAGGAATAAATGGCCTTGAGGGCATCATATTCCTACATCTCCCACTTGCACTCAGGCCCATTTATCTCGGTATCTTATATCGTTTTTACACATAAGTTTTCCCGACTTCATGTGATAGAGCCTTCGTGAGTGGATCTGCTAAAACCGTCTACACTATAGACTTAAGGGGTTTCTATGTTTCTGTTAGACCAACCATTTGAATCTCATTCAAATAATTTATTTGGTCTGTCGGAATCCATAATATTTTATTTTACTTGGATCTTATCCAGTTTATCGTACCTTACGATAATAATTTTAAATTAGTAATTGGTCATTACCAATGGCTCATATTTATTTCTGATAAAGTATCAAACCTTTTGATTACTTAATCAAAATATATGTTCCATCCTTTTGATGATTCGCATGTAATTTATACGCTCCCACTGACCTTGAAAACTATCTGGCTAATTCATATAAGTTGGTCTGTCTAAATCATATTTAGAAAAACGAACTTATAAGTGAATGCTCCAATTTTCATGGTCAACTTAAGCGTTTTACATCGGCTTTGGTCCGAGTAGATCTGTACACATCTTGTTGGTGAAACTGGTTTCATCATAATTCGTTTTAATGAAATTAGGATGAAAACCGTTCTCGTCCAACAAGATTGTACTTCACTATTTTCCTTTCTGCACCAATCTTTTAACTTAAAGATTTACTTGCGGAAAGTGATGAAACATTTTCCTTGGGCACGTAGACTAAATTCTCAAATTTATTTACGCACACGGACCTCCATCAAGTTTTAAATCGGAGTTACTACTCCGAATTTTATCCCGGAAGTTGACTAAGTCATCATCAGTTATGATGTCTTAACTCGACTTTTTCTTCTTACGAAATTCGAGTAAATATACAACTTCCTCATGATTGATTTAATGAATATCTTATTGATAATGTTCTCATAGAACTTTATCAAAACCTAGGCATTACTATTTGGGACTTAACCCAGAGGGAGGACTTAACTCAGAGTCACTTACAATGGATCACACTAAATCTAATTAAGTGTGATTCATACCTTTTAACACACTGATGTGTTAACAGACTTGATCTGAGAGAAAATCACATTTTCTTTTAATTACACAAGATTTTATTTAGCTAAGTATTTGACCATTCGATCTAATCGAATCAGTTTAAATACTTTCGTCATTTTATCAGACTTGCGTTTCATCAAGAACACGTGTCTTAGTAAAATATACGAATAACTTATTTTGTTAAAAGTAGACTCGGATACATCAGTATGTACGAGACTGAGTTCGACAACTCATTCTCCCACTGTCTCACAGATGGGTTTCGGCCATTGTATCTAAGAGGCTAAGACTCACAAGTGTCCGTAGACTTCATAATACGAGAGGTCAGACCCCTCTTTATGTGACTTGTGAAGCTTAATCTCTTGATACGGTCTAGTCTAATTTTACCATATAAGTTTGCTACTATCTTGTGTATTTATATATTAACATTTAATATATATTTAGTTATTCACAAATTACTTAACACAAAACATTACTTCAGAAGCAATGTGACGACATTCGTCAAAATGTGTTAAACGTCTTTTGTATAACAATTTATTCCGAAATGTGACATCAAAATATGTCACGTTTTCATTTCCTCCTACTTATGCCTCTACTAATGATAAATTAAACTAACTTTCTCAATTGACTTTCCGAAGTGCCTTCTTCCTTTTCTAAATCACATTTAGATATCAACATAAATAAATAGCTATGCAAGCAACTTATGTATCCAAACGCTTGAGCTTTGCAATCTTGAGTGTAGCTCAAGAAGTTGCTTGTCTCAAGATCCGGTTGGGATGCATAGTCTTGCATCGCTCATGCACTCGTATTCGACTCAAAACGGTTTGATCGAATTCTCGAACTTTGCGGATTAAAAGTGTTCGTCCATACAACCTTGAGGGTAGCTCGAAAAGTTGTAGGGAGAAACATACTTTGAATGTCCTATATGTTCAAGCTGCCTCATATAGAGACGAGTGACATGTAGCTTTAATTTATTTGTTGAACCCAGAACTTAATGAAATCATATTTCTTAAGTCTGTTTTACAAGGTCATTTAATGTCAATGAGAATATAGTTTAATTACATCAATTAGAATTTAACTTGATATTCAATTAATCAACTTATTGACCAGTTAACTAATTCCAATATTATCAATTGATTCTTTCGGTAAACATAGTCTTGCCCTAGTTTTAGCATATGTTCAATATTAAATATAGGTAGATTGGCTTTTATCTATCTATATCCTCCCACTAATTTTACGAACGTTTTAATGCTTAATAACGAACGATTTAATCGAATTAAAATTAATGGGTAAGAGTTCCGATCACCTTGAGTCTAAACAACCTTGAGTGTAGCTCAACAAGTTGATTGACTCTGCGATCGGAAGATGACTCTTCATCGATCATATCGGATATGACTCTCTTAATCGGTTTTTGCCCCTAGCCATTCGTGATCATGAGTGTGCTCATCCAAATCACAATGTCTAGTCTAGTCGGACCCTTGTTTTCATGTCTAGCCTGACTCGCCCCTCAGCTCGGTGTATGCACGACACGTCGGTTTGGTCAGGTCTTAGACTTACATCAAGTCAGACTACATCGTTGACTTAACTTACGCCGGCGCTCGGGGTACGAGACGACGGTTAGGGTTAGTCAAGATTTCATCTTATGTATTTAAGGAGTTGGTTTCTACAGGGTTGCCATGTCACAGCTTGAGTGTATCTCAACAACTATAACACGGGCCCTATAGTTGCTAACCCCTAAAACAAGGAGGGCTACGGCTAATCTTGAAAAAGACCATTAACGTATTTGACTTAGATATAGTCCAGGGTGTCATACAATCATGATTCGCGACATTGCGGTCCAGCGGAACTCAGCCAGGGAATTGACTAAGCCAGGATCACTACCCCTTGGACTAGCAAGGGTTGACCCAGAACTCTTAGCCAAGCACATTGACTGGATCATGGTCCATTGAATGAAGCTTGTCATTTTTGTATGTATGCCATAGACTAAACAGCTTTTATTAACAACTAATTAATCCTATCAACTAGTTGAATCCTTAAATTCAAAATTTTTAGGATTTGTTTAATAACTTTTATTAAGTCCTTATCAACTATAAGGTTCACGTGCTACCCTAATCGTTATTAGGATTTTAATAAATTTTATTAACAACGCTAGAAGCGAAGTCCTTTAATGAAAATTAATTATAACAATTTAGAATTGAAAATTCATTTAAAAGGACTACCCTAATCAGGAATTAGGTCTTAATATTGTTGTTAATGATTTATTAAAACATAGCATGTCATTAAAATTCAAGTAATAAATTTTAATCATTTTTAATGGCTAACCTAAAGGGTTGTCTTGTGTTATCAAATAAGGGACAAGATTAACATGCCATTAAAATAACTCTACACTAATTTATCGCATAAAGATAGTGCACAACTATTTAACATTTAAGTAAACTAAGTTTATCGCATAAACAATTTTTAGCATGCATACATAAATTTAACATTTAAATTTAAAATATGATTTTAAAATTATTTTATTTTATTTTATTTTTTTTTATCTCATAAAAAAAAACTTAATATTAAAATCACTAATTTGCATGCTACGAAAAAAAAAAATTTATCGCATAAAAATTTTTAACTTTTAAAACAGTTTTAAAATATCTCATAAATTAAAACATCATTTTAAAAAAAAACTTTCATGCTTAAAAAATTTATCAAATAAAAATTTTAGGCATCCAAAATAAATTTTAAACTTTTAAAGATTTAAAAAATTAGTTTTAAAATTATCACATAAATTTTAAAACGTCATTTTAAAAAAAAAAAATTTCCATGTTCAAAAAATTTCATAAAAAAAAATTTTAGAACATCTAAAACATTTTTAAAATTTATCTCATAATTTTAAAAACATTTTAAAAAGTATTTAAAAGCATTCTTAAGTTTAAAATTAATCGCAGTACCTAGATCGCTACGCAAACCTAGGCTCTGATACCACTGTTGGGGAATTGGGCGTTCCCTTAGGGCATAAAAACTCTAGTCCCGTCCTAAGTCGGACGGAACATAGACAGGAAAATCAAAAGCAGCGGAAGAAAAACAGTTAATCTAAATTAACATGCAAGTTAAAACAATTTTAACTTGGCCCTAAGGTCCAAGACCCTATGCCAAGATCTATGCCGACTTGGGATGGGTCTGACCATCCCAAGAAGGATCTAGCCTACTGCGATTAAACTAAACTAATGCTAAAAAATACTTTAACCACATACCCGGAATCTCAGCCCTGGAGCAGGCGAGATGTTCCGCGCCGTCTTCCGAGTTGCTCCCGTCCCACGCCGAGCCGCTCCTTTGAACCGCTCCCCGAACCGCTCCTCGAACCGCTCCGCATCCCGAGGCGATCAATCCCCGTGCCGCCGAGCCAACCAACCGCCGAAGAAAGTTTCACGCGAGTGAAACCTCCGCCAAGATTTCAGATCCAGAATCCGAACTCCTTTGTGGCTTTGCTAGAGCCCGCAGGAGTAAGGCAGAAATTTAGGGAGATAGAGAAATATTTATTTAAGCTTAGATCCGAGCGCGCTCCAACATTTACGAGAGCCGCTCAGATCTAGAGCTTGGGACGAGTTTTGAGGAAGGGGGGAGACCCCTATTTATATAGGCGGCGGACTCTCCCCCTTTCTCAAAATCCGATGTGGGACTAAAATTTAGAGTTAATTAAATCAAGTTAGTTTGCACTTTACAAAGTGCAAACTTCCGTGAATTTTAACTCACTCACCATTGAGCTTCAAGCTCGATACAACCTATCAATACGACAAGCGTTCAACGGTGAACGCATAGGAAAAAACCGTTCGTCAATCGGAGTTCGTTTGACCCTCCAATTGAGTGTCCAAAGATCAGCCCTAGGCTAGTTTTTCACAAAAACGAGCCGTCAAAAACTGCCCATTAAACCTAGGGTTCCACACCCAGAGGTGGGACCCACAAGTCTGACTGGGCGCCCAAAACCCAGACTTGGGCACGGGCGCCCAAGTCTGGGCCCGGGCACCCAGGCGCCTGGCGCCCAGGCGCCAGCCTGGCGCCAGGCGGGCGCCTGCGCCGGGCGCCCAAGGCGCCCGGCCCAGGGCGCCTGGGCTCCCAGGCGCCCAGGCCCGCCTGGGCGCAGGCCCAGGCGCCCAGCGCCTGGGCCTGTGCCCAGGCCTGGCTGCCTGGGTTCCTGGCTCAGCCAGGTCTGGCCAGGCACCCAGGCCAGACTTGGTCTGGTCTGGGTCAGCCTGGTTTGACCCGGTCTGATTAGTTTGGCTGTTTTGGCTCTAACTTGAGCATCCGGCGTCCGATTTGGACGCCGTTCGAACCTGGGTCTAGACCGGGACATTCCCGTCTTACCCGTGAACTTTTTCCTTGCGTTTATTTCATTAAATATATATTAAACAATTTAATACATATTTAATCACTTTTGCATCAAATGCAAAATAGTCCCTATCTAAGCTTAAATTATCATATTGCATCAAATGCAATTATCTCTTCTTTTGCATCAAATGCAAATATTCTCCCTAACTATTTTCTACCTATTACTAGACGAAGCATTACACTCTGTGTGAGACCCTACAACCTGACCCTTACAACAGGTTGGGCTCGAAGCCCTATACGGCAGTGACCACGAGCAGTGGTTGCCGTCCCTGCTTCAGGAATCATCATTATGTGGTTGACTCATTGACATGAGTATTGTCGGGACCACCTGACTGTTTCCGTGATGAATTCCGTAGTTATAGTCTTTTCGTCTTAACTGTGTCGTGTAGATCAAGTCTGGGGTACGGTCAAACTGTCAACCCCAATAACTTGACTCCGGTTAGTTTCTATCGATCTTTAGTCAGCTAATGTTGGACTTCTTTCAACATACTCTGCGCAGAGTTTTTACTAAAGACCGAACTAACTCTACGACACTAACTCCCATTGACCGGGAGAGACGAATCCCCTCTTGGTCATTACTCACCTCGTACGTTTCAAGTGACACCTAATCAAAAGACCTTTCGACAGGCCTTGCCTCGAAGCTAGGTCAGTTGATATAAGTGGCACCGTTCATGCACAGGTTTGTCAAAATGACCTCAAGTCAAAAGACCAACTATCCTATCATCACTCAGAGTTATCACTGACAGATTGGTCAATATAACCATATGATAACTCTTAGTGGATCGTTCAGTGAACTCATTCTAATGAGCACCTGTGTCTCGTCTTCGACTTCGCCAAGTCAAACGATCATGAGATCATCGCCACCGCTAAACGGTGAAGACTAAGACACAATGGTCTATCCGATGTTTCGATATCCTTGTCTCGAAACATCTACGACCACGAACCATTTCAGACTTATGCTACAGACGGTCAAACGTTTCTCCATGATCGAGATACTCATCTCGATACTCGTTTGACCTTGCATAAAGTCTCAGGACTTTACCTAAGTTGATATCTAATGTTGACTACATTACAATATGACTTAGATAAATTATTACCAAACAGCTTACTGTTATTTCGAACAAGATGTTTGTGCTATTCACACAGGAATAAATGGCCTTGAGGGCATCATATTCCTACAGTTTGTCGTGTCCAATGTGCCAAAGAACAGTCCCGTAGCTCGTCCCCATAGCTCGGCCCTCTTAGCTCGGCCCCGTAGCTCGTCACCGTAGCTCGGCCCCCTTAGCTCAGCCCGTCACCGTAGCTCGGCCCACTTAGCTTGGCCCTTCACCGTAGCTCGTCATCGTAGCTCGGCCCCTTAGCTCGGCCCGTCACCGTAGCTCGGCCCCCATAGCTCACCAGAGGTCGTCACTGGCTATCAGCGGCCGAGGCAGAGAGCGCTGTTCCCATAGTCGTGTCAGACTCTAGAATCGACAGGCGCCCTGTGGCCCTCTATCATTCGAGTGTGGAGCGCCCTGTCGCTGGGTCGGCCGTCCTTCCAGAGGGAGGGACGAGCCGGCGGGGTATTTAGGCGGTCTGGGATGGAAGGTCGGAATATCACGATCTTTAGGTCGTAACAATTACCCTCGTCATCCGGGCTCGAGTTAGAAGCCCGGCTCGACGCGGATGACGTATCACCTTCCCTCCTGGGAATAGCGCGTTGGGTCTACCTACCCCGGAGTCTTTACTTGAGGGGGAACGAGCGCGTAGCTCGGCCCGTCCCCTTCTCTGGTTTGGGTGGCAGGGACAGATCCTGCCCCAGAGTCTTCGTAGGGGGGAGGGAGTCGTAGCTCGGCCATGCCCTTTTTCTCCAGTTTGGGAGGCGAAGCGTTTTAGGCTTGCCTCGGAGGTCTTCAAGATCGCGGGTACAGAGCGGCCAAAGCCTCCCCGCATTTTGCCCCTCCAGTTTGGGTGGCGAGCAGACGAGCTGCCCCGGAGGTCTGCAAGATCAAGGGTACATAATGGCCAAAGCCACCCACATATTTTACCCCTCCAGTTTGGGTGGCGAGCTGACGAGCTGCCCCGGAGGTCTGCAAGATAGCGGTTACAGAGTGGCCAAAGCCTCCCCCGCATTTTGCCCCTCCAGTTTGGGTGACGAGCTGACGGGCTGCCCTGGAGGTCTTCAAGATCGCGGGTACAGAGCGGCCAAAGCCTCCACCGTATTTTGCCCCTCCAGTATGGGTGGCAAGCTGACGAGCTGCCCTGGAGGTCTTCAAGATCCCGGGTACAGAGCGGCCAAAGCCTCCCCCGCATTTTGCCCCTCCAGTTTGGGTGGCGAGCTGACGAGCTGCCCTGGAGGTCTTCAAGATCGCGGGTACAGAGCGGCCAAAGCCTCCCCCGCATTTTGCCCCTCCAGTTTGGGTGGGGAGCTGACGAGCTGCCCTGGAGGTCTTCAAGATCGCGGGTACAGAGCGGCCAAAGCCTCCCCCGCATTTTGTCCCTCCAGTTTGGGTGGCGAGCTGACGAGCTGCCCCGGAGGTCTTCAAGATCGCGGGTACAGAGCGGCCAAAGCCTCCCCCGCATTTTGCCCCTCCAGTTTGGGTGGCGAGCTGACGAGCAGCCCCGGAGGTCTTCAAGATCGCGGGTACAGAGCGGCCAAAGCCTCCCCCGCATTTTGCCCCTCCAGTTTGGATGGCGAGTTGACGAGCTGCCCCGGAGATCTTCAAGATCACGGGTACAGAGTGGCCAAAGCCCCCCCCCCCCCCCCCCCCCCGCATTTCCCCCTCTAGTTTGGGTGGCGAGCTGACGAGCTGCCCCGGAGGTCTGCAAGATAGCGGGTACAGAGTGCCCAAAGCCTCCCCCGCATTTTGCCCCTCCAGTTTGGGTCGCAAGCTGACGAGCTGCCCTGGAGGTCTTCAAGATCGCGGGTACAGAGTGGCCAAAGCCTCCCCCGCATTTCCCCCCTCCAGTTTGGGTGGCGAGCTGACGAGCTGCCCCGGAGGTCTGCAAGATAGCGGGTACAGAGTGGTGATCACGAGCTGCCCCCAAATCATGTTTTTCACGATATATCGACGATATTGCGATGCTTTTCACGATTTGTTGTTTTTGTCGCATTTCAGGTGATTTGGCGCGATTTGGAGTGATCATGAGATGCGCTCACGATAGACGGCCACCGACGACCTCCCCGAGGGGTATTTTGCTGTTGGAGAGGAGCGAAAGAAGAATGGACGCTGCAGGAGCGACCAGGAGGCCAAAATAAGCAGAATGGGCATTTTTTGTGTCCCACTCGGCCGAGTGGAGGAGCCACTCGGCCGACCAGCGAGACACCGCTCGGCCGACCCGTTCAGACACGATTTCCATGTGTACTCGGCCGAGCGACAGAGACCACATCGGCCGAGTGACGATACCATGTCCGCCCGAGTGGCGCCCAGACGAAGCCCCTCCAGAATATCGAAGTTACTGTTTTTCGGCCATCTGAGCTTCAGAAGACCCACTCGGCCGAGTGGTAAATCCCGTCCGCCCGAGTGAAGTGAAGCCATCGACCGAGTGACGACAACTCACTCGGCCGAGCCGCCCCCGAACTGAAGACCCCTGAAGCCCACGACTTACTGGAAATTGACAGGGTTTTCACTCGGCCGAGCGACTTTTGTCACTCGGTCGAGTGCGATGCGCTGCCTGTAGCGAAATTGGCGGAAAACAGGCTGTGCAGGGGCGTTTTGGTCAGGATTTTTAGACGATTTTTGGGGCTATTTAAGCTCTGTTTTTACCCTAGTTTTGGGAGCCATCTCTCAGATTTTTTGCAGCTTTTTGAGTCTACTTTTTAGCTTTATTAATTGTGATTGGAGAAGAGAAAAACTTGGATTTTTGTTGGATTAATTGAAGATCTACATTGGTTTGCATTTCTCTTCCCCAAAAACTCTATTTTTATTGTTTATATCATTGTTGTGATGAATTCCATTGCCTATTTCATTGATTATTTTCGTGCTATTGCTATGATTTGTGAGTAGTCTCCACGTCTCGGGGCGTGGGGATGAACCCTACAAGCCCTATTTCCTATTTGTGTTGAATTGGTAGAAATTGAGCTAGGATTGTTGTTAGGGATTAGATTGGGATCGAATTACTACGGATGGCTAGGTATTCATATCAATTGGGATTTGCAAGAGATTGGATCCCAATTTGATAGGAAGCCCTAGAAATCCGAATTGGGTTGGAGTCGGATTTTCGAAATATCGGTTTGCAAGAGATTAGACCGATACTAGGACCTCCGGTTGCAATTCCGTGCCGATACCCGTTTGCAAGAGATTGGATGGGTAGGAACTATCCTAATTTAGATTGTGGACCGAGTTTGCAAGAGATTGGGCTCGGTGCGCAATTGGACGATGATGTTGATCCTAATGCTAGCTTCCCTAGGCTAGGGTTTGCAAGAGATTGGACCCAAACCTAGGATAGCTATAGACCGGCAACAGCGCGAGAGCGTGAGCTTGGTTCCACATTTAGTTGCAACTAGTTCATCCAAATTCTCATTTTAGCGATTTCGATACCGGCAAACCACATTTATGAAATACGGTGAGTAGTGGGGATTCCCCTTTCCCTAGACGTTCTTTATTTGATTTGATATTTCGCAAATTTGTCTGACGATTGTGACAGGATCGCCCAAGGCAATTATCTCTGTTCCTAAATAGCCAGGTTGATCAGGAGCAAGCACGGTCTTTCGTCCTCCCTGTGTTCGATACCCGCTCGCCACCATACCGTGCGCTTGCGGTAAAACTACAACCGTCGCCTCGGGACGTGTATCCGGGGTGCGATCAAGTTTTTGGCGCCGTTGCCGGGGACGGCATTTTGACGGTACTCGGCACCGACCACCCGGTTATTTCTTCTTACTTTCTTCCTTTACTTTCCTCTCTATCTTATCCTAACTTCATTCGTAGCTCTATTTGCATATTCTCCCCGTATTTTGCATAAGATCTTAACAGGGAGAATGGGGGATGCAACGCCAACGATAGAACTCAGTCGAGAAGACTATGACTCCTTCACAGACCTCCTTAAAGAGCTTGTCGACGAGGTCCACACTACCGGAGCATTTGCTATCAATATCAAGGACCCCGACGAACAACTATTTGCTAGCTTTGTGATGGACCAAATCTCCCCGGAAGGGACTATCGGAGGCAATGTCAGAGTTGACGTGGTCGACGACAAATTGTATTTCGAAGACAGTAGAGCAAATGTCGAAGAGCACTATGCTCCCGAAGAACCCTTCGAGCAAACCGACATTCCGGGTGTCACACTTTATGACGCTCACTCTTGTTTTTACGAATCGTCTGATGTGTTTCTTGATTCCAGGTACGAACTGGAGCAGAGTGAAGGTTTTGGCGATGCTAGCACTGAATCAGAGGGCGCCTACTTCGATGCCTCATCCTCACTAAGTAGCGAGTCCGACTCGTCACAAGAAAGCATGCCACTTGAACATGAGCTAAACCCGGATGACGAGGAAGAAGCCGAATTCATGCGAGCTGATAAAGTGGAAGGAGCAGCGCCACCTCAGGTAGAGCTTAAACAATTACCGCCGAATCTAAGGTATGCCTTTTTGGGTAATAAATTGACTTTTCCGGTGATAGTCAATTCCCACCTCACACAAGATCAACTTGAAAAACTCCTAGACGTCCTTAGGAGCCACAAAGATGTCTTGGGATACACTATTTCCGATCTAAAAGGAATAAGCCCTAGGCTTTGCACGCATCGGATCCATCTGGAGGATACCGAAGCCACCTCCATAGAGCCTCAAAGGCGGTTGAACCCGAACATGAAGGAGGTGGTTAAAAAGGAAATCCTAAAATTGCTTGAAGCCGGTATAATTTATCCTATCTCTGACAGTAGATGGGTTAGCCCCGTCCACGTCGTCCCCAAGAAAGGAGGGATGACTGTCATAAAAAATGACAAAGGTGAGCCAATATCCACGCGCACTGTCACGGGATGGCGAATGTGCATTGACTATAGGAGACTCAATAAAGCCACCCGAAAGGACCATTACCCATTGTCATTCATCGATCAAATGCTTGAACGCCTCGCGAACCATAAATACTTTTGCTATCTAGACGGGTATTCGGGTTTCTTCCAAATCCCTTTGCACGAAGATGACCAAGAAAAGACAACTTTCACTTGTCCCTATGGCACCTACGCATACCGTAGGATGCCGTTCGGCCTTTGTAATGCTCCCGCCACTTTTCAAAGATGTATGACATCCATATTTTCCGATTATATTGAAAATATTATGGAAGTTTTTATGGATGATTTCTCGGTTTACGGAAGTGAGTTTGACTCTTGCTTGGAAAATCTCACTAAAGTCCTAAAAAGGTGCCAACAAAACAATCTCACTCTCAATTGGGAGAAGTGTCACTTCATGGTCACGGAAGGTATAGTTCTCGGGCATCTTGTTTCCTCAAGAGGAATCGAGGTAGATAAAGCTAAAATTGAGGTAATCGAAAAACTTCCTCCTCCTATTAATGTCAAGGGCATTAGAGGCTTCCTTGGTCACGCGGGGTTTTACCGCCGCTTCATTAAGGATTTCGCCTCGATTGCCCGACCACTTACTTCCTTACTCGCTAAAGATGTTCCTTTTGACTTTTCAGGAGAATGCTTGCAAGCTTTCAACACCTTGAAGGAAGCGCTAGTTTCAGCGCCCATCATTCAACCGCCGGATTGGAGCCTCCCTTTTGAGCTAATGTGCGATGCTAGCGACCAAGCCATTGGAGCGGTATTGGGACAAAGGAAAGATAGGAAGCTTCATGCGATATACTACGCAAGCAAGACATTGGACGACGCGCAGAAAAACTACACAACTACCGAAAAGGAGCTTCTAGCGGTCGTCTATTCCATAGAGAAGTTTCGCTCCTACCTCCTCGGTTCCAAGGTGATTGTCCACACCGACCATGCGGCATTGAAGTATCTTTTAAACAAGAAGGAGGCCAAACCCCGGTTGATTAGGTGGATACTCTTGTTGCAAGAATTCGACCTAGAGATCAGAGATAAGAAGGGTACAGACAATGTCGTGGCGGATCATTTATCTAGGCTCATTCGCGACAAGGAGGATGAGAGCTTACCTATTGACGACACATTTGTTGATGAGAGGCTATATGCGGTAAGGACTGAGGAAGTACCTTGGTACGCGGACTTCGTCAACTACTTGGCGTGCGGAATCAAACCGCATGGGATGTCCACGCAACAAAAGAGGAGATTTATGCATGAGGTCCGTAGCTATTTTTGGGAAGATCCTTACCTTTTCAAGATATGCAAAGATAGTGTCATTCGTAGGTGTGTTTCTAAAGAGGAGGCAACGTCTATCATTTTGCATTGCCACGGTCTACCATGCGGGGGACATCATGCCGCCTCTAAAACAACCGCTAAGATCTTGCAGAGCGGATTCTTCTGGCCCACAATGTTTAAAGACACCCACGCTTTTGTGAAGGGTTGCGATAGATGTCAACGGACCGGGAATATCTCCAAGCGCAATGAGATGCCGATGAGACCCATCCAGGAGATTGAGCTTTTTGATTGTTGGGGAGTAGACTTCATGGGGCCTTTTCCGTCGAGCAATGGCAACAAGTACATCCTATTGGCCGTTGACTATGTCTCCAAATGGGTGGAAGCTATTGCCACCCCTACTAATGATGCAAGGGTCGTCTCCAAATTCTTCAAGCAAAATATCTTTCCGCGCTTTGGAGTGTCGCGTACCTTGATAAGCGACGGGGGAAGCCACTTCATAGAGAACAAGTTTGAAGCCATGCTAAAGAAGTACGGGGTAAATCATAGAGTTGGAATGGCTTATCACCCCCAGACAAGCGGCCAAGTAGAAGTCTCAAATAGAGAAATCAAGCAAATTCTCGAGAAAACCGTGGATCGGTCTAGAAAGGATTGGTCAATGAAGTTAAACGATGCTCTATGGGCCTATCGCACGGCCTTTCGCACCCCCATCGGTACCACACCGTTCCGCCTAGTTTATGGGAAGGCTTGCCACTTGCCGGTAGAGTTGGAACACCGCGCATATTGGGCCATCAAGACCTTTAACTACGATTATAAGAGTGCGGCGGTGAGGCGACTCTTGGACATCAACGAACTTGATGAAATAAGGAGAGACGCTTATGAGAGCTCGAGAATTTACAAGGAAAGGACCAAGATTTTCCACGATGCCCGCATAACTGTCACGGACTTCAAGGTGGGAGACAAGGTCTTGCTCTACAATTCCCGACTCCGACTATTTCCCGGTAAGTTGAGGTCACGTTGGTCGGGACCTTTCACCATCAAGCACATACAACCGGGAGGAGCTTTCGAGTTGGAAAGCAAGGATGGTGCCACATTCAAAGTAAATGGTCAAAGGCTCAAGCACTATTCCGAGGGGATCCCGACGGGCGAAACCAATAGAGTATATCTGCTTAAAGAGCGGTCGGATGATCTCTCGGACCTCCTTGATGAGGTGATAGAGGAAGCGATTCCTCACTCAATTGGTGCCCTTTTTGATGAAGAATTTGATGAAGGCCCGGATTTAGGCCAAGATGAAAAGATTGAAGACGATTCCCCCGACTTCTCCGCTGATGAAGATGAAGGCGACGCTGATGTCGCGAGGATTCGAGAGCTCTTCAAGCTCTCGAAATTAAAGTCTCCAAAGAAAGCTCCGCCGGCACGGAAATCGGCATCGCCGGTTAAGCCGTTGACCGGGGCAAATGCTAGCTTGGGGGAGCCTCCCCCCAACACTATTCGAGATAGGAGACCACCGCGGGAGAACGCTACGCCGCCACGTTCGAATCCAAGCGCGCTCCCCGGGAAGTTTGACGGGTGCATCTCATATGCACCAAACATCCCGCATTGATTGAAAACTATAGGGGGTCGAGCTCACGACCTAAAACGAGCGCTTTTCGGGAGGCAACCCGACGGTTTTTGCTTTATTTTTACTTTTTCTTTATTTTCGTTTTAGAAATTTTTAGTATTTTGAGTCATCCGACCAAAAATTTTGTGATAACGGGTCCTATTTTTCTTGACAGGAGAGAAGATAGGTAGATCATCATGAGGAGGATGAACGAGACGACGAGGAGCGCCCCAAGAAGGCGCTCGACGCTCAGGAGGAGGAGGAAATCGACTGGAGAAAGAAAGACGGAGTTTAGAGCCAAAACGAAGATAAACAGCAGAAATTAAGGCTCACTCGGCCGAGTATACTAGTCACTCGGCCGAGTCCAGAAGTTCGTTCGGCCGAGCCGCTCACGAACGAGGGAAGTCTGCTGTACCCAACTCTCTGTCTATTTTCCTCATTTCATTATAACTGTTACTCGGCCGAGTATATATATTCACTCGGCCGAGTAAAACGGATACCCTCCTAGGGCGAGTCATGCCGAGTAGCTTGAGTCACTCGGCCGAATGGACTTACTCCACTCGGCCGAGGCTGGCAAAGCCACTCGGCCGAAGCGATATCGGGGAGAAATTTTTATTTGCCTCGCTCGGCCGAGTGACTACGTCACTCGGCCGAGTCGTAACTTTCTATTATATAAGTGACGAAGGGGCGCGGATTTCGAAATCTAAAATTCCCAAATCCGCCCGCGCCCCCTCGCCTACCCTCGCCCGCTTTCCCTTCGCCCAACCCCCACTCGCCCGACCACGCCCGCGCGCGCCGCCGCTCGGCCAGCCACCGCCGGCCGACCGACGCCGCGCCCCGCCCGAGTCGCCGCCGGCGGCCTCGTCTCCGATCGCCTCCGGTATAGCTCGATTTGCCCGTTTTCTTCTCTTTTTGCGTAGTTTTTGAGGATTCGTGTATTAATCGAACCCCTAACCCGAATCAATTCCCATATCTATCTGTTATACCCCTATTGCTCCATACATTTTGATTATTACTCGCTGATATCGCTTTTCCATGCGCAGGTTACTTTTTGGAGCTTAGGGGAGGCCAGGGGAGCTCCTACGGGCTGTTTCGGACTTCGTGGAGGCGCGGACTTCGCACGCTTCCACCGCTTAGCACTCGCGGCGTGTTTTGGTACACTCTTTCCACTCTTTTTGCACACGCCGCACTCTTTCACTTTTCGGCGCGCTCGGGGCCGATATGCCGCCCCGGACACGGCCTCGGACGAGGAGACCTTCCGCTAAGCGGAAGAGGTCGGATGACGCCGGCCCCGCCCACGAGGTGGAAGAGTCTCCTCCTCCTTCCCCCACACACGCCGTCCACCCAGCACAGCCTGCAGGCCCCGCACACCCCGCACAGCCTGCAGTGCACCCACAGCCCGCACAGCCTCTCCCCGCCGATCCACAGCCACCACCACCGGCCCCACTGGTCGAGCCGCTCGGGATTACGTTCCGAGACGACGCACACCGCGCCGTCTTCGAGCGTATCTCCCAGCGCTCGATCGTACCCTCCAGGTTCGCACACCTCGCTGACCTAGGACGCCTGGGGGTACTTGAGGGGATGCTCACGTTGTACGACAACGTGGGTTGGCGAGATTTTTTCCAGGTGTCAGCGGATACTTTTACCCGTCCGACACTTGAGGTTTTGAGTTCAATCGCCCGGACCGATGAGGGATGCTCATTCCGGTTCATGGATCGAGAGTGCCAGGTCACTCTCGATATGATGAGAGCATTCTTCTCATGGCCCGCAGTCCCCGGAGCCGATCGCGGATACGGCCCTACCCACATCCCCCCACCTTCTTTCGACGCCGGCGCCTTCTGGGCCCGGATTACAGGCCACCACGCCGCCTTTGACCCTAGTAGGGCCAAGGCCTCGGCCATTGTCCACCCCTGCCTACGTATTGCCCAGCGCCTTATGGCGACCACCTTTCTGGCCAGATATGAGCCGGGCACGATGTCTACGCCAGAGCTCTACATGCTCTATTCGATGACACGTCCCAGAGCTCTATCTAGGGATGGACACGAGCTTGTCCCCGCCGTCGTGATCGACATTGCGGCTTGGTTTCTAGACCGTATCATTGTGTCGGTGGGCGCTCGCTCACCGATATGCTGCGGCGGTCTGATCACCTTGCTTACCATGATGACCGGCGAGGACCTACCCGACGACCTGCGACGCGTTCCGGGCCCCACTTCCTTGTCGATAGACGTTATGGCCCGGATGAAGATGCTGCGTCCGCATGGCGAGCGTCACTGGGTCTGGTTGCACGGCCCCTATGGGGCCGATTACATGATTCTTCCGAGCCCTGCTCGGACTCTGATTGCACCAGCCCACGTTGACTGGATTCCGGCGATGGATGTCCTCATCCCCGCCGCCTACGTGCTCGAGGCCGAGGAGGCCGAGCAGGCCCCTGCTGCACACCCTGCCGAGCCCGCTGCCGACCCCGTCGACCCTGTGGCCCCTCAGCCTGTTTCTGACGTTTCCGCTGCTCTTGACACTTCTGTCCCCACCTCTGCCAGTGTCGAGAGTACTCTTGCTGAGCCCACTTCCACCACTGTCACCACTTCCGAGGCTGTCCCCACCACTCCCGCTGCCACCTCCGGCCCTCTGTCCGTCGAGCCTCTTTGCTCCGCACTCCCCGAGCGCCCGCAGACCTTTGTTGAGAGTGGGGAGCCCTCGTTCGCCGCGGTCGTGGAGACCATGGCTAGCATGATCTCCGCTGGGATTGCGCCTTTTGGTACACACACTTCCACCCCAGCGGTTGAGTCCTCTGTCTCCACAGCTGCCGTATTCTCCGAGAGCGTCGTGGCGTCTGTCCACACTTCTGTGCCACTGACCTCTCTTGCCACCTCGTTGCCACCTTTGCACGCTTCTTTTGCTGCCGCCGCCTCCACTTCTCACCAGCCGGCGCCCCGGCCTCACACTGAGGCCAGGCCCACATTTGCTGGCGCGGCACCTTTTGTCCCCTTCCCTGCTGAGCCCGTTACATACTCCACGCGCGTACGCCAGCCTCGCCATGCGCAGCCCCGACAGGTGCGTCCCTCTGCACCACCCCCGCCCGACACTGTACTGCAGAGCATACGTGCTCTTGAGCTGGCGGTGAGTGGTCTTAGAGGAGACCTTAGGACCCTGTCCTCCACCGCCTCTGCGATGGCTGGACGCTTTGACCTGATCCCTCAGATCCACTACTGCCTGACACAGATCTTAGAGCGTCTTCCGCGCGTACCCCCACCCACCCAGCAGGTTCCCACACACACTTCCACACACACTAGACCTGCTTCCACTTCCACGCCCGCCCCAGCTCAGCAGCCTACACCACCACCACCACCCCCTCCGCCTCAGGACGGAGACGGCGCGGCACCGCCTTCTTAGGCACTCTTGATGCCTTTATCCATTCCTGCCGTTGTGCTGCCCGTCTCTGCTAGGTCATGTTGCACTTTTGTCCACCCCCCCTCCTCTCACTTATTTTGGGATTATATTTTTGATCATATCTTTTTGTGCATATCATATCATATCTACTTGGGATTCTCATTTTGATCACATTTATATATATCTTTTTGTGAGAGAGGGAGCGTTTTTGGTGCCGTATTTATTTTCATATCACTCCTGTTTGTGCATGCATCATTTCCGCATCATATTTTCATTTCTTTCTTTTTTTCCTTTCATTATCTTTTTTTCCCATCATGCATGCATCCTCACTTGCCCCTCACATTACTTATCTCTCTGTGTGCCACACTTTGCACATTGAGGACACTGTGCCGTTTAGCTTGGGGGAGTGAGCTCTTACGTTCTTTTTCGATTTGCCACCTTTATTTTCAGTTTTTCACACCGCTTTTCACTTTTGCACTCATTTTTCGTTATTTTCCTTTTGTTTTGCCATGCATCACGTTTTACTTACTTCCCTGTGTGCCGCATTGCATAGTTCTATTTTCCTTTTATCTTTACTTCTTTCTTTTTCATCTCATGCTAGAGATGAATTTTCTGTGATGATGTCTACGTGGAGTTAGCTTATTCTATATGCATGACTATATTTGTCGTGTCTTAGATTTCATTTATGATATCATATGCTATGACTTGCTTTGCATTTAGGAGTAGTAACCCACACTTTTTCCTCATGAAAATGGATGAAATTTTATTATTAGCTGAGCCTGAATATTCATATGTATGCTATCACAGAGAACACACCAAGATTCACGCATTGAATGCCTATGTCTGGAGTACTGATTTCTTTTCCTTTATCACTTCTATATGCATGAATTGTACACTTCACTTCCGGATGATTGAATGATGATTAGCTATGATATATCTGGATTAGTTAGCTTTTTTGTGATCGCAACTGAGTAGATTAGATTACCCTGCTGAAGTTGTCGTGCATGTCTTATAGAGTGAGCCGAGAGTTATATTTATTTCTTTCTCCACAAATCTTGAACATCATTTCTCTACTTTTAAAAATCATTGGTGAATCTCCCCTTAGTGATTCTATTTTATGGCATTTCCCCCGCTATTAATTCCTAGCTCCAAACCTCTTATTCCAAAAAAAAATATATATATATATATATATATATATAATAAAAGAGAGAAGAACATTCTTGTATATCATTATCTCTCTTTGAGTTGGGATCATTGTATATATATAAAAAAAAGAGAGAAAAGAGGAAAAATCCTCAATAAAAGATCCCATCTCGCTTACTTTCTTTCTTCTTTCTCTTCTTTGCCTTTGGAGCTATATAAAAATGGGGATGTAAATATTTTTGTGCCACCACGCTTATAGATAAGCTTGGGGGAGGGGATCCATTGATGTGTGAGAGAGTGACTACTTGACATCGCACGACAACCTAGGCTAAGTAATATTCTATACTCGGTGAGATTGTTTCTAGCTTTACGAAATCCAGAAATCTAAGCCTAACATTCATTTCATGAAATCCATACTTTTCTATTCTCTCTATTCTATGATGTGATACTCTAATACTCCAGATAGAAAGCGTTTAATTGAAAAGTGTGTGATCTGAGATTTGTATACCGCTTTAGATGATTCAGGCGATGTTAATTTTAAAATTATTCCGTTTTTCATGATTATACTGTTGTTCGTGGGTTTTCTATTTTCTACTTGCACTATTCTACTATGATATCAAAATGAGATTCTTTGACATGTATCTCTCATTCGGTGCATGCTATAAGAGTAAGTGAAACCCACGTCCTGAGAAAATGATCTAGCATCCTTCCTCTTCGCTTCTTCCTTTCTTTCTTTCTTTATTTTCGTTTGGTTTTCATTCTTCTTCGTTTTTCATTTTTTTTCGTTTTTCGCCGTTTTTGTTTTCCGAATCCACCGGGTTCGCTTTTTACTTATCTTCCTCGAGGACGAGTAAGAGGCAAGCTTGGGGGATTTTGATCACTCCTTATTTTACACCCTTTTTCCGCATGTTTGCATGCCATTTGGATCGCCCAAATCATGTTTTTCACGATATATCGACGATATTGCGATGCTTTTCACGATTTGTTGTTTTTTTCGCATTTCAGGTGATTTGGCGCGATTTGGAGTGATCATGAGATGCGCTCACGATAGACGGCCACCGACGACCTCCCCGAGGGGTATTTTGCTGTTGGAGAGGAGCGGAAGAAGAATGGACGCCGCAGGAGCGACGAGGAGGCCAAAATAAGCAGAATGGGCATTTTTTGTGTCCCACTCGGCCGAGTGGAGGAGCCACTCGGCCGACCAGCGAGACACCGCTCGGCCGACCCGTTCAGACACGATTTCCATGTGTACTCGGCCGAGCGACAGAGACCACATCGGCCGAGTGACGATACCACGTCCGCCCGAGTGGCACCCAGACGAAGCCCCTCCAGAATATCGAAGTTACTGTTTTTCGGCCATCTGAGCTTCAGAAGACCCACTCGGCCGAGTGGTAAATCCCGTCCGCCCGAGTGAAGTGAAGCCATCGGCCGAGTGACGACAACTCACTCGGCCGAGCCGCCCCCGAACTGAAGACCCCTGAAGCCCACGACTTACTGGAAATTGACAGGGTTTTCACTCGGCCGAGCGACTTTTGTCACTCGGCCGAGTGCGATGCGCTGCCTGTAGCGAAATTTGCGGAAAACAGGCTGTGCAGGGGCGTTTTGGTCAGGATTTTTAGACGATTTTTGGGGCTATTTAAGCTCTGTTTTTACCCTAGTTTTGGGAGCCATCTCTCAGATTTTTTGCAGCTTTTTGAGTCTACTTTTTAGCTTTATTAATTGTGATTGGAGAAGAGAAAAACTTGGATTTTTGTTGGATTAATTGAAGATCTACATTGGTTTGCATTTCTCTTCCCTAAAAACTCTATTTTTATTGTTTATATCATTGTTGTGATGAATTCCATTGCCTATTTCATTGATTATTTTCGTGCTATTGCTATGATTTGTGAGTAGTCTCCACGTCTCGGGGCGTGGGGATGAACCCTACAAGCCCTATTTCCTATTTGTGTTGAATTGGTAGAAATTGAGCTAGGATTGTTATTAGGGATTAGATTGGGATCGAATTACTACGGATGGATAGGTATTCATATCAATTGGGATTTGCAAGAGATTGGATCCCAATTTGATAGGAAGCCCTATAAATCCGAATTGGGTTGGAGTCGGATTTTCGAAATATCGGTTTGCAAGAGATTGGACCGATACTAGGACCTCCGGTTGCAATTCCGTGCCGATACCCGTTTGCAAGAGATTGGACGGGTAGGAACTATCCTAATTTAGATTGTGGACCGAGTTTGCAAGAGATTGGGCTCGGTGCGCAATTGGACGATGATGTTGATCCTAATGCTAGCTTCCCTAGGCTAGGGTTTGCAAGAGATTGGACCCAAACCTAGGATAGCTATAGACCGGCAACAGCGCGAGAGCGTGAGCTTGGTTCCACATTTAGTTGCAACTAGTTCATCCAAATTCTCATTCTAGCGATTTCGATACCGGCAAACCACATTTATGAAATACGGTGAGTAGTGGGGATTCCCCTTTCCCTAGACGTTCTTTATTTGATTTGATATTTCGCAAATTTGTCTGACGATTGTGACAGGTTCGCCCAAGGCAATTATCTCTGTTCCTAAATAGCCAGGTTGATCAGGAGCAAGCACGGTCTTTCGTCCTCCCTGTGTTCGATACCCGCTCGCCACCATACCGTGCGCTTGCGGTAAAACTACAACCGTCGCCTCGGGACGTGTATCCGGGGTGCGATCAAGTGGCCAAAGCCTCCCCCGCATTTTGCCCCTCCAGTTTGGGTGGCGAGTTGACGAGCTGCCCCGGAGGTCTTCAAGAGTTTGGGTGTAGCGGGTACAGAGTGGCCAAAGCCTCCCCCGCATTTTGCCCCTCCAGTTTGGGTGTCGAGCTGACGAGCTGCCCTGGAGGTCTTCAAGATCGCGGGTACAGAGTGGCCAAAGCCTCCCCCACATTTTGCCCCTCCAGTTTGGGTGGCAAGCTGACGAGCTGCCCCGGAGGTCTGCAAGATCGCGGGTACATAGTGGCCAAAGCCTCCCCCGCATTTTGCCCCTCCAATTTAGGTGGCGAGCTGACGAGCTGCCCGGAGGTCTGCAAGATAGCGGGTACAGAGTGGCCAAAACCTCCCCCGCATTTTGCCCCTCCAGTTTGGGTGGCGAGCTGACGAGTTGCCCCGGAGGTCTTCAAGATCGCGGGTACAGAGCGGCCAAAGCCTCCCCCGCATTTTGCCCCTCCAGTTTGGGTGTCGAGCTGACGAGCTACCCTGTAGGTCTTCAAGATCGCGGGTACAGAGTGGCCAAAGCCTCCCCCGCACTTTGCCCCTCCAGTTTGGGTGGCGAGCTGACGAGCTGCCCTGGAGGTCTTCAAGATCGCGGGTACAGAGTGGCCAAAGCCCCCCCCCACATTTCCCCCTCCAGTTTGGGTGGCGAGCTGACGAGCTGCCCTGGAGGTCAGCAAGATCGCGGGTACATAGTGGCCAAAGCCTCCCTGCATTTTGCCTCTCCAGTTTGGGTGGCGAGCTGACGAGCTGCCCCGTAGGTCTGCAAGATAGCGGGTTCAGAGTGGCCAAAGCCTCCCCCGCATTTTGCCCCTCCAATTTGGGTGGCGAGCTGACGAGCTGCCCTGGAGGTCTTCAAGATCGCGGGTACAGAGTGGCCAAAGCCTCTCCCGCATTTCCCCCTCCAGTTTGGGTGGCGAGCTGACGAGCTGCCCCGGAGGTCTGCAAGATAGCTGGTACAGAGTGGCCAAAGCCTTCCCCGCATTTTGCCCCTCCAGTTTGGGTGGCGAGCTGACGAGCTGCCCCGGAGGGCTTCAAGATAGCGGGTACAGAGTGGCCAAAGCCTCCCCCGCATTTTGCCCCTCCAGTTTGGGTGACGAGCTGACGAGCTGCCATGGAGGTCTTCAAGATCGCGGGTACAGAGTGGCCAAAGCCTCCCCCGCATTTTGCCCCTCCAGTTTGGGTGGCGAGCTGACGAGCTGCCCCATCGGTCTGCAAGATAGCGAGTACAGAGTGGCCAAAGCCTCCCCCGCATTTTTCCCCTCCAATTTGGGTGGCGAGCTGACGAGCTGCCCCGGAGTTCTTCAAGATCGCGGGTACAAAGTGGCCAAAGCCTCCCCCGCATTTCCCCCTCCAGTTTGGGTGGCGAGCTGACGAGCTGCCCCGGAGGTCTGCAAGATCGCGGGTACATAGTGGCCAAAGCCTCCCCCGCATTTTGCCCCTCCAGTTTGGGTGGCGAGCTGACGAGCTGCCCTGGAGGTCTTCAAGATCGCGGGTGCAGAGTGGCCAAAGCCTCCCCCGCATTTCCTCCTCCAGTTTGGGTGGCGAGATGACGAGCTGCCCCGGAGGTCTGCAAGATCGCGGGTACATAGTGGCCAGAGCCTCCCCCGCATTTTGCCCCTCCAGTTTGGGTGGAGAGCTGACGAGCTGCCCCGGAGGTCTGCAAGATAGCGGGTACAGAGTGGCCAAAGCCTCCCCCGCATTTTGCCCCTCCAGTTTGGGTGGCGAGCTGACATGCTGACCTGGAGGTCTTCAAGATCGCGGGTACAGAGTGGCCAAAGCCTCCCCCGCATTTCCCCCTCCAATTTGGGTGGCGAGCTGACGAGCTGCAACGGAGGTCTACAAGATAGCGGGTACAGAGTGGCCAAAGCCTCCCCCGCATTTTGCCCCTCCAGTTTGGGTGACGAGCTGACGAGCTGCCCCGGAAGTCTTCAAGATAGTGGGTACAGAGTGGCCAAAGCCTCCCCCGCATTTTGCCCCTCCAGTTTGGGTGGCGAGCTGACGAGCTGCTCTGGAGGTCTTCAAGATCGCGGGTACAGCGTGGCCAAAGCCTCCCCCGCATTTTGCCCCTCCATTTTGGGTGGCGAGCTGACGAGCTGCCCCGGAGGTCTGCAAGATAGCGGGTACAGAGTGGCCAAAGCCTCCCCCGCATTTTTCCCCTCCAGTTTGGGTGGCGAGCTGACGAGCTGCCCCGGAGGTCTTCACTTGATCGCCGGGTTGGGGTCCAACCCTCCAGTTTGGGTGGCGAGCTGACGAGCTGCCCTGGAGGTCTTCAAGATCGCGGGTACAAAGTGGCCAAAGCCTCCCCTGCATTTCCCCCTCCAGTTTAGGTGGCGAGCTGACGAACTGCCCCGGAGGTCTGCAAGATCGCGGGTACATAGTGGCCAAAGCCTCCCCCGCATTTTGCCCCTCCAGTTTGGGTGGCGAGCTGATGAGCTGCCCTGGAGGTCTTCAAGATCGCGGGTGCAGAGTGGCCAAAGCCTCCCCCGCATTTCCCCCTCCAGATTAGGTGGCGAGCTGACGAGCTGCCCCGGAGGTCTGCAAGATAGCGGGTACAGAGTGGCCAAAGCCTCCACCGCATTTTGCCCCTCCAGTTTGGATGGCGAGCTGACAAGCTGCCCCGGAGGTCTTCAAGATAGCGGGTACTGAGTGGCCAAAGCCTCCCCGCATTTTTCCCCTCCAGTTTGGGTGGCGAGCTGACGAGCTGCCCTGGAGGTTTTCAAGATCGCGGGTACAGAGTGGCCAAAGCCTCCCCCGCATTTTGCCCCTACAGTTTGCGTGGCGAGCTGACGAGTTGCCCCGGAGGTCTTCAAGATAGCGGGTACAGAGTGGCCAAAGCCTCCCCCGCATTTTTTCCCTCCAGTTTGGGTGGCGAGCTGACGAGCTGCCCTGGAGGTCTTCAAGATCGCGGGTACAGAGTGGCCAAAGCCTCCCCCGCATTTTCCCCTCCAGTTTGGGTGGCGAGCTGACGAGCTTCCCCGGAGGTCTGCAAGATCGCGGGTACATAGTGGCCAAAGCCTCCCCCGTATTTTGCCCCTCCAGTTTGGGTGGCGAGCTGACGAGCTGCCCCGGAGGTCTTCACTTGATCGCCGGGTTGGGGTCCAACCCTTAGTCAGGGTTTCGGTGATTGGTATGGGATTTGACATTGGTGTGACCCTTCGTTCCCACGGACGGCGCCAATTGTTACGAGGTGAAACTCGCACACAATGAATCTGTATTGAGGGAAACCAAGGGCACGGTGGTTCTGTTGACAAGAGGGTTTAGGTGAGCAATTTAACAAGTGATTAATGGGGTGAAGAGGCTGGACTTGCCGCCGGGGGTGGCCACGGAGTCAAATCTCACCGGACACGGCGGAGGAAGATCGGGTGGCGGGAGGCTGGAGCTGATGTCGACCAAGGGGCGAGCTTTCCTGCAGCACGAGCAACTCGTCAGAAGGGCGGGGTTGGGATCCAACCCTTAGCCCCTCCGATGCCTAAGTCAGTAATATGGGCTTAAAACGGGGGCTAGGCACGCCGGTCGGACTGAGGGTGTGTCGACCGTACGTGGCGAGCTATAAGTGGGAGAACAAAGATGTGGACGACCTTTGCCCTCGTGTGTGAATAATGGATTGAGAGAGAGAATTTTCTCCCCCCTTCACCGCAAGAAGTGATGTGGTATTTATACCTGATGGGAGGCGGTTTGGTAGGGCTGACCTGGCATGCTGAGCTGGCCCTGCTGTCAGCGGAAGCTTCGGACAAGGATGTCAGGAACAGGAGTGCCTGCCACGCTTTTGTCAGATGGTGCAGCGGTCCTGGGTGCTTTTGTCAGGGTGTCAGGGCGTCAGGGCCGAAAGCATTAAGTGTCAGGGGGGCGCAGCGGCCAGTGGGTGCTTTGTCAGATGGTCGGGTGGCGATAGTGTCAGTAGCGTCCTTGTACTAGGTTGTTTGTCGTGTCCAATGTGCCAAAGAACAGTCCCGTAGCTCGTCCCCATAGCTCGGCCCTCTTAGCTCGGCCCCGTAGCTCGGCCCCCTTAGCTCGACCCATCACCGTAGCTCGGCCCCCTTAGCTTGGCCCTTCACCGTAGCTCGTCATCGTAGCTCGGCCCCTTAGCTCGGCCCGTCACCGTAGCTTGGCCCCCATAGCTCACCAGAGGTCGTCACTGGCTATCAGCGGTCGAGGCAGAGTGCGCCGTTCCCATAGTCGTGTCAGACTCTAGAATCGACAGGCGCCCTGTGGCCCTCTATCGTTCGAGTGTGGAGCGCCCTGTCGCTGGGTCGGCCGTCCTTCCAGAGTGAGGGACGAGCCGGCGGGGTATTTAGGCGGTCTGGGATGGAAGGTCGGACTATCACGATCTTTAGGTCGTAGCAGAGTGGATGAATGAACAAGCCCTCTTAAGTTCACTAGATATTTGAGATGTAACATTTTTAGAAGGGTTTTTAGCATATTAGTCCCTTAAATCTTGCGTATTTTGATATTCGTACCTCAAATCTTCATATTTGCTCATTCGTCCCTTAAATTTTGAACGTTAACCTTAATAGTCCCTCAATCCGGTTTTCTGTTAAAAAGTTATATTAATTAACGATTAATTACGTTTAATTAACCATTAAACCCTTAATTAAATCTTAATTAACCCATCACCCTGTAAACAGTGGGAGGGGGCGGCGCCCCCTCGCCCTCCGCCTCAGACGAGGAGGAGGGGGAGGGGGCGCCGCCCGCTCCCCCCCGAGAGCAGCAGGGGAGGGGGGCGGCGCCCCCTCCCCCTCCTCCTCGTCAGACAAGGGGGAGGTGGAGGGGGCGCCCCCCCTCCCCCCGAGAGCAGCTGGGGAGGGGGGGCGGCGCCCGCTCCCCCTCCTCCTCAGATGAGGGGGAGGAGGAGGGGGTGCCCCCCCCCCCCCCCCCCCCCCCCCCCCGAGAGCAGCTGGGGAGGGGGCGGCGCCCCCTCCCCCCTAGAGCAGCTGAGATTGAGGGGGGCGGTGCCCCCTCCCCCTCCCCCTCCTCCTCGTCTAAGGAGGAGGGGGAGGGGGCGCCGCCCCCCTCCCCCCGAGATCAGCTGGGGAGGGGGCGGCGCCCCCTCCCCCTTCTCGTCCGGCGGCAGCGCCGCCACCCCCCGGCTCCACCCCAGCGCAAAACGCCCTGCCCCCTACGTCGTTAAACCCTAAACTAACGGAATATTCTCATTTCCGTTAAGTTTTTAACAGACAGTTAGTGAGAGGGACTATTAAGATTAAATATTAACTTTTGAGGGACTTGAGGGCAAATATGAAGATTTGAGGGACGGATATCAAAATACGCAAGATTTAAGGGACAAATATGCTAAAAACCCTTTATAGAATTATATGGAGATAAAAATGAACTATAATAACTTTGGAAAAAAATTAATGAAAATTCTACTTTTTAACCGGACCAAAAGAAAAGATTTACTCTTTAGCCTCCGTGTAAGGAGCTCCCCTTCTCTGAGCCCCCATGAAAGGGATAATGGGTGGGAAGCAATGAACATGGCTGGGATCTAGTGAAATGACAAAAGTGCCATCGAAGCGAAGATAGATGTCAGACTGCAGGAATCTTACCCTCGGTTCGCCCCAGTAAATGCTCTGACCTTTTAACTGAAAACTTGCCCCTTCTTTGCCTCCGCTTCTCTTTTGACCACCCTTTTTTTCCTCCTCCTCTTCTTCTCTTTAATTTTTATCTCTTCTGGCTTTATACCTTTCTCGTGTCATGCTGATGGCTGGCTGTTCATGAAAACAAACTCATCCCATCATTCTCCTAATTCAACAGCACAATTTCTCCTTTCTTTGCTTGCATTTACTCCGCAGCTTTACCAGTTATCAGACTTCATTTTCATTACGAATAAATGCCCATGTATTTACTGATCACTTCCATCATTTTTAATATTGACAAGCGTTGGGGGTCTTTGTTACATTGAAGTTTTTATAAGAGTTAATCATAATATAATTAGCATCGTTTTAAAGCTAGAAACGGCCAGAATTAAGTTATATATAAGTTTTAATTCGAGATATTAGGCTACCCACAAACAAAAAAAAAACAATTTGACCTAAAAAAGCGCTACTCAAGAGAGAATTTTGAAGAGTCGTTTGGTCAAACGTTAGCCGTTGATAGTAGTCAAACGGTCAAAAGTAAGAGTAATCGTCATTATTAATTCGTATATCGGCGCCGCACAGTGTTAGCTCACTCATTAAGAAATCATGACTTTCTTGGTTGTGTTGTTCCTGCGGAGGATGCCAAGCAATAAATTTCCCGCTCTGTTTTACTTCTTCTTAATGCATGAACCCCGTACACAGCAAATTATGACAAAGAAAATTCCTTCCTTGCCGACAAAATATGAACAAATTGAATGTGCCATATAATATTTCTTTTTTTAAGTATTAAGGAGATTAGAAGAACGTTATAATTTTCGTGGTTAAATTCTACCAAAATGATACAATATTCAGGGTTAAACAAGAACAAAAGAAGGGAACATAACAAAAACTAGAGGGGTTGATTAAGACCATGTGCTTACAAAATTAGTCGAATTTATGACTATTTTAAAGCATCGATTTTGCACCGGTTTAATGCACTGGCAAAACATATACAAATCAGTTGTAACCTTATTTGTTAGTAGCTTAGACATATTAGATCACATCCAACAAAATAGATGGTTTGGTTTTTTGCATTTAAGTTGGATGAATATGCATGTTTCATCCATTCGAATAAACCACAGGAAACCTCAAAACGAGAGAATTGGGCACATTATGGTGGAGGTGTACTCTATAAACAACTACTTCGCTAGATTTGTCCAATTTATGGACACCATTTTTATCCTTTTGGGCCTGTTACTGCCCATCCATCAGTACTACTACTACCAAAAAGCATCCCATTCTTTTCATGCAAAATTAGAGATAAATGAAAACCCTTAAACTAGTGTGCAGGAACACCACACCACGCTCCCACAAAGCCTTCAAATTTGGCGACTCCCCTCTCTTTCTTCTTACTCACTTCATTTCATCTTTCTCGCTCATGAGGGCAAACAAGGTGCCGGGACTACTGTGCCGGTCGCACGCGTCGACGGCCGTGTGCCGGTCTCACGAGTCGACTACCGTGTGCCGGTCTCATGCGTCGACCGCGGTCTGCTTGCCGACCGACCCAAGGGCGGCGGCCGTCGCGCCGCGGTGTGGCTACGACGTGAAGTACTCGAGGCTGGGGGATAGGCGGAGGCTGGCCGGAGGCGACCGGATCCGGGCGGTGACCTTACCCATGGTGACCAAGAGAGAGCGGACCCCACCACCCAAACCGAAATCTAATGTTACTAGGACTAACGCCGCTGGCCATGGCATTGTTGTTCCTTCTCTCACTTCCAACAATGGTGGCCAGATGTTTCAGGTCAGGGCCCAAAAATTTATAGCCATAAATTAAAAAAATGCTACATTTTTTAACATTAGTTTTTATTGTTAGTATCATGCACCTCTTTTTATAATTTAGTGAATCACTTGAGGAATTGTTGTTAATCATTATGCTAAAAAAATTAATGCCCAAAGCTTTATTAGGGAGCATTGCATATAATTTGTGAAGTTAGAGAAAACAGTATTAATAAGAGAACATAATTTCTTTTTAATTAGAAATAATCATGCTTTAAGCTATACAAATATTGAGTTTAATTAATGTTGTTTTTGTGGGCAGGTGGTGGTAATGAGAGTATCAATCCATTGCCAAGGATGTGCAGGCAAAGTGAGGAAGCACATCTCCAAAATGGAAGGTACCTGCATTCTTATTTTTCTTCAAAAAATTAACAATGAAATAAAGAAGAAAAACTTGTGTTCTTCATTTTTTATTTTTAAAATAATTATCAAGAATAAAGACAATAAATATTATATTTGTGCAGGGGTGACCTCATTCAGCATAGATCTAGAGTCCAAGAGGGTCACTGTTATGGGGCATGTGTCCCCAGTGGGTGTCCTGGAGAGCATCTCAAAGGTGAAGAAAGCTGAGTTCTGGTCCTGCTGAGCTGGCTACTGCCCAACGTTTCCCCTTGGCTAGGGTTTTTTCTTAAGGTTTTTTTTTGGCCAATTATTGAGGAGAAGACAAAATGGTGTTATGAAGGCTCACATTGAGATGTCTGCCCTTGGTTTGTAGCCATATTATATGCCGTGTCTTATTAAATGGGTTTCTAGTGCTGTGCATTCTTGTTGTGATGGTAACTTTGTGCTTCTGCATGTGATGAATCTTGTACCCTGGGCTTTTATAATAAGCATATGGATTTTATTTAAAACAACAACTACAACAACAATAATAGTAAAGGTTTGATCTATATGATGTCTCTATCTTTGAGGGCCAGTGCTGATTGCTGAAATTAGTGAGTATGGACCACCCAATAATTATTCTCTTTAGAAGAAATCATTAAGTCAAAAAGCCACCAGTATGCATGCCTATGATATGATTTTGTAGGAGATGTTAAGGTTAGAAGCCTAGATTGGGGTCACCTTTTACCAAAAGTGTAGGAAGATGAAACTTTCCTATATTGTGCAACTTTTAAAACTTTGGACATGCATAAATATTACATGTTCATTAAAAACAAAGCACAACATCCATAATCAATGGGATGATATTTTCATGCTGTAAAGATTCAATTATTTTTACGTATTTGCGTAAATAGAAGCAGATTCCGACATTTCAAGTATCCATTGACAGCGCCTACTTAAGAGCAATGATGTCAATCTAATCAACCTCCAACTCCAACTACAAGTTTAAAACTTTAAAAAAACAAGATGGGCTTGCCCTAAATCAGATGAAAATAGGTTGGACTCATCATTTACCCAAGAAATATCATTGGAGTGAGGAAAGCCTCAAGCTCCAACAAACGTTAGTGCTAGGTTGGGTCACCAAGTCCTTAGTAGGGAATGATGTTATCTGACAACTTTCCATAACCTTTCTAGTGGACTGGTAGCTTTTATGGGGTTGGATACCCTTTTGTTGAAGAAAAGTCTGAAGCCTACAATGAAAGTGGATCAGCTTTAAAATACCAAAATGTCCAAACACTGCACTGTGAGTTGCAGCTTCTTACCTCACCCTTGAGTCCTTTCCTGTTGGCCTAGGCTGGGTTGGTAAATGAACACATCAAGCAGATTGCAGAGGCCTTGCTCCAGTAAACATTGTAATGTGACCCACAGATAAAAGATTCTCTCTGTTGTCCATGCATATTATCAAGTTTTTCCTCCTATAGTTTTATAGGTGTAAATTGTAGAAACTTCTTCTGCATGATGATGGCAAAGTCTCCTATTATATTGAATGCAGGGGGCAATGCTCCATTTGTGTTAGAGTCCGTAGACAAATGGATGCAAAACAACGGAGAGATCGAATATCAAAAATTCCCAGGCCAGAACAAATGCCATTTGTGAAGGCTCAGCATTGAGAATCGCCACCTCCAAGAATTTCATGTACAGTTGAAGTCTTGAAGAGCGTATCCGATATTCCTTCTGAATTCAGAGTCTTGGCAATGGATGTGGGTTTTTGTATCTTTTGCTCGGGATGTAGGAAAGAACCCTAACTGTGAATAGTTGTCTATAAGGTACTTAGCTAAATTTTCCTATCGAACCTAATCGACTATGACTAGGGCTGAAAAGTTGTCTAACTTGAAGGAAAAGACTAAAAAACAATGATGAACAGTTGCTTGTAGGCCACAAAGGGCTTCATAGCAGTATGTTGAGAGCTCCAAATACATGCATCTGGGGGTGCAAACTGTTACGATCTAAATTCAGTTCGTATGTCAATTCGTATGTGAACCAATGCAGCGATGTATATAGATCGCCGTAGCTCATAATTTCGAAAAGCGTCGGAGGCTCGGATTCAGAAGAGGACGCCTGGGAATAGATCGGGTCTTAGAATAAGATCAGGCTCACAAAATCGGTAACTACAAACCCAATCAATGTTACATACAAGGCTTTTACTCTGGCGAGTTATGGAAGCGACCGTTATATCATTTAATGAGCATGACCTTCGAGATTCTCAGCAATCAAGGGAAAATCATACACGTGACTCTTTAATCGCTAAATAAATGACAACATTTAATGATCCCTGCCCTTAATGACTGTTACAAGCTATCTCTTGGTCTTCTACATAATGACATCCATTTGGAAGACAAGGAGGCATCATCAATCACCCCATAGTCATTCAACTCCTGTAAAAGGAGCCATTCTCCAATAGAAAAAGATCCGAAACAATTTTATCCCAAAAGCTAGCTATTTTTACATATGCTTGTGCTTTCTACATTTAAAACTATAGCTCGGCATAATCAAATCGGATCACATACAGTTCGCTTTTAACTATACGAGTTCCCTTCGAGCCCAATACTAATTTAAGCTTCTGAGGGGTTTCGGGTTGGACCCAAGCCCGACCGCTGTGACAAGTTCCATGTGCTGCAGATACTTCGGCAGCCCGCAATATTGATCGTCTCCGATGTCCCTTCTTCGCCCGTTGCCGTCGATCACTCAGTTCGTCGCCATCATCGTCGTCCAACCACTGTAACCTTGGTTCTCCCATTACAAATCTAGTGTTCGGTGGATTTTCCCATCAACACAAACAAATATGGATCATCCGCTAAGTATTCACCTTTTGAATGCAGATATTCTTACAAGATATCCATTTAAAATATGACCGACATGGTAATGATTGAATATCCAACATTCCAATCATGTAATCCGATATACCAAACATGTTGGGAAAGACATTATTTCAAACATATTAAGTCCTTCACTAGATAAAATTTAGGGGAGAAACAAACATGATTTTTTGATCTTACATATTTTTAATATGATCGCATAAAAGTATATTCAAACTAAGTGTATATCTTTTCTCAAGGTTCTTAGCAATGTTCATTGATAGCCAATAAATATCAGCATCCAAATTTGTATCCTACTAATATTGATTTAGAAATCGGCAACCAGATTTGTAACTGCAGAAAGAAACACATGTATATGGTAATACATACGTCCGCTTCGTATTGTATTCATTTGCTCCCCTACAAGTAACAACCAAACCACACACACAAATCCACCGAACAATGCAACCCACAAAGGGGGAAAAAGGGTAATGGAGGATAAAGAAAGACATGGTTCTTGTTGAGCCCACTACCTCCATTTAGAACACAGGACCAACAGTCAAAAGGCATTTTCATGTGGCAATTAGTTTCATCAGTGGGCTGTCAAAAGTATATTGTACTGTGGTCACAAGTGTGAGCAACATGCCAACAAACCAATGAAGAAATCTCCATGATTTAATCTACCTTGTGAATACTTATTAACAACCGCCTTTCATTGTGAATACTTATTAACAACCGCCTTTCATCAACAATAATCATATGGGCGTTCATAAAAATCGCTTCCTAAGTGTACTTCATCGTTTTTTTTTGGCTCAGATTTGCTCATAAAAGCATAAAAGGGCGTCCCGCAGCACTTCACTGCACAGATTCCACGTTACATCAGCTCTTCATCACATAGACATAAGTCGATGGATAACTTAATCTCTTGAGATGCTATTTCTTGATTCATCTGATTGTTTTCTGGTTTGCTGGAAATATTTCTACCATTATGCCAGGGCACATTCCAACTTAGACCTTATAAAATGTTCTCCATAAGTTACGCCGGTTGGACATGACTCAGTGTTGAAGTGTGGAGCGACTGTAAAAATCTTTAACCTATATTATCAATCCATTTGTCTCCGAATTTGGAATTAGCTCCAAAATTCCCGACCTTAAAACTACATTACAAATAGTGTAGGTGGTCCTAGAGACTATATGATTTTTCGACAGTTCATGGCAACCCGCTGTCTTGAGCATAGTCAACCACAAAACTTGCCTTACTAGGAGAATCGGTGGTTGGTCAACAGTAAAAAAGTTGTCATTGCTTTTCCTGTGTCTTTCTTGATTCACTGAGTGTTACAGCCTTACACCCAGTGGAGGGGAAAAGGCTAACATAAACCATAGTCATTACAACCACAAATCAACGCATGGAAATAATAACATCTAGGCAGAAGCAATCCACAGAAAATTCAAGATAATGTGGCTTACCGATTGATTAATGTGTGTACATAGTTTCACATATAAATGGGATTCATTAGTACATTATAAATATAGATATCTACTGAGAAGTGTTCCATCAACTGAGTAACAAGTAACTCACAATCAAAATTGGCTGCATTTGAAAGATGATACCAAGGAATTACCAATGGCGTCATTTAATATCTATCCATGGAACCAACCAAATTTGATATATATACCCCATGGCTGCACTTAAACAAGAAGGAAGGCAAATTAGTGGGTCTCATAAGTGAAAAATAAACATTCAGATTGTGCAATCGTCGTCTCGAGTGAAAGTGGAATGTGCCTAGCATAGACCCACATAGAAGGATGAGCTTTTAAAACTTAAAACCTCTTATTGATGGGAGAGAACAGTCTTGTAAACATGTGTCAAGCTGGGATTAAACTCTGACATGCAATTGTTTTGGGGGGGCTTATTACAGCAAGGCCTTCTGGGAAGAAGTGGACTTACTATTTCTGAATGCGCTTGAGGGTATTGATATATTGATTAGGAAAAAATGAATAATCTGACGTGTAATTGTCGAAACTGATTTGAGCAAGGCCTTTTGGGAAGTGGACTTACTATTTTTGAATACCCTTGAATGTAAAATGATAATCTGGTGTACAACTGTTTTGGGAAAATAATTCGAGCAAAGCCTGCTGTTTTGGGAGAAGTGGACTAGCTATTTATGAATACTCTTGAAGGTAAAATGGGAATCTGACATGTAACTGTTTTGGGTAAAATGATCGGAGCAAAGACTGCTGGGAAGAAGTGGACTTGCTATTTCTGGACTCTTAAATGTATCGACATATTGTGGAGGTATAAACATTATCACACTGTTAAACGGGGAAAAAAGGATTGGAGAAGAAATTGACGCAAGAAACACTTTATTCCTTTTTTTTAAATTTCTGCTGGCTACTCATACGGAGGACTATTGGTTGTTCTTATGTTACTGCTGATTGCTTTTTAACAATACTACTAACCTAAGAATCTCAGTAGCGAGTATTATCAAACACCTCAGGTTCATGGAAAAAGAGTTCACGACCATTCATCTGCACCGTTCCTGAGGCTATGTCCTCTGCGCGTTTCCTAGCTACTTCAGCCTTTCTAGCTGATGTATCAGCATCCTGCAAAATCAGAATGAGTATGAACAAATGGTTTGATCCAACTGCAAAGAATTGAACAGTCATGAACTATAAAGTTATAACCACGAGCACGTGCAATTTGAAATTGTGTGTGTACTGAAGAAATGTGCATAATATTTAGGAAACATAATTCTTTCTCATATGATTGCTTTTCACACTCAAAATCATACAAAGCATGTGTCAGTTGCCTCCTATTTATTCTTTCATATTCTCCACTAAATTGATCTTGATTTTATTCCACTAGCCTTGGTACTCTCTTTGTACCTTTTGTAATTACCTAGGTTTCAAATCTTGGTTTGGGCTGGGTCTTGGCCGGTTGTTTGTAGTATCGCTATGGGTCATCTCAGAAGTATCGGGTGATAGTGTGATTGGAATGGAAGTATTGATGGTCTTAACAAATTCTTTGGAAACAAATTATTAAAAATATTTCCAATAATTAGAAGCTGTAGGAGAATGAAGAGAAGGAATAGGAATTAGTAATCACCAACTTTACCACCAGGTCCACCACCATCCCAACATTCTCCTCTCTCTTCTCAAAATCAAACACAAGTCATATCAACCCAAAAACCACGCTCAACTTTCCTTGGCATAGAGGTTGCACAACTTGTTAGATATCTATCATTCATGGAATGAGGCTTTGCCTATTTCATTTTGATTTTACCCATTTTGCCTGTTTTCATTGAGTTCTAACCTGGAATTGACATGATTTCAGTTTCGTTAAGTTTCAGATGAGACATAGTTTGTCTCGATGGGCTTCGAACGGTAGTGGTAAGTTTTAAATGAAACACACTACAACCACCAAAAAATTCAAAAACAAAGAGATAAGAAGCCAAAATTTTCAAACACAAAGAGGTAAAAAAGTCTAATGTGCTTGGTCTTTAATTATATCATTTCCCTCCAATTTCCACTCCTATATGAAATCCATAAAGACAATACTCATATAAGTTTGTGTTATTATTTGGATAACCGACTGAGTACTTTAGGTAATCAATTTAAAATTCGTGTTATATTATATACTCCTTTGGTATTACATATTCAAACTTAAAATGGAGACATGTCCAGTGGTCATGAACCCTGATACTTTACATTAATACATGCCAAATCGAAACCGAAACTTCAATAAAACCTTTGAAACTAACGAAACATGACACAACCTAATCCAAAAAGGATCCAAAACTCAAGTCAAAACCGAGTTCTCGAATCTTGTTATCATCGTCTCATCAAAAATATTTTACTAGATTTCCTAAAAGGACAGATATGCTTGTGCTAAACCTAGTGACATTCCGATGGATCTTAATATCAATTGTGATCAAAACTTGAAATGTTATCTTGCTAATTCTGATCGATATCGATGGCTTAACAATAAGTCGATTTCATTTTCAGTTACCCTTCTAGACATCACTTTTCTTGTTGGGTTGTTAAACTAATTCTTGCATAATCCTAATCAGTTATATTCATTGTCATATTTTCCGATACCATAAGAAGCTTCGGGCAAAGAATTGTATTTTCAACCCTCTTCTAATTTAGATATTATTAGAAATTTGATTCTTGCTAAGCTGGCGATCTCCTTGATAGCAAATTTATCATTGACTATTATATTCTCTTTCGAGCATAGTTCTAAAATTGGGTTTATGCGGTCGCATCCGTATGCGACCATAAGCCGCCTCAAATTATATATATGTGCTCCCTTCCTTACGGGGTGCATAATCGGTTATGTGGCGCATATATGAGGAATTCGCCCATCAAGTGTATATTGATTTCATTAAGTAATTTGTTTGTTAAATAAATGGATGTGTTATTTTCTTGAATCTTATTTTATTATGTTTGATACTAGACTAATGTATTTGCTTTGAGTTTTGTGCAAGTTTTCTAAACTATTTTTATGTCAGGGAAATTGAATAACTATTTAAACTTTAATGAGAGATAGTCCTTTTTCCAAGGCATATGCTTATTTGTTTATTCTTTATTTAAGTCTATGATTTTGTTATTATGTCAAAAATTCAATGTTATCATTATTACAACTTATACTGTCAAATGTATTCATGCTCACATAATACATTTATCCATGCTAAAAATTTTGCAATATTTTTCCTATTTTCACCTTATTTTTTGGTGTTTGAAACAATTACTATACATATATTGATGTAAATGTAAATATAATTTCTTTGGAAAGAATGGAAAAGAGCTGATAGCTCATTCCCAAAAATGGGCTACAAGAAAACAAGGTGAAAGTGGGAATCTTAGTTCTCGACTTCTAGCTGGGCCCACTCCCCTTGCTTGCTTCGAAACCCACAACAATCCATATACATACATACACATACAAATTACAAATTACAATATCCATTTTCACGTAATCCCACATAATCCGCATGATCGGCCACATAAACTGATTATGCGATATACGCTCTTGATCCATGTTCACACTGAAATTGCATTTTTTAGAAACAATATGTAGTTTGCTAAATCAGGTGCTAAAATTAAGTATCAGGTATACAGCCAGGGCACATACAACTTGTGAGATATTGTGGGTACAGCTGAAACTTGTGTCTTGGGTCTAAATTTATAGGGCACAATTTGTGGGATGTAGGTATGGTCTCTACAATAGGAAATGAAAATTTACAATCCTACTTTGATGAAACGTAGTGTAATAATCAAGTTTCTATGCACACATGTATCATTCTAGTCTTTCACGAGCACACCAGACATACTGAAAATAACTACTACTCATACAGTATACGGTTATCACTAAGAAGAAAATTGTTACCTTTTGTGTTAGTTCTAGTAATAAGATATATGGTATTTTTTCCAAAACATTATCATATAAAAGTTTTTCTTTTCTTTGCAATAAGCTGGGCATGATGAAAATATTTCAACTTGACAAGGTTTGTTCAAAAGTAAGAACTATAGTTAGAAACTAAAGCATGAGTAGAACTAGGAATTAGAATAAGAATTGTAATTGTATGAATTTTCTCAACTATATAAACATAACCAATACCCCAATCTAAAGTGTCGCATATTTTCCATTTCTAATGGAAACATTTTCAATCGTATTTCAGGCTAATTGATGATCATGTTTAAATGAATTGTTGGAAGAACATAATAACTGGTACAATAATTACATGCAGAGAAAGTATTTGGAAAATTATAATCCAAATTACATAAATAAGTGGTCAGCTAAACGATTTATATTATTCAGTTCAACTGAACTTCAACAACACATATATTACATACTTATTATTACAAATTCAGTGTGCAGCATATAATTAACTCTTTACTACACATTTTCATTCATATTGCTTGGATGGCAAAGGCAAAATATTCATTGCACAAATTATTAGATGACATGGGTTTGTGTGTATCATTACATGTGAGATCAGTATCTTGCCTCACCAACAGATGGGTTAGACATTTCATTAAGACCATTTTATCGATTTAAGTTAACATTGAACTTTGTGGTACTTCAAACCGAGAATCTCTTCTTATATTAGTTGTTTTTAGTTAACATCGGTTGTATCAACTAGCATGACTAGCATGAGATGGATCGGCAATGTTCCGGCCAAAATCCAAGAAGAATAAATTGAAGAGAGAGAGAGAGAGAGAGAGAGAGAGAGAGAGAGATTGAAGAACAAGAAAAGAAGAAGAAGAAGAAAATGGTTTGAAGGATAAAAACATTAAAAAAGGAGAAGACAAGAAAAAGAAGAGGAAGAGGAAGAAGAGAAACATACTTGGGACTCGAAGTGGTTGGAGATGTTCTTCTGCCGCGCCCAGATCTCCACCCATCGCTCCTACACCTCCCTGAGTTTGAAACCGGAAGCTTTGGCTGCAAAGCTTCGACTGCAAGGTTCACGTGTGACTTCACGTGGGACTGGCTGCTACTCACTTTACACATTTTGTTAAACATAGTTCATTTTTTTTACAAGTTTGTCATTGTCTTTTACAATTTAAATGGTAAACATGTGAATAAATGCAATATATTTAGCAAAATGTGTATGTGACTAAGATCACTAAGTAATTGATATGATATGGATATTTGCATTCTACATTATGCTAAACATATTCCGTTTTATTTACAAGTTTGTCATATTCGTTTAGACAAGAGAATGTATTTATAAATATATGTAACGTGAATAACAAATTTTAACTAATATTGTTACAAATTATCTTTTTAGTTGGAAACTATATTATAAGTTACTAATTATCTTATTAGTTTGAAATTATCTTATAAGTTAAGAATATTGTTAGTTACGGGCGAAACCGAAACTACCGAAGCCTAATCAAAAACCTAAAATTTCCAAACGACCTAAACCAACCGAGACCTCAAACCTTGCATGTCATAGTGTTGAACCATTTTCAAACTATGGTATTGATAGCTCATTTAGTTTGATTCTCAACAGATGCTATATGGCTCATAAATGATGTAGAAGTTCAATGGTTTTTTGGCAAACAAAGCATGTCTGGACTGGACTGCAACTGTGATCACAATTCTGGCAAAATAACATTTCCATGCTAACGATGAAGTTCAAATACACTATGTTGGGATATCTAATAGTTGAATATAGACATTGCAAAAAAAGCGATGAATTTGACTATCATGTTTATGAGATGGGAGGTGTCACATTCTGACAACCTTTATTTACATCTATTTAATAGAGACAGTTTTCCCTACGAACCAAAGGTAAGAAAATAGATAATTTTCCTCCAAACATATTAGAATTTGGATTCTAGAATAGATATGAAACAAAAATCAAGAGAAGCTTTGCTAATATGTTATATTTTCTTTTTTCTTTTTTTGGCATTGCAATGCTCATAAACTTATGCTTTTTAATGATTACAACTCAAGGCACTTCCACAGACTCTTAACCCTAAATTATATACTAGAAAGAAGTCCTTTCTTCATTGAGATATGTGATTATAGTAGAATAACCCCTCAAAATCCTCCCAAGAGCTAGCATATGTTTGTTTCTAACAGAACACTGGTAATATGGTGATCAGTTGCAATCCTTTTCAGGGGTGATCCAGACCATCTGATTAGGCAATCTGAAGTTGGATCAAAGGTAAATATTATTGGGACACTTGGTTCTCTCAAGTGCTTCAACCCTCTTGGATCACCATGGGAAAAATTTATTAGTTACAATGGGAAATGACTTTAGCCATTCAGAATTGTTTTATGCAGTGTGATTTTGAATATCCCCTCAACTCCAGGCTTGTCTCCTCCAAAGTTTCAGCATAACAAACAGAAATCCATAAATGGCAACTTTACAGATATTAGTTACAATGGGAAATGAGTTTAGCCATTCAGAATTCATTTCATGTAGTGACATGGGTAAAAACTATTTGATAGATGGAAAACTGATCCTAAGATTTATTGAATGAATAATAGCCTAAACAAAGATATTTAGTTCAAAAATTCCGCTCCTTTATCACATCCTATGGTTGATTGTTGGGTTCACGATTGATAGTTGGGCATGAGAAGAAAATCGGGAGTTTTGATAGAGGATGAGAGAAGGAATTAGCCCAAAAAATTGTCATGAGACGCAATTCCCTTTGTTTCCACCTTGCAAAGGAATTAGTCCTATACTATGTAGCATGAACACTCCGATCATGAAGACACACTATGTGTATATGATGCGTGCTGGGCCAATGTATCCTATTTATCTTTTAGAACTTTCCATGTGTTGCGTCGATGTAGGTATGGCCGTGTCTGTGCAACACACGCTCCATGTGGAAGTAAACAATGACTACCAAAGGCAGTTTTCGAGTTTCCATCTCCTTGAAGCACCCCCCATCTAACAGTGGAATGGAATTTTGCTCCCCTCCCAAGTCCCATCCTGTTCCATTCCCTTCCCCTTTAAGCAAACTGCAGAATATTCTAGAAGGCGTTACTAGCAATAGTTAGCCCCACGCATAGAAAAGACTGATCCCGATACCCTAATTCCATCCATCACCGCTCCAAATTCGGTCCAGTTCGGGCTTTCATATTGTACGAACACGAAAAAGATCAATCAATTAGCTGCCAATTGGCGACTTATATTAGCACACTAGATGAACATCGTACTACGGAAACAGATCAGGGATACAACAAATTAAACCTATAATGCAACAGCCGACAACAATCAAATAACTGGTTTAGGAATTTAACGATTAATCATCAATATTTTCAGCAAAAATCAATCATTCAAATAAAGATGAAGCGTGATCATACAGCATCAAAAATCAACCCACTCTAATTGAAACATGAAAATAATCAAAACCCTAGAAATTGGGGGGAGAGAAAGAATGCACCTTTCTGCGCTTCCATGATAGGAATTGTGCTTCTGAGATGGGATTCGGCCTTGCCTCCACTCTGCTCGCTTCGTTCCGCTTCTCCCCTTCTTCGGCTCCCATTGCCTAAACACGAAAAAAAAAATCTGGACACGATTCGTCTTTATACGACAGAACTAGATACATTATATATAAGAGGATTACTATCTACACCGATTTCTCGGTGTAGAGATGGGACACGTTTCCAAAACCGGCAAAAAAAATAACATTTTGAATGTCAAATCACACTCTCTCACATATTTTCTTTTCCTCTTTAGAGCCACTGTCACCTCCCTACACCGAAAAGCTCGGTGTAGGAAGTCATTCTCATATATAAATTGAAAACAAGTATATATTTTGGGTGTACGGTGAGAGTCGAGACAGACGGCATCTAACCAACGTAGGGCTTGTTCTTTTGCTAGAGAAGAGAAAGGGGACATCACACAAAAATACTCAACGATTAGGGCCTCTTTCATATTAAAACCTGAACTTTTAAGTCATGCACAACAGTATTTTTTTTTGGTTTTTTGTTTAATTTATACCCGTTTTGCCTTTTACCATATTTAGAAAAATAATACTCTAACGTTTGGGATATCTTTCAAAAAAAATACCCAATTCCTTTTTTTTGAAAGATACCTCAAACGTTCGGGTATTATTTTTCTGAATTGGGTAAAGGGCAAAACGGGTATAAATTAAACAAAAAACCAAAAAAGGTACTGTTGTGTATGACTTAAAAGTTCAGGTATCAATATGAAAGAGGCCCCAAACGTTGGGTATTTTTGTGTGATTTATGAGAAAGTTGGAAAAGTTTGGAATCTGATAAATGAAAAAATGGAGTTTTGTGTTCTTTTGGATAGAAAGTTGTATGAAAAGTGGTGTTAGGAAAGTAAAGTGTGTCCTATCCAACTTTCTTGTATTTTTTTTGTAGTAGAAAGTTGGAATGAGAAAGTGGAAAGTTAGTGAGTTGTAGCAGGGAGAGAGAGATGGAATTGTGGGACCCACAAAATAGTAACTTTCCACAACTTTCCCATTGTTTCTTGAAGATTACAAGGAATCCTAAAAACGACCATTTGAATTGTCACGTCAGCAAACTTTTCACTTTTAATTTTCCCGCAAAAAAACAAACTCAAGAAGAGTTGATTGAGAAAGTGAATGAACATTGCCAAAAATCACTTTCTCATCAACTTTCCAAGCTAAAGAACATGTCCTTAGTCAAGTATGCGAATGTGACGGTTTCTTATTGGCCGGTCAAAAACAATTGCTTCCATTACGTTAGTGCACTTGATTCAAGTTGGTCAGTTGTCTTTTTTGGCATTATTATCACAAATTTTAAGCATGAAAGAATTATTATATAGATTTTTTTGGGTACATCGGAAATCAATTATTATATAGATTATCTATTATACGAATGAGGTGTTTGATGGGATGTTTGTCATACTATGACAAACCCACCAAGACAAATAATTGGTCTATGTGGTGCCACCTTGGCATGGTTGGACCCCTTGAGAGTGGCTGGAAGAGTCGGCTTACTTTGTGGAGTGGCTTTTGGGAAGTTGGGTTTACTGCCTCTCCAATTCTCCTTATTTGCAAGCTTGCCATTGATGGTGTTGCACTTTGGCTCAATTTTTTTGTGTGCAATTTAGCCCATGATTTTCCGCCTTTTATCCCGACGATACACATCGACACACCCACGCTTCTCATTCCTTCTCGGTTTCACGCGTGCACCGCATCCTTTCCGTGAGAGTTTTTTTTGACGCAGTGCACTATGTGCACGTGTTAGTATCGTTCCAAAGCCAAATGCGTTGGTGGAGTCGTGACCATTAGTCAACTCATCCCGTGGGTCCCATCCCATCCTTCTCGAAAAGTTCCATGCATCCAAGGCCAAGCCCACACAGTGAGACACATACGACCCTTCTTACATACACTCATGCATCTGTTTCTGCACCCATAGAAATACCAACAAACAGGTGGGGTCCGCGTCATAGGACGGCGAGGAGGGTTTGCTGGAGCCCGTGCACTTCCGTTTCTTGTTCATATTTCTGTTTTAAAGGAATTTTATGGGGTTAGATCATGCTGGAACCTCACCCAATCAGATTCATTTGCGACCCATCGCTGTTGTCTTTTCTCTAAAAACACACAAACAAAACAAAAACAAAAATATAAAAAGTATTTAAAAAACAGGGGCTTCAATCAGACTTGAATCATGGGCCGACGACAGGACCATATGCAAAAACGATGTCTTTAAATAGTTTCTATGTAATTACAAATTAAATCAAGGCCATATATAAGCTATGAAGATTAACGACGAGGGTTCATCGAATGTAGACAATCTTCTCGCCCTTTCTTAATAACTGCCGCATTTGCATGCAAATTTGAAATTCGTATATTTTCTCACGATCCTTTTTCCTGTTGAAATCGGCACTGGTGGGGCCCATGCCTGTGTAAGGCTATTTAAGGTTTCTCTATTTGTTATTTTCACAGGTTTTTGGAACGTCCCCTTCCCTTAATTTCTCTCTCTCTATTTTGGATTTTATGAGCAGCTTCATTTGACAATGCTGATGTTCTTGCAGGCCTAAAGGTGAGATTTTTATCCAAGATCTCTACCTTTTTCTCTCCTTTTGATTTATGGGCAATCATTGAATCCACATATTGATTCTGGAATTGGGAATTTAGGTGCATGCAAAGTGCATATTTTAGTCCCATTCTGCGTTTAATCTTATAATATGTGATTTTCTTGGTGCATGTATGTGTTCTGTAATTTCAATGCGTGGCCTTTTTGTTTTGCTGTATTGATCTTATTGGCGAATATATGAATTGGGTTATTGTTTTCCTTGGGGAATTTTGCTGGTGTTCATTTGAGAGCAATTGTGATAGACATTTTTTCAAGTGACCCTTAGTTTTCTGATGCAAATTAAAAACTACAGTGACCCTGTTTTCGGAAAATTATGTTTCACTTGTGTTTTGTAATATTTTGACACTTTGTAATGAAACAATGCAAATTGGTCTAAACCTTTGATTAGTGTCATACCGTAAACTTGTATTCTCTTTAGGGTAAATTGTACTTAGATACCCTATTTTATACCCCTTATTTATTTATTAATTCATTCTTTTTTTTGGGTTTTTTTTTGGGGGGGTGTGTGTGTGTGTGTGTGATTAATAGACCTTAATGTACGAAACTAATACCGAGGCGCTTTGAATTGATTAACTATTCATGGTTTGAGTTGCACTTCAACCCCATTGTAACTAGCACATTGGATGTTAACTAAGGGGGTGTTAGTGCTAGTTTCATACATTGAGGTTATTGGTCACATATTCTCGATGGAATACGAGATTTGAATGCAATTTACCCATCTCTTAATGTAAAACACATAAACCCCCTTTTTCGTGTTGTGTGTACTTCTTTTTTTGTGTTGCTCATATGTTTATATTTATTATAACATCACATGCGTTTTTTTATTGGGATTTCCATTTAAAAAAACTCATCTCATATATTTTACAATAAAATGTAATTCACCAAAAAAATATAGAATATTTGATCAAAGAAATTAGATATGTTTGGCAGAGGTGAAATGGACTGAAGGTCCTATTAGAACTATCCTGAAGTATGGCATGACGCAAAATTTGGCATACAATTAGGAAGGGAACAGATTTTATTTCCTAACTGTACAATCTTTGGGATTTGAATAAGGTGAGAGGTGCTGATTTAACATCCGTTATGGATCTCTGGTAATAAATCAAATGGAAGTAGCTCTTTTTGTTTCTGGAATGAAGAATGCTTGGGCTTAATGTGTTCAATTCATGTGCATTGATGTATATTCATCAATGTTTTCTCTGTTGTTTGCTTCATCTAGTTCATCGTATCTTCTGAAATCAAGTCCGTAAAGTTCATCCTTTTACAGTTTCAGTTCTTTTTTCTGTATCAATCTGGTCTCATCTTGGGGAAAAGAAACACTTGTTCAACAGTATTTAAACAGAATAGAGTTGTTATATCCCATGCATTTGTGATGAAGGTTTTAGTTCATATAGAAATAGGATTCTAGCTGAACATACCAATCCTAGTGGTTTCTATTTTCTGAGCACTATATTCTCTCCTAGGCGATTGTTCATAGAGAAATATTAGATGGGTCATTCCGATATTGACAAGGTCGAAAGCAAGGAATTGGAGACTGCCCGCGTCTCTTCCTCACAACGTCAACTAGAGAACAAGCCATCAGCATATAAAGTGGGATTTCCTCCCCGCAAGAACCTTGGTAGAGAGTTTGTCGACACACTCAAGGAAACGTTCTTCGCTGATGATCCACTGCGTCATTACAAAGACCAACCAAATTCGAGGAAGCTTATCTTAGGTCTTCAGTCTGTGTTCCCAATCTTTGAATGGGGTAGGAGATATAATCTCAATAAGTTTAAGGGCGACCTTATTGCCGGCCTAACTATTGCAAGCCTTTGTATTCCTCAGGTATATATTATTTTCGACATTTTTCTCTTGCTTAATAGGCGAAGGCGATTTAATTCTTTGGTCACACTGATTTTGGCTTGTATAATAGGACATTGGATATGCAAAGCTTGCAAACCTTGATCCACAGTATGGGCTTTGTAAGTATTGGGATTATGGTTCTATGAACCTTTTCACTTGCGTGTTTCGTTAAAAAAATTTGATGTTGTATATGTTGTGTCTGTTTCAATCTGGTGGCTGCAGATTCTAGTTTTGTCCCCCCGCTTATTTATGCATTCATGGGGAGCTCTAGAGACATTGCTATAGGACCGGTTGCGGTTGTTTCCCTCTTGCTGGGTTCTCTTCTCCAAGATGAAGTCGATCCTAGTAATAAGGAGGAATACCTGCGTCTTGCTTTCACTGCAACCTTTTTTGCCGGCATAACCCAAGCAGTACTTGGGTTCTTAAGTTAACTACTACACTGCATTTTGATGCCGTCATTGTTCTATTAAAGAGCTTATAGTCATGCCTCATCTGCTTCTTTATTTCAGACTAGGTTTCCTGGTCGATTTTCTGTCACATGCTTCCATCGTTGGATTTATGGGCGGGGCGGCCATTACTATTGCCCTTCAACAGCTCAAGGGTTTCCTTGGTATCGAGAAATTTACTAAGAAAACTGATATTGTTTCAGTGATGAAGTCCGTAGTTGACTCGGCTCATCATGGGGTATAAACTCTGCAAGTATATTATAAAAGTTTTTTAATCAACATATTTTCACTTTATATCATGTTTTCTTGTGCTGCTTTTCAGTGGAACTGGCAGACTGTTGTTATTGGATCATCTTTCTTGGCGTTTCTTTTGTTCGCTAAATACATTGTACGAATCTTCTTTCTTACATTCATGCTTTAAGTCCTCAAAATTAAAATAATAATAATATAATTTAAGGTTTTATTATTCACTTGAATTGTTTGATGAGAACAGGGAAAGAAAAAGAAGAACCTGTTTTGGGTGCCGGCAATAGCTCCATTGGTGTCAGTTGTTCTCTCCACTTTTCTAGTGTACATTACGCATGCTGAGAAGCATGGTGTTAAAATTGTAAGTCGGCGATTGTTGCTTTCCGTAATACATAATATTTGTTCCCCGAAGTGTCTGATTAACTGCTAACCGATGGTAGTTCTGGTCTGTAACAGGTTAAAAATCTAAAGAAAGGAATCAACCCGAGTTCTTTCAATGAAATTTACTTCACTGGCTCAAAGTCTGGGACAGGGTTCAGGATTGGTGCCGTTGCTGGTGTGATAGCCCTAGTGGTATCAAAAGTTCCATCCTATCTTTCCATGGAAACAATGTTGTGTTTATTTGGACCTAATAACTATGTTCTTATTAGGAAGCTGTAGCTATTGGCAGAACATTTGCCGCCATGAAGGACTATCAATTGGATGGAAACAGAGAGATGGTGGCACTTGGCACAATGAATGTCATCGGCTCGATGAGTTCTTGTTATATAGCCACTGGTAAGATAAAAAGAGGTCAATTTAATTTGCGAACATTCCCCCCTTATGATTTTGATGTTTCTGGTTAAGGAATAGCATGCTAGAAGTATTTCTTTTTATTGGAGGGAAAATAGTGGGACCAGTTGTTGTTCTTGTGGTTGTTGGCTTGTTCCAGCAGCACTGCTTCCATCAGCCCCATATGGGCTACGGGTTAGTTAAAAAACGGACCAAAAGGGGGGGTTGGTGTACCAACCCCATCCCTCTTCTTCCCTATGAAAGGAGTTCAAGGGCTTTGGTTATTTGCATCAAAATATTGGGAAACTAATTGAGCTTCTACTGAAGCATTGGAAAACTTGTATGCGGTCCTATTGGAAGTTTCATATGATTATTGAGAGCCATCTTTGAGAGAGCCGATTGTGAAGATTTCTTAGAAGTAGTTGAGTGCTTTTTGTATCTCCTAATTGAAATCAATAGAAGTGTTCACTTGATCGTTAAGGCGGCCTAAATCTTTTGTATACTTTCTCTCTATTTGTTCTTTGTGCTAGATTCTTCGGTGATTTGATGCTTCCGCTTGGCGCACAACAATTGATATCAGTTCTTTGGCGATGAAGATCTAGACGAAGAAGATGAGCAAAGATGGTGACGACAATCCTTGTACTCAAATGACACAATCTTCAACAACGCGAACTATCGTATCTAGTATGAAGTTCGAAATTGAAAAGTTCGATGGGCATATCAACTTTGGCATGTGGAGGTGCGAAATACTTGACATCTTGAACCAACTTGGTCAAGATCAAGTACTAGATGATAGGCCGATTACAATGTCGGATGCGGAGTAAAAGATGAATCGGACCGCTTGCGACACGATCTGGCTCTATTTGACAAAGGAGAAGAAGTACCTTTTCATGGAGGAGATGAACGTGAAAGCGTTATGGGATGCGCTTGGTGAGAAGTACATGAAGAAGAACATTCAGAATCGCCTACACCTAAAGAAGCTTTATACCTTAAGATGGAGGAAGGAGTTTCAGTTGAAGAACAGCTCGACTACAACAACAAACCCCTCACATATTTGAGGAACATCGACGTCAAGATGGAAAATGAGGACAAGGTGATGATTCTCCTCAACTCGCTGCATAAAGACTATGAGCACATTATTTCGATCGTAACCTATGGTAAAGAATCTATCACCTTCAATGAAGTTTTTATCGCTCTTACTAGCAATGAATTTAGAAAGAAGGATGATGAGAAGCTGATAGGTCAAGGCTTTAAAGCGCTTACCGTGGTTAGAGTCCGGAGCAATGAAAGAGGTGGAGGCCGCAAAGAGAACCATAGATCTGAGACGAGAGACAATAGTAGAGCTCCGCGCACAGACATCGGGATGGATCAATGTGCCTTTGCAAGGAAAGAGGATATTGGACGAGGGGAGTACCAAAAGGCCAATAAGAATAAGGATGCTACCGCCAACATCGTCAAAAGCGAGGAGGTAGATGAGTGGGTCCTAGTTGGTGCCACGAAGGGGGTAATGAAGGGGGTATTGTTCTCGACTCGAGTTGCTCGTTCCATATGACACCCCACAGAGAGTACTTTACCACTTTCCATGAAGGTGGTAAGAGTAAAGTCCTTCTTAGAGATGATGGAGCATGCACGATGGCGGGCATTGGTACAGTTTGCATAAAGATGAGTGATTGTGTCACACGGGACATGCGATGTTCATTATGTACCTGACCTGAAATAAAACTTGATATCGCTTGGTTCATTAGAAGCACAAGGGTGCAAAGTGACTATGGTCCATGGAGGACGGCATTTTGAAGGTGACATGCGGAGCAATGATTCTGATGAAGGAGAAACGTGAATGCAACCTCTATTACTTGGGGTGATGATGAAGATGACGAGAGTTCCAGATGAGCGAGCTGTCGACTCAAGCTCGCACACACCAAAGACGACGTCATTGGATGATATCCGGAGAGGTGGTGCTAATTGAGGTGATGGTTCAAGTCAGTATGGTGGAGATATATTGTCCCCATAAATTGTACAGCTGATGGATTCTATCAAAGTTTGTAAACCAAGGTATGAGAAATGCCAACCTGCAAGAATGGTCTCATTTGCTTTCTTTGTCAGGTGTGATGAGTCTCTGACCTTATTTGGTGAGGTAGAGCACAGTGGTGACCTATGTGGACGAATGAAAGATTGGTGTGATGAGATGTAATCAACGACGATTGATGAAGCCAAGGATCGGGTGGAGCTACTTGGCACTAGTGATTGTTCGACGGACGAGCTTATGGAGGTTGATATTGGAGTCAAGTTCGAGTATGATTCAGACTTATATGTTGACGATATGAGATGACTTTGGTGGCCTTTTCTAGGGCAATGAGGCTTTGCAGAGCGATATGAGCCTTTCGAGACAAGATGATAGAAACACGAGATGATTTTCACCGAAGAGGAGCGTTGATGGTCGATTGTATGACATAGACCCAGGATTTCACCAAGGTGGAGATTTGTGGTTGTTGGCTCGTTCCAGTAGGCTGCCGAAAATTCCAGCAGCCACATATGAGCTGCTGGTTTGTCAAAAAAGGGATCAAAAGGGGGTTGACACATCAACCCCCTCTCCCTTCTTCCCTATGAAAGGAGGTCAATGGCTTTGGTTATTTGCATTAAAACATTGGAAAACCAATTGAGCTTCTGCTGAAGCATAGAAAAACCTGTATAAGGTCCTATTGGAAGTTCCATAGGATCATTGAGAGTCATCTTTGAGAGAGCCAATTGTGAGGATTTCTTAGGAGTAGTCGGATGTCTTTTATATTCCTAATTGAAATCAATAGAAGTGTTCATTTGGTCGTTAAGGCGACCGAAATCTTTTGCATGCTTTTTCTCTATTTGTTCTTCGTGCTAAATACTTCGGCGATTTGATTGCTTCCGCTTGGCGCACAACAGTTCTTACTACTTGATGACATAAAATCAACATGTTCAGACATATAAAATGGTACCGGTAGATACTTTTAACCATAGTTTTTGATCTAAGGACACTAATCTTTGAAGTCAAGTCGTCTTGTTGAGTTTAATAATCATCAATGTTGTATCTTATATTGGATTTGTGTTCTCTCCATTTCACCTTTTGTGGTTGACGATCCACTACACCAATCATTAGTGCATGTGAATTAGTGGGCAAATATGATTTTTTCCCTGAGCTTAAAAATAAGCTTCTGCCATAATAGTATAATTATGAATGGTTATAATTGATCGAATTGATCCCTCTTAGCTCTGCCTTTTCAGTGAATGAACAAATGGGTTGGGAGTTAAGAATCTAGTAACACTTCTAGAGAAATAATAAAAAATCCTAGAGGATCGAAAATTGGTTCTTTGAAAGTACACTTTGAAATTAATCCAAGTAGTGAAAGTTTGCTCATTTTCGACATAAATAGCGACTGTTATGACTGAAATAATTTATCAACGGAATGCGGAAAATACCAGAATATATATCAAAATAGAAGAATTGGCCAGAATCTTCTAAATACATCGGTATCATGAATGGAGTTCCCACACTAAAATTATTACCGAGCATTAGTGAATGTATGAATGGAAATGTGGTCTTATGATAGGTGTGATCAGATGACATGGTGAGCTTCATAAGCAAAGCAAGATCCAGACAGATAGCTGCTTCAATAATCTTCCTCAAATGATACTATGCTATTCAGTGCATATATAATAGCATTCCTGTCATGTTCAGCTTGTTAGCTAGAATCCTTTTCACTGCAATATGTGCCTCATGCTGTCTCTCTCTGAGCATGACTCGTGTAAACTTTGTCTTTTGAAGTACTTTATTTTGAGACTGTATGGGTGCCTCTATTTCAGGATCATTTTCTCGATCAGCAGTCAATTTCATGGCAGGTTGCCATACACCAGTCTCAAACTTGATAATGTCAGCTGTCGTATTCCTCACATTGCTGCTGCTCACGCCGCTCTTTAAATACACCCCGAATGCGATCCTTGCTTCTATCATTATCTCTGCTGTGGTCGGCCTCATTGATTACAATGCAGCTTACCTTATATGGAAGGTTGATAAATTGGATTTCATTGCCTGCATGGGAGCATTTTTTGGTGTAGTATTTGCATCAGTTGAGATTGGCCTCCTGATTGCTGTAAGCATCAATTTCTCCATTTTTTTGGCTTTACCCTTCTATGAAAGCAAATGCCTTCATATCATTCTTGGGATTCACACTTTGATTCCCAGTTAGAACACATTTTGATGATTTGTAATAACAGTTCGTAAATTACATATGATTTTGTATGACAGGTTTCATTATCTTTTGCTAAGATCCTTCTGCAAGTGACTAGACCGAGAACAGCTATTCTTGGAAATATACCAGGAACTACGGTATATAGGAATATCGAACAATACCCGGAGGCAGCCAGAGTACCAGGAGTCCTTATAGTGAGAGTTGATTCTGCTATATACTTTTCCAACTCCAATTATGTTAGAGAAAGGTACGTACTTTCTAATTGTCCCTTAAACTAGGCTGATTCCCTGCCTACAGTGGGGGTCCATGAACTACATAACAAACTAGTTATATCTTCTGTGCCTTTTTATTTGATGTTTGTATAAAAATGGAGTTTCAGCCCCCAATACCACCCCCCCCCCCACCCCCCCCCAAACCCCCCCCCAACCCCCCCCCCCCAACCCCCCCCCCCCCCCCCCCCCCCCCCCCCCCCGGCATGCAACCCTATTGGTTAGGTCTCACTCAATTCTTGGCTAAAAAGAAGTATCTATTTGGAGGATATTGTCGATAACTGAGTTTTGAGTGGGACTAGAACTCCAAACCGCCACTAAATTACATGAAAATTGAGAAGTACATTCGAACTTTTAGCATAGTAAGGAGCCGAACAAAGACCCAAATTAACAATGACATCTATCCAAATATTATGTGCAACCTCCAACGTCAGCTAAATAAGATTCCAATTTTTGTGTTCTTAACTAAATCGAAGGGATTCTATTTTCTTCTGTTTAAAGTCATTGATAGTTTGTTATGTTTTATTTTCAGAATCCTTAGATGGTTGATGGATGAAGAAGAGCGATTACAAGCAAAGGACCTTCCAACAATTGAATTCCTCATCGTGGAGATGTCACGTAAAACACGAGAACTCCATTGTTTTCCCCTTCTATTTCATTTTTGATGCTCACTGCATGTGTCTTGGTCATAATCAACATTTCTTATGGCTGGAAAAATAAATCCCTCGCAGCGGTGACAGACATTGACACCAGCGGCATACATGCATTGGAAGATCTGTACAAGTGCCTCCAGAAAAGAGATCTTCAGGTGAAAAGATCAGTAATTCTTACAATATATGCAATGTATTGGATGTGCAGCTTAAAATTTTTTAGCAGTCATATATGATACATTAATTTCTACCATCAAGTTATGACTTGTTTCTAGCTATATTGGACTGACACTGCTACCATGACGCCTTGTCGTGTCGGACTCGTATGTCGGGCCATCATGTTCTATGTATTTCTGAAAATTTTCCATGTATCAGCATGTCGTGTCCATGTTAAAGCGGCCGTGTTGGTGCAACATTGCTTTCAAGTATTAGCTGCTTATTTTTGGTGGTTGTGTGCCCTGCCACATCAACCGCAAGGCCTTGTGTTTGATTCCTATATAATTCCTATCGGTTCAGTTATTGGTGCATCTATTTCGACCTGCCCGCCAACCAAAGAGTGTAATGCAAGAAGTGGCCTAGTCTCAAACTTACACCTTAAACATATCACATTGTATAAATCTGGTCTTTACACATATAATCAAATTATGTCTCAACTCTTTGTTTTCCTTATCCAACCGAGTTAGAAGTCATTTTTTCCTTTGTAATTTGAACAGAGTTGGGACTTACTGTAAGTTTCATCTTCTTTGGTCTGCGCTTGCCTACTTGTATACATTGACAAATTTCTTCAATAGTATACATTGACTGAAGTAGCACTTATGTAAAATAGGTATGCATACCAGTCTACCATGGGGATTGTGGCTCACATATCGTTTATCTTGAGTCCGAATATATTCCCAACTGGCAATTTTCCCCAGTAAATTCCACTGTTATCGCATTTTCATAACTGAATGACACACGGCTCTTCATGCGTTTCTTGACAGCTTGCACTTGCTAACCCTGGGCCGGTGGTCATGGATAAGCTCCGCCTGTCAGGATTCACGGAGGTGATAGGCCACGACAAGATCTTCCTGACGGTTGGGGAGGCGGTGATGACATGTTCTCCAAAGGCAAGGGAAGATGCATGAAGAGATGGAGTAAATAGTCGACTATAACTTATCGCTTGAGCTTATACTACACGCATACAACGTAGAGGTTGCTAGTCAGTTTTGTTCATAGCCACTTAGGAGTTGTGGGGAGTTGAGTAGAGTTGAGTGGGAGTGATGGTTGTGTCTAGTAGTTATGCCTGCTGTTGTAAATGCTACAACCATGATGTGTTTGGATTCAAAAATGCTATTTATAAGCTGGGTTATCGTTAAACTTGTGATTTTCTTTTCTTTTTTTCTTTTTCATATCTTTATTCTTTGAAGGCAAACTATAATTTGTTTAGTTTATTCTCTTTTTTATGTAGATGGAATAGGTATGCCTACTGGCTTGCAGAGGATACATACAAAGACCGTTAATATTGCACAATCCATTAAAGTCACATTAAGGCTTAATTTTGTAAAACTACCTAAAGTTTAAGGTAGTTTATAAAAAATTTAGTATAATTTAGTTTATTTATATTTTAAAAGCTCAAGATAGTTTTGCGTTTTTTTAATCAAAACTTGCGTTAAACACCTTTTTTTAAATTAAGATATGTCAAATAGCCAATCCTTTCCTATGTGATTTTCTGTAGGTAGCTCCTCATTTATTTAAATGAAATTTGAGAAAAAGGAAATTCGGAGGAAAAAAATGAAACGGGTCCGCCCGAATATACCGAATCCGAGCCCGAAAGTCTCAAACTCGAAACCGTTATATTCTATATTACAAAAGAGGGAGGTTTTTGAATCTTTGTCCTATGTGGCAATGCCACATCGTCACATGAGACAACCTTCTTAAACCAAAAACCCAAAAAACACAAAACTCTACACAACCACTCAAAAACACACACCAAACCCAAACACCCAAAATCACACCCCTAAGCAAAAAAATCAAAAACCCCAAGACACCACACACGCTCAAACCCACTATTCTCATTTTCACCCGTTTTTGCACGCATCGACACACCCGTGTGGGTCTCACGTCCTGATTGTGTGGGTTGGTTTTTGGGTTGTTCGTGCATTCGCTCCCATTTTACCATCCGACGATGCTGACATGCACATCCACGCTTTTCGCTTCTTTCCGGTCCGTGCGTGCATTGCGGCCATGTCTGTTGGCGGTTATTTTTGCTCTGTGCACCAAGTGCACGGACAATTTCTAGTAATATATAAAAGAAACCCAGTTTGACCATTCGCCCCTGCAAAATCCGAAACCCATGGCCCTCGCGCTCCTCCGCTTCCTCCCAAATCTCCTCCAATATCGTCCCAAAACCTTACTTCGCCCCAAATTCCTAAACCCTAGAAAAACCTTAATTCCCATTTCCAGAACCATTTCCTCCCGCTCCCCTCTTTCTCCACCGAGAACTCTAATTCTCACAAGGGATGACCGACTCGGGCCATCTGTTGCTGAAACTGAGGGAGGCTCCGAGACGATCGCGGCCATCGTGACGTCACTCGGCGGTGGACCCGCCGCTGTGGGCATCGTCCGGCTGTCAGGACCAACGGCTGTGCACGTGGCCGCCAAGGTTTTCCGGCCGGCGAGGACGAGGGAGAGAAAGGATGGGACTTGGATGCCGAGTAGTCATTTTGTGGAGTATGGAGTTGCCTTGGATCGAGAGGGGAATCTGATTGATGAGGTAAGTCTACTATCACTGCTGCCACAACTTCTACTGGTGCTCTTTTATCTGAAAAGGGGTAACTTTTTTCCTCGTGATTTAGAGGTTTGAGTAGTAGCTTAATAAGAGGGTTATTGTAAGAAGGTTCAATCTCGGAGAACTGTAATGTGGTCCAAAATTTTTGAAAATTGGCTTTTGAAAGTTGGTCTAAGGATCTGGCATCCATTTGTATTACATTTATTACTCGAATACTTAATTTATGGTGTTTTTCACTGTTCATCATAGGTTCTGGCAGTTCCTATGTTGGCACCGAGATCGTACACCCGAGAAGATGTGGTTGAGCTGCAATGCCATGGGAGCGACGTGTGTCTCCGGCGTGTCTTAAGGGCTTGCTTAGAGGCTGGTGCAAGGCTTGCTGAACCTGGTTAGCTTCTTAGTTTTAATGTTGTCGTTTTAAATTGTTAGCTCAAATTAGATGATGTTTGTATATCAAAGAGGCTTCAACAACAATCTTGGAAGCGCATGTGTATTTCTTGTAAACGCAACAATTATGTTTAAAGCATACTAGAAACTAGTGGCGATGCCATGATCTTGTTCCTGTTTCTGCCTTTGTGTGTTTGTGTGTGTGTGTTTTTTATTTTTTTTGTTTTTTTGTTTTTTTGTTTTTGTTTTTTTTTTTTTGGGGGGGGGGGGGGGGGGGGACCCAATATTAACTGAAATAATATGCAACTTAAATTACAAAATATCTATTTCGGTATCTAGCTATTTTTTACCTTTTTATTCTGTTCATTCTTTATTTTATTCAAGCTTGTTTACATGCTTCATATATTATATTTTCCTTAATTTATTTTTAATTGATATTTTTTATTTTATATATGTTTACTTTGTGTATTTTAAGAAACACATTCATAATATTAAATGTGTCTTTGAAAATGTAACATAGATTGCATTAAAAAAAGAAAGTGAGACTATCCATCAAAATTTCAATGAAAATTTACTTTGTGGGACTAGACTAATGCATATCTAATAGATTCAAATATATTTGAAATTTTAATGTCGACAGTAATGGTTATTCCATAGATTTGAATCACTTAAATGTAGGAATTAATTGTTCCTTCCATAAATGTTACACCCATAATTCAAACAGCCATGATTTTAGAGAGAAAATTGGGGATTATACTTATTTATAAAAGGCAATTTCTGATTTTTAACATACGTGTTAAAATATTCCAAATAAATCCTATATATAAGGAATTTTGCAATATTTGGGGGACACATGCCCCCGGCCACCATGTGGCTCCGCCCTTGCTTGAAACAATTGGTAATTGTTCCCACCTCATCATGTAAGTCATTCCAGTAAAGTGGCATTCTCTATGGAACACAACCAAGTGCAAGACGAGATATGAGATGCATATTAAAGAGTCAGCACAGACTCATAGTTTGTCAGAGGTAGGGAACAGTGTATTCAATTCAATCGTCCTACCTGGTTGTTGATGGCCTATAAATATGAACCCATGTTGTTCCTCAAAACATAAGTGGAGACATCAAGGTAAGAAATAGAAGATGGAGGGTTATGGGAGAGAGAGGAGTATCGAGTGGGGTATGTAGAATAAAAATAATGTGTATATCAATATAAGCAGATGTGTGCTATGTAGAAGTAAGAAGAGATGAAAATAAATGTGTAAATAGTGTGAAGATTAAAGTATGTGCAGAAGTGAAGAAAGAAAGGGGGGAGATTGAAAGTGACATGTACCTAATTATGCTCGTTTCTTACTGAAATTATTTTAGCATTGTATTTTCTTTATAATACCAGTGTACCCACCAATTCTTGTTTCAACAAGTGGTAATAGAGCAGACAGTTTAGGACTGTATCATTTCACACCATTATTTTGCATAATAGTTCGTGAATGCCTAAGATCATGCATATATTAGGGCTGTGAAGTTGACTGGTTGAGGACAAGGCTTGCGTGGAAAAAATTGAAAGAATTTTGTACATCACGATGGTAGATTTGACGAACATTATTGGTAGCATCGAGAAGCTAAACGGGTACACCTGTAACTACTAAAAGTTATGCATAGAAGCTTTCGTACAAGGTCAAGATTTCTGAAAGATTATTGGAGGCATTGGCACATCATCATTGGGGACATGAGAAGTCTTGAGAAAATGGGAGATCAAAGATGGTAAAGCAAGGTTTGACAATGGTGGACATAAAATCTTCTCAAGAATATTAAAGATGCAGTAACTCCTAAAGCAAATTTGGAAGCACTTTCAACCCTCATCTCCCTGATACAAGGTTTTAAATATCAGATATCAAGATCATATCAGATGTGGGTTTCATATAGGATGTCGGGAGATATATTTGGGGTACATGTCAATATCAGAGTACACATATTAGAGATAATATCTATATAAATATTGATTACTAAAGAGTAGTTTTATCTTAGATATCAATATATCATTAAAATACCATGAATATGGTAAATGATATTAAGATGAACGAATTTTGTACAAAGTAATAATCGTGAATAGAAACCATTAAAAATATTATAGAAGTTTAACGTCTCATTCATCAACTTTCAAAATAGTATGATCCATGATAATATTTATCACAAATCACTGCAAAACATTATAAATTTATAAGATCTTACATCTCATTAAAAATATGTAAAATTTTGAGTTACGGAACTATAAAGATCACATGGACTTAAAATCTAATCTATACAATATGCAAAAACATGTGAGTTATGATAAGCATCGCAAATAATTAGAAAACATCATAGTTTCAATAATTTTCAAAATGATATGAGCTATGACAAAGGCATCACAAACCACTACAAAACATTGTAGAATTTTAGATGGCATCAACTTTCAAGAACTTTCAAAATGATGTGTAGATGTTCGTGTGTGTGTGTGTGGTCCCATATTTGAAGATGAATAGAAAAATGATGGGCAAGAGTTAGGGTCATGACCTAATAACATAAGTTTTTGGGTCAACTTGGTTTCAAAATTTTTTAAGGCTTATGTTTCTCCTCATGCGACCCAAGTTATCTCAAAAATTGCTATTAAAACTTAGATTTTGGCACCCATGATGAATTGAAGTTCTATTTGAATCTTGCAGAGTGGAAGGTGACCAAAGTCTAGTGTGGGTGGTGGTCTTGTATGGATTGCCAATAAACGGTAGATATAACATGAATGTTAATTTGGCACATGATGCGGTTAAGAATCTTGAGACTAAGGTTAGGTTTATGATGCGGCCGCACCATCTTCGGCAATCACGGGCCCAGACGGGACCCAAGAAGGATGGGTCACTTACTATCGGAGGCGTCGAAGGGCATATTAGTCTTTTTGTTATATTGCTTTGTTTCCTAGGGTTTCTATTTATATCTAGGGCTAGCCGTCATGAGAGGGCATGCTTATTGTGTGAGAAACATCGTAAGTGTCTTTTGTGAGGGATTTAGACTTTGATCCGTTCATCAAAGTTAGGAGAGCGAGTTCCTCTCGAAAGGGCTCAAGTTATCTTGCTATTAGTAGTTGTTTTCTTCCCAAATATCCAATAAAAATCCCATCTTTCCCTATTTTTATTCTTTTTTGTCGCTGATTTTCCATTGATACGATCCAAATCGTATCAAATTGGTATCAGAGCTATAGATTCAATGGCGGAAGGTACTAGATTCAAGACGGAGATGGAGGCGCTGCGAAAGGAGATCCGGGAAGAGGTCAACAAAAAGGTGGGAGCTTTGGAATTCACGGTAGAGATGCTATCCAATTCCCAAAAAGAGATGGAAGCCCGGTTGTTGAAGAAGCACGAGGAGTCGGACGCCACTCAAGTTCAGATTTTGAAAATTCTTCAAAAACTTGAAGGGAAGGGAAAGCATGTGGAGATCGGAGGGGAAGAATCCGAGGCGGAGAATCATCATGCGAAGGCGGACGATCCGAAGTTGAGGGCGAACACCTCCGGGGCACCTCCGGAAACCAAAATCACAAAGGAGAAGGAAGATCTAGGGTTCCGGGAGGAGTCGTGGGTAAAGGAAGTGCAGCGGGAGCGACGGCGGCGCGAAGGAGATCCCCTAGGGTTTCTTGCGGAGGCGAAGGGACGCGGCATGCAAGGGGAAGGAAGGCTAGGGGTTTCGGACCCCATAGGAGGCGGCGGCTGGGGAGGGGGAAACCCTAACCCCCTCCCGCGCGGGCCGCCAGGGCTCCGCGAGGGCTCGGGAGGCCTCGCGGCCCACTCCCGAGCCCACGCGGGCACCTGGGAGGGCCAGGCGGGCCCGCGCGAGCCGCTGGAAGGGCCGCGCGGCCCGCCTGGGCCCAACCAGGCCCCCGCTGGCCCCCAGGGGGGCTTCGCAACCTACCCTGGGGGCGGCTGGGCTCCGGCGGAAGGATATGGGGCCCGGGGGGGCCCAGTAAACCCCCCGGGTCAGTTTTTCGGCCCTCCGGGCGGCGATCAGGGCCCCGCAAGAGGCTACCGCGAGATTTTTGGAGCTACAGAGGAGGAGAGACAAAGGTGGCCTATGGAGGAGTACGCGGAAAATTTTGGGGGCCCGCGAGGGTTTCCCGAAGAGGCCTACGGCAGAGGCAGGACCGAGTATGGAGGCCATGGAGCTCAGGGAGGAGGACACCCGACCATGTACCCAGACAGGAGGATGGAGAAGTTGAAGATGCCCATTTTTGAGAGGACAGACCCCGACGGGTGGATAGTGCGAGCGGGGCGGTATTTCCAGGTGATGCGGATCTCAGAGAGGGAGGTATTGGAGAACATCATTTGCTATCTGGAGGGACATGCGCTGAGCTGGTATCGTTGGAGGATGTCCCGAGCCTCTTTTCGGACTTGGGAGGAGTTGTCAGCTTTCCTACTTGACCGATTCCAGGCCAAACCGGGGGCGAATTTCTACGAGCAGTTGCTTGGACTATGGCAGGAGGGGACGGTGTTGGACTTTCTGGGGAAGTTCGAGGTGTTGGCAGGCAGGGTGAAGGGAGTGTCGGAAGACGTATTCTTGGGGGCATTTATGCGAGGGCTGAAGCCCTCGATATGAGCCGAGCTATGGATGCAAAGTCCCATGGACCTAGAGCATGTGATTCGTCTGGCGCTGAGGGCGGAGGAGAAGCAGGCGGAGGAGCGGAGGATAAGAGGGACGTGGGGGGCGCCACAGCAGAGGGACCCATCTACAGCAGCCGCCCCGAGACTACCGCCGGCCGCATCAGCCGGAGCGGGGGAGACGACAGGAGAAGCACGTCCTGCGGAACAAGGGCGGAGGATGACCGAGGCCGAGATGCGGGACAGGAGAGCCAGAGGGTTGTGCTTCCGTTGCGACGAGAAGTTCTCCCCGGGCCATCGGTGTGCGAGCCGGTTGCTGCAAATCACTATCGAGCCGGACGAGGAGGAATACATCGAACCAGAGGAGCCAGAAGAGGAGGTCGTTGGGGGCCCACGAGCAGGAGCCGTACCCTGATTTCCACCTTGAGGACAAGGTGGCTCTTTTAGGGGCGGGTATTGATGCGGCCGCACCATCTTCGGCAATCACGGGCCCAGACGGGACCCAAGAAGGATGTGTCACTTACTATCGGAGGCGTCGAAGGGCATATTAGTCTTTTTGTTATATTGCTTTGTTTCCTAGGTTTTCTATTTATATCTAGGGCTAGCCGTCATGAGAGGGCATGCTTATTGTGTGAAAAACATCATAAGTGTCTTTTGTGAGGGATTTAGACTTTGATCCGTTCATCAAAGTTAGGAGAGCGAGTTCCTCTCGAAAGGGCTCAAGTTATCTTGCTATTAGTAGTTGTTTTCTTCCCAAATATCCAATAAAAATCCCATCTTTCCCTATTTTTATTCTTTTTTGTCGCTGATTTTCCATTGATACGATCCAAATCGTATCAGTTTACTCACAAGTGGTTTGTTTAATTCAGGGAGATGAGGGCCTTAGTACTCATAGTGTTTGGGTATATCACAAATGAATGGATAAAATATTGATGTATCCATGCATCAGAATTGTCCCATATCTGAAGATAAGAAGAAAAATGAACTTAAATAGAAAGTTAGGAGCTAGACCTAACGACAAAAGCTTGTGCATTAAATTGGTTCTCGACTTCTATTTTGAGTCCTATGTTACACATCCGAGAGTCCTAGATCTGCTACTAAGCAAAAATGATTTCACGAACTAGATAAGCATGTGTAACATTCTTAATAAAAATTATGAGTGCTCTTGAAATTTACTCAAAAGGCAGGGTTTGCTTTTAGATGGAGATGTACAATTGGGGCATGATATTGATTGGAGTTGGGTTATAATATGTAAGCCCTCTAGGGAAGCGTCCTAGGTTTGGCATGACCGGCCTAGATTATCTTTAATGCCCTTGTATCGGAGTAGTCTTTCATTTTAAACTATGCTATTTGAGACACCAACCCAAAATTAGTTAGCCTAATACTTCGAATATGCTACACATCTCCATCCGTGTTAGAGGCTCCTAAGAGTTTAAAAGTGTGAATCTGTATTCACATTGAAACAAAATCATGTATAACATGAAGTATGATATCGGTCCATTTTAAACAAAAATTAATGATTTATATATCATTTTGCTATTTCAGTTGCTTTCTTAGTGTGAATAACAAACCAACTAAACACATTTGTACGCTGTAAATGTATATATGCACCAACGAAATAAACATAATCGGGTGCTCGTGTTTAGGTTTTGAAGGATTGCTGTCGTACCTTATATCGATCTGTGGGTCAGTTTTGCGAGGGCACTCTATTAGTGTTTTATATAGCAGATAACATATGGATATTTAGTTGATAACGTAGTGTCATATTGGATGATAAAAATGTCATATACACATCTAACTATTTATAAATCATGTAAACTCACATAAAGCAAATTTATAATATATTTACCTCAGTAAGATGTATTAAACTAACTATGAATATAGTAACCACTTTGATTGCAAATTTTTTTCAATTTCTTCAAAAATGAAGGCATGTACTTGCTTTTGCCTCGTCACCACCTTGTCAGAGATTCGTCGGAGCCTCACCATCTTGCTGGAGTGTTACCGCCTTACGGAACCATCATTGGAGCATAGCCATCTCAAGGGGTTGAGTTGTTTAACTGCTGTGTGAGGTATTGAGAACAAGAGAGAGCAAGAGATGAAATATTTGTAAATTTGACCCGTTAATTTTAATGTTACTCATTAGTTAAAAGTAAATATTGGTCTCTTTTCAACACATGATGTAACGCTTACTATTTTGTGCAATAGTAGGGATAACGTCATTACAAATGTTAAAAAATGATATATGCTATGCATTTGTTTATAGCGTTGTGGCCATTGTTTTAATCTGCTATATGGTCTGCTCCTACTGATATAGCCTTGCCTTTTTAAAATAATTCACTTTAGCCATGTTGGAGACTTGTATACTATACGACACTTGGACAGCTATGTCGTATGATTTGGATGCATCTCATGTTAAAAAGAAAAAGGAAATCATGATATAGATGTGTTAAAAGATGGGAAAGATTAGAACACATATTTAGATAGAGCATGTAAATGGATAAGGGAAGAATAGAAACCAGAAAAGTTAGTGGTATTTCTTTTATACTCCAAGAGTGTGTCTGGAATGTGATAATTCATTTGAAATTTCAAAATTTCCATGTGAATTACCATGTTAGGTATGAACCAAATTCAATATTTTTGGAACCTTGAATTCCCCTAAATTCCTAATCATTCTTTTCATGGGAACATGATTCTCTAAGTGGAAGGAGGGTATTCAATATTTCCCATCATGACTCAGGAAAATCCATGACAAAAATTTAAATTTATTTGAATACTACATATTTTTTATTCTAATTTTTATTGCCTTTTGTTATTCGTGGCCACTTTCATGGTTGTTAATATTTTACGATATCCGATACGTATCGTATGATATGCATGGCTTTTGATACATATCGAACAATCATATCGCTTACAATATTGATGTCATATCAGGCTGATACGATATGAATCGACCAGTACTCATATCGATCGATATACATATCATTATTCAAAAGTTGGTTATGTCTAGTTTTGTCACATCAGATTTAGTTTTACATCTAACCGTCTTCATACTAAACCAAAAATATCCAAATCTCTCTTCTTAGTTTGACCTCAATGACACTAGCCAACAATATCGATCATTTCTAAAGTTCATAGTGGCTTGCATATTGAGCTTTATCGATACTCAATGATTTGTCTACTCTAGTCGATCCTTTAGGAAGCTCTCTTCACTCTCGTTGAACTTTACAATGTTCTTAGCAGCTTTTGCCAATTTTCGTTGTGTCTCATCGACCTTTATAACTATGATTTTCAGATTCTTATCATGTCTCTATATTTATTATTTGTCATATATGATAAATCTCTTCGTATTTTAAGATACATTTGGTTACATACATAATTTACTTAATTTAGATTAATTTATCTTGTGATATGCGATGCAATGCCATTGATAATGATAAAACACGATAAATGATATATAATGATATGCCATCTTTGGTCACTTCTATAAGTATTGCCTCCACCATTGCAACTTCTATCACAGTTGCCATAAATCATCACCGTCTCTACTTGCCAGTCGTTGAACATATACAGTCAGCATTCTCAAAAGTTCAAAACACACTATCACAACTTTACCGATTGCCGCTGTCATGAACTACAACACTCGCTACTTGTAGGATCACCCCAGTTGATGGACCGCAACTATTGCCACTATATCAGTATATCACATATCACTTGATCTCTATCGTCATCTTGTCAAACTGCCATCGTCATCACCACCAAATCATTGTGCTCACTGGACCACCATTGTGATGCGGACCCGCATCCGCAAACCCCAAGGGCCAGCGGCTACATGGGTGGGACCCACCCACGTTTAGTGACCTACGTGCGGCGCAGGAGGGTTAGTCTAGGGGTATTCTAGTCTTTGTGGACTAGATTAGTAATTCCCCGCTTTTTCTATTTATTAGGGCTAGCCGTCTTTTATTTCTTTTATGCTTATTTTGTGAAGACATTTGTAGGCATCTTTTGTGAGGGATTTAGGCTTTGTTCCGTGCAATCAAAGCTAGGAGAGCGAGTCTCCTCTCGAAAGAGACTCATTATCTATCAAAATATTGTTCTTCACAATCTCAAGTCCACTAAAAATCCTGATGGGTGGATCTACCGAGCAGAGAGGTATTTCCAGGTGATGGGGCTGACGGAGCAGGAGGTCTTGAAGGCCATCGGGATTTACTTTGAAGGGAAGGCTCTGGCTTGGTACCGGTGGAAGATAGCCCGGTCCCCCTTTCGGACCTGGGAGGAGTTGTCAGCGATGATCGTGGATCGATTTCAGGATACTCCAGGGGAGATTTCTACGAGCAGTTATCTGCTCTGAGGCAGGAGGGAACGGTCAGGGATTATGTAGAGAAGTTCGAGATGCTGAATAGTAGGGTGAAGGGGGTGACCGACGAGGTGATGATCGGGAATTTCATGAGGGGACTGAAGCCCTCCATACGAGCAGAGCTGAGGATGCAGAGCCCGGGGACACTGGAGGATGTCCTTCGCCTGGCCCACAAGGCGGAGGAGAAGCATGCGGAGGAGATGAGCACTCGGGGAACTTGGGGAGCCCAGAGCCAGCGTAGTCAGACGGCACCGGTCCCACCTCCGGGGGTTACAGTGGCACCAGGGGACGCGGAAATGAAGAAAGAGGAAACCCGACCAGTGATCACTGGTAGGCGGATGACTGAGGCTGATATGAGGGCAAGGCGTGCCGCATGCCTCTGTTTCAGATGCGATGAGAAGTTCAGTCCCGGTCATCGATGTGCGAGCAGGCTGATGCAGATCGTGATAATGCCGGACGAGGGGGAGTATGCAGAGAGGAGAGAGCCAGTGATGACGGAAGAGAGCGAGGTTGATTACGCACATCTGGATATAGCGGAGGTGTCCCTGAACTCCTTGGTAGGGGTAACCACGAACCATACCATGAAGTTGTCAGGGCGATTGGACGACGCGCCGGTGACGGTACTCATAAACAGTGGGGCTACCCACAACTTCATCTCTCGACATTTGGTGGATCGTCATAGGTTGCAGGTGAGCACCTTGGAGACTTTTACGGTCCTCTCCGGGACAGGAAGGAGGGAGGAGACCAGTGGGATGTGCAAGGGGCTGAGTCTGACCTTACAAGGAGTGCAGATCGTGGAAGACTTCTTGCCCCTAGAGTTGGACAATATCGATGTGATTTTGGGCGTGCAGTGGCTGAGGGGGTTGGGCGAGGTGAAGATGAATTGGAAGCAGCTTAGGATGGAATTCCAGGAGGGGGGTCGCACGGTGGTTCTGACAGGTGACCCTAGCCTCTGTTTTCCCTCGGGGGCCTTCAAAGCCAGATCTCCACCTTGAGGACAAGGTGGCTCTTTTAGGGGGCGGTATTGATGCGGACCCGCATCCGCAAACCCCAAGGGCCGGCGGCTACATGGGTGGGACCCACCCACGTTTAGTGACCTACGTGCGGCGTAGGAGGGTTAGTCTAGGGGTATTCTAGTCTTTGTGGACTAGATTAGTAATTCCCCGCTTTTTCTATTTATTAGGGCTAGCCGTCTTTTATTTCTTTTATGCTTATTTTGTGAAGACATTTGTAGGCATCTTTTGTGACGGATTTAGGCTTTGTTCCGTGCAATCAAAGCTAGGAGAGCGAGTCTCCTCTCGAAAGAGACTCATTATCTATCAAAATATTGTTCTTCACAATCTCAAGTCCACTAAAAATCCTCTTTTTATATTTTTCCTCCTTTAAAAATCTGAACTTTATTGATTCGATCCACCGGATCGTATCACATTGCCACCATCATCACCTTGACAAACTGCTGCATCATTGTCACTAGCTAGCCATTGCAATTGTCATTGTCTTTTGGATCCATGTCACCATAGTGGGCCACAACCATCGGTTGGTCATCGCTACCATCCCCAAACAGCATCATTGATAACATCAGCCGACCGTCATGATTGTTCTCAAATTGCATCTCAGTCACTACCTTCAGTCCACTACCGCTATTAGTGCTGCAACAATCAGCCTGGTTTTGAAATTGACGCCAACAACCCACTGCTATCGTCACCATTATCTCCATTGGATCTTTATGTTTAACGTGACAATGTCAACTAGCTCCCTTTTATTGTTACTAAGCTGTCATTGTGACTGCCACTACTAGTTTGCCATTGCCACATTGCCAGGTCACCAAGATTGCCATTGGCGTATTGATGTAGCAGCTAATCACCTATCCACTGTTACTATTGCCATACCCATCCACATCACTATTATCCGCAATCGTCTACCATGCCACTATCATCACCACCAAGTATCTGTGTTAGCTTACTGCCACTAGCATTTGATGTTTCTGCACATGTTGTGCTCATTTTCTTTATATAATACTGGGTTAGTTTATAAAATTTATGCCCAAGAATATTATATTTATGGATTTTATAACAAACCAAACACGACAAGATTATGTGGTTGGAATATTCAAATTACACCAAAGCACAATGATGCAAGATTACTTCCAATTTGATACCTGGGAATTTTATTCTTGAAAAATGGGAATATTGCATTTCACATGGGAAACACATCTTTGCAGTAATGCTCTTTTTTATAGCTATATTGATGTCATCTAGGTAAACAAGTAAAATTGAAGAGATCCTACTGCTTCCCTAAATATGGGTGCACACAATCCTGTATGTGCTCGTGCACACACATATTGAAAGGTTGTATATGTATATATATACTCACAAATATACATGTTTCATTTAAGTGCACCGTGTCCAACTATATAAAATTTGTCATGTCAGACACTTTGGAACACTTGGATTCTTGGCATCCGTGTCATGTGTCTGGGTAAAACTGCTATGAATCATCGAGTAAAAATGAATGTGCAAAAATGAAACGGCTTTTGTGACAGAGAAAATATTAATCAATGGCTAGTTAGATGAAGTTGTTCATTCAGAATTTGTTATGGTATTATTTATCTTGCTGCCTTCTTTTGACCACACCATGTTCACAGGTATCATAGGTGCTTGGCTGCCAGTATACCAGGAAACATCAGCCTGTGCATGACCATATTGGTAGCTTGTTTGAAGTTTGAACACTGCTATAGATCTTCATTCTTTCACCAAGTATATTTTTGCTTGTTTCAATTTAGAATCTTTTTTTTCTTCGAGTATCACGGAGTGCATATTAGTTTCTTGATTCTTCTAGTTTCTAACTAACTTAATTATTTAACGTGAATTCTCTAATAATCTGTATCAATATTTTTAGGTGAATTCACTCTTCGAGCATTTTTGAATGGACGATTAGACCTGTCACAAGCCGAAAGTGTCGGAAGGCTCATTACAGCTAAGTCTGTTGCAGCAGCAGACTCAGCGTTAGCTGGGATACAGGCATGCACATATATCTCAAGTTTTACTTGCTCATTTAAATTCCAACCGTCTATCTGCTTGTTTAAATAAGACATGTGATGTTGTCTATTATGCCATTTTACAGGGCGGTTTTTCTTCGTTAGTGAAGGCACTGAGAATGCAGTGCATTGAGCTGCTTGCAGAAATTGAAGCTCGTTTAGATTTTGATGATGAATTACCACCTCTAGATAGCAGCATGTTGATAGATAAGATAAATGAAATGTGGCATGATGTGCAGCAGGCACTGGATACTGCTAACTATGATAAACTTCTTCAGTCTGGTCTCCAGGTACTCAAACCAATGTGTTTTCGATTTGTCTGCGTCCTCGTGTCTGAGTGAATTCACTAGTTTGAGTGATTTCTTTGGCAAAACTGTTTGGAAAGAATAGATGTTCACCTTATTAGTTTCCTGTCACAAAACTTTTGTAGCTGATGAATATTACATTTTGGTTTCACTGTTCTTCGGGGGTTTTATTCGTATCATCACTTGCCTGGTGTGTTCTTACAGAATTTACAAATGCTGCCAATATCCTATTACCTTTTTCTTGGGATAGATATTCAGTTGCTTGACAGTAAACAAATTTCGCATTTACCTATACACTTGTATAAGATTATGTATGTTAGTGTACTCGATCTGCTTCCTCCTGTATGACATTAATGTTTTTAAGACTAGCAGGAAGGTTGATGTCGTTATATTCAGTCTTCTGCTTGCGTCCATCTTCCATAGCCAATGGTATTACTTATTATGTTAGCTCAAGGGTTGGTTGCTGCGTGTTATAATACATATCATGTGTTACTGTTGTCTCTGCACTTGGTTTTGGCAGTTCAAAGCAAATGCAATTTATTGTATTATATCAGAAGTCATTGTATGGTACCCCATTTTAAATTTTGCAGATAGCAATCATTGGCAGGCCTAATGTTGGGAAATCAAGCCTTCTGAATGCATGGAGCAAGGTAGGTTTCTTTATCTGTTGATGCCATTTAGAAGTTAAATCATTTTCATGTTTGTACAAGTAAATCTGGCAATATATGTATCAGTATTATGTGTCTTTGTTATTATAACCGAATTGATACAAGGTTTTCTACGAAATTCTTGCTATACCCTGTAATAGCCTTGCTTATATTAATTAACATTCTTAATTTTCTAGTTATTGTAATTTTTACCTGCATTAACAAAAAGTTTTACCCTCTGTTTAGTATCAAACTTTGGATCTTAGTGGAGTTCATTCTGTAGCTAGTATTGTAAATATTTGATCCATATTTGAGACTCCATCTAGATGTCAATGGAAAAGAATTAAAGTGAAGAACATAACATGGCTTCTAGTGTTTCTACATTGATTTGTCTGTCCCATTTCTTTTATCTTTCTTAGTGCGCATTTCTATTTTCATCTTCGTGACATAATCGAACATCCAACTTAGAGCTGTCTTAGTGATGTTTGGTTCATGTTCTTCGTATCACCTTGAATCCACTCTATTGTCCCCCTTGGTATGCTTGGTTTCATGATATGGATATGGGAACGTGGAATGTTGCTTCGTTTAGTATGAGGCGTGGAAACGGTGGTCATGCCCCCAACCTTGCAGCGGAATTAAGCAAGTGTGCATGACAACAGTGATCCATGTGTCATAAGACCTTGCGCATGTGCTAGTCTGTGGAGCTTCATTTGCATGGCAAAATCACATAACGAAATATATCTTACTACAATTTCAAAATTTACGACAATTGCAATAACATAATAAGTTTTAGTTATATGACAACAAAACATTAGAGTTCTTAATGAATAATGACATAAGAACACACTGTTCTCAACATTGAAGTGACTCAAACGCCAACTGTTAAAGACTCCAAGATGTAGCACCTGTTTGGGGGAGAGATGAGATGATGACGATCACCTCAATCAATCGTCCCTCGAAAATTTCAAATTGTTGTGACAACGAACAAATCAAACAACAATTCTCTATCCCGCAACACGTATGGTTCATGAAAAATAACACAAAACAAAGGAATATACGCACTTGACACCAAAGATATATACAGTGGTTACACCCAACACTTGGTGTACATCCAGTTGGAGAGATCATTAATGCTTCAATATGTTTGGATTACAAGGTATGTCATTTGGTTGAAGGAAAACAACCAATTCGTTAAAAAATCGAAAAAAAAATTATGGGGATTTGTTCTCAAACGATACATCCTACTTTGCCATTTGTATATTTTATATGTAGCCACAAACTTTAAAGAGAAAACCACACAAGAATCGCTCGAGAAGTACATCGAAAATTTAGCTGAAAACCGTTTATATAGACTAACGGGTCTGGAATTCTTATTCGGTTTTGATTTAGAATCACGCTCAACCAAAGTGCCCGATCCTTGCCTGAAAATGATTCTGGTCTGTTGACCCCAGCGGGATCTCAGAGGAAGCCGCCACGTGTTTGCCTGGGAATATCCCCGCGTGTGCATCTCGTCGGGCGTTGGATCGTGGGCGTGACACATGATTGCGATGCGTGCCCCCCATAGGCGCGCTCCGCTGTTGCACGACTGCTTCGCCCGTGCTTCGCATGCGGGTTGCGTCGCACGCACGCGGTGCACAGGCGTTCCGTTGGGCTTGTCTGCTTGGCCATATAAGTGGGCTTTACTGTAGTTGCGTCGTTGGGCCGTGGCTGCAGCTTATAAATTCCGAGATAAACTCTTGTTGGGTTGGGCTCATTAAGCCAAGATTTCAAGTTCCAAAAAATCTTCAAAAAATCTCAAAAAAACTCTCATAAATTCGAGATTAATCCCGAGATATTTTTGGCATTTTATCACATTTTTCAACACTGCACCTTGATACAAACACACCATATAGAACAAATCAAGCCAAAACTCCATATTATCGATCTTAAAAAAATGTACCACCTCGTCATGAGGCCAGTGCACTTGGCTAGTGAGCTTCGCACTACACATTATTAACTAACCGAGTGTCTAACGAATTCCTTTCTGAAGGTGAATCTTCGATATCGTTGCATCTTCTGAATCCATACATGAAGCAACACCCATAGTGATCTCTCCATGTCATCTCGTGGCATACTAGTATCTCTTGAAGGAATATAAGTTTGAGCGCTGCTCACACTTCGCCGCCAATCTATCCCCTGTCGGATACTCCTTGTGAATTTTCTTAGGATGCCCTTTGACGACTTTCCTCGCACACCACCATCCTATGTTTAAGTCCAAACACAATGCATCCATCGCAAATCTATTCGTCGTATGATCTCCATGCTCATGCAATGTATAAGCCAAATTTACGTTTTCATCAAAGCGAGTTGGGGCTTCACGATGCGCGGTCCCACTTTGCTAGCAATCGAGTCATCCACGTAGCTCTAGGATCTTCACCTAGGCTAGATTCTCACTACAGTCGCTGCTTGCAATAGTATCCTCACGTGGTCTCTTCACATCAACCGATACTTCTTTACCAACATCTATACCGATCTTGTTATTTGGAATACATACCTTCACCTCATTCGGCACCTCCTTGACTCCCCCTGTTTCGATAATTTCTGAAGCCTTCTTTGCAGTACCGTCGACTCATCAAACATCACATGTCGACCAACCAAGATCTCCATTTCATCTGGATTTCAAATTCTGTAACACTCGACACCATTCATGTATCCTAACACGACATACTTCTTTCACTTGACGCGGAACTTGTTACCTTTCTAGTGAACGTAGACTGAACATTCAAACACTAGAAGATCTAAATCCATTGGCTTCCATGGCCAAACCTTATCTGGAATTTTTTTGTCGATAGCTGAAGATTTAATTCTGTTTACCAAATAAGCTGCGGTCGATATAGCTTCGACGCAAAATCCTTTTAACAAACCTGATGTAAATCTGGGACACATCGCATTCTCTAGAAGTGTTCTATTCATTCGCTCGGCAACTCCATTCGACTGCAGATCTTCCGGTGTAGTGAAGTGCATCTTTACTCCCTCATACTGATAGGATTCCGTGAACTTAGCAGAAGTAAACTCGTTACCATTGTCGGATCTCAACACTTTCAGCTTATTCTTCGTTTGACTCTCCACAAGGATCTTCCATGCCTTGAACTTCTCAAACGCATCCGACTTTTCGTTCATCGCATACAACCAAAATTTCTTGGAGGAATTATTGATGAACTATTTGAAGTAACAAGCTCCACCTATTGAGTAAACCGGTGCAAGACCCCAAATATCGGTGTGAACATGCTCAAAAATCCTTCTTGTTGCATGCTTTCCCTCACTGAAACTAACATTCGTTTGCTTGCCATAGGTACACAACTCCAGCTCGTGAACGTTCACCACTTCGATAGGACCACGCTTTCTTAAAGCCTCCAAACTTTTTTTCGCAACATGTCCAAGTCGGAGATGCCACAGCCTTGTTGAAAATCTCATGCAAACTCTCTTCTCTGAGATTAGAATCTTCAATGATCGTCGTCTCCTTTAGCAGATATATGTCCTTGACTTTTTCACCTCTTATCATCAATATCGATCCATTTGATATCCTCAGAGCATTCCTCTCTATCGTAACCTTGCAACCCATATAATTCAACGTCCCTCCTGAAGAAACTAGTCACTTTCTTAGCTTTGGAACATGCCATACATTTGTGAGTGTGTACACCACGTCATCAAACATCATGATCCTCATCGAACTAACTATAGCCTTGTACTCTTTATTGTTGTCCATAAAGGCAGATTTATTATCATTCCTTTGGTAGTTATGAAAGCATCCTTTATTTGGTGTCATGTGGAACGACGCCCCTGAATCCATGACCCACGCATGATTCACAATATCTGAAGAACTCGCTGTGAGCACATCGTATGCCTCCTCGCTCCTCACCTCCTCCATATGCACAACTGCAACTGATGACGATGCTTACATAACCTTCATGTCTTTGTTCCTCCTCTTTGGATAGTCTCCTTTTAATCTCATGGTTTCTTGCAAATATGGCACGTCGTGACTCTGGTCCTCGATATGGATCTCCTCCTGTTGCCGTCTCTTTTGTTGCTTCATCCCGAATCAAGTAGACCCCGACTGTCTAAAACTCCTTCACTCACACCCAAGGTTCTAAATGGCGTGAGGCGTGGCGTGGCGGCGAGGTCAAGCCTCAAGCCTTAGGAGCCTTGGCGGAGCCACGGCGTTTTTCAAGGCGTGGCTTAAGGCGGCAAATGTGTGTATATATTATATAATATATATAGAGGTAGACAGTAAACTATGCTCCACTTAGATGGATTAGTTTCCAAATCCTACCAAATCCACAGCCTTCCATCTACATTGAGATGTGTGCTTACTGCTTACAATTAACTAAAGTTTTACTTTACTAAAAAGCAATCGTTTACATGACTAAAAAGCATGTGACCTTAATACGTCTTAATATCAAAGCGATTGATTAACATAGTTGTTAAAGCTATTTGGATAATTGGATCTAAACGAAATTTGCTGATACTTGAAGGAACATTGATTTTTGCATGTCCTAGTTCAACATCTTGAATAAACTTTGTTCGCAAGTGCTGCCTAAAGCCAGAAAATGACGAGCTGAGTATTCGGAAAGTCTAAAAATTTCCAAGACAACGAAATAGACCGAAATGCACAAATTCTGACCCCTAACATTAAACGCGAGAGATTAGAGAAAAAAATAAAACTTATATTGAATAATTAAATTGAATACTTACAAGTGAGGAAGAACTGAAGAAGACGCAGAGATCTCCTTTTTGAGCTGAAGAACTGAAGAAGCCGGCGACGAAGAACTAAAGAACTGAAGAAGCCGACGACGCTGATGCCATTCAGATGGAGGACCAGAGACAAGGGCGGCCGGAGAACTGAAGAAGAAGACGACGTTAATGCCGTTCAGAGGGAGGATTGGAGACGAGGGCGGCCGGATACGAAGGCGTCGCGAATCGGCTGCTGCGAGCGAGATGAAAATCCATAGGCCCCAAATCAAATGCAGGCGGCTACGAGATGAAAAGAAGCCTTAAATAATGAGAACGGTTCGGGTTCGGATTCTCTTGGTCCTATAATGCGGACCCGGGTGCTTTTTTAATTTTTAATTTTGTTTTTAAAGGCGTGCCTTATGTTTTGTGGCGTGCCTTGTGTCGCCATGGCGTGCCATGGCGGCGTGCCACCTTAAAGAGCCAACTTGGACATTAACGGGGCGTGAGGGTGGAGCCTTGCCGTCATGGCGTGCCATGGCGTCGCTGTGGCGAGTTTTTTAGAACAGAGCTCACACCAACTCCGGTCATCAGATCTCTCAACTCCCCGTTGTAGAGCTCAGCCTTCACGTCCTCAAGACTAAGAGTATCCCGACTGAAGATCATGGTGATGACGCACGTCATGTATCGCTTTGGCAACGATAGAAGCAGAATCATCGCCTTATGCCCTACTTCTACAGTCAATTCAATGGCCCTCATCTTTATCACTATTCCATTGAAGGTATCCATGTGATCCTTCAATAAGGTTTTGTCTCGCATCTTGAAAGTGAAGAACGTCTTCAGCAAAGTAAGCCTATTGGTAAGTGACTTTGTCGGATACAACTTCTTGAGCTTCTCCCATAATCCATTGATTATAGTTTCCTCAGACACTTAATAGGTTAACTCGTCTGATAAGCTAAGCTAGATGGTTGTCATCGCCGAGTCCTCCATCTCCATCTTCTTCCTTTTCAAAATATTCGCCGGTAAAGTCTCTGTGTCGTACATGCCCTTGTGGACATGGTCCTTTCTCAAGATAACATTTATCTTGAATTGCCATATTCTTGAAGTTTTCTTTGCCATCAAACTTTTCAATTTGTAATGTGTTCCTTCAACTGTCGCATATGAACCACCAGCATACGAACTCGAACCAATTGCTTTTTCGGTTGCGTCATCTTTTGCAGATAAAATTTCCGCCATTGCCTTGGACTTGTTCACGAATCTTGATCTGAAACCACTTGTTGGAGAGAGATCATATGATGACGATCACCTCAATCAATCGTCCCTCGAAAATTTCAAGACCGTTGTGACAACGAACAAAACAAACGACGATTCTCTACAAAACCCGCAACACACAATATATATGAAAGATAATGCAAAACAAAAGAATATATGTACCTGACACTAAAAATTTATACTGGTTACACCTAATACTTGGTGTCCATCTAGTTGGAGAGATCATAATGCTTCAATATTTTTGGATTACAAGGTAGGTTGTAGGGAAGCAAGCAAAATCATTAAGAAACAGGAAAAAAACTATAGATATTTGTTCTCAAACAACCCACCCAAAGTTCTCAGTTTGCCCTCTGTATATTCTACATGTAGGCACAGACTGTACAAAGAAAGCACACAAGAATCGCTCGAGAATTGCATCAAAAACCTAGCTTAAAACCTGTTTATGCAGACTAACAGGTCTGGAATCCTTATTGGGTTTGGATTCGGAATCCTGCTCCACCACAGTGCCCTATCTGCGCTCCAAATGCTTCTGGATCGTTGATCCCAACGGGATCTCACAGGAAGCTGCCATGTGTCTACCTGGGAAGCTCCTTGCGTGCACATCACGTTTGGCCATTGAAACGTGGACGGGACGCACATGATTGCGATGTGTGTCCCCCTATAGGCACGCTCCGCTGTCGCACGTCTGCTTCACCCGTGCTTCACCCGCACACGGCGCGCATGCCTTCCGCTGGGATTGTCTGTTGGGTCGCAGAAGTGGGCTTTACTGTAGCTGCGTCGTTGGGCCGTAGCTGCTGCATATAAATTCCGAATTAGACTTATGTTGGCTGGGCTGATTAAACCAAGATTTTGGGCTCTAAAACATCCTCATAAATACGAGATTAATCCTGAGTTATTTTTAGTGTTTTGTATCACATTTTTCAACTACACCAACTACTACATGATATCACTTGTATTGGGTCATAAGACTCAACGATTAATGAATTGAACCATTGCGAGCTATTATGCTATGAAAAGATTGGAAATCATTGGGTGATCTATACACTTGTATGAGTACAACATTTATCATTTGCATACCAGGTACATTTTAAAACATCACCCAATTTAAACTTTTTAACAATTAAGATGTTAGATACATAGTTCGTAAGTCAAGATCATGAAAACACTTCCTATTCTATGACAAGCGTTGGATGTGTCACTTGCAACTCAAGGTTCTAAAAACACTTCAGTTTTGTCTTGTTTGTGCTGATTTTATATAGAACTTTACCTTTTCTTGTCCTATTATAATAGATGCATGTATATTCTTTTAAATCTACTAGTTATCACTAGCATCATGTTCAATCAAAATTTATGTATCTTTGTCTTGAATATCGAAAGTAGTGCAGCTATGGAAAATTTGAATCAGAATAAGCACAATGCTAGCTCTTGATATCATTATATCAAATTAAAAATTTAAAATCTCTTACCGTTATGTCCTATCTATTCACTTTGCATGTTTCTTACATAATAAGCCCCGGAGTTTCTGCAATAAACATGTTTATATTCTTCTTTTCAAAAATATTTATTCATGAATCCGCTGATAAGAAGACAGGTTTCATGATCAGTCTCTTGTGAGATGCTGAGTTGGTTCGGAATTACATGAATGCTTTAATTTCGCTCTCATTGTCTCATCATCCTTAAAATATCTGCTGCATTCTGCATTGTTGGTGCATTTATTTCTTTTTTGTTGGCTTATCTTTATTGTTTCAAGTCATACTAGCGAAACATAGGTAGTATTTTTGTATGATTTTGTATAGGTACCAACATGAAGAGAAGATTATTTATATTTTGTATTCTATACATTCATCTTTCTCATATGGAAAGTTCTGATTTCTACGAATTTTTCCGGAATGTAATATCCTTATTTTTCCTTTGAATCTCGCAGACAATCATTTGCAAGCTACAGCATGCTTTATGTTGTACATGGGTTCCCATGTTATTACCTCTCAAACCGTATACAACATCATTAGTCATAACCATACCTCACAATTCGTTAGGGTTGCACAGTTTCAAGGTCATTTGTTTGCACAGATACTAAGTTTTGCGTATCTCCTACATGTTATCTTATACAATTTTATATTTCAACTAGTATGCAGAGTGACAGAGCAATAGTTACTGAAATTGCCGGTACTACCAGGGATGTTGTCGAAGCAAATGTGACTATTGCGGGAATTCCTGTCACACTTCTTGATACAGCTGGTATCAGGGATACTGATGACATCGTTGAAAGAATTGGTGAGCACCATTTCATGGTTTTATGCATAGTTTTCTATACAACGCAAGATCTCAGGGTAACACCTGTTCAAGCAGTCGACAAACCCAGCGCTTATTGCTGCATAAATCAGATAACTGGGTGAAAATAAGTTTCTTAATTTCTGAAGTTGTGTAATTTATCTAGTTCTGGTCTGAGATCTTTGGGTCTCGTTCAGGTGTACAGAGATCAGAAGCTGCTGCATTGGGAGCTGATGTTATTATAATGACAATATGCGCATCTGATGGGTGGACTGAGGATGATAAGAGACTCGTTAAACATATTAAGGTGAATCAGGTTTGTTTTCTCAACATATATCGTAGGTTTACAAGGTAAAAATTAAATGTTGAGATAAAATGTTGCATTCATGATACTATTACTACCCTTTTTTGTTATGATTGAGTCATGATAGGTGTGGAATTGGATTTCTTGTTTGGATTTGAAATAAACGATGTTGCATTCATGATACTATTACTACCCTTTTTTGTTATGATTGAGTCATGATAGGGGTGATATTGGATTTCTTGTATGGTTTTATTTATCGATCTTTCCTATATATCATTGATTTCTTTTGTCATATGCCAATACTTTTATTTGTTCGATCATATTAAGTTATCTTATACATGGTATGTTGATCAGTTGGCCCTGGAATGGAACAATGATAAGAACAATGTACATAGGGAGTTTAGTAAACTTGTTAGCGGACTTTTAAGACCTTCATTTTAGGGCCTTGTGGTGTAGAATCTTCTATTATATTTTGAGTAAACCTAAGACTTGATTGCTTGTCAATCATATGCCATTGTCTTGTGCCGTAATGATGAGGTTGGATCGACCATGGCAAAGGTAAATGGACTTTTTTTAATAAATACACTCATGGACATGTAGTATGTGAGTTTTCGGCCATTCTTTTTTGGTTCTGCAGCTTCCGCCATGGGCGCAATATCACATATTTTGTAACTGGATGGTATAATCGACTGTCAATGTATTACACATAACCATGCTGCAACTGGATGTTGTGATCCAAAGCATGAATTATCTCTTACAGAATTATTAGACCATAATGGTATCATATGTGCACATTGAGGAACCTAACTGTTGGACTAAAATCTAATTGTTTTTTTATTACCTATCTCTTCTAACCATAACCTCCCTTGTTTCTGGTAAGGTCATATTACATGGTATTATGTCATCATGTCATGCTGTTAGTACAACTTGCTATTTTCACATAGGTCAAGTATTGATATTTCAACTTCTAGTTTTCGGGTGCTTTTGCGGTCTAGGTTTCCAATACATTGCTACTGACATTTTTTTACAAACTCATTTTGAGGCTGCCATAGCTTGCGTAGAAAAAGTGTGAGTGTAAAGAAAAAACAAGTTGTACTAAGTAAATGAAAGAAATGCATTTTTTCATATTTTTCATCTCCTTTGAGATGGGGAAGCACCACATGGAGCAGAATAGATAATAGCAGATGTGGTTCTTGCTCTATTTCTCATCTCAGCTCCTTGATAGCTAAACAGGGCAAATAATTGTGGTGATTTTCTACTTCTCTCTCCGGAACGGTGTGAATGTAAAATTACTACTTGCAAATATGTAAGCTTCTACTGCCTCATCTTACATGTTTGTTTGCTTTCATCATTGGATCACAGAAGTCAGCAAACTCATCCACACCCATGATACTAGTAATCAACAAGATAGATTGTGCACCGTCTGTGTCAATGGAACAGTTTCACGTGGATAATAGCATCTTCAGAATGCATGTTCAAACTTGTGCTGTCACTGGAAAAGGCATCCGCGAACTGGAGAAGGCAGTTCTCGAGGTCAGAGGTCTGGAACCCGTCCCATCTGGGGGACGTAGATGGACTATAAATCAGGTAAAATGCAAGATGAGTTTTGTTACTTTTCCTGTTTTCTTTATACATGCCTTGAGTTTGCAACTGTAACTGAGGTGAAGATCTGTTACCATAATAGAAAACGATGCTAAGTTAAAACTGAGGTGAAGATCTGCAACTGTAACTGTAGAAAAGTATAGTAAATAACGATCAAGATAACCACACTAATGACTTTCATGGTGATTTGCAAAATTTTCTTTGATACCACATTCTCATGTTGTTCTGTGTCATGTACATACATGAGCTTTTACTGCTGTATTTTTTTGGTGCAAGCAAGCGGCTGCACTTAAACTGCTTTTATATCATGTAATTCATATCAAGTTTATGCTGTAAGTTTATAAATCTTTCTTTCCAGTCCAAAAAGGTGACAATTTATTGGATTGTCACAATTGTATTTTTAAAATTCTGCATTGCACATCCTAGCTTTTATCCAAATTCTAGTTTTTTTTCAGACTTTATATATTGAAATACCAACATGAGTGGTTTTTTCATAGGATGTGGAGTACTGCATGTTACATCCTGTGTGCTGTAAAAAGATATGATGCCATTAAGTTATTACCAATTTTACTGAATGGCTCAAAGGCTAATTGTTCTGATTGGTTTTGCAAAGTTGTTCTACCATACTTGTTAGCATCTTAGATGCATGTTATTATACTTGAACTGATACTCAAACCCGTTGGTTTTGAACATGCTCCCTTTTCTTCCTTTCCTTCTGTTTACACTTAAACATCCTATTCTAATATGTGAAAAACATTTTCCTTCAATCTCATGCGTATGTTTGGGTAGCTTAAAAGTCATGAAAATGAAAATGAAATGTTTTGTAAATGTCTAAATAGCATTCATCATGATCCGAGTTGTTTTCTTCCTCGGCTGGAAATACATGTTCCATAAAATGTACATTTAAAGATGATTTTACAAGTTCCTTAAATTGTTTTCTGTTTTTGTTTGGTGTCTGTTTATAATTGCTTTAAGCAGTAATATACTATAAAGTAACTAAGGTTATAATTCCCTCACCTTGCCATCTTTGTTGTTTATAGACTACATGCTTATGCAGTTAGAGACATCGTACAACTTCAGACAAAAGATTTAATGGTAAAATATAGGCATTTACTGTTCAATTTATGGAAGTAATTGGTCAGTGCAGTAGAGGTTGAGAGAAGTGGGTGTGTGACAGTAATATTTTGTCGAGAAGTCTCAAAAGACTCCTAGTTTGATCGTTTAAGTAGGTCTGAACTATGGTATTGGTTCAATGGGTGTGAATCTGACTTGAAATAATGTCTATGTTATATAGACAGACTTGTTATTGCTCATCCCTTGGTTTTGTTATTGGAAGAGGCAACTGACTTGTGTCTGACATTGTGACTGTTTGTTGATATTCATAGAGACAATGCGAGCAGCTTCTTCGCACCCAGGAGGCATTGTCAAGGCTGAAAGCATCAATTAACGAGGACTTGCCATTGGATTTTTGGACGATAGATTTGAGGGAAGCAGCATTGGCCCTTGGGGAGATCAGTGGGGTTGATATCTCGGAAGAAATATTATCCAACATTTTTGGCAAGTTTTGTATTGGTAAATAACTTTTATGTAAAACCATTTGTTGTGTTGATTAAATTTTGTAAATATGAATTGGTACAGTTTTTAATCCAGGTAATGAAGTTTTGTGTAATCTGAGGTTCATGGATAGTAAGGTGGGTATATCATTTGTATGTGAGCAACTAGGGCAAATGTCCTTCTGGAGATATATAAGAAAGCAATTCGTACTATATGCAAGGTCAAGAAATGAGAAATTGATGCAGCTATATTTTCTCATCGAATGCGTTCGGTTCTTCAACTTATACGTGGTGATTTGCTAATTTAGTTTTTATCATGGGTTCTCTCTTGAGGTTATAAAATTGACATCTGCCTGATTAATTGTTGAGTTCACTGGAAGAACAACATGCAAGTTTCTTCCCTAGCGTGCAATTGATATCTCGTTTTCAAGCGGGGTCATCCTCTAACTTGAGAGTGCTGTAATTTTAGCTTGATAAAGAAACAAAGAAATCTAATGAACTAATCGTATGATCTAATGAATATTTCAATGCAAGAATCAAATCTGATGGGCCAACTGATGACTGAGATTATGCTAATTGGATATCTGAACTGTTGACATTTTGCAAGAACCCAGTGTTCCAGGATGATATCTCAATATCGATAAATAGTGTTACTAGCTAGACTCCATAAACTCTGCCAAAACTTTAACTAGCCATTTTCAATCTATTCTGTCGCTGATGGCTGATAGAATACTTGGTTCCTGCCAAATAATGAGCCATAACTGCAAGTGATCAATTGCATTTTGGCACGATCTGAAGGTTGAAGACAATGGCACGAGGCCTGCAAGTGAAGTCATCAGAGTGTTTGTTTAGTATCTTGGTTCCGTAACTGCATTAGCGTCCAGCTTACATCAGGACAGTGCATATATTACTTGTTTTCCATGACTTGTGCTAAATAAACTCCTCTTGCTGCTGATTGTCCCCTTACTGCTGTTGCAGGCCTGCAATTTTTTTAAACTTTTCCTGAAATCAGACTGATCGAGCGGTTCAAATGTTCAAACATTCATAAATTCTTAACTCCATACCTTATAAAACTTGGTGACTTGTACTAAGTCTCATTTGGGCATAATATATTTTTACTAGATTAAAAAAAATATTGAAGAATTTCGCTGTAATATTGCCCTTAAGAAAGGAACTGTGCAAGCTAAGAACTATTGTGGCAGGACATACATTTGGCAAAAAACAAAGTTAACACTAGCCGTCATATCCTTAATTGAATTTCTCCATTTGTATTTTGTAACAAATGCAGATTAAAACAAAGTTCTGAAGTTGTTTAAGGTTCATGAAAATACGTTTTATTCTCTGAAAAAAGCCAGCTAGCGTATAGGTAACGTATCAATGTTAATTCCAAGCAACAGCTTCTGTTTTGAATATAAAAAAACATGTGTTTAAACGCGCTCACTCTTATTTAATAAAGCCACATGTTACGGTTTCATCTATGAATATTGTCTCATTGTTGCATGCTATAGCTACGTCACGCGCACGCTTGTTTTCTCCACCCTCTCTTTTCCCTTTTTCGTATTTCTTTTCAGAAAAAACACTCAAATCGACGTCCTTACATTGACTGCCTCGTCATCGTCAGCTCGATGACAGATACGGTGGTCATGTTTCGATTTCATCGATGTCAACATCATGATTTTATGTACGGTAAGCAGAAGCTTCCAAGTGTTTGCATTCTTAATCCTTTTATTTAATTATAAAACGTAGCCGCCCACACCCATAATTAATCCTATCCAGCTCAAATTTGAAACTTTGACCATTCCATTCAAAAAATCGGGGGGTTTGTCATGTTTTGTTGCTATATATGTCTTCGATTAAGTCTGTTCTACCCGCAAGATTTCAGATTTTTTTCAACTTATTTCTCTGAAAAAGCCATGGATTGTGCCAACTTAATCAGCTTCGGCTCCAACTGTGCAAGCATCTCTAGACACCGAAAACTCACGACAGTCTCATGCAGAGCTTCAAGAGGCATGGCAAGCAAGAACAAGACCAACTTCTACAAGGTCCTATCCGTCGAGCCGGCGACCGCAGGCTCCGAGGACATAAGGAAGGCCTATCGAAGCCTGGCCCTCCGGTATCACCCAGACGTCTGCCCTCCCTCGAAGAAGGAAGAGTCAACTAGGATGTTCGTCGAGCTCCATCGCGCCTACGAGACCCTCTCTGATCCGGCATTGAGGAGGGAGCATGACCTCGAGTTGGACATGGCCGAGTCAGAATCGTTCACCGTGCGCTCTGACGACTTCCCAAGAGAAACATGGGAGGCTCAGCTTCGTGAGTTGATGAGACGGTCCGAGCGCCGCGAGAGAGCGAAGGCCGGATTTTGGAGGAAATGAAGGAAGGAGATCAGCATGCTCGGATCATTATTTATTCTTTTCAAACACTTTTATGTTCTTAAATTCATATATTCATTTGTCTCATCCACACTGATTATGCTGTTGCAATGTTGTTTGATTAATAATGATTGAGCCGAATTGGCGATTGGATGAAGTTTTATAAAGATTATTGTGCTCTGATTCTATTCACCGTCTATATAATGCGTTGTTCCATAAGAATATGTTCACCTAATTTCTCTTATACTTGTTTACACATATTTAAAGATCATGTCTTTAGCCATATGAAATTTCATTATGTTAGTACTTGTATTTTCTGCTTAAATTGGGGCAGACTAGGCCAACCTATTTTGATTATGCTAGTTACTTTTCCTTGATGGGTCCAACGATACACAAGAACGCCTCAAGTGGATATTTATTCAGGCTTAGCCATGGGACTATAAGTTAGATTGGGAGCGGGTCACCAAATTAAGCAAGTCGGTCCACTGTCATTAGCCGCCCAATTTGGACGGTTCGGGTCCGGGTTCGGGTGGGATCCCTACCAGCGAGTCCAGGTCCGCAACCATATGAGTCCAACACATGTGCACCACAGTCGAATGGTCCATAGCAGCAACGGGAGACGACTGCAATCAAGTCAAGACTCACCATAGGAATCATTCAACACGGTTTCAGCGAATAAATCATCATATCGAGTTTGCAACAAATTAAGAGCAGCAAATTAAGAAGAGATCGAGAAGCAAAAAAAAGGAGCAAAGCATGGGTTCAGCGAATAAATCCTCTCCTCGTTCGCTTCTCATTGCAGCACTGGCTGTAGCACTTTGCGCCATGCAGTTTGAGCTTGCTCGTGGAGGAGGTACGATCTCAGCTCCGTGCCAGCCTGCCCTCGCATAGACCAGGTTCCTGTTAGCACTGTCGACAGTGATTTTTTCCCACTGACGTGTGCATGATGTTGGTTGCAGATGGGATAGGGAGGAAGCTGGGAGGCCGTAAAGATCCATATCTCCGTTCATCTCCTCCTATTGTAGGACGTCCAGCTCCTGCGTCGCCGCCGCCGCCGTGTAGACACGGAGGCACAGGTCCAGGGGTGGACCCATGTGCTCCACCTCTCCAAGTGGTGGACGGCGACCCGTGGGTGCAGGGATGGATTCAGAGCGAATATCATATTACCATGGTAACCGAAAACATATATGCTCGCTAAGGAGATGAAGCTGAACCATTCTGGGCATGCTGATCAATTGTGGGATTTCATCCTTTCTCTGTTTTCTAGCTGTTTGTACGTTGCCCCCCATCAATAAAAAGTTAAAAACCCTATTTCTGTACCATATATTTTTTACGGCAATTTCGTGTGGAACAGAATAGTCACTATAGTTCTGGTGTGATATAGGTAAAATTGTAAATAATTCACTCTGTTTCGTCCAACTTGCGAAGGTAGGTGGTGGTTCAGATAGAATTCGTCTCATCTGGTACGAGAGTTACAGAAAGTGAATCCTTCGCTAAGATGGAATGGATAGATTTATTAGAGTAAGCTAGCTTGATCCAGTGTAATTATGGCATCACATACTCCGGAGTAAGCTAGCTTGATCCATTGTAATTATGGCATCACATACTCCGCTTACGATATTAAAATGTTATTAGGATTTGACAGCCTTTCATACTTGGACATCTTACTGATATGAAAAAAAACTCTTCTTATTCTAATGGATATCAACTTATCCCCTCTAATCCTATAAAAACTCATCCACTCGTCCGAACAATCTATTATACAATTGATGACCTTTTTGAATTTTGTCCTACGTGTTATCAAAAGTATGACTAGGACAAAAAAGATGACTGTGCTGTGGGTCTAGGACATGGTCTTCTTCGTTTTTTACAAATCAAATAACAAAAAAAAGATAACCTCATCGCCACTTTCGTCCTCACATTCTCCATGGGGGGAACTGAATTTTGTTGCAGAACAAAATGAGAAAACTGAATTTTGTTGCAGAACAAACCAAATTAAAAAAAACAGATAATTAATCTTAGCCCACTTTCATCCTCACGTTCTCCATGTGGAGAAACTGATTTTTTTTTGCAGAATGGGGTAAAACCAAATAACCTCTGCCACACTTTCCTCACTTTTTCCAACACACTCTTCCCAGCTTACCAAATAACCAAATAGCCGCACACTCTTCCTGTAACGGCCTGTATCTTAGGCGTGTTTGTTTCTTGTGTGCATGTGTTTTACTTCAGTCGTCCGAGTGTTTTTCATCCGAGTGTTCTTTTCTTCTATGTGTCGACGCGAACGCGCCTCTGTTTTTGGAATTTTTCACCATAGATTAAATAATTACTGTTGTGATCGGTTATTTAACCGGAGTTGGTTTAGATTATGGGCTATCCTAGAGATAGGCCCATATCATTGTAACCCATATTTATATTCTTCCCTATTGCTTATAAATAAAGAGCTGGTGGCTCCTCCCACAATAGTTGATTCATAACACGTTATCAGCACGAGCCTCTAGTAAATTTTTCCACAAAATTTTTTCGTTCGTTGTGAAGGTGGAAGGAGATGGGAGATCCACACGCGCGGTGCAAGGCTTCCTCAATCGAGCGTCGTCATCCGCGTAGGGCTTCGTTCAACCGTCGCTGTATACGGAGGACGGATATAGAGGTAAAAATCACTAAAACGATGTTTTTAATCATACGTATAATTATTCTACTCCTAGATCTCGCTTGATCGATACGGGGATTTGCTAGTGATATGCTCCTATTTTACATGTTTCATCGCATATCTTCATGACACGTTTCACCGTCCAAACCCCCCATTTATACGCTTTTGTGCTATTATTTGGAACAATATGACTTTCGGGGTCTTTATTCCATTTCAGGGATTTGGAGTGATATTGGAGCAATTTTGAGTCAATAAGACGATCGGCGACGTGAGAGCACCAATGAGACTCATGATGACATACTAGAGGTGTCAAAGAATAATACTGCAGCAAGGGAGGGGCAAGAGAGAAGGTCGTTCGATCGAGATATGATGCGGTGAAGGAATCAAGCGACCCGAAGTGCTGGAAACATGACAGCTGTGCACTATTTCTAAATATGCTATCACCTGAAATTTTTCACTATTTTTCTGATATTTTTTTCTAGATAGTAGACTTCAAGACGGTTCCAACCCCACCAAGAACGCTCCAATCAGAGGTCGGATGAGCCCTGGGGAATTTTGCAAGATGAGGCTGCAGTGCTGAAATTGTTCTCCGCAGCCTACTCGCTCGAGCAGTACACTACTCGGTCTGAGCAGTGCACTACTCGACCGAATAGTGTGCAAAATGCTGCTGAAATATGTTTTTACATCCTACTCTATCGAGCAACCTCCTACTGGGTCCGAGCAACCTTCTACTCGACCGAGTAGTGTGCAAAATGCTGCTGAGATGTGTTTTTGACGTCCTACTCGATCGCAACCTCCTTATCGGTCCGAGCAACCACTAGGGATGGCAGTAATGGCCTGACCCGCCCGGCCCGACCTGGCCCGACCCGGTTTTGACCCTGCCCGATCCGGCCCGCAGCCGGGTCGGGGCAAGCTTGGGCTTTGTATGCGCCCCGGCCCGCCCCGGCCCGCCCCGGTAAACTATAGAGGTTTACTATTTTGATGCGGATCATGCACTCAACGAATAACCCATAACTCAAACTATATTCCACGGTTCTCCTAATTGGACCAATTCCCAATTCCAAATTACCAAATAAATCAAAATTCTCCCAATTCACAAAATAAATTTTTTATTTGGGATTCATATGGATGTCATTAATAACTTGACCCGACTGGCCCGACCCGGCCCGACCCGGTTTTGGTAAGAAATAACCCGCCCCGCCCCGGCCGGCGACCCGCCCCGCCCCGGCCTGTTGATGGGTCGGGGCAAGCTTGGGTAGTTAAATACCCGCCCCGCCCCGCATTATTGCCATTCCTAGCAACCACATACTCGACCGAGCAGTGTCTGATCGGATCGATTAGGCAGAGCGACATATTTTGGAGGAGCTCATTTACTGTCGTACTCGACCGAGCAGGAAGGCTGCTCGACCGAGCAGCCGAACTACTCGACCGAGCAGACCCTACTCGGTCCGATCCTACAGAGTGACGTTTGAGCAAAGTTTCCAGATTTCCTGACGTACTCGACCAAGCAGGAGCCTACTCGGACCGAGTCGCTGTGGGCCCAGGTGTGCGTCCAGATCACGATTTTGTTTAGCGAGGGGTTTTATGGGGATTTTTGGCAGCCGTCTGGGGGAGAGTTCTGTACAGATTTTTAGAGAGTTTTTAGGAGTTCTGTACAGATTTTTGGGGTGACTTTTGTATACTTTGTTGAAGAGAATTTTTAGATCTTTCTTAGGCTTATTTGGAGACGATCTTTTGGGGAGTTTGGCTATGCCCTAGGCCCCTCCTTCGTATCAAGATAAGTATTTTTGTCTCTTTAATTCTATTTTTGCTATTTCTTTGTGAATATTGATTGAATATCTCGTTGATGCATGCTAGGATGAATTCTCTTGCTATTATTGAATCTTCTATTGTTTTTCCTATGATGCATGTGTAATTCTATCTAGGGCTAAGGGATTAGCCCATAAATCTTAGGATTTAGCCGCAAAGTTGGGATTTTTATGGTGCGTTGGATATAAATATGGTTGTATTTTGGTTAATCTAGCAAAATCCATAGGCGAACTCGTACTGAGATCGTGCCCACGGTCAGTGGAATCGATTAGCTTAAGGAGTATCCTATGGATTTAATTAAGGAGTTAGTGGATTCAACCGAGGTATGTAACCATGCCCGGCTCGTGCCTTGATGGGATTCACCGACGAAATATATCACTAATTGACGGCTACCGTCATTGCGTCAAATAGAGTCGCCAAAGTACCTCGAAACTCTAACCCACGAGAGTGGTACGAGTTGAGAGCATTCGAACCACGAGAGTGGTAAGATTATTGTAGATCCTTAATGCACGTATCGTATGCGCTTATTGCGAGAGCGAGGTTAATGTGATACATTAGAATCATGATGCCCAGACACATGAATTCACTTCCTAGATGCTACAATCCCCAGTAAAACCAATGCAACGTAAGAGTCCTAGCCTAGCGTCGACGTCCGACGGTCCTAGTGGTGAGTCCTAAAGCCCTAGTCTTTTCTTTCTTTCTTTGTGTGGACACCTTTGTTTGCGACATCGAGTGACACGACTTTCGCATCCACCATCATTACGACACTCCATACTCCACATCCACCAATAACCCCACAAGTCTAACTCAACCTAGGAGTAGATAGGTAGTATAACATTGCTTTCCTGTGTTCGATACCCGCTTGCCACTATACTGTGCGCTTGCGGTATATGACATCGTTTCGGAGTTAATTCCGGCTCGATCAGCTAGATCGCCTAAAAAACGACGGACTTTTCGTCCCATAATCCAATTTTTAGGGTTTTTTTTCAATTCCCCCACCCCCCATACGTCCCGCCGTCATCCCCATCTTTGCAAGGGGGCGGCGCCCGTCGTCGCCCCTGCAGAGGGGCGGCGGCCCCCTGTCGCCGTCCCCCCTGCAGGGGGGACGGCCGCGGGCGGCGGCCCGCCCCCTGCCGCCGCACCCCCCCGCAGGGGGGTGGCGCCCCCCCCCCCCCCACCCGCTGTCCAACGAAAGCAAAGGGGCGGCAGCGGCTAACCCTAGCCGCCGCCCCCAGAAACCCTACTGGGCCTTGGGCCCAGTTTCAAAAAAAAACAAAACAAAAAAAGAGGACTGCGGGCCTGAAGCCCACAGCCAACCTGCAGGCTTCAGGCCCACAGGTCATTTTCTTTTTCATTTCATACGCATTTTGCCTCTATTTATCCACCATTTCATTCTATTTTCTCCGCTTTTGTTTCCTTTTTATTTCTTGGTTCCTTCATGTGCGTTTCAGGTGAATATAAATGATATTGGGGCCCTAGAGAAGAAAAAAAGGCGAAAAAGTGACGAAAAGAGTCAAAGAAGTGAAAGAAGCAAACAAGGCGAGGAGAAGGAATCAAAATAAGAAGTATCTGGAGGAAAAAAGCTACACGCAACCACGTGGGATAGCCCCACGTAACTGCATGGAAGAGAGCCAAGAAGATGCTCAAAGCAACTTCAAAAGCGTTCGATGCAACCACATGGAAGTATCCCACGTGACCGCGTCGAACGGAGCAAAAATATGGAGAAAATGTTCAAGGGAGAAGGCAATTCGACGCGGTCATTTGACCAAAATGACGCAGTCGTTTAGGGTATATGGACTTACTGGAATTCTATAGACAAATTGAAGCGACCGCGTGGATCCCGAAGCGACCGCGTAGATGGGCTCAAACCAAGACAAAGAGCATGGGAGACACGCGGTCGTTTGGGAACTCCTTGTGACCGTGTGGAGCACATGTCACAAGAAAGTGCACAAGGCTTGTAAAGACTTAAGTTTTTAAAGGAGTTTTGAGCTGTTTAATTTTGAGGCAGAACCAACGCAACTGCGTGGATCTTCCTCGCGGTCGTTTCGGGTCGGATTTTTTGCGAACTCATCATTTGGGTTTTGGAGATGTGTTTAAGGATTGGGAGCATCGTTTTGAGGGGGGGTCGGCCATTAGGCTCATTTTTCTTCCTCTTTTTATATCATTTCTTTGTTTTAGGACTATGAATAGGTTAGGTTAGGTTTTTTCCTTGGTTTCTCCTTCGTGGATATGCTTATAACCATGAATTCTTGTATTGCTACATTAAGAAGCTAAGTATTTCTTTGTTTTGTTATTCCTTATATGTTTTTGATGTTTTCCTAATTACCATCTTGTTTATCTCGGTGTTATTTAATGGATTGTGAGTAGATTTTGCATCTAGGATATTGGATTGAACCCCATTGGGGCTTTGTAATGGATTGGTAAATTGTTGATCAATTGTTGAAAGATTAGAGACTAGGGGTATGCTGGGATGATTACTATCAATGCAAATTGACCTCCACCTTTGTGGATAAATAGATTAGTCGACGCCGAGAGTTAGAGTTAATCTAGGGTTTTCATTCCATATATTGATCCACATTATCGATGTGGCTGACGAGAGTCAGGTATCGATTAGAGCCCTCCTAACATAGATCCTAATCCTAATCCACGAGAGTGGCGTGCATGAAGATCGAGGATATTCGTCGGACGTAATGCACCTAACGTATACCGATGCACCAACGAGAGTTGGATTCGATATAAGTTAGGTAGTCCTATCATGGCATCATGAGAGTGGGGGATAGGGATAATATAAGGGAATATCCTACCATGGACCACGAGAGTGTGGGATAGGAGAATGCCCTTAGGTTAGACGACCTCTACCGAGCCCCACGAATTCAACAATCGGCCAATCCTATTCGATCCTCACTTAATCCAATTGCAAGGAGATCTAGGTCCTAGATTTCATTGCATTCTATTTGTTCCTCCCTATTCTGCATATCTAGTCTACGTAGATAACCACGGCCAAGAATTGAATTAGTACTAAATCACCCAACCTCCATGCGGTCGACCCGTTAGCGCTACGACGACAGCTGTGCGCTTGCGGTTTACAAATGTTTCAAACTCCTATCACTAATCAAGTTTTTGAGTGTGATCGTATTAAAGATTATTTACAAATGATATTGAGTTCAATGCTAGCATTATGATTTGTCACGCCCCGCTTCCCGAAAATGTGGAGGCGAGACGTGAGTAGGTCCGCTCAGACTTGAAGCCGTGAAGCCTCAAGTCCGATAAGCGTCAAAAGAAACTTCAAATGGCAAGTCCTTGCAAATGCGATACGAAACAAAGATAACAATAAGAAAATGAGACAATAAGCAATTTATTGAATCCCTGAATATCCATAAATAAATTACAATATCACAGAAAAACCACCAGGCTAAAAGGAAAGACTAAGGCCCAACATGGCCAACAAGGTGCAACTCACAAACAAGGGTGCCACGCACCAACAACTAACAGCAAACCTAAACAAGGGAAAGTGGACACCAGCGGTCTCTACGACAGATCACCAGTACCCACGAACTCCTCGCCCAGCGGAGGCTCAGGCTCAGCGACAACAACACTACACCCTCAACCACGATCTCTACCTCAGGATCTAACATGTGTCACCCAAAAGATAAAAGGGGCACATGTCAGCAAGTCGAAAGACTTGTGCAAGGAAATTGAAAGAAAGGTAAACTAGCAACCTAGCAGTTAAAGTATGATGCATGGCATGGCAAGTATGGTATGGAAGTGACAAGTAAGGTAAAGTACAAGTAGCAAGTAACAAGTGGTAGGTGTGACAAGTATTGTCAAGTAACAAGTACAAGGGGTCGCCCACACACGGGTGCCCTATTGCCCGCAGGCTGTGTTCAAGTACAAGGGATCACTCATACACAGGTGAGTGCCCTATTGCCCGCAGGCTGTGTTCAAGTACAAGGGATCACCCACATATGGATGCCCTATTGCCCGCAGGCTGTGTTGAGCTCGTTTTCTGGACCACGAGCCAGAATTGTAATTGGCCTAGGGTTGTGCCCGCAAAACAGGTACCTAGCCGGAACAAATAGTACAAGTATGTAGCGAAGCTACGCAATCACGATGAGTGTTCAAGCATGCAATGACATGAGCAGATATTCGCGTACCGTTAATTGAAATTAAACGTGACAGGCAAAATGCAACGACATGAACATATTCGCGTACCGTTAATTTAAATTAAACATGGCAGTTAAAATGCAATAGCAGTTAAGGATGCATGGATGACATGAACAGTTAATACGCGTACCGTTAAGGGAAAGTAAACGTGACATACAAGCATGATGAAGATGACGGACCAAGCTTCGTTGTCAAGCTAGGTCAATGGCGTCCAGACGGCTATCCTTCCACCGTCTAGTCTCTTTTACGCTAAAGCAAGGTAATGGCCTAAGACATGGCCCAAATCAAGAGATGCAAGTTTCACTTGCTTGGCACCAAGGATGACGGTCAACGAGGCGCGTCACAAAATGTTACACTACGGAGATGGGGTCGCTGTCAAGGCAAAACAACATCAGAACAATATCCAATCCGTATTTTGTAATAGAACCTATAACGTCTAATTATCCATTTTAATTAGGGTTTCACAATAGCAAGGTGTGGGTTGTAGGAGATTAAAGGAAGAACACAAACCGAAAGCGTAGCGGAAGAAAGGCGCCACGGCAACGGAGGAACGATCCGGGAGAACTACCACTCAGATCTGGAACGACGGGGAAAACTGGAGAAAGGGAGATTTGAGGGTTTGAGGTTGGCCGGCGGCTAGAGGGGAGATGGCCGGTGCAATATGAGGGTGAGAGGGGTTCGGGAGGATGAAGGAATGGCTTGGGATGAAGGAGGAAGGGTTTGAGATGAAGGGGGATTAATGGGGAAAAGAAGAGGCTAAGAGATGAAAAGAAGGAGAATGAAAACGATCGGCCGCTTAAATAGAGAATGAAACGGCGGCTGGGACAAACCTAGGGTTTCGGGGGTCGTTAGTCGGTCAAAGAAGGGTGGTCGACCGACTAGTTGAGGATCTAGTCGGTCGGTCGTTCAACATGGACCGACTAAACGCAAACAGTAGCTCCTGAAGGAAAATGAACTAAGAGTTAGTCGGTCAACGAAGAAGCATTGACCGACTAGTTTGGAAGCTAGTCGGTTGGTGAGTGTGCATGGACCGACTAACGGTGAACAGTAACTTAGGTGAAAATTATCAAAGGAACTAGTCGGTCTGAGAGCAAGTTCTGACCGACTAGTTTCACATCTAGTCGGTCGGGGGTTGTTCTTAGACCGACTAAGAGTAAACAGTAACTCCTGTACAGTAGATTTAAAGAGAAGAGTTCCTGACCGACTAGATTGAATTCTAGTCGGTTGGTCCATCTTCTCGAACCAACTAAGATGCACTAAAAGTGCCGATCCGAATCGCGGAGCTTCGGGAAGATTCATATGGCTTCTAAGATCACTTTAACTCTAAGATATGAGCGATTTGAAGCTCGTCACGAATGACTTACTCCGAAATCGACGATCGAAGGAAGAAGCTAGAAAATCACGACGAAACGATCGAAAGTGAAAGCTACGGCGACGAAAACCACACATCCAAGGAGAAAATCCACCAAGCATATATTTTAATATAGATAATCTAATTACACGAAAACCAGTCGTTACATCCTACACACCTTAGAATAAAGTCCGTCCTCGGACTTCCTAACTATAGCTATATCTAGTCACACTAGTAACTACCCTCAATCAATATCACATCAAAATTTCAACCAAGTACATTCATTTCAAGTGCTTATATATATATACACTAGGTAGTCAATTATTAACACCACAGAAATAAATATATATTCACGCACATAGTACACTTATACTTATTATAGTCAATCAACTCCATTCACGTATTCAAATCATTCATATAGGCAAGTATATTATATATAACTATAAAACACTTATTACACACTATATGAAAATAACCAAGTCTCTCTTACTTATATGAAAATAATTTCACACTAGAAAATACCATCGGAATCTACACGTATAGGTAACTACCTATGGACAAGACAATAAGAATACACTATTCCCTATATCTCCTAGTATACGCCAAACAATCAACATGTGAAATCACACCATACAATTGTTAAAACAAGTTCACTATATCAAATATACATGCATTCACCAAATATTCACTTCACATATAGTCCTATAATTATATTCACGGCATGCCACACATGCCACAATTGCAAATACCTACAACCTAGCACATATATGTATTCACACAACCAAGTCCTTATTAAATAACTACACCACAGACAATTACACCAATCACTAATATACATCATCCACACTTCACACCAATCACTGACAAACATACCAATGTACATAGAGCATACCCACTCAAGCTTGAGTGAGACTCAAATCATAGCAGAGTATTCTATATACATAACACAGTATCCATACATATACCAATACTACTCCAATACATACACATCTACCAACGTGGCCATATACATATCATAAGGTCAAACACCCATAATATTTAATCAGGTAATACCACATAGTTCAATCACCTTATATATATTATAATAATATTACAGACATCAGCTCACTTATAATTACATAGCCTCCCTAATAAAGCATTCATCGTATGGTCACACATGTGTATCATATATATAGATTCACACCATGTAATTAAACACACTATGACGACATAACAACTAATACCAATGGGCTCACCAAACTATATTAAGGTTGACACCGGCGACGACAAGCTCTATTGGCTAGACAAAAGGAAGAACCCGAAAGCAAGAGCGTAACGAATAGGAAGATCGAAAAGCATGAGTCCAGCTAGAACGATGATAAGAAGACAACTTGGTTAGGTGAATCAAGGGAAAATTGTGAATGTTTAGGCGGGAAAGAAATATGTAATGAGGATCCATTAGGATATGGGAAAGTAGTGTAAATCATATACTAAAATTCGAATAGTTTGAAAACTGCTGCACTTCAAAAGTTTGAGTCCCTATCTGTATAAATATTTGGAGGTCGATAAAACAAGTTGTTCGAACAAGTTTGAGTCGAATATACATAATAAGGGTAAATGGTTATTTGGCTTATATAAAATTATCGTGAGTAAAAGTAAATCATTTACACGAACTTTAAGGACATAGGTAAGAAAATGTTATACGGCAATAGCTTAAGAATTTTGGGAAAGCTTCGAGATTCAAGGAATGAAATCAGATCAGACATAGTGTGGAGAATTTAAGCGCATGTTAAATGTTTTCCAAATCTTAAAACTGGAGAGAAGTTTCAAATAAACCTTATCGAAAATACTTTCAGAGAAATCCGAATTCGTTAACAGAAACTGATTTATACAAAGATCTTAACATACGATCATAACGAGCCTAGTAAGAGTAAGTGAAGTTATATTTTTTTTTTAGAAATCATTTTTAAAAGTGCGTATGGTGAATGGAAGGAAAATAATATCTTAGTAGTATGGAAAAGAGGGAAAGGATATATAGAATCATCAAGTTGGTATTAAAACTTTAAAACCGATTTACGCTTGGAGTACGCGGACGAAGCCGAGAGAGCGAGGCGCTTGGCGATATTCACGGAGAACGTCAGGTTCATAGAAGATCACAACAGCAACATCCGTGGTGACTACAACTACACTCTCCGCCTCAACGAGTTCGCCGACCTCACCAGCGACGAGTTCACGGCTCGTTACTTGGGAGCCGAAATCCCTGACGAAGTCCTTGAGCTCAAGACCGAGACGTCGTTGGACACGCCGATGGTTAATCTTCCTTCGTATGTCAACTGGAAGGAGGCGGGGGTGGTCACCCGCGTCAAGAACCAGGGGGGATGCGGTTAGTATTGCTAGAAATCGTACACATCTTCTTGAAATTACTTTTCTAGTTAGTTAAGTTAACCGTAGCACGCACGCAGGGTCATGTTGGGCGTTCGGGGCGGTGGCGACAATCGAAAGCGTGGTAGCGATACAGACGGGGAGACTGTACGAGTTGTCGGAGCAACAGCTGCTGGACTGTGACCGCGCCCAACTCGGATGCGATGGGGGGTGGAAAGAAAGAGCCTACCAGTACGTCATCGACAACGGAGGCCTTGCAACCGAGGCTAGCTATCCGTACCGGGCGGCGAAGGGGTCCTGCATGGCAAGGCGGAGCGCGGCCGGGATCAGTAGCTACGCGGCGGTAAGGCGGAACGCCGAGTCGGGAGCGCTTATGGCGGCGGTGGCACGACAGCCGGTCGCAGTGTACATCCGCCCGCCGAGAAGCTGGCAGTTCTATGCCGGAGAGATCTTCTCGGGGCCGTGTGGAGATTCCGGCCACATTGTTGCCGTGGTTGGGTATGGGGGGACGGGATCGGGCGAGTATTGGCTGGTGAAAAACTCGTGGGGCACCTCTTGGGGCGATGCAGGATATGTCAAGATCCGCAAGGGTGTCGATGTTTGCGGCATTGCCAGCTACGCTCATTATCCCATTTACTGATCGCGCATGGGATCAACAAGCCAGCCGCATACATACTACGTGTCCGTTCTTGTCCAAATAAGGAGGATCTCTCGCGTATTCCTTCCAATTTGAAGTTATATGTGTGTGTGAACTTAATAATTTGTGTTCCTTTTATGTACTCAAGGTGACGGTGCTGTCGCTTGTTTAATTATGTCGTGTACACTGTTTGTGGATCGTTGAGCTTTATCAGTAAATGAGTGCCCTGGGATTTGTGTAAACCAGCATTTAGAGTTGTTCTTGTTGCAGCGGCCTGCTGCTTGCAGACTTGCAGTGTTGAGAATCCCATGAATATTCACATCTTTCAGTATATAAAGGAAGAATATTCATACTTAATCCATCGCAACGTCTGTACAATGAGAATCCCATGTATCACGAGGAAATTGGCTAAATTTCACGAGGATATCGCATTTAGAGGTTTGGTCCGAGATCTCTCGCGTATTCTCAATACTGCTTGCAGACTTGCAGTATTGAGAATCCCATGAATATTCACATCTTTCAGTATAAGGGAAGAATATGCATACCAATCCATCGCACCTGTACAATGAGAAATGAGAATCCCATGAATCACATGTCCATAAGTAACAAGGGTGTTTCCAAAATAAAATCATTGATGCGTTCCAACAGTTGTATTACTCAATTGTGCAGCTCAAGCCCGTCGCCATATCCTCACACACACCAAAGCTTAAATCCACCACCCATCCATGTAATTTACATAGGTGTGATACAAAGAAAATCATCAACCAACTCTCTGAGCAGAAATTACAACCCAAGTGCCCCAAGTGGTGTCTTGCCCTGACCAGCCTCGAAGTAAAATATGAGCATCGCCAACATAGCAAGCCTCGCATGCTTGATCTCGGCCAGCTTCAGCCTGTCCAACTTCTCGGTGTCGGGGACGTACACCCCATCCTTCAGCGTGCCGGCGAGGCCCAACGGATCGAAGAACTTGCCCCCTGGGTACCCTTGCTCCCCCGTCGCGTTGGCAAAGTTCTCCGCACTCTTGGACCAGGGTGTGGCCCACTCGACCGACTGCGACTCGGGGTTGAAGAAATCGACCCAGCGCTTCGACTCGACCCAGCCCATCAGGATCAGCTGGGTGCCGAGCAGGGAGCCGAAGGAGAAGGGGGCGATGGCGCCCGGGTCAGCCCCGGCCTCGAACCAGGGGATGCCCGACCAGGCCTGGCCCACGAAGATGCCCACCACGGCCGCCATGGCCCACCGGCCGTGTATCAGTTCCGCCTCCCTGTACCATTTCAGGAAGGCCGGGTCCTTGCCCAGTCCCAACGGGTCGAACCCGTAGTCGCCCGGCAACCTGCAGTTACATAAGGTTCTTAGTGTAGGAAAAATAGGCAGAATATCGTGGCTATACGAGGAGGGACAGAGGGACAGAGGGACAGAGAAACAGAATACTTATCAGAAGAGTTTTAAGATAGTATCGTGGGACTAAAGAGTTAGTGGGAATGAAACAAAGGCTTTTGAGAGCCATTATCTTCAACACTTAGATTACTTACGAGCCATCGAGCCACTCGGGGTCGATGAGGTTGCCGCCACCCTTGACCGCGGGTATCCATGACTTCTTAGGTGCAGCGGCCGCAGAAATCACCAGCCTCCTCTGCCCTGCAACAGCAGTGTGCCCTCCAGCTCTGGATCCTGCAAGCAGAGTTATGGCGGCCCTCGAACCCGACAGGAACGGAGTAGACAGGCCCTGGACAACTGCAGCAGCAGCAGCAGCAGCAGTGGAAGCCATGGCCACAATTTTGCTGATGCAGATTGTAATGCAATAGCAACTGATGATATTCTGGTGGCCTTTGGCTCTTAGTTTATCTTTGTTTGGGTAATGACTAATGAGAGGCTGATGAGTTTGATATATTGGATAGTGGGGTAGGGCAAAATCTGAGGGAAATCCTGAGAGGCAAAGGAGGATAGGCTGCTGGCCAATGGGAAGGAGCTCACCATCCCACTCTTGCGCTATCAGCCTTACACCTGGACAAAATCTCATTACCCCGCTAGCTTCTTTAGTTGAATTTAGCCCACAGAGACAATCATTTTCCCTTCTTTTCTTTTTCTCTTTTGAACGTACAGTCTCCAGAATAATTCGGCCAAGTTTGCTAGTTAATTTAGAATGCGGGAAGTATCCAGAAAATACGGTAAATATTCAGCAATACTTTGGATTGATAAATAGTAAAAAATATTTATAAATTCTGATTATTAGAATTAAAATATTGTTAACAATGAGCTCAACAAATTGTTTGTGCTTCGGAATGAGTCCGCGCATCAAAAGTGTATGTATGTTGTTGGATGATCCTTTGGTTGGAGCAGCTATGGTGCACTGATGGGCGATTGGGCGAGTTGATCCTGAGGTGTCTGGTCATTGATACGAGCTATGCTAGTCGGGTTCGAGCCATCTCCCAACTATTGATCTAAAACACAGGAAGCTTGTCAGCAGTGGCGTAACCAGGAATTTTTTTTACCCTGGGCGAAAATAAAATTTATGCGACGAGTACATTTAAAAAAAATTAACACTGAAAAAATTAAACGCTAAGATTGCTTCATTATATATTGATAATGACTGCAAAATAGTAACATAAATATATGCAAAATATTATATATATATATATATATATATATATATATATATAACGTACCAAAAAGAAGCTATCTAAAGAAGCTATCTAAGTCGAACTCTACGAGTATATCTTGAATCGAACTCATTCACAATGTCTTCTGTGTCGAGTCTGGAAGTAATTTCTTTCTCAATATAAAGTATCATGTTGTTAGCAAGCAGTTCATCTCCCATCTTGTTGCGCAATGATGTTTTTATAAGTTTCATTGCCGAAAATGCTCTTTCTGTGCTTGCAGTCGAAACAGGAAGAGTCAACACGAGCCGAATCAACCGATCAATAAGAGGATACCTTTTTGATTTTTCCACGCTTACCAACTTTTGGCATAATCCTGAAAGTGTGCTAATATTTTGAAAATCCGGATCACGCCTCATATCATGCTCATAATGCTGCAATTGATGCTTTAGCTGATAATTAATCTCCATTTCACTGAAATCTTCAGGATAATACTTTTCCGCAAGCATGCAAAGGTCATCAACTTTAAATGATTTGAAACAATCTTTTGGATCCAAAGCAGAACTAAGGCTTAGAAGCTCCACAGCCTTATCAGAGAATCTTTCATTTAACTCCATCACTTGTGTGTTAACAACTTCATGTAATATATCAAATCGATAATGATGTTCAATTGTAATTTCATCACTTTGCTGACAAGAACGGCCAGTACCCTTTAAATAACGTGCATGTATATCAGGCATATCGATGTCATATTTTGTGCAAAAGGACACTACAGTTTGGAGAAACTTTTGCCATTTGTAATCAGTTTTCAACTCACAGAGAAGACTTTTTGTGATAGAAATACAATCAAGAGCAGATAAAATATCTTGATCTTTTCTTTGCAACGACTGACAAAGTACTTCTGTTACTCCCATTACTTCAACCATTAGGTGTAAGTTAAATGTAAAGTCAAATGAACTCATTGCAGTAAACCCACCACTAGCTTCCGCACGAATTTTTCTATTCAACCCATCTGCCTTTATAACACCAAGAACTTTACGGACAGGTTCATACAAATTAAGTAAACTACATGCAGAAGAATAATGTGAGCTCCAACGAGTAGAAGCAGGCCGTCTCAAAGTAGTCTGTTGATTACCCCCTTTGCTTGTTTGTAATTCACTTTTTTCCATCAAATTTTCAATCTGTTCCCTTTGAGCAGCTCGTAGTTGTTGATTTCGCTTAGGAGAAGCACCAACCAAATTGACAATGCAATTCAACATTTGAAAGAATAACTCAATATCAGATAATTCACTTGATGCCGCAACCAATGCAAGTTGTAGGCGATGGGCAAAACAGTGAACATAGTATGCATAAGGACATTCTTGTAAAAATAAACTTTGTAACCCACTCCATGCACCTCGCATATTACTAGCCCCATCATATCCTTGCCCTCTTATATTTTGTATGAGCAACCCGTTACGATCAAGGATAAGTGAACACACCTTTTTAAGAGTTAATGCGGTAGTATCTTCAACTCCTGCTACATCAAAGAACCTCTCTTTTATAAAACCCGCATCATCAACAAATCTTAACACGATAGCCATCTGCTCACAATTAGATTCATCACGAGATTCATCAACTAAAATACAAAACTTAAAGTCACCAATTTCTTCACAAATCTTTTTTCTGACCAAGTCTCCCATAATTTCCATAATTTGATTTTGAACCAATGGTGAAGTATAAGAAGCATTTCCAGGGGCATTTTCTAAAATAACTTCTGCAACTTTTGAATTAAGAGTTGCACTATACTTGAGCAATTCAATAAAGTTTCCACGGTTTGTTGAATTAGGAGATTCATCATGTCCTCTAAGAGCACATCCCTGACATGCTAGCCAACGAATAGCATTAACTGTAGTGACGACACGAAGACGATTTTTCTTTATTTCAGCTTCAGCTTGTAAGGTCAAATGTTTCTGAATATTCTGAGATGGGTTTTTCAAATCATCTAGCATTAAAACATTTTTTGAATGTATTGATCCTGTTTCTCCTTCATGCACTCGAAGATGACTATCTTTTCCACCAGCTCTTTTCCAACTATTAAATCCTTTTGAAATCCAAGCTTCTTGTTTATGATATTGTGAGGAATTGCTATCAAAGAGAAAGCAAGGAAAACAATACGCACGGTCAGTCGCTTCGGAATATTCTAACCAATCATAAGTTTTGAACCAATCATATCGAAAGCTACGTCCTTCTTCATTTCTTGGATATTCTTGAAGTTTTGGTTGACATGGCCCCATTGCTATGAAACGACGTCGAACTTCATTTTGTTCTTTATATGGATATTTCCATATTGCTTGACGTAATCCTGGATCATGTGATATCGTATCCTTAACTTTTTGAAGCTTCGGAGGATGTTGCACTTGCTCTATAGAAGTCGATGGAGAAATATCATTTACCATTGGCTCTGCAGAATGTGTCTCGCTTGATGCCCCAATATCATCTTTTTTTGGATAAAATGAAAACAAAGTTTTCATTCCTTTTCGAGACATTTTAGCTTCAAAAATTAATATATCTATAAGTATCAAAAGTGTTCACATGAATGTAGAAAAAAAAGAAAAGAGCAAATGAGATGGATGACAATTTTATGTATGCTAATAATTTGTTAGCAAAGGTTAAAGAAACTAATGGGAAAGATGAAAAATGGGTTGTAGAACGTAGGTATGTCATAAAAGAGATTTAATAAGACTCAAGGAAGTCTATTCGCTTTTTTCAACAAGTATCAAAATAATTTGTAGCCTTTTCAACAACAAATAAACAGCAGTAAGCCAATAAATAATGACAAACCTTATGAATTCAACTTAAACCCTAGAGATCGTCGGAGGGGTAGACGGCTATTGCGTCACTGGCGTGGATCGTCGGGACCGGGACGTGGATGATCGTGGCGATGTGGCGTGAACGCCTAAGAAATGATACTCAATTAATTAAATTTCCATGTAATCTCTAAAGCATGACAATTAGCATAATTAAAACGCACAAAATCAGGATTCAAGACATCATTATACAAATTAAATATAGTGAAGCAAACAAGGATTCCTTAATTTGATAATTACCTATTCTAAAGAAGATTCTTCTAAAATAATACCCATAATTTTATAACAAGGATGTTATAGCTCAAACCAAATTGATTTTGAACTTCCTGAAAATGTTAGAAAAAAATACGAGATTGATCTTAGCAACAAATAACTTAGTTTCGTTTTAACTTAAATTCCAACTTGGTATCGTTTGGATACAAACCTTGGTTTCATTTTAACTTAAATAATACCTTAGTTTCACAAACTCTGTTGTCAAATTGGGCTTAATTGTTTGCAAATGCTGACATCCACAGGGTATAGAATGAATGAGGGTTGTTTCAAATATAATTTTGTATTGTCTTAACAATATAATAATAAATAAAATAATAAGAAATAAGAAAAAATAAGGATATTTTGTCAAGAGTGGCTAATTCCAGTCTTCCAGATATGTCTGGTGCTAAACATGGCACCTCACAATCATGATTTTTCAGAATACTCACAACGATTTGCATCTTGCTAAATTGGATTCCATCTTGCTGGTATTTGTGTACGATTTTTAGAATACCCACAACGATTTCAGAATACTCAATGATTTTCAGAATACTCACAGTCAACTATTTTCAGATTACTCACAAATACCAAAAATTGGATTCCATCTTGCTAAATTGAGAAGTACAGAATACAGAATACTCACAACGGAATGCGGCAGGTTCATGTCTTCCTGAGGATCGCTGGAGGCCGCGGGAGGGGTAACGGGCCAACGGCGGAGTCCGGAGGTGGCCGTGGGCGCCGGGCGGTGCGCGACGACCGATGGTCTCGTCTCGTGGAGAAGGACGGAGAGCAAGCAAAGAGCCCTAGGGAGAAGAGTTAGAGAACAAAGCTAACCGTCTGTTCATAGCACTGGAAAGTGAAAACAAAGTAAATGGAATTGAGAAACGAGAAGTGCTGTGGGATCATTGTAGGTTTATTATTAAAAAAAATTGTTGATTTTTTTCCCCAAAATTCTGACGGATGGAGAGGCTAGCGCATGGTGTAGGGTTTATAGGCAAAGACTTTTAGCCATCCTTTGCGTTGGGAAGTGGGAACCGATAGAAATAGCCAAATAGGTATAAAAGTTTTTTTTTTTGATTTTTTCTGCCCTGGGCAGCTGCCCAGGGCAGTCATACGGTGGTTCCGCCCCTGCTTGTCAGGTGGTCAGATCTGGGGTCCAACCAAATCCCCTCCAATGCTTAAGTCAGTGGATGACTTAGCTTGAAGATACTCCGTGAAACTATGTCTGACCCGCTTGGATGTCGTACGCTAGTCCTTAGGCCAAGATGTAGAGAAAATATGAAGTAGGTGTACTAGATATTGAGTATTAGACTACATCCGTGTAGGATCTCGGAGATCTCCCCCTTTCTCCCGGTGCCTCCAAGAGTTTTTATATGTAGGCAATTGCATTTAACGTCTGGGCCAATAATGATGCTTTAATGTCGACATTGATGAGAAGGCATTGATTGGAGTAACGGTCATCATTAATGAAAAACGATTGCCATAAATTCAAACCATGCAATTGTTGGATTAATGGCCATAAAGGCATGCCATAATTGTCGTAACAATGGCACCCATCTTCCGAGCTCAACCGCTGCAAATGTTGAGGTCGGGTGATATAGCACGCACGAGAGAGAAGTGACTCCGGTCGTATAATTAGCTCGGCTTGCGAGGTCTGCTAAGGGCAATAATAGGTTAGCCCGCGGGGGGAGTGGCCCCCTGCTTTATGGCAGACTTCGATGTAAGTCGGCCCGTGGGGGAGTCACCACACACACACACCCCCCCCCCCTTTAATGGCAGACTTCGATATAAGTCGGCTTGCGGGGGGAGTGGCCCCCAGCCTTCCGACGTACTTTGGAGATACATCGGCCAGTGGAAGAAGTGGCACATCGCGGCGGAATTGGAGATAAGTTAGGATTCACTGGATTTTTGATGTATAGCGTTGGATATTTCTATATAGCGGCCGATTCACTTGATTTTTGGTATGATCATACATTAATTATGTGTAGAACAAAACATAAAAAAATTCTATTTTTTAAAAGATAAAACTGAGTGCGAGCGCGTGAATTTTATATATGCTAACAGCACATATATATATTTCTTATGTGTGTGTATGTGTTGGGGGTACAGAATACGGATGTGTGCTGATAGCATAGGAAAATTTCATATGTTTGCAGTCAGTTTTACTTTTGTTGAATGATCACCATACTAAAAATCAAGTGAAGCCAATGCTATTTGACCCTCGACTATACGTTGCAAATTCAACGGTTTTGGAAGAATTGAACTTTTTACAACAGGTGGATTGATGGTCAAATGTCCCTAGGATTCACCCATATTTCGGGGTTTGAGGTTTTAGAATGTATACAAACAATGGAAAAAAATTCGGAAAACTTTTTTTTAATTAAAACCTGAGTGCAAACATAGGAAATTTTCATGTGTGTGTACGCGCGCGCTTTTTCAGCACATAAAATTCACACGCTCCTTGCTTTTATTTTTAAAAAAAATTGAAATTTTTTATGGTTTAAATCCAGTGAATCCAACGCTGTTTGATACTCGATCTATATATGTGTGCACCCGCGCCATATGAAACCAAGTTGAATATTAAGATGTGAATTATCAAGGGGCAGGCCTGAACAATTCGATCGAAAATCATTGGTATGCATTTTTGGAGTTGCTAGGCCCATCTACTTGTCCTGGCCCATTAAAAGCTTCATGTCCCAAGTAAAACCCTTTTGGTATTAATAAATTGGGCCATTCCTTCTTTCTCATCTTCATCATCGTCTGTTATTATGTTTTGATTATCAATTAAATTACGTTCTCAATCAGATAAACAATTAATTAAAAAACTTGAGCAGACTGCTGGGAAGGATAATCATACGTATTTTAAGAATAATCATTAGAAATATTATTATTTTGGTGTGACGATCATCACAAAGATTTTCGGTGCTTTTGTCACTTATTAGCCCACCTCATGTCAAAATTTATGGGACTATCTGAGCTTCAATTATAATGTTGATCAACAGTTGAAAGGATGCATGATGTGTGTCTAACAGCTTAGTTATTATTGTAACATGCCCCTTAATGCTTAAAGAATCTTAAGTGAAGCTGTTAAGTTGCAGTTTGGACAGATACTCAGGCCCTCACCCATGTTCTTCCTCCAATTGCATTTCAACATCTCATCATGATATCTTCAAAAGTTGAGGATCTATACAAAATTATCCTCCTGCATTATCCATCTTATTAACTATTAAGATCAACATATGCAGCAGGCCAGACATCCTACATGATTCATAGACACTAACATGATTCCTGCAACTGGTTCTTATCTGCTTTTAAACCGAGATAATGTCACGTGTATGTAATATACAGATAGAATGTGCCCCTATGTTTTTAACATAGGTACCACAAAATTAAGGAGAGAATTTAATTAAACATGTATTAGGTTTCTCATTAACTTGGACTAGTTCTTCTCTTGAGGAGCATGCAAGCTTCAATAAACAAAGAGAGAGCCCCCATGAAGTCCTCGTCAGCAGCCAGCTTATGCCAAGGGCTTAATTTGTTCCCATACACATGAAGCATATGACAACTTGCAAAAAATTGTCACTGCACACAAGTACAAGCTCATGTGGGACTTGTACTTCCATACTTTTGTGTCTTCGTATATGTGGCTAAGCCTCCATTGTCATATGATACACACTATTCTCAAATAATAAAGCAACGAACAAACGAATTAATAGAGCAAATTGACGAATACAAATGCCTTGTTCAATACACAAGTATGCACGCGAATGTCTACATATGAACACGCACGCACGTACACGTATATATAAAGTGATAAAAAACACGATCAACATGTCCATGTTGAAGATGGTAAGCCTAAGTATATTGAAACAGATTTCAATATACATTGGTAGTGATACAAGAAAAGATTTGGCCCAGAAGAATTAATGCCACAAGAAATATATCTAGCAATAAATTGATAAACAAGTTGTGCCACTGTATTGCACACCCATAAAAGAGATATTGTAACCAATATACAAGTTCAGTGTGTAGTTTTAATTTGTGGTTAGGTGAGCAGGCTACATCTCAAATGCCTTCACATCTGTTAACAACAGTAGCATGCCATCTCATAATCCCCATCAATCCACTCATATGTAGCATCCTATCAACTGCATCTCACATGCCATCTCTCCCACTTGCACATTAATCTAGTCTTAATCATGCACTCTAATATTTAATCATCCCAGAGATAGAGACTGATACTTGCATCTCAATATTATAATCCCTCCACTTGCAAAGGTGACCTGAAACTTGGGACTCATGGTGAAAACTGTAATAAACAAACCCTAGTTGAGAAAATCTTTGAGGAATGGAGGCAAGCCATAGGGTGTCAAGATCAGGACTTGAAAGGTTATTTAAATCAGCGCATGGCCTCCCCAACCACAGCAAGGAATGATGCTTAAAGGGAGACACTATCAAATTGATGGGCCCTGAAAGCCATAGATTACCTGACCTTAACCCTTTTTTTTGGTGTTGCACTGATGAAGATGACTACGAATTCCCATGATTGCTAATATAATAACCCTACAACTGTGACGACTGTATATACACTGTACTTGGAGATGAGTAACCCCAAGAAGCAAGGAAACAAGTGCCTTTGGAAGTACACTATATATTATTCTATTTGGCCTTCAAATTAGGTCACTCAACCAACTGGCACAATTGCAGCCAATTGGCATGCACGAATGTTGTGGATCTTACTCTATTCTAATTAAATAATTATGATTGTCAAATAGTACAAGACACTATTTTCTTAGAACCTGTGCTCTGCAAGATGATTTGCTTGTTGAAAAAGGGACAAGAATCACGGTGGGTGGTCCAACTGTTGAGTAATCCTTGGGTAAATTAACCTAATCAATTGTGCTGCAAAATTTGTGGTAGCAATGATGGGTCACTAGAAAGTTTCTGATGGTTCTGATCATGTCCTAGGATGAAAACATTTTGAGATCTTCAAGTGTAGCAGCTGGCATCCACCTACATAAGATTAGAAAAACAAACAGAGATTTTCATTCATCAAATGGAAGCCCTCCATGTGTGAAGAGCACATCTTACTGTTACTTCAAGTAACAGTTGCAAGCTACAAGGGGGATCTTGTTTTCTGCACTGGTTTGAGGTAGGCTGTCAGCGATCACATTTTTATAAGGGTAGCTATACATGCAGATGATGAATTTGGAATGGTGGTATCCTAGCTATGTGAGCCACATATCATTGATTCGTATGCTGTGGTCATGAATTATTGGAGGGCTATGATAGATATAAGCTTATACCTATGAACTAACCCTGCATTACTTGACAAGAACACAATATTTGCATGGATATTCTAGCTTTCAGGATTGAATACTAAGGAGAATGTTTGTACCATGTAATTTAAAAATAACCATTTCATTCATGTGATCTAATATCAAGTGCTAACATAGAGTAATATCATCATTGTCATCAGTATATATTGGTTTGTGCAACATGACAAGTAATTGTTTCTCATATGTGATGATTTAGCTTGTCTACTCTTTTTCTTTAAGAACAACTATATATAACACCTTGTAACATTTATAAGCTATATGTGCATCTAATGTCTTCTAACGTTAATATGATCAGTATTAGTTTTTTCTAAAATTTGAAACATGACTTACATTAGTGAGTGTTCTATATCTTTCATCCAGATATTTTAACTTTAAACCATTTCTACTCCAACAATATATATACATACATACATATGAAAATAATATATATGTATGATTTGAAGCATGGTTCACGTCCGAGTAATATTATTATTGTTGCGGGTCAAGTCCGTCCAACAATAGAATTTGTTTAAGGCGAATCACGTGTACAATGATTACAAGTGGTGGGGTTGTCAATGAGGCTAATACGTCTTGGAATGCGCTTTGTAGGTGAAAGATCCAAGGTCGCCGGTTGGTCGTCGATTGGTCACCGACCACCTAGTAGCTAGGTGAGCCGAGCTTCCTGCGAGAAGAACAGCTCGTCAGAAAGACTGGGTTGGCTGTCAACCCGTAGCCTCTCCGATGATTAAGTCAGTGAATGACTCTTTAAGGAGTGTGTCGGACACGCTGGACGAGCTTAAAATAAATCGGCTTTGTGTGGCAAGCTTAAGTGGAAGTTACAGATATATGGACAATATCGGATCTTGTAGTACTGAATGTAAATTTTATATTTCAAATAACCAACCCCCTCTTTGACGGCTAGAGTATGGTATTTATAGTGCCGAGAGCTGATTGACCACCATCTAATCAGCTGTCGCTTCTGCTTAGCTGGAGCATTAATGTGGACGCGTTAGATCGGCGAGGGTGTCAGAGATATTTATCGAACCGCCTCCACCTAGCATTGAATTGGTGTCAGAGTGTGTCCGAGATATTTGTATATTAATTGGAGACGCGATGGGCAACCATCAGTTCTCGTTCTTAACCTCTGACATTAATTGGAGTGTAGGTGGCCATACGTCACCATGTCAGAGATAAATTGTGCCTATTAGGTCGCCCTCAGAGTGAGCCAAGCTCGTCGTCCGAGCTTGGCGTTCCGAGTCCTTCTCTGGCCATGCTTCTCGTTTGGAGAGTAGACGAGCTTCTTATTTGCTAGGCTATCGAGCCTTTCGCTCGATCAACTGACGAGCTCTCCTCTTGACTCTGTCGGCGAGGTTGTCGCTCAGCGAGGCGAGCTTCCCAGTGTCGGGGCGAGCTTTCGTTCGGGCTTGTTCTCAGTCGGGATGATCGGAGAGCTGTTCGCTTGGGCTTCGAATATATGAGCCTTTATTCTCTGGACCGGCCTTGAGGCCGTAACAATTACCAAGTTTAAAATCCATATTCGAATCTGCATCGGTAAAAGGAAAACAACCAGCAGAGCGGACTGTGTCTGATTGGCATCATCCTTCAGCTTCATGGGGCCACCATAGTGAGGCCGCCAGCTTTCCAAAGGATAAAAAAAAGGAAAACGAATTCGAATATGATAGCACTCGTATCCGCACCGCATTATTCTCCACAGTGTGAGCCACTTGAGGTTCAAGTCTACGGACGAGCAAGATACGCTTGTCTGCTCTCTCAATGTGGGCCATGTATTTTGGAGGCCCAAGTAGTCGAGTGGAGGAAACGGACGGTGATAAAGCTGTAGATGGCAGCGCCTGTCTGTGGGCCCCGCCCCCAATCAGGGTATCTTTTTCCCTGGGCCCCGCCACTGACCTTGAGGCCTCCTAAAAGTTACAAACGGATCCCTTGAATTTGGGGCCCAGGTGGGGCCCACCCCCATGCATGCTGACACCAATCTCCACCTCCATCCATGGATTCCCTCTCAGTACCGCACAATTAACCACCAAATTTCACAGTGAAATTAATGCCAAATAACACAAACAACAGGCACATACTCACTGGTCCTGCTCCTTCCCTCTCTTTAATCATGGACGCTAAATTGCAATTGAAACGAATCTCAAAGCAAGATTGTACGACAGCAACAGCGCCTCATCGAGCAAACCGAAAGTAGCATATGCAAATAAAAATTGTGAACAAAGAATACCATATGTTATACAACGAAAGATACCTCTCATATACGATGATATGTGCATATCCTCATTTTCACAAGTAACATGCGTGAATAATTGGCATCTTATGATGTTAAGTCGCACGTACGAAACTAGAGCTATTTATTTGGAGGGGGTGAAACCGTCCATTTCCTACATATTCTACAACACAAACAAACAACATCAGCTCAAATGCTTTTGCCCACCTGAAGACAAGAGAGGGCACGAGGGAAAGTTAATGCTACACCGAACCTACAAGGGTAGTGCCATTAAAGAAATGGTGGGTGAGATGTCAAGTACAGCATCAGTTGTCCAATGATATCTAATCATCTTTCTTTGGGCCTGTAAATTATGCTTCCCCTCCCCAATCCGCTGCCTGTAAATTTGATCTTTTTTAAAAAATTATGTCTAGTTTTTGCCTAATTTTTTTAAAAAATGTCCTATAATTAGATAAAGTGCACTAGGGTTTTCAGATATTCTTATCATTTTTCCTTCCGATAAAAAAAATATGGTAATCCCTGCTTCATTGAAAAAGCGATAACGAAACCAAAACCGACTACTGTAATTTTTTTAAAACTGCACTTTAAATAAAAAGATTAGATAGCAATTAAACAATGAGCAGAGGTTGAGTCATTACTAATGTAATCAGTAGACACAGTAACACGCGGCTAGCATTGACAAATGGATGAAAGTTCTGCATTCAAACTCTAGAAGAATTGGGCTTGCAAGAAGAGACATCATGTCTTAACCAAGTCAATTAGATAGGATCTTGCATTGATTCCTAAATTTATCCAGCAACCCGTCACACAGATTCACTTCCGATAGGATGTGTACAAATCACATCTGTGCTTGGCACAAACATTATAGGATCTTGCATTGATTCTCATATAATCATGATAACAAAAAGGGCAGGGTGATGAAAAACAGCTACAATCATCAGATCTCCCTTCCGTTGTAGCGCATTACATGTCGATGCTGCATAATTGTTGAACATTTCTAACAGTTCTATTTGCGCCATTGCCTTAATGGCATGTACATTATATCAACCTTACATTACATGGGCTGATTCTTCCCCCAGTTTTTCAAGCTGCGGCCACCGTCTCGCCGCCGCTGTTGGTCGCCGAAACCTCGGATCCTGAGGCCACGGTGGTGCTCGGAGTTTCGGTCTTGATTGACGAGAGCGCGCACTTCTCCTTGCGCTCCTCCTGGCTCATCAGCTGCTGCCGGCACTCAAGGCTGCAGAATGCAACCTCACCCCTGAAGCACCACATGGCACAGATCAAAGCATATCAATTCATACATGTTTCTCTCTTTGAGGACTGAGGACTGTTTAAAACAAGATGTCATCGCAAACTCGCTGTGGATCTTGGATCAAATGAAATTACTGAGAAATATTGTTGTTGAATGCTACAAGATATGATTGCAATTTTTATTGTGAAGAGAGACGAGACGAACGACACGATCCCTTAATTCTTAAAAGAAATATGAAACTTAAAAAATTACACGCAATAATATCCCAAGCAACCTAAATTTGTTTACAAGTGAAGGAATCTAAGATCGTTAGCACATAACAAAAAGCAACCCACTTCAAATTCAACGCTGTAACAGTTACGAAAATAGCATAAACAAATAAACACGAGATCTGATTCTGAGATAGTAGTCTCATAGTGTATATGCCACAATAAATTATAATTAGCATAATTTTGGCCAAAAAATTTAGAGATAAATGGGGAAAACGATGATTGAGAAATAATGGAAAAAAATTCTTTTGTTAAGTCAGAGAAATCGTATCAAATATATGAAGTTTGCTCGTAAATATCAAAATAAAAAACAAATAAAAAGGAACAAAAAAGGAAAAAATAGCGAATATCTTATGGATCATCAACCTTAGACTATGCCATCAATAAATTAATAAACCGCCCAAAAGTAGGAACTGCAAGGTTATTTAAAGCCGAGGGATTTTCTGGTGATAATAGTACCTGTAGATGTAAATGTCTCGGCCCGGTCCAAGGCGGCGCTTGCAGAGCCCGCAGGCCTTCAAGAACGGCGCCGTCTCTAGAAATCTGAAGTCGCCGGAGTGTCGCCTGTGGTTGTTGTTCCGCGGGGACATCAGACCGACAGCAGCCGCCACGTGTCCTCTCTGAAGCAAATCTTTTGTCTCCAGCTGCTGCTGCTTCTGGGCATCGGACGGCTGGGACGCGTCCACGGCGTCCATGATCATGGCGTCAAGGTCGGGCGTAAACTCCGTCATGCTCGTCGTCCGCTGCATCGCCGGCCTCGGCCGTTTGCCCAACAACATCCCCGAGAAGATTCTAGAGAGAGAGAGAGAGAGGAGAGAGAAGGAGAACAGAAAATGAAAAGTTAAGAGAGAGAAATTGTTTGATGAGAGAGAGGGGAGGAGTGGTGTGTTTTTGCGGAAGGGAGAGAATGGGGATAAAACAATGGGGAAGGATGATCTGGGCCGTCGGATCCCAGGACTGACACGTCAGCACCGGGGTTTGTTTTGTTTGTTTTCTCTCGCTTTTAATTTCTTGAGCTGAGTTGAGGGGGTGAGCTTACCTTCATGAATAGGAAAAGTAATTCACACATTTTTTTTAGGTGGAATCATTTAAGCAATTCAAGCTTTTGATTTTTTGGTTTATGTTTATAGTTTTTTATAATATTTTTTTGTTGCAAAACAAAGAATTTTGCATTTGAAGCACAGTTGGAAATTTCAACCACTAACTAAAATAGTTATAATAAAAAAATTTCGCCTTCGTTTGGGCCGGAAGCACGCTAAATTTCTCTGTCATATTCGTGATTTCTTTCAAATATTGTTGTAAAATTGACGATGGTCCAATCGTCGTTGTTGTTGGTTAGTGGTGGGTTTTGCTTCAAACACATACTTTTGATTAGGAATAAAATATTTGTTTGTTGTGATGCAATTTTCGTATAGAGAATTATTAGTGGTGGGTTTTCCTTCACCACACAAAGAAATTTCTATTGATCAATAAAAATACCACCACACAGAAATTTTTGTATTTTACAACAAAATTTCTACTTAAGGTGAGCTTGCATATATCATGTGATACTAATTATTCTCTTATTTTAGAATACCCAAAGTGAAATTTGACAGCTGAACAAAACTATTAAAACTTGAGGGTGTAGCAAAGAAACATATGAAAAGGAAAGAAACTACATGGTAACATCTATATCCAAGGTCTAGAAACCACATGATCCAAATGGCGGTGAAAGAAACTTACGCTCACCAAAGAGTAAGCTTAATCTTTAAAAAGCTTTAATGTAGTCGTATTTAATCCTTTTTTTAATTTAAAAATAAATAGTGTCTTTTGTCCGTTAGCTCCCCCAATGATTTTCCAAACTATTGGGACTCAATCGTACGTGAGAGGAGCCAGAAGGCCGTCAGCCGGTCAAATTCACCGGGAAACCCAGGTCACGCTAAAATCTCGTAACTTGTCACGGTAATTTGGAACTGAATATCTCACGATTCCAACCTTTCGAGCTCCGAGCGAGTCAGTGGACGTGGGAAACCGTTCCAAAGCCTTGGGCCAACTAGTTGTCGGGCCCAGTTAACCGAACCCAGATTTGCAGCGTGGAGCTTGCTGGCCCTTTCGATTCTGATCCGACGCTCGTAAATGGATCCATCGACCATGGGCCCATGGGCCGACGATGAGTCGCGCTTTAATAAGGGAGCTCAGATGGAATCAAAAACTGCGGGCCATGCGTAGCTGGATGAAGGCGATGGTAGTTGTCTCACAGAAATCCTTTGTATTTTTGTATTGGGTGTTTTCTTTGTCTTATTTTTAGTAGTTAAAGCAATCTTTTAAATTTTTTAATACAACTTGCAACAGATATTTTTCTTAAAAACAAGCTTAAAGAGGATTATTTATTAGAGAAACATCTTCCTTTTTTGAGATATTCATGTCAAGTGTCTTTGCTCTACTCTATTCTACATAGTATAACATTATATTTCCATAAATTTAGTAGAAATTTAGTTGTCTTTTGCAAAATTTATGACATATGCGGTCAAAAGGTCAGGGGCTTATCTGAAAAACTTACTTGCAGGGAGGCGGCAGGCGACCGAGCTGACCGACAATAGGCGGTGGAGTGCGGCACGAGAGGTCGCTATCCTCACTTATGCGGACCGGCGTCAATTATTAACGATGCGCTCATTTTGCTTGCTATTTTTTATATATGCCTTCTTCACTTTTAAAAAGAGAAAAATGACTAAATATATTTTTATTAAAAAGTTCGACAGCAGAATCAACTGTGTTAAGCGGTTGGTGACGTCACTCTTTTGGCGCTTCTTTTCTCCGCTTTATGCGCTGAGACAGTAAAAAGCAGCCAGCATCTCTTTTATCTCCCCATAGTTTCGCGCCCACTTGGGTTCGATGTTCTCGTTGCTTGTTGAGCACAAGAAAAGTGTAGGAATCCACAACATACATGCACCGACCCAGGAGGATCTATTAGGATTTTCTGGCTTTTTCCAGTTTTATGGAGACTCTGAAGTTAAGCAGTGGAGGACGAGAACAGTATCAGGATGATGTTGGACTCATGTTTCAGCGACACATGTGCCCCCTCCTGCTATGTAAGGTCTGATTTCTGAAGAATAAAAAAGGCAGCCGACGTGGCATTGCATGGTATTTTTTCATTTGAAGTCCTGTTCAACCCATTATCATTCAAATTTTGAAGGACCATTTTTTAAAATAATATGCCCGGCCCCCATTACTGGGGCCTTAGATTATTAAACATTTGGCCCATTAGCTTGTGGACCAGGCCCAAGAATTGCAGTATTATCATCCCCGACTTTATGGCGACTTTATGGCGACCAGGCCCAAAGTCGCACCTTCAAATCAAGCGTGGGGTCCATCGTCCACGTAGTCACTGCCCCCACGATTCCGTTGCTCGTAGTTTCGTCGTGTATTTTGCCGTTGCTGCTCCTGTTTGGTCAGCTCCCTCTTCTTCGATTCGCCGCTTCGTTTCGCCGCCAGAGGGCTCGCAGGCTCCGCTTCCGGCCACCGACGGGTAAGATTATCATTCCTTAACCTGAAGATTGGGGTTATGTTTTCAGTATCTGTTCAGGTTGTTGGGTGCTCTAGTGCTGGGTGGACAATTCTTGGAAGCTAGGGTTTCTCCTTTTGGTTTGAGTTTTGGAAAGATTTTAGCCGGTGAAATATGTGAGAGATGAGAATTACCGAACTAGGTCTTGTTGCATTGTTCGAGGGAGAGAAATGAGACATTTTAGGGTTAATTTTGGTTCTAAAAGAGAGAAGCGTTTCCTTTTTGTTGGATGGATGGATATATTTTGCGAATATTGTAATTTATTTTTAGGTGATTGGCTGCTTAATTTACTGTATGAATGTTAGAACGGATATCCTGCAAGTGTTTGCGCGGATTCCAGAATCGGAACTGATACAATCTTTTGTCTGCTGTTTTTTTGAGAACTGAATTGGGTGCCGCTGCCAAATATATTTTTTGATGCCCTATACAATTCATGACATAATTGACCTGGTATTTGTTCTGTAAATCATGGCTTTAGAATCTTTGTTTAATGACTATTATTGAGTCTCCTTCTATGCATGATACGTTTCCAAGAATTGTTCCTCAGCCCTCTCCTTACCCCCACTTCCACTCTCCGTGTTACATCGGTGGTTACTGAATGAGTCGTAAAGAAGAGGATATGATTAATTGATGCTTTTTAATTAGGATATGTTAGCAGAACCAACAATGGATTGTCAAATTTATATTATATCATCCATGTGCTGCGCACATCACCTTCAAATCACATCTCTTGTTAGCAATTGATGGAAGGCCATTATTGATGTGACCATCCTTTTTCCAAATGAGTTCTCCATGAAGCTTAGCAAGAATCTTGAGGAACTTTGGGCAAATATTTGTTATTGAGTTTTCATTTAGAACCTTGGAGTTTGTCGACGAATTAGGTATTCCATTATTTACTCATAGAGAATAATGAGTATCATATGACAATGGAGACTTAGCCTCATATACCAAGACACAAAAGTGGGGAAGTACAAGCTCCACATGTGATACTTTGAAGTGTATGCTTGCATAACATATTTAGATGCTTATGACATATGTGATATGATGCTATACATGTAGAACTTCTGTTTATATCATCCATTGTTTTGAAAAATATGCTTATATGATAACAATTGAAATTTTGCTTATGACATGGTTGGATCAAATGATATTCATTGTTAAGATATGATGCACCGATTGAGCTCATGTCACATATTGGATATTATTGATCTATTTCATCCTTTGAGCTCATATCTCATGCAATATGATTACATGCCTGACATTATGAATATTCTTGGAATTATGTGATTTTGTGATTCACATGCCTATGCTTGACATATATGCTATCACATACACACATATATGACATGTGTGCACAATGATTGTTGACACTTGAATTGTATGATATACATTGTTGTGTCGTAATTTATAGTATCACACTTTTTAAACTACATTATGAATGTTGAATACGTTCTTCTAAAGAGAAATAAGATTTTAAACTCGTTTAAAAGAAAAAATATGGAGATATTGAGCCGCCCTTTCTAGAAATGATTTCATTCCTTAATGGATGTCAAGATTTGTACTATACTATGAGTTATGCTTGAATCATGTCATACTTATCTTGTGGTATAAGAAATTTTTATCTTGTGATATTGTATGTATATGTATACATCATGTTGTATAAGAAATGTATCAATTTATGTATGCAATGTTTATTTAGCAACTCTTGTATAAAAGATTTGACATGATCAATATGAGTTGTATGTCCACTCTTAAGAATTATTGATATTGATATATTTAGTTATGTAGGATTCATGCTCTTAGACTCATCTCATGTCCACCTATATTATTTGAGACCCATATGGAGATTGCATCATATTAATTTTTGTTAATTTCATTTTATATGACATATTATGTTCACACTCCACTTAGCTTATTTTCTTTACTTATGCAATATATTTAATGAAGTATGTGATCATTGATGACATGTCTTCTATATTACAACACTCAGTATCATACTTTTCATTGAGATCTTTGAATTTTGGATGATTATTTCATAAGTGCAAAATTTGTGTTTGACTCAAAGAAAAGATTCGTGGTATTGAGTCATCCTTACTGAAAAATATTTCATTTTTCATGTATATCAAAGGAATTATGTTATACTTTGTTATTATATTTTTGGTCATGCTTTATGCTATAACATAACAGTATTTGTGGATGGTTCATTTACTTTCATCTATTTTGATAATGCCAAAGGGGAAGAAAATTGTGAGTGCATGCATAAAATATGTTGGTTTTAAGCTTATTTATATTCCTGCTTGAACTCTTGGACACTAAGATGATACATATATGCTTTGGACTTGCTTATTCTAACATGCATTGATGCATGTAGAGTATTAAAATTATTATTTTCTAGGTGGAGTACGTAATTTAATTTATTGAATTTTCATATTTTATGTATCATTTTTTGCCATCATAAAAAAAGAAAAGAATGTTAGGATATTGAGTCACCCCTACGAGTATTTTGATGATGTACAAACACTTATGTTGTATACTGATAAAATCTGTTAGGTGTTGGGATCAATGTATATGTACATGATCAATGAGTTCACATCAAAGATGAAAATTTGTATCAAAAACTTGTGGAGCTTACCAAATGATGATCTAAGCTTATAAAGAAGCATGGAGCTCAAGTTCAAGTGATGAAGCTCAATCAAGACAACCCAAGGCTCAAGAAGAATCAAAGACATGGAGATGCACGTCAAGACTACATCAAGACTAAGAGATTGATAATTTTGATATATTTTTTCATGTCTTTAGATTCAATGTTAAGTCTTAGATTGAAGCTTCACACACCCAGGATCACATAAAAAATATTTTAAAATTATTTTAAAATGTTTTAAATAGAAAAACACAGAGTTTTCTAAGCCATATCCGCGTATCAGAAAACTGAAGTCGACCAGTAAATGAACTCCAGTCGATCAGTGGTCTCGGGTATGCTTGGCTCTTGCAGGGAGTCGGCCAAACGCCCCATTGGTCGACCAGTGAGCCACTAGTTGACATGTAGGATAACACTAGTCGACTAGTCGGGACGAGCTAGCCTACAACGGTCATAATTTTCTAGCCGTTGAACTAGCCATTAGAGGGCAATTTTGGAAATCTGGCTTGAGTAGATTTTTACCACACATATAAAATAATGGGTATCATATGACATATGAGGCAATGCCTGATATACAAGACATAAAAAGGTGGCAAGTACAAGCCCAACATAGGCTTGTACTTGTTGTACTTAACATCTTTTTGTGTCTCGGTATATGAGTTATTGCCTCATATGCCATATGATACTCATTATTCTCATATATATATATATATATATATATATATATATATATATAGTTGTTATGAGAGTTAAGTATGAATTTATTGATCAATTTTTAAAGTTTTTAAAGTGATTTTCAAGCTCTCTCAAGCCCTAAAAGATTTTTTTTCTTAGTCAAAGTTTTTAAGATTCTTTCATAATCTTTTAAGCAAATGTTTGTCTTGGTCTAATTGATTTAATCTCATAAAGCTGCATCTCTATTTTCTTGAGATTAAATCAATTTTCTTTTGATCTCCAAAAAGTTTTAAGCATTATTATTTTTGAGATCATAATCAATTTTCCTTAGCCACACACATACACTCTTCAAAGCTTCAATTGGTGGCTATAGGTGGATTGTAATCCTCTCTTCAAAAGTGTAAGTGAAAATCCACACAAGGGTGTGGTGGTAAGTGATTTGTATTGGAAAGTGTAAGTGAAAATCCACACAAGGGTGTGGTGGTAAGTGATTTGTATTGGTTGTTGTATTTGGAAAAAAGCCTCAAGTTTGAGGTCCTCTTATGAAGAGGCTGCTTGTTGTACTTGGAAATCCTTGCTAAAGGCAAGGTGATTGTGTTAGCCCTCTAATTAGTTAGTGCAAGTTGGAGTAGGTCACGGATTGATCGAACTAAGGTAATTACTTTGTGTTTATGATTGCTATTGTCTCTAACTCTCCTTCTCTATTACTTGCATTGTGTGTTTAAATTTCGACGTGCTCATACTCTATCTTGCAAGTTTTTAGAGATTTGCTTATTAAATCCCAAATGAGGTAACACTCGTTGGACTTAGGTAAACTTAGATGGATTAACTTTTAATTTGTGATTATTTTTGTATAACACTATTCACCCTCTACTGTTTGTCTGCCATCTTCAGGATCCCCAACAGTATTCTCGTCATCATTAGCCACACACATACACTCTTCAAAGCTTCAATTGGTGGCTATAGGTGGATTGTAATCCTCTCTTCAAAAGTGTAAGTGAAAATCCACACAAGGGTGTGGTGGTAAGTGATTTGTATTGGAAAGTGTAAGTGAAAATCCACACAAGGGTGTGGTGGTAAGTGATTTGGATTGGTTGTTGTATTTGGAAAAAAGCCTCAAGTTTGAGGTCCTCTTATGAAGAGGCTGCTTGTTGTACTTGGAAATCCTTGCTAAAGGCAAGGTGATTGTGTTAGCCCTCTAATTAGTTAGTGCAAGTTGGAGTAGGTCACGGATTGATCGAACTAAGGTAATTATTTTGTGTTTATGATTGCTATTGTCTCTAACTCTCCTTCTCTATTACTTGCATTGTGTGTTTAAATTTCGACGTGCTCATACTCTATCTTGCAAGTTTTTAGAGATTTGCTTATTAAATCCCAAATGAGGTAACACTCGTTGGACTTAGGTAAACTTAGATGGATTAACTTTTAATTTGTGATTATTTTCGTATAACACTATTCACCCTCTAGTGTTTGTCTGCCATCTTCAAGATCCCCAACAGTATTCTCATCATCATTAGAGTCACTTTTGTCAGCAATGTGACTCCCTTGATAGGTCGGTATTCAAGGCATTCCCAGGTGAGAGTCTGCGAAAAAAATTATTTCCTATAATATCCTTATTTTGTATTCTCTTCTCATCTCCTCTTCTCGCCAGAACCACGGCTGGCACTGCCATTGTTGTTATAGCCGCTATCGCTGCTTCTTCTATCTCATTGCTAACACCACCATTGCCAACTCACCGCTAACCCAAAGGCCAATTAATGTATTAACTGTGCAGGGGTTATCTAACACCTCTGTTTCCCTTTTGTTTTTAAGGCCTTTATTTAATGAATTTGTGCTGCAGTGACAAACACATATTTTATGAGAATTCTATCATGCTCTTTTCTTTTTACGTAGTCGCTTCCTATCAGCTGACTTCTTTCCCTTTCTCTCTGTTTGTGCTCTTTGTTCGAAATAGTTTAAAGTTTTGTTTAATCATCAGTAAGAAATGCTTGAATGAACACCCTCTTTCTTAGGAGATGGTCCAGTAAAGATAAGCTGTGGTTTCAGTTTGCTGTTAGTGTTAATATCAATAATTTCCTTGGTTTTGGCACTTTCAATATGAATCGTCTCTTATTGGTATCAGTGTCTTAAAAATCTCTTAAAACATGTCAACATAAAAATGACTCAAAACCACAGTTATTTCCACTTCTCCACTTTAAGTTTCCTTCAACTCACTGTCTTAAGAGTTGAAAAGGAACTAGGAAGGGAAAGATCCTATGTAGCATGCATACTTTTATCATGAAGCGATACATGTACCGGACACATCGGGGCACATCGACACTGATATTTCTTGGCCACTTATAAGATACGTGTCAGACACTTTTCAATAATCGGCGAGCATGTGTTGTAAGTGGTAACTTGTACTTTTTTGAGGGTAAACTTGTATTTTTCGAGGCATACATATAATTTCTTGGGTTATACTAGAGATTGCGTATGTTTAAGACGACTAGAAAATGTAAGTATAAGATGAAGTGATAGAGTTATCTTAGATTATGTGTTTACTAATTATATTATTTATTGTCACCTTTTATATGTTGTTTGTTGGTGTATATAAATATACAAATATAATATAATATATAATAATAGTCATGTTCCTGTACACTACCTTTTACAAATTTGCTGTGGCCCATACTCGTATCCGTATACCCACACATGTTTATGCTTCCTAGGAAAGTTCTAGTCTAAAATGTTCTTTCAAAATGTGGGGTGAAAATGTCTCCAAACAAATAATTTTTATTAGAAACCGCAAGGGTGCCAGGTGATGGGGTTAATTCACTTTATTTTATTTTATTTGGGGTGTGTCTCTTTTGTGAAAAATGTGAGGGGTTTGACGCCTTTACCCAAATTAGTATGTTTTTAAACTATTAATTAGTGGGTAAATAGGTCGCAATCTCATGGATCCAATTAAAGAATAGTATTCATCATATGTCGTAAACCCAAACCATCAAAATTTGAGATTCGGCATGACTAGATGTGTCCAATAAGTGTCCAACATATGTTGGACACTGGTATGTGAGCCATACGTGTTCATCCTTTAGAGGTCAGACATATTCTGTTCAGAAGTTTAGTATATTTGCATCCTTTTATCATCTGGACTTATTATGAATTTTTTAATTTAAATCTTCTGCTAGTAAGCAGTGGATTAGTAGGTGACACTGCCATTCTTTTAAAGCACCATATGAACATATGCTGTGGTGAATGGCAAATGCTACTAGCCTACTGCTCTGACTAATCAGGATGATTCACTGGCAGGATCTTGACATGTATATGTTTTAAGCTTTTCACGTTTCACCTTGTTTTGGTGGTAATGATCTCTCACTTTGATTTGAAAAGTTGTATGGAATTTATGTTTTATTTGGCTGGTATGGTTGTTGCTTTTAATTGTGGGTTTACTGGTTGCAGCCTGTTTTATTAGTAATTTATCCTTTCTTGGTATAGAATATTTTCTGTTAGTATTGAAACCGAAAGGGAAACCCTTGGGTTTGAACTGGAAACTGAACTTTGGTTATGGTCTGCAATATGTTTTGCATTTGTGCAGACAATTGCAACAGTGTGCATGTTTATGGCTGGAAAGGTTGAAGAAACTCCTCGGCCACTTAAGGACGACATTATTGTCTCTTATGAAATTGTACATAAAAAGGATCTTTCTTGATGTCGGATGTGGTGGGATCTAGGGATTTGGTAGAGGATTTTTAGGTGTTCGGTGGATGATTTGGGAAAGAAGAGGATACCATAGAGTTCTTGGCTTCGCACCAAGAATTCCAAGGCTTCGCATCAAGGAAGATGGGACCTTTCGCAGGGTAAAGGAAAATTTACTATGTATGATTTCTTTCATTCATCCGTTTCCTAAAATAACATGCCTAGTGACCCTTATATAAGGCTTGCAACCAAATAACTAAAAACAAATAAAATCCTAATAGATAAGATCAAATAAAACAAATAAAATCTTAACTAAATTCTAACTGAAAAATCAAATAAAATCCTAACTGAAAATCTAACTAAACCTAACTAATCAGAACTTGATCCACATCATTCTCCACTGCTTGAAAACTTCACCTCCTGGTAAAGACATGTAGAATTTGCACGGCTGGGCCGAAATCAGTAGTCCTCTGTGGTCGAAAAAGACACGTCCATGAACTCTAAAGTGTATCATGGTGCAAATTGGTAGAAGCACACCCTCTGATAATTTCTCACAATTGATGAAAGATATGAAAGCAGTCAGCATTTGTTTATTGGTTAGGGGTGAAAGGTCTGGGATAATAAACTTTATATGCTCGATCAGAATCACTTGTTCTTCTTTCGGTAGTTCTGGTGCATACCCTACAAATGGCTCCAAATAAGGCTCTGGCTCAGCTTGCAGTGCGGGATAAAGTTTTGTCCCTGGCTCCAAATGCACTAGACCAAATTCTGGTTCAGGCTCAGATCGTAGTACTTGATCAATCTTTAGTTCAGGCACTGACTCAGGTTCAGGCTCTTGCAGAAACTCCAATACTAGCTCGGGCTCCAAGCCAAGTTCATGCTCAAGATGCGTCTCAATTAACTCTTCTTCTGACCCCATTTCTTCCTTTGCGATTGAAGATTGCTGGGGCTTCTGGGGAATGTACCGATGCTTAGAAGAATATCGACATCGAGATCTGAACGTTGACCATCAATGATAAGAAACTCGAAGATTCAAGCACTAAGATAGCGCTTCTCCTCCTAGCTTCAGATATGCATACTTATATTTTGCTTTGTTAGATACATCAAAACGGGAGAAGAACTTTTCTAGATAGTACTCCCAATCATCATAATATCATATACAAAATTATCTTTGAAGCCATAAAAGAATGGTAATTCTCTCCACTTCTCAAGCTCAAAACTTGTTCGGGGAGTGTAATCTTTGTAATAATCATCATAGTAATCACTGGTGTATCCCATGATTTGGAAAATATTTGCTTGTATGAATGTTACTTGTGCGTAGCCGGCTGAGTCAGCTATCCACCGTCACAAACGACATTGAACTTGGACTCAAAACGGATCCAGAATCGTCAAAACACAAAAATTGCGTAGAAATTCCTGTAGTGGTAGTGTCACAGCACTTTAGTGGCGCAGAAATCACTGTAGTGACGTGGAAAATACTGTATCGGTGCAGAATCACTGTAGCGGCAATTGTAACGGCACAGAAATTACTGTAACAGTGTGGACTTTTTCTTGTTTTGTTTTTTGTGGAGGAAAACAGCTGATCCGAAGACTATGGTTAGGGTTTTTATTTTAATTTGAAAAATTAGTGGAAGATTTTAAGAAAAGAAAGGATTCGTTCGGCTCTGATACCATGTTAATGTAGGATGTGGTGGGATCTAGGGATTTGGTAGAAGATTTTTAGGGTTTCGGTGGATGATTTGGGGAAGAAGAGGGTAACATAGGGTTCTTGGCTTCGCACCAAGAATTCCAAGGCTTCACACCAAGGAAGATGGGACCTTTCGCAGGTTTAAGAAAAATTTCCTATGATTTCTTTCATTCGTTCTTTTCCTAAAATAACAAGTCTAATAGCCTTTATATATGCTTACAACCAAATAGCTAAAAACAAATAAAATCCTAATAGATAAGATCAAATAAAATCTTAACAAAAATTCTAACTGAAAAATCATATAAAATCCTAACTGAAAATCAAAATAAAACCTAACTAAACCTAACTAATCAGAACTTGATCCATATCACTTCTGCTATCCAGAGAATCAAGACCCTGTGTTTTCCTTGATTAACAAAATTGCAGCACAATGAATTGATAAGGACTGTAGTTCGGATGTTTGCTAGGCTCCTCGCCTTATTTCGATTTATTTTCAAGTAGATATCATTATTTTGGCTTAGCATCCTTTGCCCCCACCTCATTGGCCTGATCCTTTGGTAGGATGTATACTGACAACAAAAAGAACTCATCTTACTCGGGGAAAGGGTGGGTTTCACAACACTTGGTTTCGATCTCAATTTCCACAGCCTTATAAGCCCCTTGTTGAGGCAATAAAGAAGTTCAAGATCGCACAAAATTCGCTTGCTCAAGTTGCATGGAATTTTTGTAAACGATGGGTATATTAACTCTCTTTTCATTTATATCTCATTTGCATCTAGTATTCAATGGCGTGTCGTCTCTATTTGCCTAGTTTTGTATCGTTCGTGTTTACACATTTTGGGTTATCGCTTCACAGGCTTCGGACTTCACTGTGTCTCCAGTTTAACCCTCACCATATCGCAGCAGGCGCTATCTTTCTTGCTGCGAAGTTTCCTAACGTGAAGCTTCCATCTGATGGCAATAAGGTGTGGTGGCAAGAATTTGACGTTACTCCAAGGTAGCTGGAGGGTTTAAATTTTTATTGCAGTCCTTTAAGACACAAATATTATAATGGGCAGCGGTAAACCTGAATTCACTACTTTTTGCAGATGTCAGCAATCAAATGCTGGAGCTATATGAGCGGCCAACACAGTCTTCTCGTCCTGGTGAGGCTGAAGGAAGTACTGGAGGTGGAACTAATCAGCCTGCAAAGAGCATTTCATCTGTGATGGAAAGCTGAGTATCCCAAGACATCGCGGCAGTTGATGTCAGGCATGAAACCCAAGTTCTGCCTCAGATGCCGGTGCCAGCTCAGCCGAATGCCACAGATAACAGAACCATGCCACAGAGGAACAAAAGTAATGACAATGGAAGTGTTAGAACTAGAAGTTGAGCTCGGGGCTATGATATGGACAGTGAAGGAAAAGACAGGTCATATTTTAACGAGGACCAAAATCACTGTAGCAAAGAGTACATGGCAGACAATTTGAGCTGTTCCAAGCCATCTTTAGATCAACCTGTTCCAGATGGATTTAATGGAAGTGGCAGAACAACGGACTCGAAAGGCTGGAACGATGAAACCTCCCAATCTGGTAATACTAGCAGCTGGGATCCAAGGTGCAGTGATGCTACCACAAAGATTGACAAGGACACAGTCAAAGCTGCCTTAGAGAAGAGGAGAAAGTCACGGAATGATGTGGCCAACAAGACTGACATAATTGATGAAGACGATCGCATTGAAAGGGAGCTTGAGAATGGTATCGAAATTGGCTCCGAGGATGAGAAGATCAGGTGTGAGAACTGAAGTGGCTGGCCTGGACCCCTAAACAAGCAACATCAAGCTTTGCATGGAAATAATTCAAAGCCCTTTAGGTATGGGTTTGAAGACAATGCGGAAGAGGAAGAGTTGTCATCGCTCAAAGAGAATGAGCTGATGGTCAGATCCGCAAAGAGATCACGTAAGATCTAAATATGAAATATGTAGCTAATTGTTGGGAGGTAGTTACTCAAAGAGAAGTCAGGATTTCGTTGGGAAGCTAAGACTATTTCCTAGTCCAGGTTCTCTAGTAAGTTGGGCTGCAATGCTAGTGTTGTAGAGGGATGAAGTCGAAGATATGGCTTATAACTGGTGGCCTCCTATTTGAAAGGAGACTGCGATGTGAGAGCAAGCATTTCTTGTTAAGCTATATAGCCTTGCATTATTTTTGGATTGCATGCAAGCAGTGACGGACGGATATAGGAATTGAATTCAGAGGGACGGATATAGGAATTGAATTCAGAGGGGCCACAATTTTTTTAACCGGCATGATTCGTGAGATTTTTTTTTGTTGGGGGCAACCAGGCGGTGGGAAATCTGCCATGGAATTAAACTGTTTGATGTATTAGGGTTTTAAAATATGAAAATTAAATTGAACAATGTTTATTATCTTAATAAGAATAAGAATATGATGGACTTGTATAAAAAAGAATTCATCTTTGGCTATACAGCAGATGCCCATATTTATCAAATGCAGGTAGCAGTGGCTGTGAGTTTGAGGATCATGAAAGGCTAGCAATAAAGATCAAATGGGGGTATTTGACCAATAGAGAATGTGAAGAGTTGGTATTCTTTGGCACTTTGAAGAGATGCTTTCAGATTTTGTTCAAAATATCATTAGGTGGAGAATAATTGTTGGACTTTGGCCTCCATTTTGCCACCAACATTTCCATGTACATGTCAACTCTCTGAGAACTTTGGACATCCCGCCACCAAGATTTCCATTTGTTAAGTCAAAAAAATACAATTTGCATTGGCTAAACATTTTCTAGCCGTAAATATATTTTTCCTCATGTTTGGCTGTCTAATTGGCATGAAAATAATTTTCCACATGGGTTCGGTGGTATCCAATAAAAGATGTCACGTCAACTCGGAAGGAACATGAGTTTTTAAACCAAAGATTTTGGAAAACACCATGAGAGCCATGGTGGCAAAATGAGCTCGATCCGACCCGAACCTGGCATCCTTAACCGGGTATAGATATGGGCCAATTCGGATCAAATAGGATCCGGTTTGACCCGGCCTGACTCAGATAAAATCCGGGTTGGGTATGGGTTTGACCTGTCAACCCGAATGACTTGAATTCAACCCGGTTTACGGTCTCTCTCTATATAAAAATTTATTTAATACCTTCAATACACAACTGCAAGGAGAGTTGTGCTTATACATTTTGAATTGGTGTTCTCTTCTTTAAGAGATTTTGGATTCAATTCCTTTTAACTACAACTTTTTATTAATTTTATTACTCTTGTTTATAAAATGGTAAAGTTAATTGTACTTCCTTGATGTCATCAATGGTTTAAACGACGATATGTTAGGAATTATGCAACACTAAATAAATTGCCGGTGGCTCTTAATAAATAGCCGGACATCAAAAAGGAGCAGTTGCGTGTAATTCAAATCTTTACCCGATGGATTAACCTAAAACCCGACCCGGGTATTGTTTCGGGTCACCCAAACCCGACCCGAATTCAAGCCCGGTTGGGTTAAGGTTTACCCCCTATCTGAATTGGATAAAATCTGACACGACACGACCCATTTGCCACCCCTAAATTGAGAGCACTATGATAATGATCATCATTTCTGCCCTTTCATTTAATATTTGTGCCAAATTATTTTTTTTCAACTTTCTATTGTTTACCAAGAAGAAAAATAGTGCAATGCTAAACTTTTAAATATTTAAATGCAACAAAAAAGGAGGTATTTAAATGCAAAAGTGGACAATCGTTATAATATTTTTCGACCATTAATCAGCATTAACCAAAAAATACGATAATTCCAGTGTTATTCACTGAAAAATCTATATTACAATTGAGGGCAGATTTTGAATTTGTCCTATGTGGCAATGTCACATCAACTTTTGGAGGGAAATTTTTGGGTTGAAGAGAAATTTGTTGGGAATACACAAAAACATTGAAATTAGGAATAGCCTTTTGATATTAGTTATGCAAAAAAATGTTGTGTACACACACAATCTCAGCTTGGAAATGAACGCGAGCTGTGGGAGAATGAACGCGGGAGATGCTGCCAACTCATTGATCCGCGTTGCAAAACCCTGTAAAATTTCGATCACATTTGCTGATAATTATTGATATTTGTTTAAAATTAGTGGTCCAAGATTTTTAAATGAACAGTGTCCAAGGGCACGTGTTATATGTATATGACGCCCGGGCCGAAGGCGCCCGCTAAATTTTTTAACGCTGATTTGTTGTTCCGCGCCCCTAAGGCACCAGCGCCGAAATTGTTGTTTTACGTCGAATTTGTTGCTCTGCGCCGAAGACACCCACGTCGAATTTGGTGTTCTGTGTCGAAGGCGCATGTGCTGAATTTGTTGTTCCGCGCCGAAGGCACCCGCGATATTTGTTAACGCTAATTTGTTGCTCCGCGCCTAAGGCACCTGCGTCGAAATTGTTGTTTTACGTCGAATTTGTTGTTCTGCGTCGAAGGCACCCACGTCGAATTTGGTGTTCTGTGTCGAAGGCGCATGCACTGAATTTGTTGTTCCGCATCGAAGGCACCCACGCGCTGTGCCGCTAAATATTGTAAGCTAAATTGTTTTTCTTTTAAATTTTGGCTTTGAAAAAAAAAATTTCGGGTAACAAAGATTTTGCAAGGAAAAATCTTAAATTAATTGTGCCCGCGAGCACGGGTTATGACTAGTATAGAAATAAAAGCATAATAAAATCAATTTAGGAAATTAGGAGGAAAATATCAAATTAGATTTTCATTATTACACTTACCCCTCCACCAACCCACACACCAACACCTCCGCCAACTCTGGCGCCGCCTAAATATTTCCTTGTCTTCTCCCTCGCTTTCTTGCAAGTCATCTCTTTCTCTCTCTTAGTTTTTCTCATATATTTGGCGATCCCTTCTATAAACACAAACTACTACGGATCTCTTCGTTATTCGTTTCTTCGACCCATTTCGTCTTCTTCTTGCTCTCCCCCTTGATCTCATAAAGATTCTCTCGATACCATTTTCTTCTCTTTGGTTTTCTCGTATTCTTGGCTATAAAAAGGTGAGATTTTTCGACCCAACCGATCCTCGATTGCTCTCTAAGCTCCTCTTTTTACTGTTATTGACTCTGGATTTGAACTGCATGTAATTTCTGTTCGTTTCTTTCTTTAAATGTATGTTTGATTGGCTGATTGATGTGTTTTTTTTCTTGGGCTGGTTTTTGTGGCGATCTGATGCGAGTTTAGTGATTTGGGTGTAAAATTATGACTACCCATTTTAGTATTGTAATTTTAGGGCCGGTTCTAATCGAGGCTTGAGATGTTTCTGTGATTTTAGTGTATTTCACTTGGTGAAAAAACTTTATGGCTTATTTTGCCAGAACATTTGGTTATATGTCATATAGCGTTGATAGGAAATTATTCTTACGTTTTCTAAATACTAAAGCTTGTCAGTTCTTTTTATCTATCAATTGTTTAGTGTTCCTGAAATGTGATTAATAACTAATTTTGATGGTTCTTTCATATACTGAAATTAGTTCTGAAAAACAAAGATCGAGTAAAGTAGTTCTAATTGATTTGTGTCGATCTGATGTGGGCGTTTAGTGTGTTTTTGGCGTAAAATTAAGACTACCAATTTTAAGTTTGATTGGGTTGGTGATTTATAAATAATTGAAGCAATTATGAAGATGAACGTTCATGGAATCTTGCTATGTAATTTCAGAATGGCTGCACCAACAATACATAGCGCCATTGGGTCCATCCAAACCAGCATGAGTCATGTAAGCTCAAGCTCTCAGAATGGGACGGGAAATGTTTCAGTGAAAATGGTTTCTAAGGGCTTCGGCATTGACATGAGACTTCTTGGAAGGGGCAATTGCTGTTCAAGAAGCTGGAAGTTGGGTGTTGTCCATGCATCAACATCCTCAGTAGCTGATCATGTCCAAGTACCATCAAACAGTTCTATTAGTCATTCACAGAAGAAATCAAGTAAGTTGTTATACTCGTTACTACTAATTCTTTTTTTCTAACGATGTTAATATTTTATGAAAACCCAACCAATACATTTCTAGCACATCAGGAGAATTCCTGTTGTTGTCATCATGATCATGATCATGATCATGATCATTTTTTCTTTCTGCTACTTCTCTTTGTATTGCTACATCTTAATCTTCTCATGCATTTATAAGAGGCATAACACGTCGCAACTATTTTTTTCATCTTAATAAAAATATGGAAATGTTACACTGTAAGGATGTGTGTGTAAGTAATTCCAAGTCTTGTTCATTTACCAATTTATTTCTATGCATACACGTTTGTGACTGAGTATATATATGCAGTGTCTTTACGCCTTTGTAAGCTGAATTTGTTTATTATGATTTATTCATCTAAGGAAATGCGTAAGTAAATCCAAGTTATGTTCATTTACCAATTTATTTCTAATTTCCTATCCATAAATTTATAAATATGGGTATGTAACTGCATATACATTGGCAGTGTCTCTATGTCTCTCTAAGCTGAATGTGTTTGTTACAACTTATTATGAAATGGTTAAATCATTGATGCATTTCTTATAGATGAAACTGCACTCATATTGATACGCCATGGTGAGTCTTTGTGGAATGAGAAGAATCTGTTCACTGGTTGTGTCGATGTTCCCTTGACCCAAAAGGGTGTGGAGGAGGCAATTGAAGCTGGTAAAAGAATAAGTTACATTCCAGTTGATATGATTTATACATCAGCATTAATTCGTGCTCAAATGACTGCAATGCTTGCCATGACCCAGCATCGCCGCAAGAAGGTTTTCTTCCCATCTACATTTTTCCTATTTATTAATTTTCTTAGGATATTAGATTTTCTTAGAATAATATTATGTCATTACAGACACACATACCTGCTTATGCATTTCACCAAAGTAAATGGCATTCATTTTCAGGTTCCAATTATCATGCATGATGAGAGTGAACAGGCCAAGGCATGGAGCCAAATTTACAGTGAGGACACTAAGAGACAGTCAATACCGGTCGTTACTGCTTGGCAATTAAATGAAAGAATGTACTGGCTGCTTCTGCATTCTGTTTTGGATGTATTCATTTGCATACATATATGCACATGTCAATTTTTCCTGCAATTTTCATGACTAATGCTCCTTCCTTCAGGTATGGTGAATTGCAAGGTCTCAATAAGCAAGAAACAGCTGATAGATTTGGCATAGAGAAGGTTCATGAGTGGCGCCGAAGTTATGATATTCCTCCTCCAAATGGTGAGAGCTTGGAGATGTGTGCTGAGAGGGCTGTTGCTTATTTCAGAGAACATGTAAGGATTCTTAAAGTTATTTTTCTAACTCATATTAAAAGATTGAGGATGCTTGATCCATACATGTTTTTATTTGTAGATTTTTTCCCTCAGTAGCAAGAAGAATTAGAGAACACAATGGATTGTGGCTTGTTTAGAATAGTGTGGTACTAATGCTTCAAAAGTATTGCTTGATTTCAGTACAAAATTATAATGTTCTGTGCATTTTAAGTGTCCTTTTGGTTTTGTAAAATAATCAGAAAGTCATTTCTATGATTTTGTAAATTAGTACTATCTTTGTATAATACCACAAATTTTTAATGCTACTTTAGATTTGTAATATAAAAAGATACCATGAAACTTCCGTAGTTCTATGGGTTTCTGAGTTTGATCTTTATTGAAAAAAATCTAGTATAGCAGTTCTCAAATCTGTCCACCCTACAAGGCATGTTAAAATGATGTGCTACTAAAAATTTCAAGACTTACTTCTACAACTTTTTGCAACATGCTCACTTCAAGGGTGCAAAACTCTTTCACAAATAATTGTTTAAGCAAGTTTATTCTGACTACGGAGTTGTCTGATTTTAACTACTGTCATCTTTAAAAAACTTGCATGTCTGTCATGGGGAATGGTTTTGCTTGTTAGTTGAGTTCATGTGTTGTTCTTGGTATTGGATGCTTATAGAGTCATAGACAATAGGTTCTTCATGGTTCAAAACATCTAGATATCTTTACATCATTATATGTGTTCATTGGTTTATGGTATATACATGTATATAATTCCTGTTTACTTATATGTTAGCTATATGAGAATAAGGGAGGTTTCTGTGTAATTGAATGACCTTATAGTACCATCAGCTCTCCTGTCTGCCAGCTGCCCTTCTAAGTTTCTACACCATGCTTCTGACCAATAAGTACATATAAAGCAATGCCATAATATCCTATTAGAAGTTTGGTATCAGGTTTCCAAACAACCATGAAAGATTGTTAAGATTGATTACTCGATGTAAAAGTGTTCTCTACTTTGTTTGGTGCATCCTCACGAACTTCGGGTTAATGATTCATGTACCATGTGCTATAATGATCTGGTAAAATATATTACTGGATATATCTATGGAGTGATTAAAAGATAATTTGGATCAGGCCTAAATCTCTGATGCGGCTGATATTTTTGGAGGCCAGTGGTATTTTCGTAAAGTAACAAATGATGTAACTTTTCTATTTAAAAGGCTAGAGCCGGCCCTAATGGGTATGCGAAAATTGTTGAGTATTTTCCCTAGTTTATTTCTTTAGTTCCTAGATAAATTGTATTATGAATTTTCCAATTTCTCTTAGATTAATTACCGTTCTATCTATTCGTAGTCGTTAATTAGCGAGTAGTTGAATTGTAATAGCCACTTTATAATTTCAGAATCTGAGTTTAGCAATAAAAATCCCCCTTTTACCATCAAAACCCTAGCGGATCGCATCAATCTCTATGGTAATGTGCACCAGAAAATCCATTATAACCATGTGAAAGACATTTTATACAAGTGGCGAAAATGAAAAACCATTTCATTAAGGTGCTAACTGAAGGGTTATGTTCTAGGCTAATGTCCATATGCTTAAAGGAAAGGGACCTTTAAACTTTAATGCTTTAACAGCCAAATATTAGCTGTCTACCCTGTCTCCTGCAGTCTTCCACATAAAGTCCAAAATTACCCTTACTATAGCCACATCATTTCTTTTGATTGCAATAGAACACTGATTTGTCAAACTCTTTGTGCAGCCCAATATAGCTGCATAATTAACTAATTACGTGTGCTGCTATTTTTGTTCACCAACATGAGATATGGATTCATCCCAATATTCTGAACTGAAGCTTTTTCCCCCAAGGAGTTCTGCTTATTATTGACCTGTCTATTATATAAGGCAGCATATTTTCCTTAGGCATCATCACACTGAACTTAGTTTGCATCACAGATTGAACCTCAGCTTTTGAATGGTAAACATGTGATGATCGCTGCACATGGGAACTCACTGAGATCTATTATTATGTATCTCGATAAGTTGACTTCTCAGGAGGTAATGAAGTGATTCCTTTACCAGTATCCAATTTTCCACTTCAATGATCTTCTTAATGCATGTTTACATTTTATTCACGGCAGGTTATCAGCCTTGAGCTGTCGACTGGAATTCCTATGCTTTATATTTTCAATGAGGGAAAATTCATCCGAAGAGGCAGCCCTGTAGCACCTTCCGAGGCCAGTGTTTATGCTTATACTAGGGTATGCATCTTCTTCATATAGAAACTCTTCATTGTTTCATACTAATTCACGGAGTCCAGTAAAACTCAATTAATAGTGCATATAACTATATGCCTTTGCAGGAGTCTCCCTGCCTGATACTTGGTTGTCTGTGGTGTTATTATAGCATAAACACGTGTGGCTAATACATGTGCATGTGTGCATTAGATGATTCATTGTGTTTTTGCTCAATACCTTCTTATTTTGGTTCATAGAGTGGACACTTTTTTTATTTTTTATTTTTCGTTTATATGGTTTCTTGTAGCAGTATATAAATATTTATCATGTGTGCAATGGGATGTGGCTTTGGAGAAGATAGAGACGAGCTGTGAGTGAGATGGTGAGAAATTAGAGAGATGATATTTCTCATATAGTCTTATCTATCTTCCCATAGGGAATTTCTCTATCACTCCCTCTTGGATGTAGGTCGAATGTGGGAGGGTTTGGCCAAACCCTGCATAGATCTGCATTTGGTGGATTATATCTCCTTCATGTGGTATCCGTTTTATGCCAAGTTGGACTCATTTCAAGATTACAGAACAATATTTCGATTGTTTCTTGTCTTATATCAGGTTTTGTCTGCTGCTACCGGTTAATTCCAAAATTTGGCTTTTGTTTACATTTGCTTGAATTTAGGATTTTAGACCGTCTTCAATGTATTTGGATAATCCTCCTTGATAAGCATCCCATTTTTTCCAAGAAGAGTTCAACCCCTGTGTAATTTACTACATTTTTTTTTCAAAATAATGTGCTTCCATGGTTGCCACATCACCAGCTGTCTTGGTAGTTGCCACTTCTCATCTCTTGAACACGACCATTCATGCTTCTTGAGATTCCAACCATTATTCTTTCTGACCTTGTCTTTATTAGCGCAGAGTTTCCATTCTTTAAGGTCGTTGTGTTGCTTTCATTCGGTGGTGCTAGTTTGGTTCATATATATGATGGTCACTTACCTCTTCCTCTTCATCTTTATCAACTTCCCTTTCAATTACAGCATGCTCTGTTTTTGTTGCTATTTCTTTGGACGTGTGATATCAATGTAGAGAGATCTGTTTCTGTTTGATGTTTATGAGCTGTGCCACGTAAAGGATTCCATCCCCCAAATGTGTTATTTTTATCTAATACCATTTGATTAGCAGATAATTAGATTAAAGATTGATCATTCCCATGCATGCAATGATGGATGCATAAGAATGATGGAAAATAGATTTATGAGTGAAAAAAAAATGTCTCTTGATTTTCTTGAACTTGCTTAGATATTTTGATGATTAGCGCAAGGAGGAATTTATTCTGCCGCAACTTTCTTAGGGAGTATAAGACTTATCCTCTTGATTTCATTGGGGGTTTGGTCATCTATGAAGCCTTGATGTCCTCTCATATCAGGACACTCTGGACTGAAAAGTAAATCATTTAGGCCACAACTCGTATAAAATGATAAAACCAATCTGTAAGCTGATATTAGTCCTGCTATGAAAGATCATTTTCTTATTTTGGTGCTATTGTTCTAGTAATTGTTATATGTGGTCACTACCTTCTACCTCAGTGTTTATCTTATTATCATACTACATGTTCGGTCTGTTGGTTTCCTAGTGAATAGGTAGTCACATAGAGTCTGAAAGCTCATATGGACAAGGGATGGACACTGTGGGCATAGACACGGAAATGAGAAAACATTCAAATAATGCACACAACATTACCGATTTTTTGAAGAACATGACAAAGGAATATGACAACAGAAATTAGATGTAAATACAATCTCATCTTCACAAACATGCATACACTGATACACACGTCTACCAAGAGGATGAGATTTAATGTTTGTATATGCTAAATTAAGCTAGCGTACATGACATTGTACATGGAATGGACGTTAAACTTCATAATTATTAGGAACCCCTTCGCATGATTTTACATCCCCTTTCTGCCAAAATGTTTTCTTTGACCTATATGTATGAATGTTAGTGTGAATCCTCAACATACAGTGAGCCTGAATGGAAACATGGAAAATGTGTTCTACAAGAATCCAAAGCAGAGTCCGAAAAATATCCCAAACTAAAAGCACATGGTTAAGTTCGGGATGAATTAAAGAAAGGGGTATTCACAAAAAAATACCCTAACGTTTGTGCTATCTTTCACGTTAACTTTTAAGTTGTTCATATTTAAATCCTAACGTTATATGTCTGGTTTAACTTGATACATTTTATCTTTTTTCCGTCCAAAAGACTGAAATCTGGACGATTTTACCCATCCCATCGTTCCTCACAGGGGGAATAAAAAAAATACCCGAATGTTTACGTTTTATTTCAATTTAATACCCAAAACGATAGAAAAATTGCCTCTTGTGACCATCAACATAGCGGTTAATCCTACTCTCCTTTGCTTTATGGAAAAGAATTTCGATGAATCCTGTTGAAAACAAGAGGATCTGTATGCCAATGAAACAAAATTAATACACCGACGTCCACATATCCCTCGGAGAAAAGCTACTCAAAATCGATAGCACCCACCATGAACATCTTGCTGGATGAGGTCCTCGAGCGAAAGACTGTCTAATTCTATCTCCAAGATCAGGTCAAATTACCAATCTTGATCAAAATCGGGCCAATGTTAGACATGATCAGCTTCGTCATCAAAGGAACCGAAGAAGATGGCCACGCCTCGACATCTGATGATGGTGGTAGTACTAGCGGCAGCAAGTTAGGCAAGGCATCAATGCTGGGTAGTAGTTCTTCGAGAGCAAATACATCATCAGACGACGACGACAATGGATTGCTACTGTCGTCGCTGCCTGACTGATCCGTGGCATTATCAAACACCACACCACCGCTCCAAGTTTCATAACCATCAGCCACAATCACCATAGAGCCATGTTGTTGCTGCTGCTGCTATGATGTGGTTGCTCGACTCGCCTTCTCTTTTTCCTTCCACAGAGATGATGATGCTCGTGGTGATGGGCTCACCGTTGAGGTTTTGACCAGTGGTTATAAAATCAATATCAGCCTGGACATGCCCATGAAGACCAATGACACAGAGCTCCATACGATAGAAGAATATGTCGTTGATGTGGACCCCAAGGATGAACGGTGGGGGATGGTCGCGTGCATCATCTCTCTCAAATGAAGATCCTCTGCTCCCCCAACAAAGGGGCCAAGAGGGTCCACCCCTCTCCCCACCCCTTACCTCCACCTCCCACCTCCCATCTCTCGGCCCGCCCGACCGCTCTCATGGCACTGGCCTCGACCAACTTCACCGAGGAGCAGGAAGTGCTTGCCTATCTCTTAGGCTGCTGCTGCTCCGACAAGAAAGACATTGACAAACAGAAGAACAAGAAGAACAAGAACAACCACCCCCCAAATTGGGATGCTCCTGCTTCGGCTGCTACAATAGCTTCTGGGCTTGCTGGGATGCTTCCCCTAACCGACATGTCATTCATGCCATCATAAATGCGTTTAAGGAGACTCGGCAGCGCCTGCCGAGATGACGAAGACCAAGAACATCAGCTTGTTCACGTGCAACTACCACTCTTTTGTAGCAAACAACCTATAAACAAAATGGGATATGGTAGGCATGCCAGATGGAATGTGGTTAATTTAGCAGTCTTCATGTTCTTCGAAGGTATTTGGGTGAGCAATGCTGCATCGGCGAGGTCTTTGTTGCCTTTTGGGGTCGTCTGCTCCATAGGGCTTCTTTTGGTGGTTCAAACTTCTTGATCTTCATAGTTGCCTTCGTGTCCATTATTGTTGTTTGGTTTATCGTCGGTATTTACTGCCTCAAGAATCGCATCCAGTTGTAGCGTTCTTGACATATATTTTACCATTGTAATGTAATGCATGATATCTCTGATTCTCAAATTGAAATAGCTTAGTGTTTTTCTAGATGGTGTGGACTGTGATGGTACTCGGCATCTGATGCTAATGAAACATTCATGTAGTTAATATATGCAGTAAGTTGTTATTTGTTTTTCCTTTCAATGTTCATTTCTGCTTGCTTTCATTGTCTTATTGGCTTAATTTTGTGTGTTCCTTTATTGTTTCTTGTATGCAGCGGAAATGTTTTGCTTGCTATCAGTCTTCTTTCTTTTTCTGTGTGAGCAGAAATGAATATTGAACTAGTTACACAAGCCAAAGCCAACCCTAATGGATCATCATGGTAATCAAACTGTAGTGCAGAAGAAGCACACTTGATGCACACATGTTTGCTGTAGAATGGAATGGTCGATGGTGGCGGTGTTGGAGGAAGAGGATGAAACGGCGGAAGAGAAGAAGGCATGAAATAGCGATCGCTAGGGTCACAAACGAGTTGGTTGTTTGATTGAAATTGAGGGGAAAGAATTGGCCATGAGAGAATTGGTGATAATACTTGGGATGATCTTCTATTTCTTGGTGGAAGCCTTGGAACGAGAAGCTGAAGCCAGTGAACAAGCTTAAAAAGGTAGCAGTGCAGCATCGACGACGTGAGCAGACGGCACGCTGTTTGCCGGCTAAGGTCATAATCTATAGCATCCTCCCTTGGATTTCCATCAAATCATTGTGTCGTCTCAAGTCCGTGAGCAAGAATTGGAGTCGAGCCATCTCCGACGATCATCTGTTCAAGATGCTGCAACAGGGGCTCGCAGCTAAACATGGGTACGAGCGGGTATTAACTAGAAAGATACCCCAAACGTTAGGGTATTAACTTGAAAGATACCTCAAACGTTAAGGTATTAATTTGAAAGATACTTTAAACGTTAGGGTATCTTTTGTGAGCTTCGATCAGGGGCAAAACAGGTATATAATTTAACGATGTTGTCGTCTGTTAGCTAAAACACGCAAAAAGGTATTGTTGTGTACGACTTAAATGTTCAGGGTATTAATTTGAAAAATACCCCCAAATGTTAGGGTATTTTTTTTGTGAATACCCCTTAAAGAAATGTGTGGCATGAGTCCAATAAGGATTGGTGTTCAGGACAGGTATCTGACAAGAAGCCTCGGTGATAGAAGTGCCCACGCTGATTAGTTTTCGTTAAGGGGGTGTTGTCACATGCATCTGACACAGATATGACCTCAGTGATAGAAGTGTCATTTCTACACGGTAGAGGAATGTTTATGAACCGAGTGATTGTTATGGATCCATCTCATTTCCCTCTGTTAAGGTAGAATTAGTTTATCTATTTAATTGATTACTGTAAAGCAGGATCAATCAAGAGAATGATGCATTTTCTCAGTCGATAAAATAGTAGAACACAAAGTATTTAGGGATTTAGATAGAGGGTAATGAGCGTAAAACAAAGTGAGTTCTTAAGTTCAATCGATATAGAAATTTGAAATTGGTTTAGCAACATACAGTGTCAGGCATACAACAGCGTTGACTATCGGTCTCTGGATCCATGATATGACCTGCTTACTGGATGGTCAGATAAAACATTTTGAGAGTTATGGCGATACTAACAGGTTGGAGTATGTTTAAGATACTGCTTCTGTCATCCATCCAATTACATTTATCCGGTTGAATTGATACGACCCCTTGTTTGCTTGGTATGATGTGGTATTCATATCTAACACACATTATTTATTATAAGGGCGACAATGGCAGTCACTCCCATCGGATGCTCAACTATGAACAGATTAGCTTGTGTTCGAGTATGGGAGTGTTTTGATGCGTGGTTGTTCTTAAATATTGTGAACATTTTTCTTGTGTCTTTAATCGACACCAACATAATTCCCATTATTGTCACTTGCAGACATTGGCTCTTTACAGGCAGAAGCTTGATGAGACGATAAACTGATCAATCGACAGGTCACATTATCTTCTTTAGTTAACAATTATGTTCCGACCTCGGTAAAAGTTGCTCATCTATTTTTATTTATTTATTTATTTATTTATTTTCAAATGCTTGCAGGTATGTGAAAGAGAGACAATTATGGAAGAAGCCTTACATGGTTGATTTTTTTTCTTGGTATTTTGTAGCAATTCTGCAAGAAAGTGAGCTCCATATAGTAGGGTTGTAATACTCCATTAATGTACGTAGATGGGGTGTTCTTCTTTTTCTTTGTTGTTTTTTGTTCACCAAATGTATCCAAAAATGGAAGGAAGCGCATGGCTGTTTAACAAGCATTTTATCAGTTGCTGTAGCTTACAGCGAGTTCTATATGATCTAGTTAAAGAACTTGGGCCTTTGTCCCCACATTTTTTCAGCGATTCTTGCTAGGGCACAAACCCTTTTTTGAAAACCTATTGTTTCATTCCACACTTTGCACTTGAAATTGCTGTGATTCGGCTTCAACTGTTTGTAATAATGGGTTCATGCACGATACCTATGAGACTCGGACTAGTCTTGAGTGGGCCCTATGTTACATTGGGTGAGTGAGAAACTGGGTGCACAAGAAACAGGTGTGCGTCTTCGAGAGCGGGCGCGCGCACGACCAAGTCCTCCGACTTGCCCAAAGAAGATACCAGGGTACGGGTTGTTAAATAAACCAGAAGCCGATTACATAAAACCAGGCTAATTATTTGATAATAGAATGAAGCAAAGGTGACGGGCTAATTATAACCGAATTAACGAATAATTAGGAAAGCTCATTTCTAGCTAGGCCTCTCCTCCATCTCAATTCTCTCTCAGCCATCTATTCGGAAGAAAAAATTTTGTCCCTCCCCCCCTCTTTCTACCAATCAATGCCCGTCTGCTTCCTTTGCGGCCGCCAAACTCCGGCGGGCCGACCCCCTTTGATGATTATGACAACATTTCAAATCTGAGCGCGGGGATTTCTGTTCTCGAGTGAATGTCAAAGCAAAATCCCGGTCACAACAATTCTTGTGACATGACCAAGCCCATTACCCTCGAGGGCTCCGCGAAGAACGAGAAGAAGAAGAAGGTACGATGGGCCGAGAACGATGGTGTCAGTTGAAGTCGCATGTTGCTTGATTCTGAATTTTTGCTGCATTGTGCATTTGCAATTGCCAAATGAGAAATGCAGCTGATTATTATGTTTTGTTTCTACATTTTTGTTCATCCTGATCAGTCTCTTCTTCCAAGCATATTTAGCAAGAAAGGGCAGGGGAGAGGCGGCGATGATGACATATTCCCGGCAAGAGATGCCGTTCTTGGTATTTTCTTTTTCTTTTTCTTTTTCCCCGGCTGTTTCAGTTCAAGCTTCCTCTGTTTTAGTGTTCATATCGTAATTTATTTGCATTTCTCTGTCAGATTTGGAGAGACGATATATGGCGAGGAGAACGTTGTTGGATGCATCTCCTTTTATCCGTAAAAGCTTCTCAGGTTGCTTATCCATTAGTTCTAGCCTTCAGCATCTCATTGAATTCATATTTCACTTTGTCTATCAGATATGAGGCTCAAAGCTATAAATAAATTGGAAATTGTGGTGAATATGGATATGCATAAATCAACATGTGATCTTATTACATTTCTCTTCAGATAGGCATTCGAGCGCAGGGATTAGTAGTCTGAGTCTCTGCATGCCAACGCGGCAAACTGCAGACCTTCAGGAGTTCAGGTTTGGCATTCTTCTCTTCTAGGTTTTCCTGTTTTTAAAAGAAAATATGTCTTGAGATTTTGGTCCTGTCTGATTCTATGACCACGGTCGCAAAATTCTGCAGGATGTTTGTTGGTACGTGGAACGTTGGGGGCAGGTCTCCTAACAATAGCCTGAACCTGAAAGAATTCCTGCAAGTCGAAGGATCTGCAGATATCTATGTTTTGGGGTACGTAGGGGAGCTCACTTCATATATTTTGGCTTTGTCATTTATGATTTTTGCATTATATGGCCTTAATGAAGATACCGATATGTTTATAATGAATCAGAAACATAACCTGAAACTAATGAAGTGTATAACGCAATGGTTGTTCAAAAACAGTACATGTTTCTTTCAGGAAGCATGGTACTAATTGCCGTTAAACTTTTATCTATAGAACTTATAAGAGTGTCTAACATAAATACTTTATAAATATTCGAAGTAAATTTCATGAGATGTGGAAGAAATTTCCAGGAGCCTAAAGGCTTGTATTTTTCAGGTTTCAGGAAATAGTCCCTCTAAATGCAGGCAATGTCCTGGTCAGCGAAGACAACGAGCCTGCAGTAAAATGGCTTGCTCTCATCAGCCAAGCCCTCAACCAGCCCCGCGACCAGTCCTCCAGGGACTATTCTTCCGACTCCAACAGCTCAAAGGGCGGCAGCCAAAACGGGAAGGATTCGAAGCTCAACTTCTTCCAGAAAACCTCCCTCAAGGTCCAAAGCAAGAACTACCGCCCCGACGGCACGCACGTCAAGGGCTGCAATTGCGTGAGCGAGTCCTTCAGTGTGCGCCGCAGGGCAAGGGAGCTCAGGGAGCTCATTGCCAAGGTCGAGTCAGACTCCGACGAGGACTCGCCTCCCCGTCAGGAGAATGTGGAGCCTCAGAACAACATGAGCTACTGTCTAGTCTCGAGCAAGCAAATGGTTGGCATATTCCTTTCGGTTTGGGTCAGAAGAGAGATTGTTCAACATGTTGGCCATGTGAGAGTTTCGTCTCTGGGTAGAGGGATCATGGGCTGCCTAGGGAACAAGGTACATACAAACCTATATGCGACAATATTTCTGCCGCTAATTAATTCTTCGCTAAAATTGTTTACGATCATGTCTATGACACGATGCAGGGGTGCATCGCGATGAGCATGTCGTTGCATCGAACCACCTTCTGCTTCGTTTGCTGCCACCTGGCTTCGGGGGAGAAGGAGGGCGACGAGCTGAAAAGGAACTCAGATGTTGCCGAGATCATGAAGAGCATGCAGTTCCCTAGGATATGCAAGAATCCTGTTCGCCCGATTCCTGAGAGGATCCTTGACCATGAGTATGTTTCTGAATCACAGGCAATATTACATGAATGCAAACATGCACGCTGTATATGTGCAGCCTGAATGACCCCATCTGGCTATTTCCGATCATGCAGTCGAATAGTTTGGCTTGGTGATCTGAACTACCGTGTCTCGCTGAGCTACGCCGAGACAAGGGCATTGTTGGAGGACAACGACTGGGATGCTCTTCTAGAGAGAGATCAGGTATGAATTACAACAGAGACTCCAGCCAACACTTGTCATCAAAATTTGAACGCTTTTTGCCTGAATATGTCTCAATGTGGTGGCAGCTGAAACTCGAGAAAGAAGCAGGGAGAGTGTTCAAAGGGTGGAAAGAGGGCAAAATCTTCTTCGCTCCAACCTACAAGTATACCCTGAACTCCGATGCATACGCTGGAGAGACCGTAAAGTCCAAAAAGAAGCGACGAACGCCTTCGTGGTAAGCGATTCCTACACCAATATTACGACGAAATCTACCAACAACAAGATATGAATACAATGTGTCGTCTATGTACAAACGCAGGTGCGATCGCATATTATGGCACGGTGAAGGGATAGAGCAACTGCAGTATATCCGGGGGGAGTCGAGATTCTCAGATCATAGGCCAGTGTGCGCGGTCTTCGTTGCTCAGGCGGAGGTGGCGGTCAACAGGCTCTGCCGGAACCGCTATTCGGCCGTCACTTCGCGGGCTCCGCTCGACGAGGTGATACCTCAGAGGCACAGCTTCTATGAGTTCTAATGAAGTGGGGGAGGGCAAAGAAGAAGTCGGAAGAATTGAGTTGGATGTGGGAGAGTGTATCATATGTCTTTAGCATAACGAACTCTGATTCTTTGCAAAAAAGACTGACATGCAAGTGTAGGCTTATTGAATCCTTCTTTCATGTCCTTTTGGTGCTAACGGGGGAATTTGGGATGTACATTTCTGTATAAAATCATCAAATACATCTGTAAACTGTGGGGGTCCATGTTGTTTATGTTGGATATAAAACAAATTTTGCTGTAAATAAAGGTTGAAATTTGAAAAAACAATTATCCGAATTCATTATTAATCAATTTGTGGTAGAGAATTAATGAAACATAACAATAATGAATCATAAAACGAACTTGAAAGCATAAAATACTTAAGCTAAAATTCAGAGTCAATGGTTGTAAAACAGGAAGCTTATAAATGTTAGATGTATATACTCCTTTTGTATATGGTCTTTTGTGCTTATTTACCATTCCATGTACTCTATATATATCGGGCTATTGCCCTTGGAATAATACAAGAGAGTTCATTCCTAACATGGTATCAGAGCTAGGTTTAACCTAAACCCTAGTCGTCTTTTTGCTCTCTCCCCCGCCGCGTCTCCCACACGCGCCGGCCCCGATCCCCCACGCGCCGGCCCCGATCCGTGCCGGCCCCGATCCGCCTGCGCCCGATCCGCGCCGGCCCCCACGCACCGGCCCCGATCCGCGCCGGCCCCCACGCGCCGGCCCCGATCCGCCTGCGCCCCCACGCGCCGGCCCCCACGCGCCGGCCCCGATCCGCGACGGCCCCGATCCGCCTGCGCCCAATCCGCGCCGGCCCCCACGCGCCGGCCCCCACGCGCCGGCCCCGATCCGCGCCGGCCCCCACGCGCCGGCCCCCACGCGCCGGCCCCGATCCGCGCCGGCCCCCACGCGCCGGCCCCGATCCGCCTGCGCCCCCACGCGCCGGCCCCGATCCGCGACGGCCCCGATCCGCCTGCGCCCAATCCGCGCCGGCCCCCACGCGTCGGCCCCGATCCGCGCCGGCCCCCACGCGCCGGCCCCGATCCGCGCCGGCCCCCACGCTCCGGCCCCGATCCGCCTGCAGCCCAATCCACGCCGCGCCCGATCCGCGCCTGCAGCCCGATCCGCGCCGCACCGCTGCCGGTGCCCCCTTCATATGGCGTCTCCTACGGATCTACCTCTTCATCATCATCATGTTGCTATTCCTCGGTGTTCGTTGATTTTTGATGGCCTTAATTATAAGGAGTGGATACCGCACATTCGTCTCCATATGCGCGGTCAGCGCCTTTGGGACCTTCTCACCGGAGATCGTCCTTGCCCACCGCGACCGGTGCTTCCCAGCGAGACACCACTCCCCCCCACTGCTGATGACACCGCCAAGAAGGCGGCAACCGATGCGTATGCGACTGCTGTTGCTGCTTATTCCTCTCAGGATGTTCTCTATCGGCGGTGGTGTGATGACGATGCTCGTGCCGCCAACATCCTCATCGCTAGCATTGATGTGTCCCTGACTGGCGACATTGTGAGTTTGGCGACGTCTCAGCTGATGTGGGATCATCTTCGCTCTCACTATGAGCCTACCGGTGACTCCCTCTACCTTGCTGTCGTCAGACAGGAGCAGGCTCTTCAGTAGGGTGATGCCACGGTCGATGAGTTCTATGTACAGATATCTGCTATCTGGCGTCAGCTCGACTCTTTGGGACCAGCGATCTGTCGTATCTGCCAGTGTTGTCAGCATCAGCACTCCCACCTGCAGCTTCGTCGGGTCTATGACTTTTTGACCCGACTTCGGCCTGAGTTCGAGCAGATACGTGCCCAGCTGCTTGCCCGTCACCCACGCGTGACGTTCTTGGAGGTTCTTGCTGCTATTCGTACTGAGGAGACTCGTCTTCGTACTGCTGGTCTTGTGGCACCTTCTGCTTCTGTTTTGGCGACCCGTGCTCCTGCTTCTTCTGCTCCTATCACACCAGATCTGCCTTCTGCTACAGCACCCGTGCGAGGTGACACCAGACGCTGCACCTACTGCCACCGAGACAGACATGTGGAGGCGCAGTGTCACAAGAAGCGGAGGGATCAGGCTGCTGCCAAGAAGAAGAAGGAGACTGACACTGGGGGTTTCCCCTATCAGAGGAGCACTACCCCATCTGATACTGAGCAGGAGCTTCTCAAGTTATTTCGTCGGATGTCTGCTTCTGGGGCATCAGGCTCTGCTTCTTCTGCCAGTCAGCCTCCATGTACTACGGCACCATCTTCCACCACCTCAGGTACCTCTCCTTGGATCCTCGACTCTGGTGCTTCATTTCATATGACTCCTGACTCTACCACTTTACATTCCATTAGTACTCCCTCCAGCACTGTCACAGTTCTCACTGCAGATGGCACCCCACTTTCAGTTACAGGGCTACGCACACTTTCTAATCCCACTTTTCATGTCCCTGATGTGTCCCTCGTTCCAAAACTCACCATGCAGCGTATGTCGGCAGGCCAACTTACTGATCATGGATGTCGTGTTATTCTTGATTCTGACTCTTGTACTATCCAGGATCGTCGCACGGGCAGTCTAGTTGGTTCTGGCCCCCGCAGGCGTGATTCTCCGCGTCTTTGGGAGCTTGACTGGCTTCATCTTCCTTCCGCTGCCTCTGCCAGTCCTCCCATCACCACTATTGCCTCCGCCTCTGTTGCATCCTCCACCGGTTCGTTTGCCCAGTGGCATCATCGCTTAGGACATCTTTGTGGTTCGCGTCTTTCTTCTTTGGTTCGTAGAGGTTTATTAGGGTCTGTCTCTAGGGATATGTCTTTAGACTGTATGGGCTGTAAACTTGGCAAACAGTTACAGCTACCTTATCCTACTAGTGAGTCTGTCTCTCAGAGTCCTTTTGATCTTGTTCACTCAGATGTATGGGGTCCGGCCCCCTTCGTTTCGAAAGGGGGTCATCGCTACTATATTATATTTATAGATGATTTTTCTCGCTACACTTGGATATACTTTATGTCCTCTCGTACTGAGGTTTTGTCTATTTATAAATCTTTTGCTACCATGATCCGTACACAGTATAGCACTCCCATTCGGGTTCTTCGTGCTGACTCTGCTGGAGAATACTTATCTCGGCACCTTCGTGCCTTTCTTGATTCCCAGGGCACTCTCTCACAGTTTTCCTGTCCTGGGGCTCATGCCCAGAATGGCGTTGCTGAGCGCAAGCATCGTCATTTACTTGAGACTGCTCATGCCCTTATGAGTGCTTCCTCTGTTCCCCCTCAGTTTTGGGCTGAGGCTGTATCTACTGCTACATATCTCAGCAACATGCAGCCATCTTCCCCTCTTCAGGGTGTGATTCCACTTGAGCGCCTTCCTACACCACCTCCAGATCTGACGTCTTATCCTGAGCTTCGTCTTTTTGGTTGTGTCTGCTATATCTTGTTGGCCTCTCGTGAGCGCACCAAGTTGACAGCCCAGTCTGCTGAGTGTGTCTTCCTTGGATATAGTGTTGTGCACAAGAGATATCGGTGTTGGGATCCTGTAGCTCGACGGATGAGTTCATTCCTAACAATAAAAACTATTTACCAATATGTAATTATGAAGAATGAAAAATATATCAAATAAAAATGTGCTGAAAAACACTATGTAGTTGGTGAAGGTGTCTATCTGACTTGAACATCCACTTAATAACTTTGCATATGTTTGGGGCGACACAATGGACTTTACATTGAACTGGCACATTTACCCAAACATGATCAATTCTGTTCACGTTTATACAATACAGATTTATTATCACTATAAACAATAATAGCACTTAATGATGAAGAATTAACTGAAACCATTTCTAAGACATTCAACTTTTAAACATGGAGTATCAAGAGCAGTTAATTCAGGCTCTTCGACGGGATCTCGAGATTGCCTGGAGCAAGGGTTTCCAGGACATTATATGTGAATCGAATTCGTAGGTGGCTCTACATCTTCTTAAGGCACCTGATGTATCATCTCATCCTCTCCTCCTGAGCTTAATTTTGGATATTAGGCAGTTAGCCTCCAGATTCCATTTATGTTCCTTTCGGCATATCTTGCGTGAGACGAACTTTTGTGCCGATACTCTTGCGACCGTGATTTGTACATTTGACACCGAACTTCAGGTGTGGGACCACCCACCAGCTTACTTATCACCTGTCATTGACGTAATTTTATTCTGATGTATCAAGAAAAGAGCAGTTAATTCAGATTCTTTAGTATTTCTAACCATACATGTTTTGTCTAACAGATTTGCAACAAAAATATAGAGCTTCTTCCACAAGAAAGATATATCTGTTGTGCGCCGAGCGGAAGCAATCAGATCGCCGAAGTATCTAGCACGAAGAACAAATAGAGAGCAAACAAAAAATTTAGGTCGCCTAAATGACCAAGGGAACACTTCTCTTGATTTCAATTAGGAGATACAAAATGCACTCAACTACTCCGAAGAAATCCTCACAATTGGCTCTCTCAAAGATCACTCACAATGATCATATGGAACTTCCAATATGACCTCATACAATTTTCCCCAATGCTTCAATAGAAGCTCATTGATTCCCAATTTTCGATGCTAATAACCATGCATTTGGTATCCTTTTATAGGACTCAAAGGGGAGGGGGGTTGGTGCACCAACCCCCCCATTGGGTTGGTGCACCAACCCCCTTGGTTGGTGCAACAACCATGGCAGCCCATAAGCTCTAATTGAGCCAACAACCACAAATCTCCACCTTGGCGAGATATTAGGTCTATGTCACACAATCGACCGTCAATGCTCCTCCTCGGTGAGAATCATCTCGTGTTCCCGTCATCTTGCCTCGAAAGGCTCATATGGCTTCGCAGAATCTCATTGCCCTAGAAGGGACCACCAAAGTCATCTCATATCATTAACATACACGTCCGATCCATACTCGAACTTGACTCCAATATCGACCTTCATAAGCTCGTCCGTCGAACAATCATTAGTACCAAGTAGCTCCACCCGATCCTTGGATTCATCAGTCATCGTTGATTTCATCTCATCACACCAATCTTTCCTTCGTCCACATAGGTCGCCATTGTGCTCCACCTCACCGAATAAGGTTGAAAACTCATCACCTGACAAAGAAAGCAAACGAGACTCTTCTCGTAGGTTGGCATCTCTCATACCTTGGTCTCCAAACTTTGGTAGAATCCATCCGATGTGCAAGTTGTGGGGATAAGGTATCTCCACCATACTGACTTGAACCATCACCTCTATTAGCACCACCTCTCCGAAGATCATCCAATGACGTCGTCTTTGGTGCATGCGAGCTTGAGTCGGTAGCTCGCTCATCTGGAACTCTCGTCGTCTTCATCATCACCGTACCATCCAAGTAATAGAGGTTACCTTCACGCTTCCCCTTCATCAGGATCATTACTCCTCGTGTCACCTTCAAAGCGCCGTTCTCCATAGTCACTTTGCAACCCTTGGCTTCAAGTGAACCAAGCGATATCAAATTGTACTTCACATCTGGCACATAATGAACATCACCTATGTCCCGTGTGACACCATCACTCATCTTTATGCGGACCGTGCCAACGCCCGCCGTCGTGCATGCTCCATCGTCTCCAAGAAGGACTTTACGCTTACAACCTTCATGGAAAGTAGTAAAGTACTCTCTGTGGGGGTGTCATATGGAACGAGCAACCCGAGTCAAGCACCCATCCGCCCTTCATCTCCCCCTCCGTCGCACCAACTAGGACCCACTCATCCACCTCCTCACTTTTGACGACGTTGGCATTAGCATCCTTCTTCTTATTAGCCTTTGGGCACTCCCTCGCCCAATGTCCTCTTTCCTTGCAAAAGGCACATTGATCCCTCTCGATGTCTGTGCGCGGAGCTATACTATTGTCCCTCGTCTCGAATCTATGGTTCACTTTGTGGCCTCCACCTCTTTCATTGCTCCGACCTCTAACCACGGTAAGCGCTTCGGACCTTTGGCCCCTCATCTTCTCATCATCCTTCTTTCTAAATTCTTTGCTAGTAAGAGCGTTAGAAACTTCATTGAAGGTGATAGATTCTTTACCATAGGTTAAGATCGAAACGATGTGCTCATAGTCTTCATGCAGTGAGTTGAGGAGAATCATCGTCTTGTCCTCATCTTCCACCTTGACATCGATATTCCTCAAATCTGTGAGGAGTTTGTTGTAGTAGTCGAGGTGTTCTTCAACTGAAACTCCTTCCTCCATCTTGAGGCCAAAAAGCTTCTTCTTTAGGTGTAGGCGATTCTGAATGTTCTTCTTCATGTACTTCTCACCAAGCGCATCCCATACCGCTTTTGCGTTCGTCTCCTCCATGAAAGGGTACTTCTTCTCCTTTGTCGAGTAGAGCCGGATCGTGCCGCAAGCGGTCCGGTTCATCATCCTCCACTCCGAGTCCGATGTCGTAGTCAGCCTCTCATCTAGTACTTGATCTTGACCAAGTTGGTTCAAGATGTCAAGTACTTCGCATCTTCACATGCCGAAGTTGATACGCCCATCGAACTTCGTATTAGATACGATAGTTCGTGTTGTTGAAGATTGCGCCATTGGAGTAGAAGGATTTTCGTCGCCATCTTTGCCTGTCTTCTTCGTCTAGAACTTCGTCGCCAAAGCTCCGATACCAATTGTTGTGCGCCGAGCGGAAGCAATCAGATCGCCGAAGTATCTAGCACGAAGAACAAATAGAGAGCAAACAAAAAATTTAGGTCGCCTAAACGACCAAGGGAACACTTCTCTTGATTTCAATTAGGAGATACAAAATGCACTCAACTACTCCGAAGAAATCCTCACAATTGGCTCTCTCAAAGATCACTCACAATGATCATATGGAACTTCCAATATGACCTCATACAATTTTCCCCAATGCTTCAATAGAAGCTCATTGATTCCCAATTTTTGATGCTAATAACCATGCATTTGGTATCATTTTATAGGACTCAAAGGGGAGGGGGGTTGGTGCACCAACCCCCCATTGGGTTGGTGCACCAACCCCCTTGGTTGGTGCAACAACCATGGCAGCCCATAAGCTCTAATTGAGCCAACAACCACAATATCCACATGAAGGCTTAACATAAAAAGAGTCACTAATCCTATTAGTATTCGAATAATATTCTAATATAGTGGGAAATTCAAAAAAATGTAATGTTAGATTAATAATGCTTTATAAATAAAAATCCTATTGATTCTTTTACAATGCTTTTTATTAAATTCATTGTCAATCTATAATCTATACATAGTGTTCCTACAATTGCCCTCACAAACAAATTGATGGAAACACTATTCTCTTTTGCTTTCAATCAGAATATATTTGTAATTATCTATTTTGTTATAAAAAAGAAATGAAAGAAAGTAATTGGCAATAAAATTAAACCAAGAGAATAGAAAAATAAACCAAGTGTTCTACATATCACAGATTTACTCAATTAGAACAGACCATATGTTTAACCGAAACATCATTATCTTCGCTAACTAGCCATCAAGAACATAGAACATTTCTTTGCTTGGATCCATCTTTTTAATCATCAACATGTGCCAAATATGCCAAGTATTACCAAGGAAAAAAACTGTTGGCCCCATACATAATTATACACCAGGCAAAAATGAGCCACAATTCGGCATATTGCAGGAAGTTACATCATTTCCAAAAGTTAAAAAAATTAAACAGCCTCAACACATTTTGTCTAAAAAAATGAAGTATCCTGCAGAAGGGAAAAGAAGAAGAAAATGTACCCTAACATTCACATTTATTTCAAGAAACATTCTATGAATTCAAGTGAATTCTATTCCAAGTTATACAGAAGAAACGGAAGTTACGTCTACTTGGTCACTAATCTAAAACCAAATTAGCTATGTGATGTCCTCTCTGTGGATGCTAGCTTCCCATCATTTGCAACATCCATCACCAGTTCTGCCCATCTCTTCTAAGTTATGTGCCGATGTGCACCTGGAAATGCCTTCCTCATCCGACTTAACTGAGTCGTCAGAATCTGAGTCGAAGTTAAGGCTAGACATGGCTAATGACTCGGACGAATTCCCTCCGCTCCAAAAGAGAGAGATCCTCTCGTCGTCTTTTCTCATCATCGCAGCATAATTGGCTAAGTTGAAATTCACTTGATTGTTTCCTCCAAATGCAGTTTCTAACTCGTCCATGTCGAAAAGCTCTTCCATGATCTTTTGGGAGCTGTGGTCGCTGGAGTAGACAAACTTGACTTTTTTGCAAGTCTTGTGCTCTAGAAAAGGTTTCACTACCTGCAAGCATTTTTTTCAACCTTATGTATGTAAATATCGGCACAAGAAGTACAAAAATATCTTCCAGGTATAAAACATTAGGTTACAGAAAGAACTGAGAAGAAAAATAGGAATAATATTGCCTGACTCTGTGTCAAAGGATTCAGATTAAATCATTCAACAGAATTTAAGATGTTTTAATAAGTTACAAGTCACAAGGGTAAACATTTTATAAAATATAATGCATTATATCACTTAGAATCAACAGGCGGCAGAGAAAATATTTCAGTATTTTGCAAGAGGAAGATTCTGACAAAGGCTATTGCTCTAATAACATAGGAGTTTGCATTTAGTATAAAATCGAAAGGTGTCGTTCTAAAACTTACATGCTATGGAGACCAGAGCAAGCCAGCTTTGAAACAGATGATGTACAACATTGCAAAAAGTATAGTCTGTCATTTGCATTGTTAACTCTTCAATAAAAAATAATCAACTTACCGTCCAAAAAGATTCGAAGATCTTTGGAGGATTATACAAAATTGCCACGGCTAATGTTTCAGGGTAGCAATCTTGCAGGACATGGGCTGTCTCCTTAGTCACTTTTATTGATATGTTCGACATGTTGAAGCCATTGAAATCAATAAGCCAAACCATTTGTTCTTGGTCGGCTGGCAAATGTAAAATGGCATTTTCCATACAGTACACTAAGTATCTAATTTGTCCCTGAGTTGAACTTGTATTCTGCAATTCAAGACATGCTATCAACATCCGGCTGCAATAAGGTTGATTTCATTTGAAATGTCGGTAGAATTATATACAAACTACAAGTGTAAAGAGTCTCAGCAGAAAAAGGTTTCAGTTCCAAGATTAAATCAAACCTGACAACCAGGTCTCATAACAAGAACGCTTCTCCCACACTTGTCAACAAAATTTGATCTATAGATTTTTCCTGTCTCGGCTTCATGGGATACTTCCTCCTGGAAAAAAGTGTCAGATATAAAAACTAAAGATATGCAACTAACAGGTAACATCATAAGAAGATAGTTTCGTTAACTTAAGATATGTGAACAGTTGAACAATATGTACAAAATAATACAGACATCTTCCCAAAAGATGACAGTTATGACAGACAATGATGCACTATTATATTATAGGGATGCGCACATAATTTGTAATTTGTAGAAGAGTTGCAATGGGAATAGTAAATATGAAAGGGAGTTCGGTTCATCTCACATCTTTTATTTGCAATGGACAGTCCACTGCATCAATCATAATCAATTGCAAAATAATGAATGGTTATGATTTTTTTGAATAAAAAGGTGTTGGTTATATTCAGAAGAATCATAATCACCCACAAATTTGTGGAATAAAGATCGATGCAATATACCGTCCACTATAACACAGAAAAGAGGATCAAAATCCTATGAAAAGGCATCCATTTTCTTAGGGCAACAAGTGAAGCAAGTCTATGCCGTGAACCCAAAGGTGACAAAGAAAAAGAGTTTATCAAAGGTTCTCTATAAATAAGTATGTATGTAATTGTACTTCTACAGCTCCCAATGCTTTCTAGATGCATCCAATGATATTATAATTAGAGATTGAATGATCAGTAAATGTAATGGCTCATGTTTAACAATTGACAAGACAACTCAACCAGATGCTCACATTTCCTTCACAAGGAAATCAGCATATTTTTTCACTCTTCATTCCAGATTTACGAATCCCAAGAAAGATAAATGAAGATATCTACTCAAATTTTGAACATCATATTTATTTTCTAGGGACCTGCGGAGGGAAAACCCCATTAATCAAATGTCACATTTCTTATATGCAAAGGGTGATATGAAATTGAAAGATTGACAAAAATATTTATGTGATGGATGGAACTGTTTGCCTAGACGTAACAGCCTATATTTATTATCACCATATGAGATGACTCTTCTAAATGCACGTATGAGCACTGTGTATTGCAGTTAGGGATGTAAACGGAGCAGATTCCAATCATATATTGCAATATCAGTATGATGTTTTAATTTACTATGCAAATCCGGTGTGATATCGAACTGGATATTGCCTATATGCTATCTGAGAATCCAAATCCTTCCAATACTATTTGGATTCGGATATTATCCGCATCCACTTCTTATAGTATTTTTTGGAATGTGAAGAATCAAAATTGATACTATTTAGATTTGAATATTTTGCACATGCACGGATCATACAAAGTTTAACAGTTTTGCAGTAATAAAACATTTTCACCATTGGATCTAGGATCAAAAAAACCTAAAGTTCAATATATCTTTAGTATTTTAGGGTTTAAGAATATAGATCAACTTCAATTATGCCAATTGTGTAAACTAGAAGAGTGGAATTTTTTGACTACCCATGAAAAGTTCTATCCACTGCGAGTGTATTTCCATTATTCTCTATTGAGTGTTATTGTATTAGGGTGTGTGTGTAAAGCAAATCAAGGGATATTATATATATGATGGGTTAGCTCATTTGGAAGCTAATCACCACTTTCCCCCAATCCAACATGGTATCAGAGCCAAAACCCTAAAACAAAAAAAAACAAAACCCTAGCCCTTACCCGCAGCGCCGCCGCCCTCCACACCTCCCGCACCCCGCCGCCCGCAGAGCCGCCGCCCACACCTCCCTCAACCGCAGCCTCCACCCAGAGCCGCAGCCGCAGCCGCAGCCTCCGCCCTCACCCGCAGCCTCCGCCCTCCACACCCGCAACCGCAGCCGCCGCTCCGCCTGCTGCGCGCGCCGCCGCCGGCTGCAGCGCGCGCCGCCGAGGCCTGCTGCAGCGCGCGTCGCCGCCGCCGCCACCTGCGCGCGCCGCCGCTCCGCTGTCGCTCCGCTGCTGATCCTCCTCTCTCCTATCCCCTTGCACGTCCTCTTCTAGCCCCTACAAAGCCCTAACTAGCCACAAAAAGAAACCCACAAAAACCCTAACCCTAGATCTATGGTAGAGCCATGAAAGGGACTCCATAGATTTACGGTTAGGGTATGACCTAGAAGAAGAGGAGGAGGAGTAGATCTGCGGATCTAAGGAGAGAGAAAGGAGAGATCTGCGGATCCGGAGAGATGTGGGAAAATCTTACCTCAGCCGATATGAAGGCCTTCATTGGAGAGATAACGAAGCTACTTGCTTCGAAGGAGTTGGGATCCTCGAGTGGATCGACGCCTTCACGTCCCGTGCAGAAGCTGGAATTGATGCCCAATGATGTGAAATTGGAAGGGACGAAGAATTACCTCAGTTGGGCCAGGAGGGTGCTTCTCATTCTGAGGTCGAAGGGGTTAGAAGGCGTCGTTCTGGGTTCATGCAAGGAACCACTGGACAAGGATGTGGATGATTGGAAAGTCTGGAGCACCACCAACTCACTGGTGGCTGCTTGGTTGATGACATCGATGGTTCCACCCATTACGGGGATGGTGGAGGCCATAGAGAGTGCTGCGGGGATATGGAGTATGGTGGAGAAAATGTACTCTGGAGCAGGGAATGTGATGCTTATGATGGAGGTTCAGGACAAGGTCGACACCCTGAAGCAGGGGGAGATGTCTATTTTAGCCTACTCTGCGGAGTTGAAAAGGCTGTGGTCAGAGTTGGACCACTATGACCCTATTGATCTGCCTGATCCTAGGAGCGCTGCGATACACAGGAAGTGGGTGGAGCGTAGGCGTGTCACACATTTTCTGAGGAACCTGAATGGAGATTTTGAGGCCAGGAGGGTGAGTATGTGCCACTTGTCCTCCATCCCATCTCTGGAGGAGGCCATAGCTGCAATGACACAGGAGGAGACCAGACTGAGGGTTATGAAGGATGAGGGTATTCAGGTCACTCGGGCTGCACTGGCTGTACCGGCAGCGGCAGCAGTGAGCGAGGATCGAGAGTGCTACACATGTGGGGTGAAGGGGCACCTGAGCTTTAACTGCCCACAGAAGGGCAGTGGACGAGGACGTGGCACATGAGGCAGAGGAGGAGGTCGTTGGGGCCGTGGACGAGGTCGCGGGGGCCCACGGGCCCACTTTGCCACCACTGACGGACGACAGGAGACAGTGATGATCGAGGCCACGCCAGCTGAGGCGTCAGATCTAGAGTAGCGGAGACAGTCCAGGTCTACTACTGAGAGCTCAGAGAGTCATGCAGACCAGACTGGGGATATTGCCTCGCCATTCGGTAACTTTGCCCACTTCGCTCACACAGGCTCAGGTAACCGATTAGCCCTTTCATGTAGAGATCATATAGAGTGGATCATTGACTCAGGTGCATCTAGTCATGTGTCAGGAGCATATAGAAAATTTTCCACATATAAACCACATACCATTCATGAAACCGTTCAGACAGCTGATGGTACATCCCAACCCATTAGAGGGATTGGTACTATTCAGTGCACTCCCTCCATACGCCTCTCTTCAGTCCTTCACGTCCCATCATTTCCAGTCAACCTCTTATCTGTTGGTTCTATTGTTGATGATCTCGACTGTAGCATTACTTTTGACTCCACTCATTGTGTGTTGCAGGAAAGGAAGACTGGGAGGAGGCTTGGGACTGGCCTCAGGCGTGATGGACTGTGGTACCTTGACAGAGCTAGTGGGGATGCTGCACTGGCTGTCGTTGGTGGAGAGAAGGAAAGGGATGTACTTTTGTTACATTGCCAGTTGGGACACTTGCCTTTTGATATTTTGAGTAAAATGTATCCCGATGTTTTGAATAGAGTGAATGAAATGAATTTGAAATGTGATGCATGTGAATTTGGGAAACACACTAGGACGTCATATCCTAGTGTAGGGATGCGGAGTGTAGAGAAATTTCATCTTATTCACTCAGATGTTTGGGGGCCCTGCCCAGTGACTTCAGTAAGTGGGTTCAGGTGGTTTATCACCTTCATAGATTGTCATTCTCGGATGACATGGCTTTATATGATGAAAAACAAAGGTGAAGCGTTGAAGTGTTTTCAGGACTTTCATAGAAGTGTCAGAAATGTGTATGAGGCCAAGATCCGTGTCTTGAGAACGGATAATGGGACAGAGTATGTAAACAGGGAGTTTGCATCTTACCTATCTGAGAGTGGGATAACTCATCAAACCACTTGTCCCAACACCCCCCAACAGAACGGAGTTGCTGAAAGGAAAAATAGGCACTTGTTGGAGGTAACTAGGTCACTCATGCTCACCATGAATGTACCTAAGATATTGTGGAGTGAAGCAGTGATGACAGCCACATATCTTATCAACAGGATGCCTTCACGAATCCTTGGTATAAAGTCTCCATGTGAGATTCTTATGGGAAAGAACACTTTTGTAGTTCCACCAAAAGTGTCCGGATGCACATGCTTTGTGAGGGATCATAGACCTTCTGTGGGGAAGCTGGATGCTCAGGCAATTAAATGCATATTTGTTGGGTATCCTTCAAATCAGAAAGGCTATAGGTGTTGGAGTCCCTCAGAAAGAAGGCTGTTTGTGAGCATGGATGTGACGTTCAGGGAGACTGAACCCTTTTATGGAGGACTGACAGATTCTACATCAGTATTTGATACTGGGGCCTCTCCAAGCACAGGAGGAGCTGGTCGAGAGGGGGAGACCGATGACAGGAGGGTAGTGGTTGGACTTATACCGTGTCCTGTCAGGCCTACAGGTACTGGTCCTGATAGCAGGGAGGAAGAAAGGACATTGGTGGAGGAGGAGGAAGACAGGTTGTACGGCAGGAAATATAGCAGGAGACAGAAGGATAGTCATGGCAATGAAGAACAACAAGATGTCATCTTCCCCACTGAAGAACCACTAGCTCCACTGCCACATGTCGAGATTGATCAGTCTATCACGCCTGCTCGAGTCCCGACTTCCTTACTGCCTTCCTTTCCTATCACGGATGGTAACCTTTCTTTACCTTCCTCTAGTTTAGATCTTCCACTTGCATCTCGTAGGGAGCCTCGTATCAATGCCGGCAGGCCTCCTGTACGGTATGGATATGAGACTGATATTGCTAATCATGTCTCCTATGCCTCTCTTACACCTGCATATAGGGCTATCATTGCATCCTTACAGTCTATCCCTATACCAAGTGATTGGCGAGTGGCAAAGCAACATCCCCAGTGGAAGAAAGCAATGCTCGAAGAACTTGAGGCACTAGAGAAGAATAAGACATGGAGACTTGTCTCACTTCCAGCAGGGAAGAAAGCTGTGGGCTGCAAGTGGGTATTCACAATAAAGCAAACTTCAGAAGGGAAGGTGGACAGGTACAAGGCAAGGCTGGTTGCCAAGGGCTACAGTCAGACTTATGTGATTGATTATGATGAGACATTTGCCCCAGTGGCAAAGATGAGTACTGTGAGAGTACTGATATCTTGTGCAGCAAATTTTGGATGGAAATTGCATCAGTTGGATGTAAAAAATGCCTTCTTGCATGGAGACTTACAGGAGGAGGTATACATGGAGGTCCCACCTGGCTTTGGCACACAACAGACGGTGGGAAAGGTGTGTAGACTGGACAAGTCCTTGTATGGGCTGAAGCAATCTCCAAGGGCATGGTTTGACAGGTTCAGGCGTGCAGTCATCACTATGGGCTACAAGCAGAGTAATTGTGATCATACTGTATTCTATAGACATTCAGGACAGCGGATTACTCTTTTGGCTGTGTATGTTGATGATATTATTATCACTGGAGATGATGAGGAGGGAATCTCTCACTTGAAGGTGAGGCTGGCGAGAGAGTTTGAGGTCAAGGACCTTGGACAGTTGGGGTATTTTCTTGGACTGGAGATTGCCAGGTCCAGGAAGGGTATAGTTCTCTCACAGAGGAAGTATGCCCTGGATTTACTGGCTGAGACAGGTATGTTAGGATGTCGTCCAACAGTCACTCCTATTGATCAGAATCATAGGTTGCATTCACAATCAGGGGAGCCAGTAGACAAAGAAAGGTACCAGAGACTTGTTGGACGCCTTATCTACTTATGCCATACCAGACCTGACATTGCCTATGCTATCAGTGTGGTAAGTAGATACATGCATGATCCTAGGACTGGACATATGGAGGCAGTCTTCAGGATACTGAGGTATCTGAAGAATAGTCCAGGAAAAGGCATATTATTTGGTAGTCATGGTCACATGAATGTGACAGGCTACTGTGATGCAGATTGGGCCAGTTGCCTAGATGATAGGAGATCGACCTCGGGCTACTGTGTGTTTGTTTGGGGTAACTTGGTCTCTTGGCGCAGCAAGAAGCAGGATTTGGTGGCTCGTTCCACTGCAGAGGCAGAGTATCGTGCTATGGTGCTTAGTACCTGTGAGATGATCTGGTTGAGATCACTCCTACATGAGCTACACCTGCTGAGAGAAGGACCATTGTGGTTGTTGTGTGATAACAAGTCAGCAATTAATATTGCCAACAACCCAGTGCAACATGATAGAACGAAGCACATAGAGATTGACAGGTTCTTCATTAAAGAGAGACTGGACAAGAAACAGTTGGAGATCTCCTATATTACCTCTGGACAGCAATTAGCAGATTGCCTTACGAAGGGGTTAAACTCTAAAGGAGTAGAGGATGCTTGTAACAAGATGGGCATGATAAATATCTTTTGCTCATCTTGAGGGGGAGTATTGAGTGTTATTGTATTAGGGTGTGTGTGTAAAGCAAATCAATGGATATTATATATATGAGGGGTTAGCTCATTTGGAAGCTAATCACCACTTTCCCCCAATCCAACATTCTCATACATGCATGCATGCATGCATGCCTAAATATGGAAGTGATTCTTTGAGAATGATTCTCAAATTAAGTTTCATGAAAACTCCACAATGTGACATCCAATGGATGATCCGAATTGTTGACTGCATCATCCGAATTGTTTACTTTAATCTATGCATTTAAAGTAAACTGAATATCAAAAAGCAAGTGATTCCGAACTGTTTGCCAATGTTTCAAATGTATGTGTATGTATGCATGCATGCATGTATATATGCATATATATAATGTATAGACATGCATAACTAATGGACAATTAACGGAATGGATACCAGTACGATCGGAAATCTGCTTTGTTTTTAGCAGATTTCCGATTCATATTCTAATCATAAATACCCATATCTGAATCTACTTAAGTGAATTCGGATACGAAATGGATTCGGATATTTCGGATATGCACTTATACTGCTAATGGAAATAGTGATTGGTTTTCTTTTCTTCTCTTTTGGGGGGGTGAAAGAGTGCTTGTCTATTAAATGGGGAGTGTGTGCATGCATGTGTGCATGGCAAAGAGAATATGATCTTCTTAAAGTAGTCGAGAGAGTTTTCTGTGGTGATAGTCATGGGAAGGGGATGAGATGAAGACCAGAGTACTGTGGTTTTTACATGCTGAAAAATCCAACAGTAGCAGTGCCAGACGTCTGGAGTTCACGGGTCCAGCCGTTTGGTGTATCAGACTGGTTGAACCGGAGGACGCGCAAGGAGCACGCCTTCCACTCCCAAACGTAGGAGCGTTAATGCAATATATTTATAAATAACCGGTGAGTACCGGGTCGGATCACAGGGACAAGTCGTTCTACATTCGCAAGTTTGATCGATAAAGAAAAATAAAGTGTGATTCGACAACCTCAACTAACGGTGGATGAGTGTGTGAAAATGTGAGGTGAATCTACAATCCTATCTAAAATAAGTAGGGTTAGAGAACCAAATGAGAGGTAGGATAGCTAGGTAAGGAGCATGGGTTGTGGGTTCACCAAGATTGGTGTCAACCAAGCCCAAATCACCCACAAATAACTCAATCGGTCATCCGGCTAAGGAATCCCAATCGGAAAAATTTAACATTCAAGCATACAATAGTTTTGTAATAAGGATGGATGCATCATCATGGCACTAATCAAATTAGGAACATGGATTCATCTCGAATTGAGCCCTTTCGGGTCTTTACCAATGAAATTGTGCCCTAATAATTCATCCAACATCAACATTGATAATAGGCAAGAGTTAATTGGAACTAAAATTAACAACCAATCCAGATGAATCACAACCCAAGCAATTTACACTACTCAATCATACTAAACAAGATGGAAATTCATACAAATTCTTCTCAAGTTTCATACAAATGAGAGATGCAAAATACAAGCGGAGAAAAGAAGGATTTCACCCAAGATCTCTCCAAATGAAGCCTCCCTTCCACTTTAGCGCCTCCTCCAAGCTTTCATCATCCTCCCATGGCTTCCCTCCTTCCCATTTTGAGATAGAAAAATGAAGATTAGGGCTGAAAACCCCCCAAATTCGCAATATAACTCAAACACAGCTTATCGGGTCTGTTTTTAAGTCAAACGGGTCGGATTCTGGCCCAAACCCGTAACTAATGCTCAAATCTGCAGAAATTTTTAACACCGTCACCCTGTCTTGCGAAAATTCTAGAAAAATCATCCGACCTCGGATTGACGTGTTCCATGCGGCGATGGAACCGTAACAAAGTATACTATAAAAGAAAAATATCACTTGGCCAGAATATGCACCGAAATGATAGCAGAATTCTTCACAAGAGGGGTAAATCTGTAGAAATTTTCAGCACCGTCACCCTGTCTTGCGAAAATTCTAGAAAAATCATCCGACCTCGGAATGACGTGTTCCAGGCGGCGATGGAACCGTGACAAAATGTACAACAATAGAAAAATATCACTAGGCCGGAATATATACTGGAATGATAGTAGAATTCTACACAAGAGGGGAAAAGTAGACTTTCTAGCCCAGAAATTTTCAGCACCGTCACCCTGTCTTCCAAAAAAACAGTAAATTGCTCCGACCTCCAAAAATTCTGGAAAAATATGCGTTGCAATCGGGACTTCACGAAATTCAACTGAAAAATAATAGGAGACCAAGATGAAGATGCTAATAAGCTGTAAAAATTATGTTTTAAGCATATAAAAACGGTAAGCTCCAATATTAAGTGATATCATCAAAATACGCGTATCGGAGCCAAAATAAACACAAATTATGCACAAAATGCCATCTAATGAGGGGTAAAATATACAATATTGAACCCTAATCACAGACCCAGATGTCGGTCGTTTCCATTAGCATCGAAGCGGAGGCTGCTAGACGTATGACCCCCTCACTCAAGGCGTCAAATATCATATGGCACACATCTCTTTGAACTCTCAGGAAAAGTGGGACAATCTGGGCCGACTGTGACCAGACGTCCAGACGTAACTCCAGATGTCTGGTCATCTGCTATGCTCATTTTCTAGGCCCGATTCTTGGGCCATCAGATTGAGTTCGTTTCTCAATCTGACGGCCATGATGAGTGCGGCCCTTAGGGTTATTTAGGAGCAGCCATTGGGGTCTTTTGGAGAGTGCTTGAAATTGAGATTGAAGGAGAAAGAAAGCTAGTGTTTTTTGAGAGCCAAGAGAGCTTCTTTGTGTGAGATCCATTGATGAGTACCTTTCTTCTTCATCTAGCTTGTACATCTTGAATCCCTTGGGTAGATTCTTAGTTTGGAGCTATATTACCAAGGAGTGATCTCCATTATTGTGGGATTGATCTCTTAAGGAGTTATACATGTTGTAGAGTCTTTATTATCAAGGATTTCTACTTGGTTGAGAGTGTGTGTGAGCTTGGTGAAAAAACCAAGTTTAAGTCTTGTTGCTTGGAGCTTTTCTCTCATTGTGATGGAGAAAGAAGAAGATGTTGGGGCCGTGCATGTCTTGCTTGATCATTAGTAGAACCGTGTACATTGGATGTTGAATGTAGGTTGTTCGCAACCAAAACAGGGTAAATCTACGTCTCTTTTGTGTTGCTCTTACTTTCATATTATTATTTCATCTGCCTACATATTTCTGTCACAAGATCGTTAAGAGGTTTGGTTGTTGGCGACAAATCTCTATTGTGTCTGTGGTGTTTGGTTTTATGCCTATGTGACATCTCGGTGGAATTTGGGTGTTGGGATTATTTGTGCGGCATTGTGTACCTAGCCTAAGTGCTAGGGAGATGCACATGGATCCAACAAGCACATGCAAGGAAGCATAGAAAAATATAAAAGAGGGAAAAAGGGTATTGTGGTATGCTTTCATAGTTTAGTATGACCTTATTCTACAAATGACTTTACATGTAGATTGGCTCACTTTTCCACAAAGAAATGCATCTTTCTGGTAGAGAGAGCTTCAAAAAATCATTGATTAAATCACCAATTGGTACCTTTTATTGAAAAAAACAATCTTTTAAGAAATAAAATAAATCTAAAAAGCTTTTCCTTCATCATGACAGTTTATCAAAAAAATATCATAACTAAAATATGTCGTATAAATTTTTTTTCCTAAAACTAGGCAGTATTTGCATTTTATAGTTTAGGCTAAACAATTACCTCCAAATAAAATAAATTCTAAAACTAAAATCTAAAGCTTGGTCCAACAATAATTCTTAGATGCGCCCAATTCTAAAGGTGTGATTTCAACCTTAAATATTAAGAAATGCACCACATGGTCATAGGACAATTCTACATCAGAATAGATGTTTATTCGTAAATGATAGTTATGCATTGCATGAATGAAACTCTTGTGACGGGCGGATGAAGATGCAAAACCCATTGGATTCACCTGATATTTGGTGTTTTGAGGTTTTAGAATACGAAGATTAAAATGAATGGTTTCGATCCTTCGAAAAAAATAGCAAAAGTAGAAGTTTTGGAGGCCGCATATGATGTTTAGCCTCATATATCATATGATACACATTATTCTTTTAATATAAATGCAGAAACTTTTCTAAATATGATAGTCATAATCAATGTATCATTTATATTACTAGTGTTTTGACATGTGATTAATTATAATTTCCATAAAAAGTCTTTTTTCTGATGGTCATAATGCCTATTTTTTTTAAAACTCAAGTAAGAAACCAATCTTTTTTCCACTTCGGTAATTTTTAGACACGGCTTATTGATGTGCCTTTATTTTTCAAAGGTAGACACCTAGCAACCAAACATACATGATTCCAACCCTTTTAGATTTCACATTATATGCAAATATAAGTAGATCATGACTTGCACGTATATTTGAAAATTGAGTTTTTTTTCTTTTTGTTGTATGGAAAGCAAAATGAAGCAGACTTCAAAGGATAAAAATAAATACCATTCTGTTTTCATAATTCATTAATATATTCCCATAAACAAAAATTTAATTTGTAGAAGAATGACTACACTATACTAATAAGAAGAAAAAGAAACTATTTGTAACATAAACAAAGGTAAACTGTGCAAGAGGGTCTACTTTGAGCATCCGTTCCACCGAATTATTCATTGAACCAGCTTGGCAACTGTTGCATGCTCGGTTAGAACATGCATAACATTCTGCCTAAACATCTAACAAGACGGTCTACTTCTTAAGCTCCATAACTTTCAATCCATGGTTAACAGTTATTTTCTGTCGCTAAGAAATTTATTGTACACGAATTTCTTGTGCACATGCACAATGCATTTGGCACATGCTTATGTATCTGCCTATATGCTCATCTATGTCATGTTCCTATAGCTATGCACTCACATCAATCAAATATCTTAATTCATAACCTTTAAAAAGAACCTATGAAAGAGAAACATATGGATACTAAATCCAACCTGACTTTAACTATGAAAAAACTGTTGTGCGCCAAGCGGAAGCAATCAAATCGTCAAAGTATCTAGCACGAAGAACAAATAGAGAGAAGCATACAAAAGATTTAGGTCGCCTTAACGACCAAGGGAACACTTCTATTAATTTCAATTAGGAGATATAAAAAACACACAACTACTCCGAAGAAATCCTCACAATTGGCTCTCTCAAAGATGTCTCTCAATGATCATATAGAACTTCCAATAAAAACTCATACAAGTTTCTCCAATGCTTCAGTAGAAGCTCAATTGGTTTTTCAATATTTCGATGCAAATAACCAAAGCCCTTGCCATCCTTTTATATGGATGAAGGGGGAAGGGGTTGATGCACCAACCCCTTTTTGGTCCTTTTTGACAAACCAGCAGCACATATGGGGCTGCTGGAATGAGCCAACAACCACAAATCTCTACCGTGACGAGATCTTGGGTCTATATCACACAATCGACCGTCAACACTCCTCCTTGGTGAGAATCATCTCGTGTTCCCGTCATCTTGTCTCGAAAAGCTCATATGGCTTCGCAGAGCCTCATTGCCCCAGAAGGGACCACCAAAGTCATCTCATATCGTCAACATGCAAGTTCGAGCCATACTCGAACTTGACTCCAATATCGGCCTTCATAAGCTTGTCCGTCGAACAGTTACTAATGCCAAGTAGCTCCACCCGATCATTGGCTTCATCAGTCGTCGTTGATTCCATCTCATCACATCAATCTTTCCTTCGTCCCACATAGGTCGCCATTGTGCTCCACCTCACCGAATAAGGTCGAAAACTCATCGCACCTGACAAAGAAAGCAAACGAGACCAATCTTGCAGGTTGGCATCTTTCATACATTGGTCTCCAAACTTTGAAAGAATCCATCTGATGTGCAGGTTGTGGGGACGAGGTATCTCTATCATACTGACTTAAACCATCACCTCTATTAGCACCACCTCTTCGGAGATCATCCAATGACGTCATCTTTGGTGCGTGCGAGCTTGAGTTGGTAGCTCGCTCATCTGGAACTCTCGTCGTCTTCATCATCACAGTACCATCCAAGTAATAGAGGTTGCCTTCATGCTTCCCCTTCATCAGGATCATTGCTACTCGTATCACCTTCACAGCGTCGTCCTCCATAGTCACTTTGCACCCTTGTGCTTCTAATAAACCAAGAGATATCAAGTTGTACTTCAGGTCGGACACATAATGAACATCGCATATGTCCCGTATGACACCATCACTCATCTTTATGCGGATCGTGCCAATGTTCACCATCGTGCATGCTCCATTGTCTCCAAGAAGGACTTTACTCTTACTACCTTCATGAAAAGTAGAAAAGTACTCTCTGTGTAGTGTCATATAGAACGAGCAACCCGAGTCGAGCACCCATCCCCCCTCATCACCCCCTCCGTTGCACCAACTAGGACCCACTCATCCACCTTCTCGCTTTTGACGATGTTGACGGTAGCATCCTTCTTCTTATTGGCCTTTGGGCACTCCCTCGCCCAATGTCATCTTTCTTTGCAAAAGGCACACCGATCGCTCTCGATGTCTGTGTACGGAGCTCTACTATTGTCCCTCGTCTCGGATCTATGGTTCCATTTGCGGCTTCCACCTCTTTCATTGCTCCGACCTCTAACTACGGTAAGCACTTCGGACCCTTAGCCCCTCATCGTCTAATCATCCTTCTTTCTAAATTCATTGCTAGTAAGAGCGTTAGAAACTTTATTGAAGGTGATATATTCTTTACCACATGTTAAGATCGAAACGATGCGCTCATAGTCTTTATGCAGGCATAGTCTTTATGCAGGGAGTTGAGGAGAATCATCACCTGGTTCTCATCTTCCACCTTGACGTCGATGTTCCTCAAATCTGTGAGGAGTTTATTGTAATAGTCGATGTGTTCTTTAACTGAAACTCCTTCCTCCATTTTAAATCCAAAAAGCTTCTTCTTTAGATATAGGCGACTCGGAATGTTCTTCTTGATGTACTTCTCACTAAGTGCATCACATAACGCTTTCGCGTTCGTCTCCTCCATGAAAGGGTACTTCTTCTCCTTTGTCGAGTAGAGCCAGATCGTGCCGCCAGCGGTCCGGTTCATCATCTTCCACTCCGCATTCGACGTCGTATTCGGCCTCTCATTTAGTACTTTATCTTGACCAAGTTGGTTCAAGATGTTAAGTATTTCGCATCTCCACATGTCGAAGTTGATACGCACATCGAACTTCTTAATTTCGAACTTCGTACTGGATACGATAGTTTGTGTTGTTGAAGATTGTGTCATTGGAGTAGAAGAATTGTCGTCGCCATCTTTGCTCATCTTCTTCGTCTAGATCTTTGTCGCCAAAGCTTTGATATCAATTGTTGTGCGACAAGCGGAAGCAATCAAATCGACAAAGTATCTAGAACAAAGAACAAATAGAGAGAGCATACAAAAGATTTAAGTCGCTTTAACGACCAATGAAATACTTCTATTGATTTCAATTAGAAGATACAAAAGGCACACAACTACTACTAAGAAATCCTCACAATTGGCTCTCTCAAAGATGACTCTCAATGATCCTATGGGACTTCCAATAGGACCGCATACAAGTTTCCCCAATGCTTCAGTAGCAGCTCAATTGGTTTCTCAATGTTTCGATCCAAATAACCAAAGCCATTGCCATCCTTTTAAAGGGATGATGGGGGAGGGGGTTGCTGCACCAACCCCCTTTGGGTCCTTTTTTTGACAAACCGGCAGCCCATATGGGGCTGCTGGAACGAGCCAACAACCACAAAAACAACCATAAGTGGATGCTTGTTTATTTTGATGTTAGTATCTGTGAAGGTGCAAACATGCATTGGCATCGAGAAATGACAAAGATATTGATGCGATACCACAATCACATATCATCTCAAATCATAGTAAACATTAAATGAATTAAAGACTATTCTTTATGGTGCTTAGCCAAACAAGGTAATTGAGGTATTGTATAGAAGTCCATACTGAAAAGTCGTTTGATTTTCAGCTTTCGATCACTAGACATTGCAAAAAAGAAGATGATAGCTAAATCTATGACTTGCAAATGTGTTCAACGAATATGTGAATAAAAAGGATCTTATAATTCTACCCATGCAATAGCTCTAGTTGATAACCAACCATCTCCCTGCCATTCTAAGCCCAATCCAATTTCAACAACCAAACAAAATAGAAAGTACTAACACGTAGCCAAGCAAGAAAGCTGTTGTTTTTAGTGCTTCAAAGTCTCCACCAAATAGTAGAGATGGGCCCATGGATTTAATGTAGTTGTTGGGGGGGAATTGAAGGCTTTGCAGCCTTCCCTCTTGGCCTGCCGACAGTCAGAGCATGAAGCTCCCCACCCCCCTTTGTTTTGCATTGCAGGCTTTTCCCGAGAGTTGAAGCCATCCATTTTCAGAGAGCAAAATGTATAGGGTGATGTTTTGTTTTTTCAGAGAGAGCTGAAAAGAGTGCCTCCATTTCCAGAGAGCTTTGGAGAGAAAAGTGTGAGCTTCGGAGAGTTTAGAAGAGAGTTGTTCTTCTTGTGTTTCTCTTCCTCTTCTTCTTCATTTGTGAGATTTGTGGGGGCTTGGAATTGCCAAGTTGTTACTCACAAGAGTGTGAAGGAGAAGGTGATGGTGTAAGCTCGTGTGCTCGCCTTGATTAGTAGTGGATCGTCTCGGAATGCTGGAGTAGGTTGTTCGCAACCGAACCAGGGTAAAATCCTCCGCCTCATTTGCTTTCTGCAAATTGAGATTGTCGTATTTCGCTTACTAATTTGCTTACACAAGATCCGAAGAGGGATTGGTTGTTTGGTTTGTTGTGTGCCCCTATTTTTCAAGCTTTAGCTCCCTAGCTAGTTGTTAGGGCTTGTTGTTCCGCAGGGCGACAACTGTTTTTTGATCAACAAGTGGTATCAGAGCTTTCGGTTGTTTGTGGAGAAATTGAGTAGCGAAGATGGTTAGTTTGGCGACACTCAACATTGAGAGGTTCACCGGCCGTAATGACTTTAGGTTATGGCAGTCGAGGGTGAAAAATTATTTGAGGCAGACAAAATGTTTTCAGATTGTGTTCGATGAGGAAAACATTGAGAAGGAGGTGACGGCATCACAGAGGGCCGAGATGGAGAGAATGGCGTATAGCGCCATCCAGCTATCATTAGTCGACACCGTCTTGAGAGAGGTGTTGGACGAGGTTACGGCCAAGGATATGTGGAATAAGCTAGAGGGGTTGTATATGAAGAAATCTTTTACAAGCCGCCTCTACTTATTACAGCAGCTGTACACTCTGAAAATGAAGCCCGGATCAGCGGTAAAAGATCACATAGATGAGTTGAATCGGATTGTGATGGAGTTGCGGGGAATGGATGTCAAGATCGAAGATGAGCAACAAGCAATGATTTTGTTATGTTCGTTGACTGAGGAGTTCTCCCAATTTGTTCGGTCCATGATCTATGGACGAACAACGCTTACCGTAGAAGTGGTGAAGGCGGCACTCCATACCGAGATGATATGTGAGAAGGTCCAAGGTAGAGACTTTGGAGGAAACCGCGATGAAGCTTTGCATGTGAGAGGCAGGCAGGACAGGAGAGGAGGTCAAGGCCATTTCAAGAAGAAGGACCGCTCGAAGTCCCGGTATTCCCGTGATAGGAAGGACAGCTCATGTTTCATATGCAAGCAGAGAGGCCATTGGAGGAACCAATGCCCCAACAGATTTGGAAAGAAAGGCAATGATGCTTCTGGTTCAGCTTCCTTGGGTTTGGAGGACATGCATATCAGTGATGACAGAGGCCACGGTGAAAGGGGTAGAGATCCAAAGATGTTCGCAGCGGGGGTGTCTGGTGAGGCACAAGTTGCGTGGTTGATGGACAGTGGGTGTTCTTTCCATATGACTCCACATCGGAGTTAGTTTTTCACTTACCGTTAGTTTTTCACTTACCGTTCCCAAGAAGACGGAGGCTCTATTCTTATGGGGAACAATGCGGCATGTAAGACCGCGGGTATTGGAACTGTTCGGATCCGCATGCACGATGGGATCGTGCGTACCCTTGTCGATGTTAGACATGTGCCTGATCTCAGGAAGAGCTTGATATCCATCGGTGTGTTGGATAATGTTGGATGCAAGTCAGTTGTTGAGAATGGCCAACTGAGGGTATCCAAAGGAGCCATGATTGTGATGAAGGGAAGAAAGGTAGGGAATCTATATGCCCTACAAGGTGCCACAGTAGAAGGCGAAGCCGATGCCACCTCTACTAGCTCGAGTGACAGAGATTCAGCAAAGTTATGGCATTATCGTTTGGATCACCCGTGTGACAAGACCCTCGATGTTCTCCGTCGAAGAAAATTGATTGGAGCTAGTGATGAGAGTGTGGAGTTTTGTGAAAGCTGTGTGTATGGGAAAAAGACAAAGGTACAGTTCAGCACAGGGAAGTACACTAGCCGAGGTCCACTGGATTACATTCATTCCGATGTTTGGGGGCCGTGTCCTGTAGCGTCAGGAGGTGGGGCTAGGTACTTTGTCCTCTTCATCGATGATTATTCTCGAAAGGTTTGGATGTACTTGATGAAGACAAAAGATCAAACATTTGGGATGTTCAAGCAATGGCTTGCGATGGTTGAAAAGCAAACTGGCAAGACAGTGAAAGTCCTTAGATCCGACAACGGAGGCGAGTACACCTCGAGGGAGTTCACAGGATTCTGCAGATCCTATGGGATTCGACGTCACTTCACTACACCAGGGGATCCTCAGTCGAACGGGGTTGTAGAGAGGATGAACAGGACGTTGTTGGAGAGAGTGCGTTGCTTGAGGCACTCTGCCGGTTTGGAGAAGGAATTTTGGGGTGAGATACTTACTACCGCCGTACACATAGTGAATCGAGTTCCGTCGGCGGCGATTGACTACCAAATTCCGGAAGAGAAGTGGAGTGGGAAAATTGGTGACTACTCTTATTTACGCATCGTTGGTTGCCCGGCATATGCACATGAGAGGGGCGACAAGTTGGATCCGAGGGCCAAGATGTATATTTTTCTCGGATATGGCGATGGCGTGAAAGGATATCGCTTGTGGGACCCGGTGGGCCGCAAGGCGATTTTGAGTAGGCACGTCACCTTCGATGAGTCTGTGATGCTCAGGACGAAGCATACTCATTGGAAGGGGGACGAGTCACATGAGGAGACCGCGCCAGAGACGATTGATCTCCCGATCCCATTTCAGAGGCGACCTGGCAAGGAGCCGATGGTCGAGGTCCCCGGTGCGGGACATGATGAGGTCCATGTTGAGGATCATATGCAGACACCAGTCCCAGCTCAGATACGTGATGAATTTGTTGCAGATGAGGTGCGGAGGTCCAAGAGGACCAAGAAGGCGCCCGAGAAATTTGACGACATGGCGTCGTATGCCTTAAACATTGAGCATGAGGAGCCTATGACCTACAGTGGAGCCATTAGCTCGAGCGATGCAGCGAATTGGCAAGGAGCTATGGAGGAAGAGATGGAGTCTCTCCACCACAATGACACGTGGGAGTTAGTGCCTCTACCACATGAGAGGCGTGCCATTGGATGTAGGTGGATCTATAAGGTAAAGGAAAGCTCGACCGAAGATGGTGGTGATGTACGGTACAAAGAAAGGCTAGTGGCTAAGGGTTTTGCACAGAGGAAGGGAGAGGACTACAATGAGATATTTTCTCCAGTGGTGAGACACACTTCCATTCGTATTTTGTTGGCACTAATAGCATCCATGGACATGGAGTTGGAGCAACTCGATGTCAAGACCGCTTTTCTGCACGGTGATTTGGATGAGAAGATTTACATGCACCAACCAGAGGGGTTCTTAGTGGAAGGCAAGGAGAGCATGGTCTGCAGGTTGAGGAAATCCTTGTACGGGTTGAAACAGTCACCCAGACAGTGGTACAAGCGATTTGATAGCTTCATGATGGGTGTAGATTTTCAGCGGAGCGTGAAGGATCAGTGTGTATATGTGCGCACATTGGATGATGGCTCGCGCATCTACCTGTTACTTTATGTTGACGACATGTTGATTGCTTCCTCAAACATGTCGGAGGTCAAGAAGCTAAAGGTGAAGTTGGGCAAGGAGTTTGATATGAAGGATTTGAGCCCGGCGAAGAAAATCCTAGGGATGGAGATATCCCAGGATAAGAGGAAGAGTGAGTTGAGATTGTCACAGAAGGGGTATATTGAGAAGGTGCTCGTCCGTTATGGAATGGAGAGTGCGAAGCCCGTGGGGACACCTCTTGGAGCTCACTTTCAGCTTTCGGCGTTGCAGTCGCCGAGCACTGATGATGAGAAGAAGGCTATGTCTCAGGTGCCATATGCTAGTGCAGTTGGGAGTTTGATGTACGGCGTACGCGATGGTTTGCACGCGTCCAGATATTGCACAGGCCGTGGGAGTAGTGAGCAGATATATTGCGAACCCAGGCAAGGAGCATTGGCAGGCCGTTAAGTGGATATTGCGATATCTGCGAGGCACAGTTGGTGTCGGTTTACACTATGGCAGAGGTGACGGTGTGGTGCTGACAGGGTACTGTGATTCTGATTATGCTGGTGACAGGGACAGGCAGAGATCGACCACAGGTTACGTGTTTACGTTGGGCACTGCAGCAGTGTCATGGCGATCTGTCCTACAGTCGGTGGTTGCGTTGTCAACCACGGAGGCCGAGTTGATTGCCGCAGTGGAAGCGGTGAAAGAGGCCAAGTATTTGAGATGTCTGCTAGAGGATTTGGGGTTGCCGCAGAGATTGTCGTTGGTTTTCAGCGATAGCCAGAGTGCCATTCATCTTGCGAAGCATCAGGCTTACAGTTCGAGGACGAAGCACATTGAGGTTCGTGATTGCTTCCTAGAGGAGGAGAGCAAACAGATAGAGCTTCAGAAGGTCCCGACTGAGAAGAACCCTGCAGATATGTTCACCAAGCCCGTTCCCGCCATCAAGCTCAAGACCTGCTTGAGCTTGATCTGTTTGGCTTGAGTGTGGCGTCGAAAGGCGCAGATTCCGAGATGACGAGGAGGTCCGTGTAGTGACCATGGAGTTGTGATCAAGGTAGATCTTGGATGGAGTGCTGGAGACTTTGTAGCAAGGTAGAGTGTTGTTTTTAGTGCATCAAAGTCTCCACCAAATAGTAGAGATGGGCCCATGGATTTAATGTAGTTGTTGGGGGGAATTGAAGGCTTTGCAGCCTTCCCTCTTGGCATGTCGACAGTCAGAGCATGAAGCTCCCCACCCCCCTTTGTTTTGCATTGCAGGCTTTTCCCGAGAGTTGAAGCCATCCATTTTCAGAGAGCAAAATGTATAGGGTGCTGTTTTGTTTTTCAGAGAGAGCTGAAAAGAGTGCCTCCATTTCCAGAGAGCTTTGGAGAGAAAAGTGTGAGCTTCGGAGAGTTTAGAAGAGAGTTGTTCTTCTTGTGTTTCTCTTCCTCTTCTTCTTCATTTGTGAGATTTGTGGGGGCTTGGAATTGCCAAGTTGTTACTCACAAGAGTGTGAAGGAGAAGGTGGTGGTGTAAGCTCGTGTGCTCGCCTTGATTAGTAGTGGATCGTCTCGGAATGCTGAAGTAGGTTGTTCGCAACCGAAACAGGGTAAAATCCTCCGCCTCATTTACTTTCTGCAAATTGAGATTGTCGTATTTCGCTTACTAATTTGCTTACACAAGATCCGAAGAGGGATTGGTTGTTTGGTTTGTTGTGTGCCCCTATTTTTCAAGCTTTAGCTCCCTAGCTAGTTGTTAGGACTTGTTGTTCCGCAGGGCGACAACTGTTTTTTGATCAACAAAAGCAAGGTTTATAATTTTAGCAAACTTAACACAACATTCACAAGAGAAGTTTCTTTATCTGTCAAAATGATACTACCAGATTTTTACTTTGTTATTTTTATCCCAGAATGGAGCTCGCACTAGATTTCTCCTTGAATTCTCTCATTAAATACAACATAAGAACCCACGTATATGCCTTATATCTTAGCCGTGACTTAGAAAACCTTATCATGGCTATTTATTAAGCTCTTACCTTCTAGAGTCTTTACCAATGTTCGTTGTGGTTTGTGCTACAGTACGGATATATGGTAAACTACTTTACATATTTAAAAAGGTACAAATGGTTAGGCTAAATCAAATCATGGTACATGCCATTAGGTATGCATCATTTGTGTGCACGTTGATTGAAAAGAAATACCACCATCTGAATCAATGTAAATGAATCAGGATAATAAACTTTCTTCTTTGAATATCTACAAAACAAGCTTTGATTTGATACTGATCCAAAAACAGAAAGTAAACTACTTTAATGAAAATATACTCACAAGTCTAATTATATTGCATAACCATAGCAAATTCCAAGTGTTTAAAGCCATGCTATTTGATCTTAAAGCCCAAAATGTCCATTTTGAATAAATGTCGCAAGTGCTCCTCTTTTCTTCTGAGGTTACCAGTTTTAGTTTTGGGTACGTAGATGAGAAACATGCCATGAATTAGATCACATGTATGAGATCACAAATTCTTTAGGGCTGGGGAGATATGGAGGGAAGGTAATGATAATCTTATGATGAAGACCTGTTGTTCACCAAGATTCCCAAGAACAAGATTTCGCCAACAATGGCAAAATCAGAGCAGAATTTTATTTAGTAGAAGTAAAAATTACAGAGCAAGAAAAGGAAAATGAGAGAGAATTTCTCTATTGATCATCGATGCCTCTTTCTTACATTTCAGCAGTGTTTATAGCTCTTACAAATATCTACTAACAATCTTCTAACAACCCCCTCTGCTGCGCACAAACCGTTGTAACGGCCCAACTGAATTAGGGTCGCTCACCGGAGAAGATGGCGATCACAACGGCCTAGCAGAATGGTCGGAGGGGATGGAGCATTCCGTCGAACACTTGGTAGCAGCTTCACATAACTTCAAGGCATTGGGAATCCTCCACCGGCTATAACACCGGGTCCCACTTCGTGGATGAGATGGACGATTCAGATCACTCCTTTCACTTCGATCGAACGCTGCAGATTCAAAACACTTCGAACGACTAGATATGAATTAGCGCTGCATCCAACTGAAGAGATTCAAAGCTCCCGCCCCGCCAAGCTGGTGATCATCTCCCTCCTTCGAAACTTCTTCGCATGCTAACCAAGCTCCAGCTACCTCACCAATTTGGGATCTAATATTCCATCCCCCATTACGAGACCTGCCTCAAGGTCGAAGGAAGGAAATCACTTCACCAAATCCCAGTAAGATTTCCACGTAGCATCTTCCACTGGCCTATGCCGCCACTTGACAAGCACTTGGGATATCAAAGCTCTACGCTCCTTGATCACCCGACGATCCAATATAGATTCCGGCTTGTCTATAAGGTCCTCTGTATAACTCGGTTGAGTGTCCTGCACGAAAGTTCGAGCACCCACCTTCTTTTTAAGCTGAGAAACATGGAACACATGGTGTACATGGGCGGACACCGGTAGCTCAAACTTATAAGCAACTACTTCGATCTGTGCCAAAATTTTATAGGGACCAAAATACTTGGGAGATAGTTTATGGGTCTTCCTCATTGCTATACTGATCTGCCTATATGGCTGTAATTTCAAGTACAACCAATCTCCTTCCTGAAATCTTCGTTCAGTTTTGTGCTCATCAGCATACCTCCGCATTATATCTTTAGCTTTATTAAGATTGTCCCAAAGTAGTTGCAGAGTCACCTCCCTTGTAAACAAAGCATCTTCTACCGCCGCTACTCGAGAGGTGTGTGGCAGATATGCTATAAGCGTAGGAGCAGCTCTCCCATACAATGCCTCAAACGGAGTCATCTGGGTTGAGCTCTTCCACGTAGAATTGAACCAAAATCTGCCAACGGAGGCCATTTAACCCACTCCGGAGGCTTATGTCCATAAAAACAACGGAGATAACACTCCAAACTGCGGTTAGTTACTTCAGTTTGTCCATCACTTTGCGGGTGGTATGCTAAAATGTGAGCGAGAGTGGTACCCTGCAACTTGAACAGCTCAGTCCAAAACTGACTGGTAAAGATTGCATCACGGTCACTCATAATGGTCGAAGGAATTCCATGGTGTTTGAAAACTCCTTCAAAGAAAACTTGAGCCACAATCTTTGCTGAAAAGGGACATTTGAGAGAGAAGAAACGGGAATATTTAGGCAAGCAATCCACCACCACATAGATCACATTAAACCCATTGCATAAAGGAAATTCCACAATGAAATCCATGGAAATACTTTCCCACACTTGACTGGGGACTGGCAGAGGCTGAAGGAGACCAGGGTAAGCTATGTTCTCCGCTTTATTTCTTTGACAAACTTCAAACTCTCTAACAAACTGACGCACTCCTCTTTTCATTCCCACCCAATGGAATGATTTTCTTAATCTGTGCAGTGTTCTCAAAGCATCTGAGTGTCCCCTCATAGATGTACTGTAAAATTCTTTAAGAAAAGTTTGTTGAAGTTCCTTAGAACTTGGGTTGATCAATATTCGCCCCTTATAATAGTACACCCTCTCAACCTTAGTGTACTTCTATGCTAAAGAATTTCCTTGATGCACCTTTTCTTCTATTTCCTCAAAATATGTATCACTACTCACCATGTGTTTGCTGTCATTTATCCAATCACACTGAGGAGCAGATATGTGGTATACTGAACAAAAGTCTTCTTCTATATCTCCACTGTTGTCCACCTCCCTTGGCAAGCTATCAGCAGCTCTGTTACTCCTCCCAGGTTTGTACTCCACCCTATAGTTGTAAGCTTGCAACTTCATCAGCCACTTACTTTGTAAACCTTGCTGCAACTTGTGATCTAGTAAGTGTCACATGCTTTGATGATCAGTGCGGATAGTAAATTTCCTTTCCATCAAATATTGATTCCATCGTGTTACTTCCAGAATTATAGCCAATAACTCCTCCTTATAGGTGGATAGAAGCAAGTTCCTTCCTGTAAGTTTAGTGCTAAAATATGCAATTGGTTGCCCTCGTTGCATTAAAACTGCCCCTACTCCTCTCCCAGAAGCATCACATTCCAACACAAAATCTTCAGTGAAATTTGGCATTGCCAGCACAGGAGCAGTGGAGTGGACAATGATTCATTCAATGCATCAAAAGATTGTTGGGATGTCTCATTCCACCTAAAGCCTTCTTTCTTCAATAGATCTGTTAAAGGAGCTGCCAAGCCTCCAAATCCTTTAATGAATTTTCTATAATACCCTGCAAGACCAAGAAACCCCATTACAGCCTTGGTGTTCTTGGGTACTGGCCAGTTTTTTATTGCATCCACCTTTTTGGGCTCCATAGCTACCCCTTGACTGAAAATCACATGCCCCAGATAACCTACTAATTTATGCCCAAAGGAGCATTTGGACAACTTCACCACCAGTTGTTGCTCTTTGAGGATCTGCAGTACTTTTCTCAAATGATCCAAATGGGTGGACCAATCTTTACTGTATGTTAATGTCATCAAAGAAAACAAAAACAAACTTCCTGAGATAAGATTTGAAGATAGTATTCATAAGTGACTGAAATATGGAGAGTGCGTTTGTTAATCCAATCGGCATTACAAGAAATTCATAATGGCCTTCATGAGTACGAAATGCAGTTTTGAATATATCATCATCATTCATATATATTTGATGATATCCTGACCTCAAATCCAACTTGGAGAAGAATTGAGCTCCAAATAATTCATCCAAGAGTTCATCTATAATGAGAATAGGGAATTTGTCCTTGATGGTTTGTTGATTAAGAGACCTGTAGTCCATTTACATGTGCCAACTACCATCAACTTTCCTAACCATCACAACAGGTGAAGCATAAAGGCTGGAACTGGGTCTAATGGTTCCTTCTTTTAACATTTCTGTTACTTGCTTTTCAATTTTTGTTTTAAGGAAATATGCATGCTTGTATGGCCTGATACATACAGGCTTAGCCCCCAACTCAATTGGAATTCTGTGGTCAAAAGCTCTTCTAAGTGGCAGTCCATCAGGTTCCTTGAATACTTTAGGGAATTGCTCAAGGACTTCCTTCACATCCACATGTAAATTCTCCACTTCAATTTGTAGCAAGTGTTTATTGGATGGTATTGACTCTAACTCCAAAAGGTTGAGTTGCAACCAATATCCCTCTCTCTGCTGTCTGAAAGCCTTGTGTATTCCATTTTCATCCACTATCTGGGAATTGGAAGGTAATATTCCTTGCCACACGCATTCCTTCCCTTTCATATTAAACCTCATTTGTAATTTCGTGAAACTAAAAATGATGTCATCCAACTGCATTAACCATTGTGTTCTTAGCACCACCTGCTGTCCTCCCAATGGCAATATCAGCAAATTAACTGATATCTGGACATTTTGGCAATGTATATGGACCCCTTGACAAACCCCAATCCCTTGCAACTTCTCTCCACTAGCCACTGACATCAAAGGAATTAGATTGTTCTACCTCCAAGCCCAGAGACTTCACCAATCTAGGGTATATGAAATTATGGGTAGACCCCGTATCAACCAAGATACTGACACTTTGTCCCTTAATACTTCCTCCCAGTCTAAAGGTTTTGGCAGCTGGTATTCCTGTCAAAGCATGGATAGAAATGGAAGGAAAGTCCACTACAACAATTTCTTGCAGCTTTTATGTTATCTCCTCCACACCATTCCCAGATTCCTCTCCAGCCCCTTCAGGTTCTCCCTCTTCCACATCTAAAATGTATAGCTGTTTTTTACACTTGTGGCCCCTCTCCCACTTCTCATTACAAGTAAAACACAAGTTATTCTGTCTTCTTGATTGAATGTCCTCTGGATTTAATAATCTCCCCTTAGGAACATTAATGACACTTTCTTTTGAACTATCTTTATTCAATCCAGATGGTTGAGGTTGGTGGGATCTAGGGAAGGAATTGGTTATTACATGAGACTTATTCTTTCTTGCTAAGACTGTTTTCTCTTCAAAAGTCCTAGCTAACTGCACTGCCCTTCGGTATGTCTCTGGGTTCAATGCCATAACATCTAAGCGAATGTCATCCCTCACCCCATTGAACTTATCTAATACATAATCACCAGGATTTTTCGTAGAAAACCAACAATTTGCTCATACTTCTCAAGGTATTCTTTCACTGTTCTAGTTTGTTTGAGATTGGAAAAAATCGCAAAAGGCTTGTCTAATTGGGTAGGGCCAAACCTCACCACATTCTCTTCTTTAAATTTCTCCCAGTGTAGGAAATTACTGACATTGACTTTTCCTCATTCAAACCAATGTAACGCTTTACCCCGCAAATAAAATGAGCATGTATTTACCCAATTGGGATAAGGAGAATAGTAGTAGGCAAAGATTTGTTGTACCTGGCTCAACCATGGCAGAACATCTTCGTCTCCTTTAAAAATGGGGAACTTAGGTTTGAGCACTCTCGGCTGCATAGGGATTGAGGTTTCCCCATGTACACCTCTCCTCTCCGAGCTCCTATCTCCATTGAAATGTGCATCACCACTTCTTTCATCTCGTTGGTTACGAGATCCAGATTCCTGATTGTTAACATGTGCATCCATTCTATTCTGATTATTCCACATTAATTGAATCTGAATTTCATGATTATTGAATCGCTCCTCAGACTTGCTTTGGTGATTCAACAACATCTGGATTTGAGCAGACATGTGCTCATGTGATTGTCTTTGTGACTCCACCAATGCTTGAATCTGAGTTTGAATTTGAGATTGAATCTGAGAAGACAATTGCTGGAATTGAGCTCATAATCTTCCCTCCAGAGTCTGACTTTGAGATTCCATAGCATGGATTCTATCTTCTTGCTGAAGTCTCCAGGTACTGGAATCGTCAGCGTGTTCGCATTGTAGTTGCAAATCAGGGTTAGAACTTTGACATTGTTCTCCTTCAGCAACCCTAGGACCTGTTTCCACATCCGGTCTTCTCTTACCCTCCATGGCAGCGAACCTGGCTTTGATACCAAATTGATGAAGGCCCGTTGTTCACCAAGATTTCCAAGAATAAGATTTCGCCAACAATGACGAAATCAGCAAAATTTTATTTAGTAGAAGTAAAAATTACAGAGCAACAAAAGAAAAGGAAAATGAGAGAGAATTTCTCTATGGATCATCGATGCCTCTTTCTTACATTTCAGTAGCTTTTATAGCTCTTACAAATATCTACTAACAAACTTCTAATAACCCCCTCTGCTGTGCACAAACCGTTGTAACGGTCAACTGAATTAGGGTGGCTCGTCGGAGAAGATGACGGTCGCAACGGCCTAACAGAATGGTCGATGGGATGGAGCATTCCGTCGAACACTTGGTAGCAGCTTCACGATAACTTCAAGGCGTTGGGAATCCTCTGTTGATTCTGAGAGATTACAGAGAACAACAATGAAATTAAATTGTTGAAAATGAGAGATTACAGAGAACAACAATGAAACTGACCGATTCTTCAAGCATGCCAAAGCGTTACCCTTAAAACTATTTCGCCTCTAAACAAGTGCTTCGGGGTGGATCGAACGTCTCAGGGATACTCAGAATCTATCTTTTATGATTGCACTTAATCAACAAAAGTTCTTATTGTATTAGTGTGTTTATTTCTGAAGAACCACCATCTATTTATAGATGTATGGTAACTGCTGGATGAACCATTGCAACTGCAATAGTAACTGTTGGACGGTTATAGTAACTGTAAACATTAATTACGAAAATGATTAAATTGATGAATCTGAAACAGACTCGCACGCGCGCACGTGCAAAGTGCAAAGTGCTAAGTCTTTGATTATATAAATATATATATATCCCAACAATAGCCCACTAGCATATCAATGGTCCACTAGTATTAGTTGGCCCAAACATCAATTTAATATCCAAAATAACTCTCTACTTATAAAGTAGAACATTTCTTCTTATCCTTTCAATGTGGGATATAACCTCCAACACATTGCTTAGGAAAAACTCCAACAATCCCCCACCATTTCCGAGCAATACAGAAATGTCAATCTTATGCATAAATGAAGATATCTCGCGATTGAACCTTCATTTTAGTGATCACTTCTTTTAAATAGTCAGAATAGCATGGTAGACTATGCTTTGAACCATCTATCCTCTTTGACTACTTAATTTCATGACACACATACATGCCCGGCCCTGACCCAGGGCACCCAGGGCAGCCGCCCAGGGCACAAGGCCGGGGTGGGAGTGGCCATTTTTTTAAAGATACCCTTTATCTGCTGATTTTAGCTTTGCTCCACTTATAGCTCTTATCTGCTGATTGTATTGATATGATTCTGATACTGAACGACAACAAGCAACAAGCAGGTTTCTCCGCACAACCGCGACTCTTGATGGGCCTATACCACCTGTCGGAGCTTTGAGCTTTGTCCTCAGTAAGCTGCAGTCTAGCAGGCCTCTTCGAGAACTCAGGGAGCATTCAGAGTTGTGACCTTTGCCACCTCCCTGCAGTCTAGCAGGCCTCTTCGAGAACTCAGGGAGGTGGCCAAGGTCACAACTCTGAATGCTAACATACCTCAGATCCTGCAAACTTCTCTACTTGACACATAATGCCTTCATTGCATCGTGGACATCCTGTCTAAATTTCACTATCATGATGAATGGTTGATATGATATACATAAAAGTGCTACGAATTTTTTGATACAGGCCAAAATCCCAGTGATGGTTATATATTTTTACACAAATATGTATTTATCTCTGAGTATATGCATTTGGTTGTTTACAGAAGAATTTCATAGCAAACTGACCTATACACCGGTTGCTTTTGTCAAAAACTAAGCATGACGACTGTATTAATGTATTGTCAAGTAGAATGAAGGTTAGAACCTTTTATAAGTGTCCAACATGTATAGCCCGTCAAATTTTGGTAAAGGAAAGTGTTCAATCGTATCATATTGAGTATGGAAAAAATATGTTTAAAACTATTGAGGTAGTACATATAATTGATGTTTTTGCTTCCAAAAATACAAGGAGGGGTCATTTTAAATAAGATGTGGTTTATATGTGATTTTTTTGCAGGTACAACATACAAGATTTTCAGAAGCAAGAAGTATAGTGTGAATATGTCAAGAGTTCCAAATCAAGCCGAGCCAGCCGTGGAGTGGTCATAATGACATGATGTCGTTTGCTAATCCTTGTATTTGTTTTATTTTAAGGGGGTATTGCTTTTATGTCCCCCCTATTATGAACCATCCTTTAGCATATCAATAAAAATTTCAGGCATAGGGATGAGCCTTATAGCATTGCACTTGGCTAGGTTCCAAACCCCCAAAAAATTTAGTATTTCAATTTTTTTAAAAAAAATATTTAAAGGGCCCAATTTTTTACCTCGCCCTGGGCCCCAATATCTTCAGGACCGGCCCTGCACACATAAGATTCATTATCCCTGATACAAAAAACCGACACTACTAGTATGGCCATGTGTCCCGTATCCATTCATGAGCATTTAGAAACCAAGCCTTATTGATTCCCTAAAACGGCCTCACTTTAAACTCATATAGGTGAACCTTGTCAATACCCATAATAAGTATCATAATGAAAAATGAATGAAAACATGTGAATATTTATTAATATTAATATTCACAATACAGATACACCTAGTCATACCTAGGGAATTTACATTACATCAAACATTGATCACTAAAAGTCCATTAAGAGTTTTAAATACTCATCCTTACCTAATCATTATGGAAACCAAGCACTATACTTTAGGATGACATGAATGTGTGCTTGCAACCACAAAATGATGTACTTGATCTCATTGAACTTAAGACTCGAAGGATCTATCAAGCGTTAAGTCGAGGTTCCATCGTTTGTGATTCTTCACGTAGGCTTTAAATCCATCCCTTTTGTAGTGTTAAAAACCAAATCCCTAGAAAGACCTTTTGTCAAGGGATCTGCAAAATTCTCATATGTATGCACAAAGTCTACGGTTACAACTCCATCATGAATCAACTGCTTTACAAAACTGTGTCGTGAACCAATATGCCTTGATTTACCATTGTAAACCATGTTGTAAGCTTGTGCCAAAGTAGCCTTACTATCACAATGAAGTGATATAGGCGACATAGGTTTCGGCCACAGAGGTAATTCATACAACAAATTCCTAAGCCATTCAGCTTTCTTGCATGTGGATGCCAAAGCAATAAACTCGGATGCCATAGAGGAATCCGCAATGCAAGTCTGTTTCTTAGATCCCCAAGAAACTGTATCCCCACCAACAATGAATATCCATCCACTAGTAGAAGAATGATCACAATTAGAAATCCAACTTGCATCCGAAAATCCTTCAAGCACAGAAGTAAAACCAGTATAGCGAAGACCAAAGTTAATTGTCTTCTTTAGATATTTAAGCACCATTCTAATTGCATGCCAATGTGCATGACTCGGATTATGAGTAATACGACTCAGCTTTCCTACAGCGAAGCCTATATCCGGTCTTATACATGTCATGGCGTACGTTAAACAGCCCATCACTTTAGAGTGCTCCAACTGCTTTACAGGCTGACCGGTGTTCTTTGTTAAACTTACATTATCATCAAAAGGTGTAGATGCAACCTTACAATCATAATTGTTGAACTTCTTCAATACATTTTCTATGTAATGTGATTGTGACAAGATCAACCCATTACTAGATCTAGTAATTTTGATGCCTAAAATCACACCTACCACACCCATGTCTTTCATATAAAAATGAGTAGATAAGAAGTTCTTAGTATCCTCCACTTGCTGGAGATCAGTGCCAAATATTAACATGTCATCGACATATAAACAAATGACTACTCCTTTGTTTCCACTAAATTTGCAATATACACACTTGTCTGCATCATTAATGTGAAAACCATTACTAAGTACAATCTCATCAAATTTTTGATGCCATTGTTTGGGAGCTTGCTTAAGTCCATATAAAGACTTAATAAGCTTACAACCCTTATTTTCCTGCCCAGGAACTATAAACCATTCAGGTTGTTCCATGTATACCTCCTCATCTAATTCACCATTCAGAAATGTTGTTTTAACATCCATTTGGTGAATGACCAAATTATACACAGAGGCTAAGGCAATTAACACCCTAATAGTTATCGTTCTTGCAACTGGGGCATAAGTACCAAAGTAATCAATACCTTCCTTTTGGGAGTATCCTTTGACTACTAACCGAATGGAATCAAGTATCAGAATCCATATTGTAACAAAATGGAATATAATTATCAATAGAAAATGTGTCCCTACTACCTTCCACGAGAAACATAAAGAAATCTGATCTGAAATCTTTAGATTTCCGTGCCCTCTTGCTTTTCCTTAATTGAGAGGTTTCTTCATTAGGGGAGTCATGTTCAATACAAACATCTTCATGACCATTAGTTCTAGATTCGAAAGTTATATCACGAGGCCTAGGGATCGTTGTAAAACGATTTTCATCAAAGGTAGCATCTCGTGACTCAATAACAGTATTAACAGAATAATGATCATTTGGTTCTATAACCTTAAACCCATAGGCTTTACTATTAGAAGCATAACCTATAAACAAACATTCAACTCCTTTTTCCCCTAATTTTTTCCATTTAAGTTCAGGAATTTTAACTATTGCTCTACAACCACATACTTTAAGTAGCTTAAATTTGGTTTTCTCTTATTCCAAAGTTCATATGGAGTAGTAGACTTATGCTTGTTAGTAGGCACTCTATTAAGAATATAACAAGCAGTTTGCAATGCTTCACCCCAACAACGATGGGATAAACCCGAATTTGATAACATAGCGTTAACCATTTCCATTAAAACTCGGTGTTTTCTTTCAGCAACACCATTCTCCTGTGGTGTGTAAGGTGATGTAACTTGATGAATTATTCCGCTAGTCTGGAAATACAATGGATTATAGTATTCCCCCTATATCCGATCTAAGACATTTAATGAATGTCTCACAATAAAGTTCAACTTCAGATTTAAAGACTTTAAATTTGTCAAGAACTTCATCCTTTGATCGTAATAAATACACTTGACAAAATCTGGAATAATCATCAATAAAAGTTGCAAAATACCGCTTTCCATCTAATGTTAAAGAATCACTCATGTCACATAAATCGCTATGGATTAAGTCTAGTAACTGTGATTCTCGTGCAATAGAAGGAAAAGGCAACCTCGTAATCTTAGTTACAATACATGTTTTTGCAACTTATAGTTTGCTTATCAAAACAAGGAATCAAGGACAAATGTGCCATGTCTTTTAATTTTCTAAAGTTAACATGTCTTAAACGATTATGCCATAAAACAGAATCATTTAAAACATCCAAGACATAAGCAGAAACATCCATATTATTATTGATAATGTTTAACTTGAACATACCGGCATGGGCATACCCATTGCCTACAAACATACCACCCTTAGACAGTACATAGTTTCCAGCCTCATACACTTGTTTGAACCCATATTGGTTCAAGATATAACCAGACATCATATTCTTGCTCAAATCAGGAGCATGATACACATCATTTAAAGTAAGACACTTTCCAGAAGTAAACTTTAACATAACACTTCCTTTTCCAAAGACATTAACCGGGGACTTATTTCCCATGTAGAGAAAAGTTGGTTCTTCCACTGCTTCATAGGTCTTGAAATTTGCCTTATCTTTGCATACATGTCTTGTTGCCCCAGAATCAACCCACCAGTCATTGTCCTCTTGAATCATGTTGATTTCAAATATCATAGCAGTGAAGTTTTCATTGTCATCAGCCGCTTTCCTTTGATAAGGATTCTGACCAGCCCTTGAACTACTAGAACCACCTTTCTTCTTTGGGCAATCTCGTTTCATGTGAGGACCGCCACAAATCCAACAAGCAATTTTCCTTTGCTTGTTATTGTGATTTGGAGTGAAATTGCCTTTTCTCTTTTTGTCTTTGCCCTGAAACTTAGCCTTAACTTTGCATTTACTGGATTGGCCTTCATCCACCACATGGACCACTCGGTCCTTGCCTTCTTCCTGTTTATGGAATTCCTCTTCTACATGAAAATAGTTGGCCAATTCCTCCAGAGACATATCCTCTTTCTTATGTTAAAGGCTATGTTTAAATTCTTTCCATCCTAAGAGCAGTTTATCAATGATAGTTGAAACAACAATAGTTTCATCTATGTTCGTGTTATGTTGTTTAAAATTACCAAGTACGCGTTCAACTTCATAGAATTGTTCCATCACTGATCGTGTATCGGACATGGCATAACTATTAAATTGCGAAACAAGGAATTTCTTACTTGTGGCATCTTCACGCATATACCTTGCCTCCAATTGATCACATAAGTCCTTTGCAGACTCAACAGTTTGATATGTATCAAACAGCCCGTCCGATATACCATTGAGAATGTGACCACGGCACACATACTCATCATTTTCCCACTTGGCTCTAGCACGAGTTTCTTCAAGTGTTTCATCTTCCCTCTCTTGAGGTTGTGGTGTAGTCGGAACGTACACAACTTTCAGAGTGGTTAACAGAAAGTGCATCTTCTTCTGCCACCTTCGAAAATTGCCACCATTAAACTTGTCCAGTTTCATAAAATTCGTTGTCATCTCTCGAACGTTTGCCATAATAGTCTTAAGAATGTTGATTTTGAGAGATTACAGAGAACAACAATGAAATTAAATTGTTGAAAATGAGAGATTACAGAGAACAACAATGAAACTGACCGATTCTTCAAGCACGCTAAAGCGTTGCCCTTAAGACTATTTCACCCCTAAACAAGTGCTTCGGGGTGGATCGAACGTCTCAGGGATACTCAGAATCTATCTTTTGTGATTGCACTTAATCAACAAAAGTTCTTATCGTATCAGTGTGTTTATTTCTGAAGAACCACCATCTATTTATAGAAGGATGGTAACTGTTGGATGAACCATTGCAACTGCAATAGTAACTGTTGGACGGTTATAGTAACTGTAAACATTAATTACGAAAATGATTAAATTGATGAATCTGAAACAGACTCGCACGCGCGCACGTGCAAAGTGCAAAGTGCTAAGTCTTTGATTATATAAATATATATCCCAACAATAGCCCACTAGCATATCAATGGTCCACTAGTATTAGTTGGCCCAAACATCAATTTAATATCCAAAATAACTCTCTACTTATAAAGTAGAACATTTCTTCTTATCCTTCCAATGTGGGATATAACCTCCAACACATTGCTTAGGAAAAACTCCAACATCCTCCAACGGCTATAACGCCGGGTCCCACTTCGTAGATGAGTTGGACGATTTAGATCACTCCTTTCACTTCGATCGAACGCTGCAGATTCAAAATGTAGATTTTGGGGAAAGTGTGATTAGCCACAAATGATGGCTAACCCTTCATATATATACTATCCCTTACATTTCTTTACACACACACCCAATACACTAACACACAATAACTAACACACAATACTCCCCCTCAAGATGAGCAAAAGATATTTATCATGCACATCTTGTTACACGCATCCTCTACTCCTTTAGAGTTCAACCCTTTTGTAAGACAATCAGCTAGTTGCTGTCCAGTAGTAATGTAGGAGATCTCCAGCTGCTTCTTGTCCAGTTTTTCTTTAATGAAGAACATGTCAATCTCTATGTGCTTCGTTCTATCATGTTGCACAGGGTTGTTGGCAATATTAATTGCTGACTTGTTATCACACAACAACCGCAATGGTCCTTCTCTCAGCAGGCGTAGCTCATGTAGGAGTGATCTCAACCAGATCATCTCACAGGTACTAAGCACCATAGCACGATACTCTGCCTCAGCAATGGAACGGGCCACCAAATCCTGCTTCTTGCTGCGCCAAGAAACCAAGTTGCCCCCAACAAACACACAGTAGCCCGAGGTCGATCTCCTATCATCTAGGCAACTGGCCCAATCCGCATCACAGTAGCCTGTCACATTCATGTGACCATGACTACCAAATAATATGCCTTTTCCTGGACTCTTCTTCAGATACCTCAGTATCCTGAAGACTGCCTCCATATGTCCAGTCCTAGGATCATGCATGTATCTACTTACCACACTGATAGCATAGGCAATGTCAGGTCTGGTATGACATAAGTAGATAAGGCGTCCAACAAGTCTCTTGTACCTTTCTTTGTCTACTGGCTCCCCTGATTGTGAATGCAACCTATGATTCTGATCAATAGGAGTAACTGCTGGACGACACCCCAACATACCAGTCTCAGCCAGTAAATCCAGGGCATACTTCCTCTGTGAGAGAACTATACCCTTCCTGGACCTGGCAATCTCCAGTCCAAGGAAATATCCCAACTGTCCAAGGTCCTTGACCTCAAATTCTCTCGCCAACCTTACCTTCAAGTGAGAGATTCCCTCTTCATCATCTCCAGTGATAATAATATCATCAACATACACAGCCAAAAGAGTAATCCGCTGTCCTGAATGTCTATAGAATACAGTATGATCACCATTACTCTGCTTGTAGCCCATAGTGATGACTGCACGCCTGAACCTGTCGAACCATGCCCTTAGAGATTGCTTCAGCCCATACAAGGACTTGTCCAGTCTACACACCTTTCCCATCGTCTGTTGTGTGCCAAAGCCAGGTGGAACCTCCATGTATACCTCCTCCTGTAAGTCTCCATGCAAGAAGGCATTTTTTACATCCAACTGATGCAATTTCCATCCAAAATTCGCTGCACAGGATATCAGTACTCTCACGGTACTCATCTTTGCCACTGGGGCAAATGTCTCATCATAATCAATCTCATAAGTCTGACTGTAGCCCTTGGCAACCAGCCTCGCCTTGTACCTGTCCACCTTCCCTTCTGAAGTTTGCTTTATTGTGAATACCCACTTGCAGCCCACAGCTTTCTTCCTTGCTGGAAGTGAGACAAGTCTCCATGTCTTGTTTTTCTCCAGTGCCTCAAGTTCTTCGAGCATTACTTTCTTCCACTGGGGATGTTGCTTTGTCACTCGCCAATCACTTGGTATATGGATAGACTGTAAGGATGCAATGATAGCCTTATATGCAGGTGTAAGAGAGGCATAGGAGACATGATTAGCAATATCAGTCTCATATCCATACCGTACAGGTGGCCTGCCGGCATTGATACGAGGCTCCCTACGAGATGCAAGTGGAAGATCTAAACTAGAGGAAGGCAAAGAAAGGTTACCATCCGTGATATGAGAGGAAGGCAGTAAGGAAGTCGGGAGTGGAGCTAGTGGTTCTTCAGTGGGGAAGATGTCTTCTTGTTGTTCTCCATCGCCATGATTATCCTTCTGTCTCCTGCTATATTTCCTGCCGTACAACCTGTCTTCCTCCTCTTCCACCAAGGTCCTTTCTTCCTCCCTGCTATCAGGACCAGTACCAGTAGGCCTGACAGGACACGGTATAAGTCCAACCACTACCCTCCTGTCATCAGTCTCCCCCTCTCGACCAGCTCCTCATGTGTCTGGAGAGGCCCCAGTATCAAATACTGATGTAGAATCTGTCAGTCCTCCGTAAAAAGGTTCAGTTTCCCTGAACGTCACATCCATGCTCACAAACAGCCTTCTTTCTGAGGGACTCCAACACCTATAGCCTTTCTGATTTGAAAGATACCCAACAAATATGCATTTAATTGCCTGAGCATCCAGCTTCCCCACAGAGGGTCTATGATCCCTCACAAAGCATGTGCATCCAAACACTTTTGGTGGAACTACAAAAGTGTTCTTTCCCATAAGAATCTCACATGGAGACTTCATACCAAGGATCCGTGAAGGCATCCTGTTGATAAGATAGGTGGCTGTCATCACTGCTTCACTCCACAATATCTTAGGTACATTCATGGTGAGCATGAGTGACCTAGTTACCTCCAACAAGTGTCTATTTTTCCTTTCAGCAACTCCGTTCTGTTGAGGGATGTTGGGACAAGTGGTTTGATGAGTTATCCCACTCTCAGATAGGTAAGATGCAAACTCCCTGTTTACATACTCTGTCCCATTATCCGTTCTCAAGACACGGATCTTGGCCTCATACACATTTCTGACACTTCTATGGAAGTCCTGAAAACACTTCAACGCTTCGCCTTTGTTTTTCATCATATAAAGCCATGTCATCCGAGAATGACAATCTATGAAGGTGATAAACCACCTGAACCCACTTACTGAAGTCACTGGGCAGGGCCCCCAAACATCTGAGTGAATAAGATGAAATCTCTCTACACTCTTCATCCCTACACTAGGATATGATGTCCTAGTGTGTTTCCCAAATTCACATGCATCACATTTCAAATTCATTTCATTCACTCTATTCAAAACATCGGGATACATTTTTCTCAAAATATCAAAAGGTAAGTGTCCCAACTGACAATGTAACAAAAATACATCCCTTTCCTTCTCTTCACCAACTACAGCCAGTGCAGCATCCCCACTAGCTCTGTCAAGATACCACAGTCCATCACGCCTGACGCCAGTCCCAAGCCTCCTCCCAGTCTTCCTTTCCTGCAACACACAATGAGTAGAGTCAAAAGTAATGCTACATTCGAGATCATCAACAATAGAGCCAACAGATAAGAGGTTGACTGGAAATGATGGGACGTGAAGGACTGAAGAGAGGCGTATGGAGGGAGTGCACTGAATAGTACCAATCCCTCTAATGGGTTGGGATGTGCCATCAGCTGTCTGAACAGTTTCATGAATGGTATGTGGTTTATATGTGGAAAACTGTCTATATGCTCCTGACACATGACTAGATGCACCTGAGTCAATAATCCACTCTATATGATCTCTACATGAAAGGGCTAATCGGTTACCCGATCCTGTGTGAGCGAAGTGGGCAAAGTTACCGAATGGCGAGGCAATATCCCCAGTCTGGTCTGCATGACTCTCCGAGCTCTCAGTAGTAGACCTGGACTGTCTCCGCTGCTCTAGATCTGAAGCCTCAGCTGGTGTGGCCTCGATCATCACTGTCTCCTGTCGTCCATCAGCGGTAGCAAAGTTGGCCTGTGGGCCGCTGCGACCTCGTCCACGGCCTCCACGGCCCCAACGACCTCCTCCTCTGCCTCCTGTGCCACGTCCTCGTCCACTGCCCTTCTGTGGGCAGTTAAAGCTCAGGTGCCCCTTCACCCCACATGTGTAGCACTCTCGATCCTCGCTCACTGCTGCCACTACTGGTACAGCCAGTGCAGCCCGAGTGACCTGAGTACCCTCATCCTTCATAACTCTCAGTCTGGTCTCCTCTTGTGCCATTACAGCTATGGCCTCCTCCAGAGATGGGATGGAGGATAAGTGACACATACTCGCCCTCCTGACCTCAAAATCTCCATTCAGGTTCCTCAGAAAATGTGTCACACGCCTACGCTCCACCCACTTCCTGTGTATCGCAGCGCTCCTAGGATCAGGCAGATCAATAGGGTCATAGTGGTCTAACTCTGACCAAAGCCTTTTCAACTCCGCAGAGTAGGCTAGAATAGTCATCTCCCTCTGCTTCAAGGTGTCGACCTTGCCCTGAACCTCCATTATGAGCATCACATTCCCTGCTCCAGAGTACATTTTCTCCACCATACTCCATATCCCTGCAGCACTCTCTATGGCCTCCACCATCCCAGCGATGGGTGGAACCATCGATTTCATCAACCAAGCAGCCACCAGTGAGTTGGTGGTGCTCCAAAATTTCCAATCATCTCCAATCTTATCCACCGGTTCCTTACATGAACCCAGAACAACGCCTTCCAACCCCTTTGACTTCATAATGAGAAGCACCCTCATGGACCAACTGAGGTAGTTCTTCGTCCCCTCCAGTTTCACATCATTGGGCATCAATTCCAGCTTCTGCACGGGTCGTGAAGGCATCGATCCACTCGAGGATCCCAACTCCTTTGAAGCAAGCAGCTTCGTTATCTCTCCAATGAAGGCCTTCATGTTGGCGGAGGTGAGATTGTCCCTCATCTCTCATATCTCCCTCCTTAGATCCGCGGATCTACTTCTCCTCCTCCTCTTCTAGGTCATACCCTAACCGTAAATCTATGGAGTCCTTTTCATGGCTCTCCCATAGATCTAGGGTTAGGGTTCCTTTGGATTCTCCTTTGTGTGGCTAGGTAGGGCTTTTTGGGGCTAGAAGAGGACTTGAAAGAGGAGAAGAAGACTAGCGGCAGCAGCTGCAATTGGCGGCGGCAGCAGCGGCGCGCGACTGCGGCGGGCGCGGCAGCGGCGCGCGACTGCGGCGGGCGCGGCAGCGGCGCGCGCGGCGGCGGCGGCGGGCGCGGCGGCGGCGGGCGCGGCGGCGGCGGCGGCGGCGGCGGCGGCGGCGGCGGCGGCGCGCAGCGGCGACGGGCGGCGGGCGCAGCGGCGGCGGGCGGCGGCGCGTGGGAGGGGCTAGGGTTTGGTGTTTTAGGGTTTTAGGGTTTTAGGGTTTTTAGCTCTGATACCATGTAGATTTTGGGGAAAGTGTGATTAGCCACAAATGATGGCTAACCCTTCATATATATACTATCCCTTACATTTCTTTACACACACACCCAATACACTAACACACAATAACTAACACACAATACAAAACACTTCGAACGGCTAGATATGAATTAGCTCTGTATCCAAAGGAAGAGATCCAAAGCTCCTGCCCCGCCAAGTTGGCGATCATCTCCCTCCTTCAGAGCTTCTTCGCCTGCTAACCAAGCTCCAGCTACCTCGCCAATTTGGGATCTAACATCTTAACCCTCCATTAAAACTAAATGAATGATCCATGCAATGGCCTAAACACATCTAAATACAACTATATAACCAGCATCACAAGATAAGGCGAGCCCTCTATCTTCACCCTAACTAATCAAGGCTATTTCAATTAAACCTTACAAGTACCATTTAACCTTAACCTGCCTAAACTTGGATGAAATAAACTTATATTTATGGCTTTAGGCATACCAAGTACAAAGTAAAACATGGACATGGACACAAACTAGTGCAGAAAGGTCCAACTCTTCAAAAACAATAAGTAGTTTTGGTCAACAAAAATGGCCTAATCTCTATTGAATTTCAGGCATCTCCAACATTGTCAACTTTGAACATTCAGATTTAACTCTCTACGCATCAAGTTTGCGGAAACGAGAAATACAGACATTCCCCAATACCCTCACATGTGAAATGAAGTCATACACTAATTTTGATCGAACATTTTCTCCATCAGACCGCAGATGGTTAAAATGATTGAGATATATTTGCAACAAATTACCTCCTAGAAGGGTTACCCCTTTGGATGAAAAGAGAACAATATTTTGATTTTATTTTAGGTGTAATCCTTAATATTCCTCTATAAAAGTAGGCTGTAGCTGTTCATTTATTACTTGTACTTTGTATGAGATATAGACAAGGATTTGTTAAGAAGTGACGAGTTTATTCTTTTATAGGGCAGGGACCATAGCCTTGACCGAGAACTTAGGTTAGAGGACGAGAGGAGGGTCCATTTAGACTTCAGTGTGGCTTTTATCAAGTAGACGTGAGTGGCCAAAGGACTATGGTCCAGCGACATTTACATCTGCTTCCCAGTGGGACAACTAGGGATCGATCCCTAGTGGACGGAAACGCGCGCGCGCGCCTTTAACCAGGGGCGTGTGTGGTTAAGAATTACTAGGTAAGTTCAAAGTTGGAAGAGTTTGTGGGATGATGGCACAAATATGTAGGGAACACTAGGAAATAGATACGAGAACCATAATCGCTTGATGAAGGACAATAGTTGGAATGAGCGCGCTTCGTATGAAGTCAGATAGTTTCGGGCAATGCTCAGTTAGCTTTGGATCTATCACATCACAAGGTCCTTACGTTTTAGTCAATGAGTTACCATCTTAAATTATCTCAAGTAACAACAGATTCGTGGCTTGTGGGAAAGAATAAGGTTATTAGGAATGAATTACGAAGTTGCGGGCTTATGAGTGGAGGGAGACGCTTCAAAACTAATTCATAAGATCAAGGAGAAGATAAGTAATGACACTCTTATGGAGGATATTTTCTAGATGCTGCAGCTGGTGGGAACTGTCAATGCTTCACACATTCTAAGGGAAACAAAATACTGTTGCTCATTGCATGTCTAGACATTGTCTGGATCTTTATATTTGTTTTAATAAGCAATTCCCTTTGGAATTAGCTCATATGTGTACCAAGGACTTGAATCAGTCTATTTAATGCAGTGAAGGAGTGGAATTTGATCAGCAAAAAACGAAAAAAACCAAGAAACCGTCCTACCACTCTTAAATTATATTTTACCTTTTTCTATATATTTAACTTTTTGAAAGGTAATTAAGATTTTATTCATCAACACATAAACACTATACAAAAGACAAAACATAAGGTCGTTGCCAAACACGGCTTTCGAAATCGTAGAGAGGGAAGCGGACATTGTCATCACCATCAATTAACTCCCAAAAAACAGAAGGGTGGTACTTCTTATAGACTCCATTCGTTGATTGCCAAAAGTTTGGACAAGATAAGGGTTGAACTTATCACATGATTTTTCCGGACCAACATCTTGGTTACTAAATAAGCCACCAAAAAGTGAAAAAAGATATGGAAAAGTTGATCCAGTTATATTCATGGACTTATTTTAACTAGAGAAACTCAACTAAAAATTTCTCATTTTGGTAGAGTCCACTTGATCTTTGCTTCTCTTCCTTATATAAGGACTTCATTAAATGCTAAGGATAAAATGGAGGCATATTCTTCATATTATTTGAATTTTTTCCTTCTCCAATAAAATTCGATTTTATACAAATATATGATAAATACAGAACTAATATTGAAAAATTCACCTCCCGTACAAAAATTTCTTTAAATCATGAGTTGAAAGTTTTGGAGACCAAAAAAATTACATATGCACATCAACATATGTCATTAATACTACATAATTTTATATGAACAACAGGGACATGCCATCACCTAATCTTCGTTGCAATATAGATAACATAAGGAGATTGATGGGTATCAAATGGCACTTGAGGAGTTTCTTTAGGATGCATCTAACATGACATTTTCTCATTGGAATGAGTAAATGGAAGCATGTAGGTTGTACTTTTCTATCTTGTAACTGCATCCAAAGAACGAACGACAGCTAACTGCACTTGAGAATGTGGTTGTTGGCTCGATGGGGTTGCTGGAAATTTCCAGCAGCCCCACGTGGGCTGCCCTTTGCATTTGTGAAAAAAGGTCCAAAGAAAGGGGGGTTGGTGCACCAACCCCCTCCCACCAACCCCCTCCCCATTCATCCCTATAAAAAGAGGGAGTGTTTTGGTTATTTATCATTTGAAAATTTGGGAATCCAATTGAGCTTCTACTGAAGCATTGTGGAAACGTGTATGAGGTCCTATTGAAAGTTCCATAGGATCATTGAGAGCCATCTTTGAGAGAGCCAATTGTGATGATTTCTTAGGAGTAGTTTAGTGCCTTTTGTATCTCCTAATTGAAATCAGAGAAGTGTTCCCTTGGTCGCTAAAACGACCTAAATCTTTTATTTGTGTTCTCTCTATTTGTTCTTCATGCTAGATACTTCAGCGATCTGATTGCTTCCGCTCGACACATAACAATTGGTATCAGAGCTTTGGTGACGAAGATCTAGAAGAAGATGAGCAAAAGTGGTGACAACAATCCTTCTACTCCAATGACACAATCTTCAACAATGAGAATTATCGTATCCAGTACGAAGTTCGAAATTGAAAAGTTCGATATGCGTATCAACTTCAGCATATGGAGAAGCAAAGTACTTGACATCTTAAACCAACTTGGTCAAGATCAAGTACTAGATGAGAGGCTGACTACGACGTCGGATGCAGAGTGGAAGATGATGAACCGGACCGCTTGCGACACGATCCGACTCTACTTGATAAAAGAGAAGAAGTACCCTTTCATGGAGGAGACGAACGCGAAAGCGTTATGTGATGTGCTTGAGGAGAAGTACATGAAGAAGAACATTCAGAATCACATACACCTAAAGAAGAAGCTTTTTGGCCTCAAGATAGAGGAAGGAGTTTCAGTTGAAAAACACCTCGACTACTACAACAAACTCCTCACAGATTTGAGGAACATCGATGTCAAGGTGGACGATGCGGACAAGGCGATGATTCTCCTCAACTCCATGCATAAATACTATGAGCACGTCGTTTCGATCTTAACCTATGGTAAAGAATCTATCACCTTCAATGAAGTTTCTAACGCTCTTACTAGCAATGAATTTAAAAAGAAGGATAATGAGAAGATGAGCGGCCAAGGGTCTGAAGCGCTTACCGTGGTTAGAGGTCGAAGCAATGAAAGAGGTGGAGGCCGCAAAAAGGAATCATAGATCCGAGATGATGGACAATAGTAGAGCTCCGTGCACAGACATCAAGATGGATCAATGTGCCTTTTGTAAGGAAAGAGGACATTGGACGAGGGAGTGCCTAAAGGCCAATAAGAAGAAGGATGCTATCGCCAACGTCCTCAAAAGCGAGGAGGTGGATGAGTGGGTCCTAGTTGGTGCGACGAAGAGGGTGATGAAGGGGGGATGGGTGCTCGACTCGAGTTACTCGGTCCATATGATACACACACAGAGAGTACTTTACTACTTTCCATGAAGGTTGTAAGAATAAAGTCCTTCTTGGAGACGATGGAGCATGCACGACGACGGACATTGGCACGATCCGTATAAAGATGAGTGATGGTGTCACATATGACATAGGCGATGTTCATTATGTGCCCGACATGAAGTACAACTTGATATCGCTTGGTTCATTAGAAGCACAAGGGTGCAAAGCGACTATGGATGACGGCGTTTTGAAGGTGACGCGAGGAGCAATGATCCTGATGAAGGGGAAGCGTGAAGGCAATCTCTATTACTTGGATGGTACGGTGATGATGAAGACGACGAGAGTTCCAAATGAGCAAGCTACCGACTCAAGCTCGTACGCACCAAAGGCGACGTCATTGAATGATCTCCGGAGAGGTGGTGCTAATAAAGATGATGATTCAAGTCAGTATGGTGGAGATACCTTGTCCCCACAAATTGCACAGCGGATGGATTCTATCAAAGTTTGGAGACTATGTATGAGAGATGCCAACCTGCAAGAAGGGTCTCGTTTGCTTTCTTCGTCAGGTGTGATGAGTCTCCGACCTTATTCAGTGAGGTGGAGCACAATGACGACCTATGTGGACGGAGGAAAGATTGGTATGATGAGATGGAATCAATGACGACTGATGAAGCCAAGGATCGGGTGGAGCTACTTGGCACTAGTGATTGTTCGACGAACAAGCTTATGAATGTCGATATTGGAGTCAAGTTCAAGTATGACTCGGACTTGAATGTTGATGATATGAAATGACTTTTGTGGCCCCTTCTAGGACAATAAGGCTTTGCGGAGCCAGATGAGCCTTTCGAGGCAAGATGACGGAAACACGAGATGATTCTCACCAAGGAGGAGCGTTGACGGTCGATTGTATGACATAAACACAAGATCTCGCCAAGGTGGAGATTTGTGGTTGTTGGCTTGATGGGGCTGCTAGAAATTTCCAGCAGCCCTTTGTGGGCTGCCCTTTGATTTGTCAAAAAAGGACCAAAGGAAGGGGGGTTGGTGCACCAACCTCCTCCTCTTCATCCTATAAAAGGAGGGATGTTTTGGTTATTTATCATTTAAAAAATTGGGAATCCAATTGAGCTTCTACTAAAGCATTGGAGAAATTTGTATGAGGTCTTATTGGAAGTTCCCTGGGATCATTGAGAGCCATCTTTGAGAAAGCCAATTGTGATGATTTCTTAGGAGTAGTTGAGTGTCTTTTGTATCTCCTAATTGAAATCAAGAGAAGTGCTCCCTTGGTTGTTAAAGCGACCTAAATCTTTTGTTTACGTTCTCTCTATTTATTCTTCGTGCTAGATACTTCGGCGATCTGATTGCTTCCGCTCGACGCACAACAGAGAAAACTCTGCATGTGTCATGTGCCATCTGATAACCATTATTCTTTGAAAAGTGCATTTACTTATGTATTATATTTTTCAGCAGCATGAACACTTCAAATTAAGCCCCAGTATCCAAGTTCGAGAATCATCATATGCTTATACTAACATGATGATTTCTTATATATGTGAGCTATGAATAATGTCTTGTATCGAAAGCATGTTCGCTTAAAATAAATCAAAAGACTATATATTCCAAAGACATGTCAGTTTTTACTAAATTTTATTTAGATGCATGTTTCCTAGGGTGTCCCTTTTTTTCTTTGGCTAATGCAAGTAGGGCACTGTTGTCCTCTGAAATATGATAGAGATAGCACTAACCGTATAAAATAAGCTTTAGGTCTAGGTTTCGGTCTGCGTATCGTTCTTTCCAAAATTTAGGTTTCGGTATCGGTATCGTCCGTTTCGGCGGTTTCGGAAGCAAGTTTTGGTTTCGTCCGTATCGCTACTTTCGGCAGTTTCGTTTCAGATATCGGTTTCGGTTTCGGTTTCGGAGATACTTTAAATATGTATATACTATATACACACAGTGATGGTTTCGGAGGTTTTTAAATCTAAACTTATCAAATACTATTAAATACTTAACAAACTAAAATATTAATCATATACCATCAAATACTAAATATTAAATAGATAAACTAAATTTAAGTTCGTAATCATATCAAATACTAAATACCTAAAGTTCGGTTCTTAAATACTAAATATTAGATAAATGAATAGATCATAAAGCTTGCCTTGCGCACCCACCGTTTTACCTTGCGCACATACCACTTATTTACAAGTTTGCCAAAAAAATCGCTTGACGTTGCTTTGCGCACCCACCATTTTGCTTTGCGCACATACAACTTATTTACAGGGTTGCCACAAAATATCCGCACCGACTGTTTTACTTTACGCACATAACACTTATTTACAAGTTAGCCTTTTTAAAGAACGCAACATCTCCTAAAAGGCGATTCGGGCATCTTTCTCTCTCTCTCTCTTTGCTCTCTCACTCTCAAGCTAGATGGTCGAGGCAGGTTCGGCGAGGCAGGATGCAGGTTCGACGAGGCGGCGGCGGTGACACGACAAGGTGAGTTCGATTTTTTATCATCTTCATTTTTTCCTTTTTCTTCTTCTTTTAGCAATTTTTTCTTGGTTCTGCCTATTCATCTAATTCTTCATCATTTTCAAGCCGAAACCCTGGGTTTTTCTCCTCTCTTTTAACCGAGCTTTCTATTCAACCTATTGATTCACGAAATTTTTTGGGTTTTTAGAGAATTTTTATTTAATTACATATTCTTCTTCATCCGTCTTCGACCGGTACTGAACGGTATCGGTCAGTTTCGGCCAGTATCGGTCAGTTTCGGCCGAAACTGACCGATATCATTCAGTATTGGCCGATACTGAAACTAACCATTGGTTTCGGTATCATCAACTGCCGATACCGATACGATACGGCCGATACCTAATGGTATCGGCTGATACCTCAAACCCTGGTATAAAATACCTCGTGTAGATTTACAATAAAGATGTATGCCATGTGATGTTTGTATCCTTTCTTCTGTCCAATCATTTAAAATTATTGTTTACATTTCTAGGTTCAGTAAAACATGTCCGGATCATAAGAAGTTCACATGTATGTGTTTGTATGACTTAAGCATTTCTTTGCAAGGTGTGTATGCATGTATTCATGTATTTACATGTATTTCAAAAAGTAAAAATGTGGTGCCTTGACACATAAGATTCTGGCTACTAAACTGTAATCATATAAAGACAATCATGCAAAAATACTCAAATTGCTGCAATAGAAACATGAAACATTATATCATGTACACTACGAGAACTTAGGTTGAGACTAACCCAACGAATTTCTTCAGGCTTGTAATTTAGACGCCATTTCATAGTTTTTTTTAGCATTTTAGTTGCCTTCTTGACATTCCAGTTCCGTGCGGTCAAGTATCTTCCAATGCATGCATCTGAACAATAAAGGGACAATTTATCTGGCAGTGATCCCAACAGTGCTTTTACTTCCTTAATCTGAATTGGCAATCACAAAGAAAATTCTTTTGGTAAGCATTCCCTTGTACGGAATTAGACAACCTAACAACGACCGATGACAAAATTATCGCAATAGTTGATATTTGCATCGTGATTACCTTGGTCATCTGCTCTTCAAATGGAGGTTCTTTTTCAGAACCATTTGGCTCAGAGTGCCTGAAGCTCATAACTTATTAATGTATCCTGAAGATGAAGAACAAGGAACACGTGATATTCAAGTAGTAACAAAAGCCAAAAAGAAAAAAGAATAGATGAGCTTTGCGTCTTAAAAAATATCAAATGAAACTTGTGAACAAATTTTAACCTCTGTTTTACTTTACATACTAAATTGTGCTACACAAATGCAACACTCATGAAACTTGCAGGACAAATATAACATGTGTCTAGTTTTGGTCCTTGCTACTTTTAGTAGGGCTGTTGACGAACAGAACGTTCGACGAACTACTCGTGAACAAGCTCGGTACGTGTTCGTTTATGTTCGTTCGGGAAGCTTAATGAACAAGCTTGAACATATTTTTAGAGCTCGGTTAGTAAACGAACAGAGCTTGAACATAACTGTGTTCGTTCATTTATGTTCATGAACAAGCTCGTTAAGTGTTCGTGAACAAGCTCGTTAAGTGATGTTCATGAACAAGCTCGTTAAGTGTTCGTGAACAAGCTCGTTAAGTATTCATAGTATTCATAGTATTCATATGCAAAGACAAACATTTGTTCTCATCTTAAGTAGAACATAGTATTCATATGGTAAAAATCCATCGGTCTTTTGTTATGGTCATTATAATACATTCATGGTGGAATTGTTGGAATTTTGGTTTCTTACATTGTATTGCATTTAGACAAATACTATATTTTTACTACGCTTGAAATGAATGCTTGGAATGAGATTTCTGGAGCTATTATGCTGGATTTGTTTGTTTTTGTCCTGCAAATATTTAATCCTTTTTTAATTGATTTAGTCATTGGAAATTATGGTTAAATATTATTATTCCTGGTTAAAAAATGGACGTTCGTTTGTTTATTTGAAAATCTGTTCATGAACAAGATTGATTGTGTGTTCACGAACATGTTCTTGAACATGTTCATGAACAAGCTTGATAAGTATTGTTTACGAACAGAACGTTCGATGAACTGCTCGTGAACAAGCTCGGTAAATGTTCGTTTACGTTCGTTTACGTTCGTTCGCTAAGCTTAACAAACAAGCTTGAACATGTTTTTAGGGCTCGGTTAGTTAACGAACAGAGCTTGAACATGGATTTTGTTCATGAACAAAACCAAGCTCCTTGTTCAAGCTCGTTTAAGCTCGTTCGTCAACAGCCCTAACTTTTAGGGAAAAGGGCATCAACAGTCATGTGTTCAGAAATTAATGCCATGGAGTTCTACGTCTTAAAATTGTTCATTCATTTGCCACATATATGTTTCCTGAGAACATGTATCTATTATCATGTCTTCAAAGATCATTCAACTTGTCTATGTAGCACGTGTTGTGCGCCGAGCGGAAGCAATCAGATCGCTGAAGTATCTAGCATGAAGAACAAATAGAGAGCAGACAAAAGATTTTGGTCGCCTTAACGACCAACGGAACACTTCTCTTGATTTCAATTAGGAGATACAAAAAGGCACTCAACTACTCCTAAGAAATCCTCTCAAATGTCTCTCTCAAAGATGGTTTTCAATGATCCTATGGAACTTCCAATAGGACCTCATACAAGTTTTTCCAATGCTTCAATAGAAGCTCAATTTGATTCCCAATTTTCGATGCAAATAACCATACATTCGGTATCCTTTTATAGGACTTAAAGGGGAGGGGGTTGGTGCACCAACCCCCAACCCCCCTTGGGTTGGTGCACTAACCCACCACCAACCCTCCTTGGGGCAGCCCACATGGGAATATCAAGCCAACAACCACAAATCTCCACATTGGTGAGATATTAGGTCTATGTCACACAATCGACCGTCAACACTCCTCCTCGGTGAGAATCATCTCGTGTTCCCGTCATCTTGCCTCGAAAGGCTCATATGGCTTCGCAGAGCCTCGTGGCCCCAGAAGGGACCACCAAAGTCATCATGTCAACATACAAGTCCGAGCCATGCTCGAATTTGACTCCAATATCGACCTTCTTAAGCTCGTCTGTCGAACAATCAGTAGTGCCAAGTAGCTCCACCCGATCCTTGGCTTCATCAGTCGTTGATTCCATCTCATTACACCAATCTTTTCTTCGTCCACATAGGTCGCCATTGTGCTCCACCTCACCGAATAAGATCAGAGACTCATCACACCTGACAAAGAAAGCAAACGAGACTCTTCTTATAGGTTGGCATCTCTCATACCTTGGTCTCCAAACTTTGATAGAATCCATCCGCCGTGCAAGTTGTGGGGACAAGGTATCTCCACCATACTGACTTGAACCATCACCTTTATTAGCACCACCTCTCTGAAGATCATCCAATGACATCGTCTTTGGTGCGTGTGAGCTTGAGTCAGTAGCTCGCTCATCTGGAACTCTCGTCGTCTTCATCATCACCGTACCATCCCAGTAATAGAGGTTGCCTTCACGCTTCCCCTTCATCAGGATCATTACTCCTCGTGTCACCTTCAAAGCGCTGTCCTCCATAGTCACTTTGCAACCCTTGGCTTCAAGTGAACCAAGCGATATCAAATTGTACTTTACGTCGGGCACATAATGAACATCGCCTATGTCCCGTGTGACACCATCACTCATTTTTATGCGGACCGTGCCAATGCCCGTCGTCGTGCATGCTCCATCGTCTCCAAGAAGGAATTTACGCTTACTACCTTCATGGAAAGTAGTAAAGTACTCTCTGTGTGGTGTCATATGGAACGAGCAACTCGAGTCGAGCACACATCCCCCCTTCATCACCCACTCCGTCGCACCAACTAGGACCCACTCATCCACCTCCTCGCTTTTAACGATGTTGGCGGTAGCATCCTTCTTCTTATTCGCCTTTGGGCACTCCCTCGCCTAATGTCCTCTTTCCTTGCAAAAGGCACATTGATCCTTATCGATGTCTGTGCGCAGAGCTCTACTATTGTCCCTCGTCTCGGCTATATGGTTCCCTTTGCAGCCTCCACCTCTTTCATTGCTCCGACCTCTAACCACGGTAAGCGCTTCGGACCTTTGGCCCCTCATCTTCTCATTATCCTTCTTTCTAAATTCATTGCTAGTAAGAGCGTTAGAAACTTCATTGAAGGTGATAGATTCTTTACCATAGGTTAAGATCGAAACAATGTGCTCATAGTCTTCATGCAGTGAATTGAGGAGAATCATCGCATTGTCCTCATCTTCCACCTTGACGTCGATGTTCCTCAAATCTGTGAGGAGTTTGTTGTAGTAATCGAGGTGTTCTTCAACTGAAACTCATTCCTACATCTTGAGGCCAAAAGCTTCTTCTTTAGGTGTAGGCGATTCTGAATGTTTTTCTTCATATACTTCTCACCAAGCGGATCACATAACGCTTTCGCATTCGTCTCCTCCATGAAAGAGTACTTCTTCTCCTTTGTCAGGTAGAGCCGGATCGTGCCGCAAGCGGTCCGGTTCATCATCTTCCACTCTGCATCCGACGTCGTAGTCGGCCTCTCATCTAGTACTTGATCTTGACCAAGTTGGTTCAAGATGTCAAGTACTTCGCATCTCCACATGCCGAAGTTGATATGCACATCGAACTTCTCAATTTCGAATTTCGTACTTGATACGATAGTTTGCGTTGTTGAAGATTGCGCCATTGGAGTAGAATGATTGTCGACACCATCTTTGCTCATCTTCTTCGTCTAGATCTTCGTCACCAAAGCTCTGATACCAATTGTTGTGCACCGAGCGGAAGCAATCAGAACGCCGAAGTATCTAGCACGAAGAACAAATATAGAGCATACAAAAGATTTAGGTCGCCTTAACGATCAACGGAACACTTCTCTTGATTTCAATTAGGAGATACAAAAAGGCACTCAACTACTCCTAAGAAATTCTCTCAAATGGCTCTCTCAAATATGGCTCTCAATGATCATATGAAACTTCCAATAGGTCCTCATACAAGTTTTTTCAATGCTTCAATAGAAGCTCAATTTGATTCCCAATTTTCGATGCAAATAACCATACATTCGGTATCCTTTTATAGGACTCAAAGGGAAGGGGTTGGTGCACCAACCCCCCTTGGGTTGGTGCACCAACCCACCACCAACCCTCCTTGGGGCAGCCCACATGGGAATATGAAGCCAACAACCACAGCACGGTCACTTCAGTCGTGCAGCCGTGTTGTGCCGAGCATGTGTATGTGTATATCTGCAAGAATTCTCCACATCGGACATGTCCAGGTTGGCATAGTTGTGTCCATGAAACATGGCAATCAATGATTTGATTTTAATTCAAAATCAAAGACAAACCATTATATTGTACAACGTGTGTCCTATAAAATTTAGTTCGGAATCCGTTAGTGTCTTTGCAAACATGTTACCTCAAAACTCAACTATCTCATCATTTTCTCACCGAAATTTTGTATGAGAATATACACTTATAAAACAAATTAAAATTCATTCTCCAAAATTATATTTGTCATGTGTATAACAATGTGTTGTTCTTTCAACTGACACCGTGCCAATGTGAATGAAAGATTGACCACACCGTAAATGTTGTATAAAAGGTTACGTTGTTCTTTTGGCTGGATCAATATACCCTTTGGATTGATATATTATGGCGGGAGGTTCAGTCTCCATCTTGCTTGAACAAAAACTATAAAAACAAAAAACAAAACTATGTGTTGCCCTAACAGAGAGTTCTCCTCAAGATTATGCACATATCTAATCATACTTTCTCTACTAGAAAACCATCAATTAACATATTCGTGATAATTGATAACAAATCGTATCAAGTTTTACTAAGCTAAATTGACTTGACATTTCCATACAAATCAAAGTATTCCAATAAATTGTCACCTAAGGCCTCAAAGTAGCCTAGCACTAATTATTATTAGATTCTCTCATTAATAATATGCAATGAACCTTAAAGATTAAATAAGCATTAGCAACAAATATTCAATCCGTGAATTTATAATCTATTATACAATTGATGGATGTTTTTAAATAGGGTTGCTGACGAGGACAAAAAGGATGGTAAAAAGACTGCTGGAATTGAATCTTGAGAAATCAATGGGTAGGATGAGATTGAATTTTGGGGGGAACCCCTAAAGTTTTGGGGGAAATTAAATATAGAGGAATTAAATTTTGGAACAGCTATTATTTTAAATTTTGGGAGAACAACATCTAGAGGGAACTGAAATTTTTGAGGTAACTAAATTCTTTGAAAGAAACTAAATTTTAATATAAAATATTGGACAAACTAAATATGGAGGCAACTAAATATTTTAATTTTTGGGGGAACTAAATCCGAAATGAACTAAACTTCGGGGGAAACTAAAATTTTTTGGGAACTAATTCTCTGGTGAAACTAAAATTTAGTTTGAATGTGGTTAAAAATTTTTGTTGGTGGCATATTTTCATAGTGTTTGCAAAATTTTTTTGGGTGATTTTGAAGAAGCCACAATTTTTGGGAGGTTGAATGGGTTGACATTTTTCGGGGGAATATTTTCTCTGTGTCACGTGACATGATCACGGGTCATGACTAGTATACAAATATACAATGAACTTCCACATATTTTAAAAAATTCTAATCAAGTTAAACAGTAAATCAATCCATAAAAATAGTGAAACATTATACATACAAGTATGACATTAACAATCAAAGACCTCATTCCTCATGCGATGTAATAGAACGCTGAATCATAAAACTTTTTACATTTAATCATTAGCCGATCTCAAATTTCTACAATTCACACTACATCGATCCACCAATAGCAATTTTTCCATCAAAATAACTCGTCTCCAGCGTTCAATTCAGGCCATTAAAGGAAATCAACAAGAACCCATCGAAAGATTTAACAGAATAATCAAAAGTAATCGCATAAAAATTCGATTTTGAGCGATGTGTTCTCAAATTCATCTTTAAACAACACTTTCATGCATTGTCACGACAAATATAATATAGAGACGAAAAAATAAATAATGGAAACATAATAGACTACGCGATATAGAAGGCATTGGGATTACCTCCGATCAATTTGATGGCCAAATTCCGATGCAACGATGATCAATTCAGAGAGAAAGGGGGGAATTTCTTTTGTGAAGTGTAAGAAACGAGAAATAAAAGTGGGAGAGAAATTGGGAATTCGGGAATTGGTTGGTCCATTTGGAAGGCTGTTTTTTATCCCTTACTAATTAATTAATTAAAAGTTGAATTTGGCTTAACTAATTAGCTATTCTTATGCATCTTTACAGTTTTTTTTAATACTTCGAAAAGCGCGAGCGTGTTCTGCATCCATCAAAGATTGATCACTAATGGCTTCACTGAATAGCAGAGGTAAATAATGTTGGACTACATTCCATTGACAAGCATCTTTACAGTTTGAATAATGCTTTTCATACCGTGTACACATACCCATGTCACGGTTGGCTGGATTGGATAAAAAAGCCCAAATCCCGACAACCGTCTCATTAATGTACAGTACCAATTAATGCAATGGAAAAATTAAGCCTGATGATCGTCATGTTTCAAAATGTGTTATCGTAATGGGGCCACCAGAGATCAATCTCTGGTAGATGCGGAACGCGCACGTCTTTAACCGGCTTTTCGATGTATCAAAAAAAGGTGTTATTGTAACAGGTTATTAGTTGATATTGATAACAAGTTCGTGTTGTGATATTATGTTGAGCGTGATAATATGATGTTTGTTGGGGTTAGAAAATGATACTAGCTGTAATAAAGGTGAAATAATTTAAATATGAAAAACATTCTTCTCATCTTACTGTTGGGCTGGCCAATTGACTAGTATAAATCTTAAATCTATTTGTAATCATATGATTTAATTTCCAAGTACATTAAGTCTATTACATTTAGAATTCTTTTAAAAATATAAGTAGCTTTCCATCATTTATTTATATACGAGCGCTATGATTAGTGGCAACCGTCAAATCATATGCATTAATACTAAGTGTTGCATTTTTATTGAATAGGGTAAAGTCTTAAAAATCGGCTACTGCTTCACAGATTGGTCATGGTGCATTTTAGTACCTTCGACCTGACCCATTAATTACCTTTGTAATTACCATAAGGGGTCTTAGATGAGCTCTTGTTAGACCGAGCTTTTCGTTAGCCAAACGGGCCCTTATAGGCTATACTACAATAGCCCAATACCCTTTATGTTTTAGGCTAAAATATAAGAAATCTGGAGCATTTTCAAGCTTGATACTTAAAGCCCGACTTTGCCCCCATTTTCTCAGTCCATTTAACAAAGTCCTACATATTTTCCCCAAAATTTTTAACCCTCTTCTGTTTCAAGAAGAGAATAAATAAATAAATAATAACTAAAGAACCAAAAATGATATGGCCCCTTCCTGCTCCCTCCTGGAAGCCGCAGGATCTAGTCCCACCTGCGCGTGTTTTACCGCTTTCCGCTGTGTTACGCCTATTTGACTGAGGCCCGAAAGACCCAAGCCCAGAGGTCCAACCGCAGATCAAGAGCTCATCTGCGCACTCAGGCCCACTCGATGAGGCCCTGTGGGGGACCCCCCCCACATGTCGATCCGACCCGGCCCCGATAACACGCCGGTCACTCGCCCACTCCTGCAATAACCGCCCCCCCCCCCCCCCCCCCCCCCCCCCCCCCCCCCCCCCCCGATCCCGCTACCACTTAATAGCAGTTATAGGGAGGTGCTGGCATGGCGCAGGGAGCGGCGACGGGGGGGCGGATTGAGGGGGCACGATTGGGGGCGGACGAGCGACGTGGGTCGGGGACAATCACGGCGGAGGTCTATAAAGGGGCTAGGAGGACGACAGGAGAGGGGACCGCCTCTCAGGTATCTAGAACCTAAGGTACTCCATCAACGACCTAGTTCCCCCATTTCATTTCCTTCCTCCCCCGCTCGCGCCGTGAGACGCCGTTCCGATCTCCTCACGAGTCGAACCGTCTCCGCCGGGCTTCCTCTTTCAGATCTCTGTCTGACTTAGGCATCGGAGGGGATTTGGCCGGAACCAAGGTCCGGCCCCCTGACGAGCGTTCTCGTCTACGCAGGAGGGCATTAGATCCACGGGCCGAGGCTTCCCCTCCGCCCCTCGCCGATCACGCAACCAGCTGGACGATTGAGGCTTCCCCTCGTCGTCCGACCGCCGAGGCCGAGCGCAACCGACCGAGGCCGAGCGTCTCGATCCGGGTCGAGGCTACCCCTCGCCCTACCAACGGCCGAGGACCCCGATTCAATCCAGTCGACGCGCTCTACGTCGCCTGCTGGTCCGACTCGAGCCTCAACTGCACCAACTCGACTCGCCCGAGGGACCCAAGCGGGCCCCTTGACCACGTTGACCGGGTTATCTACGGTCAACGCTTTGTAGTGAGAAAACACTCTGAAACACGCTGAATCAAAAAAAAAACATATGATATGGCCTCAAACTTAAATGAATTCTCATCAAAGCTAACTTTTTCTTCAACATCCCTCCCAAGTACATCATACAAACTCCTAACCACATGAATCCAAATTGCTCTTTATCCTTTAGATTTATTAACCCCTAACATCAGAATTTAGCTATGACCTAGAATTCAGTATTCCATCATTTAAAGCAGGTATAGATATTATCATATTTGTAATTGTATTTCAACGAATATGAATTCAAATATTGCAAATTTAAATCGTAAAAAATAACAAAATAATAAAAGAATTTAAGGCCCGTGATTCGTAGTTACAATCATATGATATTTTCTTCATTTTGTAGTTATAACCGTTAAAAAAAAGCCATCCCTCGGTTGTCGTGTCCAACAAGGGGGACCAAATGAGGCACAAAGAATATCCAACTTTTGATTTCCCACAATCACCCAATGCAATACCCCCGGGGCCCCACCAGAACAGGCCCCCACATGTCAGTCTCACAAACAATACAAACTGTGGGTCCCCCGCTCACCACCTGTTGTGTGTGTATAAAGGGCCAGACCATCAAACTTCCCTCGCCCAATCAACCAGCGCTCTCCATTGTGATCAACGTTGAGCTCAATGAGGCATCTACTCCTCAATTTCCTCCTCCTCCTCCTCCTCCCTATCCTCCTCCATTGCGCCGCCCCGGCCACCTCAGATGGCCCCAAGGACGGCTTCTTGGGCGACGCGGCCGCGCTGGACGCCCTCCGTCGGACCCTCAACTCGACCGCCTTCGACTCTTGGATCGGCCTGCCATGCATCGGGGATGATACCACATGGACCGGACTCACCTGCATCAACTTCCGTGTCGTCTCGATCGTACTAGATGGCCTCGGCCTCTCCGGCCGCATCGATGACCCCCTCATCCTGTCCAACCTCACCGAGCTCTATCAAGCCAGCTTCAAGAACAACTCCATCACCGGAGTCATGTTTAGCTTCTCCATGAACCCTAACCTTGTTTGGATCGACCTATCGATGAACCAATTCGCCGGTCCGATCTCCGGTTCGCTGCTCGGCCTCACCCGGTTGGAGTCGTTGCAGCTTCAACATAACAATTTGAGCGGCTCCATCCCTCCGTTGAGCCAGACCGGCTTGAAGGTGTTCGACGTGTCGTACAACAAGCTAACGGGCCATATTCCGAACACGTCCGCACTCCAATCCTTCGACGAGTCGTCGTATTCCGGCAATCCTGGCCTCTGCGGCCCGCCGGGGCCTGACCCGTGCCGGACGCACGTGTCCGTTCAGCCTCCTAACAAGGTCAATGGATCCGATGCGTTCTCAAAATCATCACTGCTTGTAGCCATATTCATCATAGTAGACGTAGTCGGCCTATTTGCTCTCCTGTGGGCTGTTTATACTTCGTGCAAGAGAGCGGGAAGAAGAGGAGATGCATCGAAAGAAACGGAAAGGGTCGAGGAAGCTCATCAGGCTAATTATGTTGAGGCCGGCGACAAGGATAAGAGCGAGGAGAAGGCCGAAGAAGTAGCGGGCGAAGGGCAAAGAAAGGTTGTGTTTGTGAGCGGCGGCGACCGCGGGTTTGATCTTGACGATCTTCTTAGAGCTCCGGCCGAGAGTTTGGGGAAGGGGTGCATAGGGGCGAGCTTCAAGGTGGTCCTCGACGACGACAGGCCGTTCGTCGTGAAGAGGCTGAGGGATGTGAGCCCGCTGACCGACGAGGAGTTTGCGGATCGGGTCGGGGTTATTTTGGGCATGGAGCATCCGAACCTGTTTCCTCCGATTGGGTACTATTACGCCATGGATGAGAAGCTATTGGTGTACGAATGGGTCCCCAATGGGAGCCTCTATGATCGTATCAATGGTGAGCATATATCATCGGATATATTAATTAATCAATTAATTAAGCCTCTCTTTAATTAACTAGTTCATAGCATAATTTGATCTTGCTCAAATTAAGTTAATTATTATGTTATTTAATTAATATATTGTCCGTCAACAAGCTTAGTATGCAAAGTTTTTGAGCATAGCTTTCTCCGTCAACTAGGAGCCGGGCATGTTTGGTGATTGTTTAATTGTTGTTCTTGAATTTAGTGTTGCAATTTTCAAGTATAATTTTATTTACTCTGTTGGACCTTTACTAAACATTGATGATTGATTGCTACAAATTCATTATATATATAGGAAGAAGAGGAGATGGTAGTAAAACCACATTCAAATGGAATGCCAGGCTCTTGGTAGCCAAACACATTGCTCGAGCCATGGACTTGCTCCACAGAAACACAGAGGGGGGGCCTGACACAGTCCCCCACGGCAACCTGAAATCGTCCAACGTCCTCCTCCTCGATTCCGACGGCGCCGCCACCGCCCTCGTCTGCGACTACGGCCTAGCGCCGCTGATCCCCCGCATCCTCGCCCCGAATAGACTGTCGGTCTACCAAACTCCAGAGTACCAACACGGCCGTAGCATCTGCAGGAAGTCGGATGTATGGAGTTTCGGCTGCCTGCTGCTCGAGCTGGTGACCCGCAAGCTCCCAGCCGCAAATTCAGGCCAGGCCGGGCTAGACGGGGCGGCGCTCGTGAGCTGGGTGCATAGGGCGGTGAGGGAGGAGTGGACCGCAGAGGTGTTCGATGTGGAGATGGCCGGGACGCACAACAGGGAGGCGATGCAAGGGATGTTCAAGCTGCTGCAGGTGGCGCTGTGGTGCTGCGAGCCGTCGCTGTCGAAGAGGCCGGAGATGGCCGAGGTGGCCAGGGAGGTGGAGGGGATAATGGCATGCGATGACAATGAGGACGCAGATGAGGAGGAGGAGCCGACGCCGACACCGACACCTGGAAGATGGTTTTAGGCAACAATAAAAATGCATGTGATGTTGGTGGCTGGGGATGAGAACGATGTTGGTGGCTGGGGAATGTTTTATGTATATCTCTGTATGTAACAGTACCTTTTACCCGTTAACTAAGCCTGCAATAATGCATTTGAGAAACAGGAAGAGAATTGCTACATACACCGGTTGACCGGCAGATATAAGTCTTTTTGACAAAAAAATCACATCACCAATCATTCAACACACACTCTCTATTCTCCTTTTTATCATTTTTGACAAGTCATCATTACAAACACCCCCTTAGGGTGTGTATGTTGTTAATTCCTCATGCACCTCCCCAACACTTAGACTAGTTACACAATGGCGCACAAATAATCCAAAGGTCCGAATTCCACCGAGGCGTCATCTAGGCATAAAACCAAATACCTCACGGGCACAAAAGAGAGTTGTCAACAACTACCAACTCTATCAACAATCTTGCGATAGACAATGCATGCCCACGAATATAATACGAAATAAAGAAAGCAATACAAAAAAGACACAAAAATTTACCCCGATTCGATTGCGAACAACCTACATTCAGCATCTAATGCGCCCGATTTCACTAATGATCAAGCAAGGCATACACCAATCACTTCTTCTTCTTCTTCATTCACCATAATGAGAGAATAGCTCCAAACAACAAGACCTAACCCTAAATCTCCCACGAAGCTCTCACACACACTCAAACAAATGGGAATCCTTGATAACAAAACTTCTACAACATGTAGAGCTCCTCAAGGGACCAATCCCACACTTAGATAGATCACTCCTTGGTAATATAACTCCAAACTAGGAAAGTTACCTGTTAGGTCATTGGGCCGACATTCGAGGGGATCGGTCGACCAATGTCCAAGGCCCACCAGGCCCACCAAAGAAACCCGCTATCGACTCGGTCAAAGCCCGAATGGCCAGTCGGCGATTGGGTCTACTTCACACGAGGCGAGCTCGGAAATCTTGGGGACGTGGGTAACGTTTACTCCTATTAATGGAGGAAGATAGTGGCCCATTATGGGTGACAGTTATCTCTCATACGTATCCAAGGGGACCCCGAACGTCTAAAAATAAAGAGAATGGTTCCATCTTCAAGGTACGAGATCTAATACATAGAACTCTATATTCTCATTCTTATCATTCTTATATCCGAGCATGTGTCGTCAGTCTAGAGACGAACCTCTGTGGGTCGATCTCAGCTACACCAAGCTCCCTCTATTTCTTAAGTTCCCTACTAACTTAAGCATCGGAGGGGATTTGGGTCGGAATCCAGATCCGACCCCCTAACGACTCCATATGGTGCAGATCGACGATCACCATCCAACATCGAAGGTCGACGTTGGGCCCTTCAGCCTCGAACGATTGATCCAACGGCCGCTCGTAGGTCGATCGAATGTCGTATCATCTCCAACTACCAACATCCGACCCTGATTCTTCCAACCAAGGGTCTCACCTCAACTGCTGACAATGCTCCAGCTCAACGCTACGAGTCTCCGTCAGCCTGACAACTGTCTCGGTCAATTTTAGCCTTAACAGATACCATAAAAGGTAATAAACAATTGCATACTTTTATTAATCGATGTGAGTGAATATTTATACAAGATGATTCAACCATTTAAGATATAGAGTGTTGTTAGATGCACCGCATCTACTCGTGATTTCACCGCGCCTCTGAATTAACCGCACTAAACTTATGTTATTTATTAATTCATCGCTATTTGTTTCATTTTTACCCTTTACATTAACTCCACCTCACCTCCCCTATCTCAGTTTCTGTTAATTTCACCACCCCTCCTCCCTTGATCATAATCACCAAGAGACAATTTTCGGCGGAGATCTCTTCAATGGTCCTCAGCAAGATGGAGGATGTAACGACCCGATCTCGGGGCCCGTTACTTATTTGATATTTGCGCAGGTTCCGCAGTTTACCAGTGAATTCAGCATAGCCACAACGCAGAGATGTACCAACAACACTCAAACCAGCTTACAGACATTATTACAGTCCAAATTAAAGTACAACAACAACCAGCACTCTCTCACACCAATACATGAAAGGAAAAATACGGAAAGGAAATACAGAATGGAAATACATCTCACAACACACACCAACACAGATAACTAAAACTCCGCGGCCTCTGGGTCGTACACAGGCTCCTCATACTCTGGAGCCATCTCCTCAACCAGATCTTCGTCTGTCGGTGCCACAAGTGGAACCGAAGGTAAGTCACAAAGATTCTAAACAAAGAAAAGGAGTACTGTACAAGTATGACAAGCAGAAGTAAAGTACGGTGTAGTGTCTGTACAAGTGCAGAAAGTAAAGTGCTACAAGTGCAGAAAGTAAAGTGCATGACTGTAAAGAAGTAACTGTGCAAGCTCTGCTAAAACTACGTGACTCAAGTCGGAGAGTACAATATGTGACCGTTCAGTTCGTCTCTTGCCTGGGTGCTACCCAGACGAATGCCGGTACCCAGGCAGCAGTATGGTTTGCCGAAACGCAGGCAGCAGGACAGGGCGCCGAAACACAGGCGACAGGACAGGTAGACCAAACTCTAGTCACTCCCGTACTCTCGCAAACTATGAGTTACCCCAAAACCCGGTGTTGTGTCAAGTACAAGTTCTTTACATGAACGTTCCACAAGATGTTCCAAGTCAAGTCCAACACAAGAAAGTGGCGTATGTTTCCGTGCTTCGAGCACGTAGTAGTGCGGTGCTACAAGTTCGTACGAGCACAGCAGACTAGATTTCTAAATTTAGAGCCTATCGTGACTTACTGATTTCGAGATCGACGTAGCAAGCTGGAACTGGTTCTAGGGCTTCTACGGACGCTGGTGCATAAGAATTTGTACCTGCAAAACACAAGAACCATCGGTTACAAAACACCTATTTTCTACCTATTTAACTTAACGCGTTTGATTTTTATAAACGATTGAAACGGTGTCGGAAAGTGTTCTAAATTTTTCTATAGGCTAAATATGCTGAAAATAATTTTACTATAGGAGGAAATATTTTTCTGAAGCTTACATTAATTTTTATAATTTTTAAAAGCTCAAAAACAATTTAAAAACTATTTTTCAATTAGTAACGTATTTATTCAAACATTTATTCTGGATGCAATCTGCATCGGAATGGTTCAAGTGAGCTGTCAAAATGATCGTACCGAAGAGTACTATAGCATATATTTTTACAAAGTATAAGTTGTACGTGAAAATAATAAGTTACGGATTTGTAAATGAAAACTACATATTTAACTTATAGGCTTAAAAATTAATTTTAGAAAAACTAAGTGTCCGATCGAGATGAAACTAGCGCCATTGGGTCCAAAACGTCATTTCTAATTTTCTGGAGCTAGCCTTGTATTTTTCTGAAGCTCATAGGTATTTTTAGTAATTTTTGAAAGCTTTAAAACGATTTTTAGAAATTAAAATACATTAAAACTAATTTTCTAAATTATAAAATAACTATCTTAATGTTCAATAATTTATTTAAAAATATATACTCGTCAGAAAATTTCATGTGATATGTCAAAATGTTCTTCTTAACTAGTATATTTATAGACAATTGTATCACACCTAAGTTTACGGAAAATCCGGAAGAAATAATTCATTAGGATGAATTGGATAGCTTTAAAAATTTATTACGGGAGATATACTTGCCGGATTCCAACGAAACCAGTGCCTACGTGTTCGTGATGAAGGTACAGATCTTCTGGTGGTATCCGTTCGTTATTCTGATACTTATATCAAAAAGTCAATATTCATATATTATATAATATATTATTTTTAAGTTTAAAAAAAAACTTACCTCTGCCTTTCTTTCTGGCGTGCGTGAGTGTGCTGTGCTTTTCATGCTTCATTGCGCGCGCGTGTCTCAGATGGAGGGGACGGCAGGTCGGTGGGTCCGGTGGTATTGTGCGGCGAGTGGGGTTTCGGAGCTCCGGCGGACCACGGAGGAGGAGAGGAAGGCGGTGCGGCGTCTGTCGGAGTGGGGAGACTGAGCAGCGGTGGGTGCTTCGGTGGAGAACTCGACGGAGGCGCCACGGACGCGGGTTGTCGGCGTTGGGAAGAGCAGGGAGCTCTCGTCGGAGAGAGGCCGACGCGGTAGGCGTCGGAGAGAGTGGGGTTCGGTGTCTCATGGCGTTCGTACGGTGGCGATGCTCGGGGATGAGCTCGTTGGAGAAGAACGAAGAGGGTGAGGGAAAATAAAATGAACATGGGTTTGGTTTCGGGGTGAATGGGTTGGCCTGTATGTTTATTATTGAGGGAGAAGTGAGTAGAGTTGGGTGTTTGTTTTTGAACGGGAAAGAGAAAGTATTGGGTTTGCGTGAGGGTTCATTTGCCTGGGTGAGGGAGGGAGCTTAGGGGTATTTATATATGGTAATTGAATCACTTAGAGTATCAAATACATTAGCTTAGTCAAATGAAATTAATAAGTTAGGTAGTGTTAGGTTTAAACTTTTGACTAATGGGAGAAAATTTTGTAAAATGTTTAAAAATGTTCCCTCCACGTTTTAGACATGGTTAGGGTAGGTAGTTAGGGTAATTTAATAGTAATTAGTAATTAGTAAAAAGGTTAAAACGTAATTAGTAGATAAAGTCAAAAATACAAAATTACGATTTTGCCCCTACTAGTAAACGTGTCCAAAAATTTACAAAAACATACCCACGGGATCGTATCGTCGCAAGGATCGCAAATACGAAGTCCGTTTCAGGGTTTGAGCTACGGAAATACTAGTTTTAGGCCAAAACATTTAGGAAGCGGGTAAACGGATTCTCTATTGATTTGACTTCAGAAAATTACGAAATTAATGTGGGAAGCCCTAAATGATCATTGAATGTTACTGTAAAAGTTTGAAAACATTTTGAAGATGTTTGTATAGAAAATAAATTCGTCGAATCAAAACGGTAATTTTGGAAGGTGAATTTTAACAGAAATGTTTTGGGTATTTGAGGAAATCGGAAATTGCTGAAATAATTTATAATAAGTCTAGTGTTTCAAAATATTTTTATAAGAATTTTGAAATCCGTTTAAAACTCCCGATCAACCATTACAAAACACAATTAAAAATGAAATTACTTCAAATATTTAGCTTAAATGTTTTGGAAAAATTCAGGTCGTTACATTCTACCCTCCTTAAAATAATTCCGTCCTCGGAATTAAAAAATCTCTGTTGAAAATAATTGGATTTATGAAGAAGCTCAAAATAAATGATAGAAGGAAAATAGTAATCAAGTAAATCAGGTTGTAAATAACACGAAATACAATGTGATATTATAGCGTCAAGAAAACAAGAAATATTACAAATAAATATATACTATTACTATCACTATAGCTTCCGTAACTATTTCTGAGACCAGTATCGTCACAATAGTTACCCTGACTTCTCAAGTAGTCCAAAATTAACATGAGATAATAACATCACATGAAAATGAGGGCTATTATGATGACAACCTCTGTTCGAACTTGGAACCTGAGGTGATAAGCCAGTAGCAAGCTATAAAAACAGAAGACCATAAAGTTTATTCGTGCTACTGGTGACTAACTGGGTCTAGCAAAAGATGTCGTTCATAATATAGCAGGTAACGACTAATCCACGGTTACTCGTGCTTTCCAACCAAGCACCAACAGCATCATTCTCCAATACCTTCGAGCGTCCTTCGATCTGCTTCTGTTGTCGAACTCGAACTTCTGGTGATCGAAAACTCGAACACTACCCTCCTTAAAATAGACGTAGCTAGAGTTCAAGCAAACTAGAGATAGAAGATTCTAAGAAGGTCAATCGAAAGGTCATCAAGCTGAAAGGGAGGTTGGTAGTGAAGAAGATCGATGACGTCACATAATCATGATTCACGTCCTTGCGGTCCAGCGGACACGGCCAGGGAAGTGACTAAGCCAGGATCACTTGTACCCAGTCTAGCTAGGTTGATCCAACAGACTTTAGCCAAGCACATTGACCGGTATCATGGTCCATTGAAGGAAGATCATCATTCATATGAGTGTCACCGACACAGAAGGATTATTATTATTATTTAATCCTATCAAAGTTTTTGTTAATAACTTTTATTAAGGCATGATAGGTTAACTCCATTGAGGCTCTCCGAGATGTTCCCGTCCGTCTTTCGAGTGTCAAACCTGCATCCATAGAAATGTAAGCTTAGTTGAGTATCGTATACGATACATCCTGGTTTTACTATACCGTTCACGAGGTATTTTGCACGGACCTGCATGGGCCGCCAAACCTGTAACGACCCGATCTCGGGGCCCGTTACTTATTTGATATTTGCGCAGGTTCCGCAGTTTACCAGTGAATTCAGCATAGCCACAACGCAGAGATGTACCAACAACACTCAAACCAGCTTACAGACATTATTACAGTCCAAATTAAAGTACAACAACAACCAGCACTCTCTCACACCAATACATGAAAGGAAAAATACGGAAAGGAAATACAGAATGGAAATACATCTCACAACACACACCAACACAGATAACTAAAACTCCGCGGCCTCTGGGTCGTACACAGGCTCCTCATACTCTGGAGCCATCTCCTCAACCAGATCTTCGTCTGTCGGTGCCACAAGTGGAACCGAAGGTAAGTCACAAAGATTCTAAACAAAGAAAAGGAGTACTGTACAAGTATGACAAGCAGAAGTAAAGTACGGTGTAGTGTCTGTACAAGTGCAGAAAGTAAAGTGCTACAAGTGCAGAAAGTAAAGTGCATGACTGTAAAGAAGTAACTGTGCAAGCTCTGCTAAAACTACGTGACTCAAGTCGGAGAGTACAATATGTGACCGTTCAGTTCGTCTCTTGCCTGGGTGCTACCCAGACGAATGCCGGTACCCAGGCAGCAGTATGGTTTGCCGAAACGCAGGCAGCAGGACAGGGCGCCGAAACACAGGCGACAGGACAGGTAGACCAAACTCTAGTCACTCCCGTACTCTCGCAAACTATGAGTTACCCCAAAACCCGGTGTTGTGTCAAGTACAAGTTCTTTACATGAACGTTCCACAAGATGTTCCAAGTCAAGTCCAACACAAGAAAGTGGCGTATGTTTCCGTGCTTCGAGCACGTAGTAGTGCGGTGCTACAAGTTCGTACGAGCACAGCAGACTAGATTTCTAAATTTAGAGCCTATCGTGACTTACTGATTTCGAGATCGACGTAGCAAGCTGGAACTGGTTCTAGGGCTTCTACGGACGCTGGTGCACAAGAATTTGTACCTGCAAAACACAAGAACCATCGGTTACAAAACACCTATTTTCTACCTATTTAACTTAACGCGTTTGATTTTTATAAACGATTGAAACGGTGTCGGAAAGTGTTCTAAATTTTTCTATAGGCTAAATATGCTGAAAATAATTTTACTATAGGAGGAAATATTTTTCTGAAGCTTACATTAATTTTTATAATTTTTAAAAGCTCAAAAACAATTTAAAAACTATTTTTCAATTAGTAACGTATTTATTCAAACATTTATTCTGGATGCAATCTGCATCGGAATGGTTCAAGTGAGCTGTCAAAATGATCGTACCGAAGAGTACTATAGCATATATTTTTACAAAGTATAAGTTGTACGTGAAAATAATAAGTTACGGATTTGTAAATGAAAACTACATATTTAACTTATAGGCTTAAAAATTAATTTTAGAAAAACTAAGTGTCCGATCGAGATGAAACTAGCGCCATTGGGTCCAAAACGTCATTTCTAATTTTCTGGAGCTAGCCTTGTATTTTTCTGAAGCTCATAGGTATTTTTAGTAATTTTTGAAAGCTTTAAAACGATTTTTAGAAATTAAAATACATTAAAACTAATTTTCTAAATTATAAAATAACTATCTTAATGTTCAATAATTTATTTAAAAATATATACTCGTCAGAAAATTTCATGTGATATGTCAAAATGTTCTTCTTAACTAGTATATTTATAGACAATTGTATCACACCTAAGTTTACGGAAAATCCGGAAGAAATAATTCATTAGGATGAATTGGATAGCTTTAAAAATTTATTACGGGAGATATACTTGCCGGATTCCAACGAAACCAGTGCCTACGTGTTCGTGATGAAGGTACAGATCTTCTGGTGGTATCCGTTCGTTATTCTGATACTTATATCAAAAAGTCAATATTCATATATTATATAATATATTATTTTTAAGTTTAAAAAAAAACTTACCTCTGCCTTTCTTTCTGGCGTGCGTGAGTGTGCTGTGCTTTTCATGCTTCATTGCGCGCGCGTGTCTCAGATGGAGGGGACGGCAGGTCGGTGGGTCCGGTGGTATTGTGCGGCGAGTGGGGTTTCGGAGCTCCGGCGGACCACGGAGGAGGAGAGGAAGGCGGTGCGGCGTCTGTCGGAGTGGGGAGACTGAGCAGCGGTGGGTGCTTCGGTGGAGAACTCGACGGAGGCGCCACGGACGCGGGTTGTCGGCGTTGGGAAGAGCAGGGAGCTCTCGTCGGAGAGAGGCCGACGCGGTAGGCGTCGGAGAGAGTGGGGTTCGGTGTCTCATGGCGTTCGTACGGTGGCGATGCTCGGGGATGAGCTCGTTGGAGAAGAACGAAGAGGGTGAGGGAAAATAAAATGAACATGGGTTTGGTTTCGGGGTGAATGGGTTGGCCTGTATGTTTATTATTGAGGGAGAAGTGAGTAGAGTTGGGTGTTTGTTTTTGAACGGGAAAGAGAAAGTATTGGGTTTGCGTGAGGGTTCATTTGCCTGGGTGAGGGAGGGAGCTTAGGGGTATTTATATATGGTAATTGAATCACTTAGAGTATCAAATACATTAGCTTAGTCAAATGAAATTAATAAGTTAGGTAGTGTTAGGTTTAAACTTTTGACTAATGGGAGAAAATTTTGTAAAATGTTTAAAAATGTTCCCTCCACGTTTTAGACATGGTTAGGGTAGGTAGTTAGGGTAATTTAATAGTAATTAGTAATTAGTAAAAAGGTTAAAACGTAATTAGTAGATAAAGTCAAAAATACAAAATTACGATTTTGCCCCTACTAGTAAACGTGTCCAAAAATTTACAAAAACATACCCACGGGATCGTATCGTCGCAAGGATCGCAAATACGAAGTCCGTTTCAGGGTTTGAGCTACGGAAATACTAGTTTTAGGCCAAAACATTTAGGAAGCGGGTAAACGGATTCTCTATTGATTTGACTTCAGAAAATTACGAAATTAATGTGGGAAGCCCTAAATGATCATTGAATGTTACTGTAAAAGTTTGAAAACATTTTGAAGATGTTTGTATAGAAAATAAATTCGTCGAATCAAAACGGTAATTTTGGAAGGTGAATTTTAACAGAAATGTTTTGGGTATTTGAGGAAATCGGAAATTGCTGAAATAATTTATAATAAGTCTAGTGTTTCAAAATATTTTTATAAGAATTTTGAAATCCGTTTAAAACTCCCGATCAACCATTACAAAACACAATTAAAAATGAAATTACTTCAAATATTTAGCTTAAATGTTTTGGAAAAATTCAGGTCGTTACAGAGGAGATAGCTGAAGCTTACCTTGGCACGACTATCAAGAACGCGGTCATCACCGTCTCCACCTATTTCAACAACTCGCAATGCCAGGCCACAAAAGATGCCGGAGTCATCGCTGGTCTTAACGTCATGAGGATTATCAACAAGCCCACAGCTACCGCTATTGCTTCTGGGCTTGACAAGAAGGCTAGCAGCTCGGGAGAGAAAATGTCCTCATCTTTGATCTAAGTGGTGGCACATTTGATGTCTCCATTCTCACCATCGAAGAGGGCATCTTCGAGGTGAAGGCTACAGCCGGAGACACTCATCTCGGCGGTGAGGATTTCGACAACAGGATGGTGAACCATTTCGTGCAGGAGTTCAAGAGGACTCTATCATCCACTGCTCAGACCACGACTGAGATCGGTTCCCTCTACGAGGGAATCGATTTCTACTCGACCATCACCAGAGCCAGGTTCGAGGAGCTGTGCATGGATCTCTTCAGGAAATGTATGGAGCATGTTAAGAAATGTTAAGGGATGCCAAGATGGACAAGAGCTCGGTCGATGATGTTGTGCTTGTCGGTGGGTCTACTAGAATACCCAAAGTCCAGCAGCTATTGCAAGATTTCTTTTAAAAGGTGGAGCTCTACAAGAGCATCAACCCTTATGAGGCTGTAGCCTATGGTGTCACTGTCCAAACTGCCATCCTTAGTTGTGAGGGCAACGAGAAAGTGCAAGACCTGCTGCTGCTGTTGGATGTCACTTTGCTCTCTCTTGGGTCAGAGACTGCCGGTGACGTGATGGTCGTCTTGATTACAAGGAACACTATGACCTGACAAAGGAGAGGAACTACTGGTAAGAAAATATAAAATGGCAAAGTTTGTAATTAATTAACAAATTTAAGAGTGATAATTAAAATGTAATTAAGGTTATATTTGTAATTTCGAAAAAATTAATATTTGCGGTGAAATCATACGTACACGCGGTGTATCTAACAACACTCTAAGATATATTCTCTCAACCATTCTCAGGAGATATTCTCTCAACCATTCATGACATATTCTCTCAACCACTGATAATATTGTTATCATTTAGATGGATATCTCCTTTTATGGAAGTATTGTTATAACATGTGCCCTTGGACACTGTTCATTTAAAATCGTTGTTTTCCCAAAAATTATTTCCCCCTCCAAAATTTTGAAATGTAAAATATTCCACTTTACAATGAACAAAATTTTAGCGATTTCTAATCTACGTAGTAATACCTCGTCATTGTTTTCCAACGTTCTCCAGAATTGTATTTAGCGCCCATTCATGCACTGATGCACATGGGTTCTATGACTATGTGAACAGCGGTGGCACAAGTGATGTCACTGTACCAGCCATGACATGGGCCGCAACGGGAGAGCCCATGTTTTGTTGTTGCCACCCTCGGCCAGAACGCGGCAGTGACGGTGAGGCACTGTTTGATGACAAGCAGCCAAGGATGTTCATCATGTAAATAGCACCGGTGAATATATCCTCAGTGATACACAGTTTCAATGAATGAATCCTATATGATTTACGCAGAGAACCCTCATGTCACAGCTTCACTTGTTTCTGATGGTGAAAGATTTCTGGGTTGCAGCATCTATTGTTTTTGTTCAGGTAGTTGGACCTGTGGTAGCACAAAAGCGAATAAGAGTCACCATGTAGGCATCAAATGCACGTACGTCTCCTGAACTCTGCGGCAAAATGTGAACGGTTGCTTAAAAGCAAGAAGAGTATGGAATATGATGACATATCTGTATGCAACTTTGTTACTGGAAATAAAGCACCATGGACAGCAAATAGAAAAGCGTCTGATTCATACACTCCCTCTTCTTGAATCGCGAGGATTCTCTGCAATGTAAACTACAGAGCAGCTTCCCTTATGCACACACAGTTCTTTTGTTTTTTTAGGCGTTGGATGGGGGCACGATGTCAATGGCATATGCCTTTTTGTGCTTGGAAACTTGTATATTGTTATCGAAACCAAAAGTCTACACAAGAAAGTGAAGTGTTGTTGTAAGACTATGGTTGAAATTGGAAGCCAGGATATGTTCTTCACTTGGGATAATGATTGATGTTTATTCTCCCCCCTTCGATGTTTGCTTTTGAGAAATCGTAACGTTCACTAGCACAGAAGAGTACGGCCTATAAAATGAGACGGTGTGTTCGCCGAATCCTTTCAACTCATTCAGGAAGCATATAGGTCATAGGGGTTTCGGTATGGAAGCTAAATCTTTAGCGAAGAAATATGGAGTTGATTGCACTCACCTCCATAGTTTTCTTTCTGGTAAATGATATTTTGTTTATTGTGTGCCAAAGATCATCTCTAGATAGAGTACCCCTTCGAGTTCAACATAGTCAATTTTGAGAAATTGTTTCACTGTATCATAACTGAGTAAGTTTGTAAACTACAGGAAATGATTCGTCACGCGAAGCAAGCAAAGTTGCAGAGATTGCTGCTCAAAGGAACACTGAAGAGCTCAAGTTAGTTCGACAGGCTTACCACGCTCTCTACAACCAAGACCTGCTGCAGCTCCTGTCTCAAAAGAGCAATCTGCTTGCAGTAAGTACTTCTGAAACTGATATCACTTTCTCCGTATTGTTTCAATACTCAAAAAGAACTTGTATGCAGAGGGTGTTATATCTGCGTACAAGCGACCCACATGGCCGAGACGCTGAGATTATCAGAGGAACACTCTTTGGCAGGAGTTCAGACCTGAACATACTGACTGAGATCATCTGCACTCGCTCTTCGTCAGAGCTCAGAACTGTTAAGGATGCGTATCAGTCGCGATACAGCTCAGATCTCAAGCAAGATGTTACATATAAAATTAGTGGTATCATTAAAGAGGTAATTCTTGCTGTAATTGTATACTCTTCTATCAATTGATACTTAACATCTGTAAGTTTTTTCCCCTGGATTCTGCCAGATTCTTGTAGCAGTCTTGAGTTCTAGCAGGTACACAAGTGCTAGAGTTGACACGAGCATGGCAATGTGCGATGCTAAGACGCTATACGAAGCTATTGGGAGCGGGCAATATGTCGATCAGAAGAGCATCGTCTCCATCCTGAGCCAGAGAAGCACTGATCAGATCAAAGCAATCCTCTCCTCTTACAAACAGCTGTATGGCTACGAGCTCATGAAGTTCTTGAAGAAGGACAGGTGTGGAGAGTTCGGAAAGCACCTCCGTGTCGTGATCCGATGTATTCAGTCCCCCGAGAAGCAGTTTGCGAAGCAGCTGAGGAGGGCACTGAAGAGTGGTGATGCTCGTGAAGCTCTGATAAGGACAGTGGTGGCACGAGCAGGGATTGATATCAGACAGATAAATTGTGCTTTCACTGCAAAAACCGGATGGTCACTTGAAAGTCTCATTAGGAATGAGTTCAACGATGCAAACAATTACAGCAGCGACAGCGTCTATGGTTTTGTTGGTGATGTCCTCGTTGCACTTATAAAGCAATCATGAGATTCTCGTTGTATGAATTAAAAGACTTATATAGAATAAGAATGAGTCTATGATAACTGCACTTTGTAGCTGATCAAAATCCATTTCTAGCAAATAGCTGCATACTTTTAAGGTGCTACTTATTCGACAGACAAAATAATTTTTTTGGGCGCATTGTTCAATATGAATCCAACCGCATCTCCATTGAGCTCTCTCCAACTTCATCCCATTATGCTGAATTCACGCTCCTGATCTCCCACCATCAAGAAATGAGACCCCTCATCAATCAACATCCTTCCATCTTCCCCAACCCTGCTCAGATGCTCGCACGGTTTCAACAAAAATGCAACATCCGCTCTCTCTCCAGACTCGATGCTCACACTCTCGAAACCAATCAACTGTTTCATTGGCCTCCCACCAACCACATTAGGCCTCCTCAAGAACAGAAGCACCGAGTGCTTTCCCGGCATCGGCCCGTGATTGCTAACCCTCACCGTAGCAGAGAATTTGAGGTTCTGGCAGTGTTTGGGCTCTATATTCGATATGTCGTAGCTGACGGCTTGTTGCAAATCCTTGACATATTGAAGGCCGATTGTTTTGTTCATGTAGAGAGAGGCCTGAGTTGCGGGAGTGAATTCGTAGGAGTATTTGGAGTAGCTGAGGCCGTAGCCGAACTTGAAGACGGGGGGATCTGTGTAGAACCTGTAGGTTCGGCCTGGATATCCAGTGGCAGGGTCGGGCCTCATCCTCATGTCAGTCATCGGCACCTTTGTGAAGCCTTGTGGGTACCAGGTAACAGGTAGTCTCCCCCCTGCAACATGATTCATAATCAGCCTACTAGTAATGCACTAAAAAGGTAAAATGTATCATTGTTTACTCTTCTAAATCAAACAATGTTGCTCATGTGGATTCATAACTGAAACATTGACAAATCCTGTAATATTGAGAGAGTATCATCAGTGGTTATGGAAACAGAGAATTGGGTCTTTCACCTGGGTTGTGTCTGCCGAAGATAACATCAGCGATCGCCAGCCCGCCGGCCTCTCCAGGATAACCAGCCCACAAGATGCCCCCAACATTATTATCGTACTTCGCAAAGCTAACATCCACAGGACCACCGCAGAGCAACACCAAGATCACTGGCTTCTTTGCTGCTTTCGCCACGCTTGTAACCAGCGTCTGCTGCATCCCAGGCAACACCAAGTCCACTCGATCGAGCTCCTCCCTCTCCTGAGTCAAGTCCAACCCCATGAACATAATGACTTGGTCTACTGACTTGGCCAGCTCTACGGCTTGCTCAACTGATCCGGATGCACAAGCCACACTCTCACATCCTGATACGAATCGTGTGTTTTTAACACAGCCTTGGATGGCCTGAAGGGGGGTGATGGAAGTGCACGGGGGCCCCGCGTAGTTTCCCAGCATGACGCTGTTTGCATTCGGACCAATCACTCCGATGGAAGTAGTTCTTGATTTTGATATGGGGAGGAGATTGGCCGAGTTCTTTAGTAGGACAATGCCTTCTCTGGCTGCTTCAAGTGCCAAGATTTTGTTCTTGTTCGTGCAGACTTGACTGGGAGAGATCTTGCCATAGATATGGTTTTTTGGATCCCCATTGAAGAATCCGAGCCTCATTCTGATGGAGAAGAGGTTGTGAAGGGCTCGGTCGATGTCCGATTCCGACAGCTTCCTTTGTTGTACGGCTGATGACGCGTACTTTTGGACATAGCCACCACAATTCACATCCATTCCTGAAAGTTTTTGAATCCAAGCAATAATAAGTCGATTATGAAAATGATACTCCAAGAGAAAATTTTCGTACCGGCTTTGAGAACGTCCGCAACGGCATCTTCAGGGGTCTTGGCGTATCCTTGTGCATCGTGGATGATGGAAACCGCGTCGCAATCTGAAGTGATGTATCTGTTTTCATCACAACAAGCATCAAGTTAGTGTCTTGACTTCCTCATGAAATTTTGGAGTCTGCCCCTTAAGTTACGAATGATCTTAGAAATCTTGGCATCTCACCCATAAAACCCCCAAGACTGCCTTGCAGTCTTGGTTAGCAAGTTGTAGTCGGCGCATGTCGGCACGCCGTTAAGTTGGTTGTAAGAGCACATCACTCCACTAGCTCGTGCTTCTTTGATGCAGCTCCTGAAAGGAGGCTGATAAGTGTCCTCCAAATCCTGCGCCGATACCTGGCACGATGATGAACATATATAGATGAAGTTGAGGGTAAATGGCTGAAAATACCCATGTTTTTTTATCGACAATCTAAGAGATTAGCAGAAACTACTCCTGAAAATTTACCACTGCGTTAAATTTGTATCGAGTGATTCCCTTCCAATTGTCCATATCATAGGCGGCGAAGTGCTTGCAGCAAGCCGAAACCTTAAGCGCTTCGGAGCTGCCTCCTTTGAGTGGAGCACCCTGCAGTCCTCTGACATAGTAGACTGCATAACTTCCGACCATCCTGGGGTCCTCTCCCGGCGTCTCTTGGCCTCTGCCCCATCTCGGATCTCTGAATATGTTTATGTTCGGCGACCAGAAGGTTAGCCCCTCGGCCTGCCCGGCGTTGTATAGTGCCCGTGCTTCGGTTCCAATGGCCTTCAGATTCATTGAAGATCGATTTTTTAGCCAATACAATTAGCTCATACAATTTCATTTTTCCTTTTCATCGACATTCGTCAAGCTAACTCAATGATCATACCTGGCCGATTCGATACCAGAGCTGAGGATTGAAGGATGCGGCAGAGAGAATGACTTGAGGGAAGCTCGAAGCGGACTGAATGGAGCCATTGAAATGTATCCCCTTGCCGGAGTTGGAGACCCCGTGGAGCGACTCCGACCACCACTTGTAGCCCGGGATGCCCAGCCGATCGATCGGAGGGGCGATATCGCCCAGCTGGGATATCTTCTCCTCCAAGGACAGACGAGAGATGAGATCATCGACTCGCCTGCTTATGGGCAATGCCGAGTTGCAAAAAAGATGGCCTCTCGTTAGGGAATTCGACAGATCACAAGAGAATGGTGGGGCCAAGGAGAGGGCTAATCGCGGGCCGATTAGAGCAATGAAGAAGAAGAAGAGAAGCAATGAAAGAGTTCTCGCAATCTTCATCACTCGAAATTGAGAGATTCAGAGGAGCAAAGAACGAAGGGTAGAAAGAATATAAAGAGACAGAACAAGGATTCACGGTTGTTGGCTGGAGTCTAGTGAACTTGTGGGCACTCAATCAGTGGATGTCCATCTTGAGTGCAATGACCAAAATGCCCTTTATTTGGAGCATCTTATTGGGACTTTTTGGTGCAATCCGATGAAGGTTGTTGTTGGAATTTGGAGTTTGCTACTTTCCAAGTAGGAAAGGGACAAGGGGGATATAGCCGTTGGGCCACTGTTCCCGCCATAATTCAAGCTAGACCTGGGTATGGTCACCTCCAGTGAGAATAAGAGACGTCTTACCCAAAAACGAGGCAAGCTAGCTGCAGGGTGTGTGTAAACGGGACGACGAACCCAATAAGAAATTGTGCAAATACTTGTGCAAATACCAATAGAAATTATTTTTCATATCAATAGTTTCATTTTTTATTGTACGAATTTATGCTTTATTTTTTCAATATATTATAAGCCTTTGGTTTTTACGATGTTATCTATTATAGTATATAGGAAAAAAAAATTCACAACAAGTTATGTTTTCGTGATCATCTTCTATTTTACGCTAGTTATCGGATTATCGGATTTGTTGTCCAGTTATCAAGTTTGGCAAGATCACATCCGAACATGTGCCGATAAGTAATAGAGCTCGAAATTCTAGGTCTAAGTGTGAAAAATAACGGAAGAATCAGTATTTTGGGTTATAGGGTTTTACCCTTTACACTCCTACATGCATGCTTGTCAAGTAGTAATGTGAGATGCGAGGGAGGCAAGGGTTTAAAGTGGGTGATGGGGTCCAGAATTAGGTGGCCAAATTAAGGCAGAGGACTAAATGGGAAAGTGGGACTAAAATTGGGGAAGAGATGAGGCAGCAAAGGGGATAACTTTTAGTCGTAGGTTGGTGCAAAACTTCAAAAGGTAGGAGAACAGTATGTGAAACTTTTCACCCCAAGTTATTTTTCTATCTTTTATTTGTGCAGCAAAGGTCAGTCTGTGTCCATTTGTCTTCATTCTCCATGAACAGAATCTTATGTACTAAAAAATTAAACCCATGCTAATCAATCCCTGGTCTGTGAATTATGGGATAAAAAATTACTCCGATTGCTCTGACACCATGTGAAGAGACCGTCGGCGTCGGTGCATCTGTACATAAGCAAGTGAAAGGGACGAGTGTTTCCCAGAATTTAAGCTGGAAGATGACGACGTGGGGTCGACTGAGCCATACATGGATCTGATCATGAACGTGCCGAGAGATCTTTTGTGAGCAGACCGCGACAGTGCAGGATCTATCCAAGATCAATAATTCAAATTGGAGAAGAGAACGCATTGTCCTGGCCCATGCTTCATCCGTTCTCCATGGTAGGAACAAACATTAACGAGGCTTGATCGCTTCCTGCCAGCAAGAAATGATTGTGACGTGCATAATGAAGAGCTGTTCAGCATGAACAAAATATTTATGCTGAAACTGAATAATGAAATCTGATGCGTCTCTGATCAGGTCAGGAGGTAAGGGAAGATTGTTGAACTGGGGTCTGTAGGCTTTGAGTCCTAGTTGGTGCAGGGATCTTAGAGAAAAAGCAAGTTGCGGGCTAAATTCACCGCCAAAGTTGCGTTGTATCCAATCAACCTCTTTTTTTTTTTTTGGCAAAAAACAGGAGAGATGGTGTTGCTAAATGTCATTTGATGGGACATTCTTTTAAAAAATGGAAGGTTTAGGTTGCTTACACCGCAACTTTGCGATGTATTTAATCTGTGCTAAAAATAAATTAAAAACTACTAAAATTTTCATCGCTGATTTACTGGGCCGTGCATCATCGTATAGGACTACCATAGCCTTTAGGACTCCGATGAAAAGAGGCGGGTGACTAGGCACAATTTATGAATAAACTAGTCATAACCAGTGCCCGCGGGCACGATTCATTTAAGATTTTCTCTCGCGAAATCTTTATTCCCCGAAAAATTATTTTCACAGCCAATTAGCTTAAAAATATTTAGCGGCACGGGCGCCTTCGGTGCGAGCGCCTTCGGTGCGGAATAACAAATTCAGCGCATGCGCCTTCGACAAAGAACAAAAAATTCGACGTGTGTGCCTTCGGCGCAGAACAACAAATTCGGCGTAAAACAACAATTTCGGCGCCGGCGCCTTAGGCACAGAACAACAAATTAGCGTAAAAACATTTCGCGGGCGCCTTCAACGCGGGCGCCTTCAGCGCGGGCGCCTACATATAACCAGTGCCCTTGGGACACTGTTCATTTAAAAATCTTGGATCCACTAATTTTAAACAGACATCAATAATTAAAGCTCAATAATTATTAGGTCCCCTCAAAATCTTAGTTTCCAAAAATTTAGTTTCCCCTGAAATATCAACAAACGGGATCGAAATATCAGCAGATGCTAAAATTTTGGCAGCACTCCCGCGTTCATTCTCCCACAGCTCGCTGCTCGCGTTCATTCCTAAGATGAGATTGTGTGTGCAGAACATTTTTTCATGACTAATTTTAAATGAGTTGGTTTCCCTCCACTTTTGTCCCCCTCAAACAAATAAGTTTTCAAAAAAAGTTTCAATGTTTTTGTGTATTCCCAACAAATTTCTCTTCAACCCAAAATTTTCCCTCCAAAACTTGATGTGACATTGCCACATAGGACAAATTCAAAATATGCCCTCAATTGTAATATAGATAGGCGGAAGTATTTTTGTCATTTTTATTCTATTTCTATTAGTTTTGATACAAACAGGTCAAACCACCCTTGAGTTCGAAAATCATTATTCAATCATAAGTTAATCATCAATTAATTATATACTTGATATAACAAGTGCACGAAGTGCACGTGCACCTAAAAAACATCCACCCAATCAGGCCGCGGGACCGACACTGTTGTTTCGTCTGGTGCAACCCCGGGTTCAAATGGGAAGTGCGTGTATTGTCGTGTGGGTTTTGGGCTTTTTTGATTGGGTGTATTTTTTTTGGTGTGTTGGTTTTGTTTGTCTTGGAGGGTTGGGATGGGTTTTTGGTTTTTTTTAAGGTTTTTAAAGGAGGGGGTGATGAGGCATCACTTGTAGCAAACTTCTTTGGTTGTCACATGGAATAAACCATATCAATCACTTCTTAATTGTATACAGTATTAGAAATAACGCATGCACATAGTGCACTGTGACCTAAGAAAAAACACCACACCATATGCGGGGGACACCGAGAATTGTGTGTGTGTATCGTCTAGTGATAAAAGGGAGAAAAATAGGAGTTAAAGTGAAAAAACATGGGGGCGCACAGTGGAAAAAGACCAATGGTGTCACGCCCCGCTTCCCATTAGGCTTGGGGGCGAGGACGCGAACGGGCCCGCTTGTGCAAGTCAGGAGGAGGTACTTTTGCTTTTCTTTCCCCCTTGACTTAACACAATAAGCGTCTGTGTGAAAACTGCAGGTTCTTACTTTGCATTACTCAAAACAACACAGATAAAAAAAATTATTACAATCTCATTCGACTCAAAAATTACAACGATGCAGGAATAGAAAAGAGAGGGTCTTATGACCCGTACAACAAATGAGTGAATTACAATGACGGTTCACTAGTCAACGATCCTTGGCCTACTGGTTCAGCTATCGCAACTAGTCCTCCTGGTGCTATGACTCGGGATCTGACATACATCCAAAAACATGAATGTATGTCAGCAAGGGTCTGCAAGTAGAGTTAGAACCCAAGGCAAGATATACAAATTTATACTGAATTTAAGAGGCAATTATAATTTAAACGAGTTAGCAATAAAAGTTTGAGTATGCTGATTTTAAAGTAAAAACATCCTATCATGCAGTTCTAAACAATCTGACGAGTAAAGTAAAACATGTCAATTTTCACTGAGGTAACAATTTCACTTTGCAAGTTTCAAGTTAGTGTCACACATCTATAATAGGGTTCTCGCCGGTAGGACGTGATGAGTGGGTCGTTCTTCACACGGGGGCTTACCGTGCTTGGCGCTAACCCACCGCATACGGGTGGTGCCCTTGAAGAGAGTACCCCATCATACGCCTAGTGGCCGCACAACCCTAACCCCACCCCAATATTTGTGCTGGAACACGAGCCAGCCTAGTCAACTCACATGACATCACGAAAGTCACGATTTCGCCTTCGAGGCGCACGATTTCACGATGTCACTCTCTTGTTAGTCATTTTGAGACATGCAGCAATTTAAATAATATGACCATTTATCTCTACGCAATAATTTCCATGGTTACAAGAATATCGAGCAATATTTACAACAATTTAACAAAAGTACTGGGTGTGAGATTTAACAAGTACGACATGTAAACGGAGTTATGGAACTTTGCATGCTGAAAACTAAAGAGCGTTAACATTCACAAATTCACTATAAATTGCATACTTGCCTGTTTTCGGTGATTTCGGTGCCGTTGGGTTCGCCTCGACTGTTACTTCGTTACGGTGATAGTGGTTTTCTGTTTTAGTTGAACAAATCAATGGATTAGACATTTAGTGAAACAGACATATTATTAAATTAATCTCTAAAGTGGGGTCGCCTAATTTTATCGGGTTCCTGGCTAGGGTGACGTTTATAGGGGGTATTACTGACATGGTAAACCTTATTTTATACTGGTATTATCACCCTATCATTTTTTTAAATACAAACTAACACGCTGAAATTCAATAATCGAACAAATTAAAATTTAACAACAACAACCCATTAATCGTTACTAACATGTTGAATTTGATACTAATAAGTTACTAACGCCAATTTAATACTAACTTTAATATAAGTAAATTACAAAGTTAATATCCTATTTAATAGTCCACCAACTACACACTTACCCTAACAAATTTTTAATACAATTTCTTTTCAAGGGTTATCATGTTAACATTAGTTAATTATACTATCATGCTCAAATTGTCACTAACAAGCTAATACCAAATTTAATACTAACAATAACTTAACCCTACTTAATATTAGAATTAAACTACTACCTAATACCACTTACTAATTTGACCAAGGGTAGAAAGTAACATGGTATAACTTATATTAGTTCTTAACACTATTTAAAATAACCTTATCCTTGACTCTCTCTCCTTCACACTTATTAAAACTTTATCTTGTACATGTACTAGGCTGACACAACCTCAATTACTCTCTTTATTTCATCTAATAGCTGCCCTATACTTCTCTCTCTGTCTCTTCCTCTCTTCTTTATTCTGTTTTTGCTTTTCCTTTTTTTTTTCTTCCAAACGTTGCAGGCACAGGGAAGCTCACACAAAAAGCAAAGGGGAGGGTTTACCGCGCGGGAGGGGGAGAGGTGGCCGGCGACACGGGCGGACGGCGGCGCGCGGTGCACGGCGGGGTGGCCCTCCGGCGGCTGCAGGGTGGCGCACTCCGGCGGCCTGGCGGCACGGCAGCACAGGGCGGCGCGGCTCTCGGCTGGCGGCGGCGTTTGGGGCCACGGCGAGGCTCCGGGCGCGGGGGACGGCTCGCGGGAGGGTCACGGCTCGGGAGATCTACGTCTTGATTTCTGAAATAGGGTTTCAAATAGGGTTGATTTTGGGGTTTTTGTGTTGATCTGACATTTGATTTCAGATCTGTGAAGTTTAATCTGATTCCTCCTTTCCTCTGATTTGGTTTGAATTTGGGTTTGCTTGGAATAGGGGGATGACTGCTGCTGTCGTATGGAGGAGGGGGTTGACGAGGAAGTGTTGGGTTGTGGAATTGGTGTATGAATGTGGCAAGGAGGTGGAATGTCGACGGTGTTGCTGTGGATGGTTGCTATGGTGGTTTGTTTGTATGGTGGAGGGGGTGGTGGCTGAAGGGGAATGATGGCGGTGGGATGATGCTGTTGCTTATGATGGTTGCTCCGTTGTTTGTTTTCCTGTAGGTTGTTTAAGAATGAGAGGAGGAAGGAGACATATTGAATAGGGTTGAGCTGGCTGTGGGTGGAGAGTGAAGGGATGTTGGATCTCACCAACATTTCGGTGGGGATTTAATTGGGTAGGGTTAGGTTTAGGGTAAAGTAACATGGTAATGGTAGTTTAGGAAAAGTAATTTAGTAAAAATAAATTAGTAAAAATAATAAGTTAATTAGAGTTTAACTTTTAGTTAAAAGTGATTAAATCATTTAGTAGCGAATAGTTAATTAGTAATTAACTCTTTAGTTAAAGATAATTAGGGATTTTAATTTTTAATTTAAAAGCAATTACCATTTAACAGATTAAAAATTACGCTACGGTAAAACTGAAAACAACGACGCGCTCACGTCGACGCACGGACGAAAATAACTGAATCAACAAGGTAAAACATTCGCACCCAACAGTCAAACACGACTAGGAAAACAGGTCGTTACAAATGGCAAACCCATAAATATGGTGAAGATGGAGAGTTTTTTGGGGTGCCCTTGTCACCAAAGAAAAAGCCTCACAAGGCCCAATATTTATATTTTTGTCGTTGTCTTTTCATGGACACAAATGGTGCCATATTGGTTTGTTCTAGAAGTGCAAAATCCTCGAATGTATAATAGGTATGTTTTGGTTCTATCTCGCATCTGTGAATTGACAAGAAGCACGGAAATTTTGACATTTTATTAAAATATTATCAACCAATCACGGCTCCAAATTCCTGATTCATGATGAGTACAAACAGGAGCACACCAAGAACAGAGCTGTGCTCCACGGTTGGATGTTGAGAACTGATGCCATTTCACCATCAAGCGGGCTTTGTTCCTTGACTTTGTCCCACGAGAACAAGATTTCCGAGGGCGACTCGTATTGTTTGAGTCCAGGCAGCTGCAAGATGCACCCATGGATGAATGTGATACTTGGAATAATGTCCCAACTACAACTTTATCGGATATCAACTTCTTTCAATTTCTTGAATGTTGGCCTATTATTCCAAGTACCTACAAATAATATCTATTGGGTCTACAACTTTATCGGATGACAGTTAAAAAATTTATTCAAAAAATATCTAATGTTATTCCCACGGATACAAATATTAATGGGTCTTAAAAAATCTGAATGCAGCTATCCTTTTTTATCCTCATATTAATTTATTTCAAGCTAAATAGCAAGTTGCATTAAGGTTTGAACCATATGTTTAATTCTATTTTCCTGTATTAGATCTGAATATTAGTGCAACTTCTATATAGTAATAATATAACTGTTACGACCTAAAGATCGTAGCTGCCCGATTCCCGTCCAGATCCGCTAACATACCCCATTGACTCACCTTTTCACAAAAGGGCCGCCGCCCCGAAAAGGCCGGGCGGCCGGCCAAGCGGGCGCACCTTGCAGCGCTCCACGAACCGGCCGAGATGAACCACCGCAGCCGCCCGACTCTTAGTCCGCCGCTAACGACAAACAGCTTAGGATAAGGACACAACTGACACGTACAAGGACACGACAGACACGTACGTCACCTGACATCCCGACAAAAGCACCCCCAGGCGGCTAGCCTATCCGACGGTTAGTGCTTTCGGCCCTGACATCCCGACAAAAGCACCCCTGGGCCGTTGCGCCGCCTGACAGAGGCAGGCCAGGGACTCCTGTTCCCGGCGTCCTTGTCCGAAGCTTCCGCCGACACCGGAGCCAGCTCAGCACGCCTAGTCATCACCCGTCAGGTATAAATACCCCCTCCCCTCCTACGGAGAGGAGGTTGGCTGCTGAATTCTTCCTCTTTCTATTATTCACACACGAGTGCAAAGGTCTTCCATATCTTTGCTCTCCCACCTATAGCTCGCCACGCTCGGTCGACACACCGTTGGTCCGACCGGCGTGACCAGCCCCCCATTTTAAGCGCCATCACTGACTTAGGCATCGGAGGGGCTAAGGGTTGAACCCCAACCCAGCCCTTCTGACGAGTTGTTCGTGTTGCAGGAGAGCTCGCCCATCATCACAGGTCGGTGTCACCCCCCTGCCCTTCAACCTGGTTCAGCTGCATCCGGCGAGATTCACCCCGTGACCATCACAGGCGTCGGGATCGACTTCTTCGCCCCACTAATCGCTTGTTAAATAGCCTATCTAAACCCTCTTCTCCATATAACCACCGTGCCCTTGGTTCCCATTAATACAAATTCATTGTACGCGAGTTCCACCTCGTAACAATTGGCGCCGTCTGTGGGAACGAAGGGTCACACCCATGTTAGATTCCATACCAATCCCGCGGAACCCGGACCACGGCAAAGATCCCGTGGGGCAGGAACCGCTCTCCCTACAAATCACCCCGGCGTCCGACCCCCTTTTAGGGATGATCTCCGAGATTGAACACACTTCAGTCCCCGCCGTTCTGAAGAGCTTCGAGGCTGTTGCTCAGGCCAGGGGAGGCTATCAGACGGCTGGAACGGAGCCTCTGCCCGGCCCCTCGGAGCCCCTGAACGTGAGGCGAAACCTCCACCCTCAGTTCGAGGAGGAGGGGGAGCATAGGGGGCTCGTCGAGGAGATCGCGGCCCAGCAAAGGCTCCTGGAAGAGGAGGAAGAAGTTGCGCAACGGTGGAGGCGCCTGGGGGAGGCGGCCGCCGCGCAAAGGCGTCTGGACGAGGCGGCCGAGACCGCCCGGAAGGCTTACCAGGAAGAGGAGGCCGCCCGCCGCCAGCTTCGCTTCATCATCTCGGAGCGCGAGAGGCTGAGGATGGAGAACAGGAGCAACCGGGAAGTCCTAGACGAGGCGGCGACGACCCGACAGCCTGGGAACGGGCGGGACCCGTTGCTGAACAGGTCCCCGCCTGGGGGAGGCGGCCCCTACCACCAGCATCATCCCTCCGATACCCTGCGCGAGGAAGCCGTTTGTCGGCAACTACGCTTCCTCACCGCCGAGCGCGAAAGACTCCTTCGGGAGAATCAAGAACGAACGGAGGCCCGAAGAGAGCTGGCCGGGAGGCGCTGGCGCGGGGAGGACCGTAGCCCACAACCAGTCGAATCCTCGGCCCAAGGAAGGAGTCCCGCCTGGAGACCGTCGGGCTACTCCCCGGGGACGGAGGACCATCGGAGGCCGAGGCGCGACCGAAGCCCGACCCCCGAGTGGCGGAGGGGGGATGCGCCGGATCGCCCAACCTACCCGGAGGAGGCCACGCCACTCGCCCGGTGGATCACTTCCGCCCCCAGACCCGTAAGGTTCAAACCCCCTCACTTGGCCACGTACAATGGGAGGGGCGACCCCCTCACGCATGTGCAACAATACCGGGGGGCGATGGAAGCCCAGGACGTGGATGAGGCGTTCCTTTGCCGACATTTCTCCCAAAGCCTGAGGGACACCGCGCTGGACTGGTACTTTGGCTTGCCCGCGAGGTCCGTAGGGAGCTTCGGCGAACTATCCCATAAGTTCTGCCAAGAGTTCCGGGCCGGGCGAACAAAAAAGAAGCCCTTAGACTATCTCAGCACGATAGTCCAAAGGGAGGGGGAAGGAACAGGAAGATACCTCCGCCGCTTTCAGGAGGAGAGACGGGCGGTGGTGACATGCGGCGACGAGGTGCTTATGCTGGCCTTCAAGACGGGGCTGCGGACGCGGAGCCTCCACAAATCCCTGCTCCGAGATCCACCTACCGACTATGAAGAGTTGGTAGCAATGACGGAGAGGCACGCGTTGGCGGAGGAGACTTTGGGTGCAAAGGTTGTGTTCCCCCAGGCGAAACCACCCGCAGGTGGGTCCCGGCCGCACCCTCGGCCGAGGCAGGAGGAGAGGGGGCGCGGCCGCGATCAGATGGCCCTACCGCGGCGGGAGCCACCCGAGCCCCGCCCGCTAGATCGCCTTGGCCCGGCTCGCGAGTTCGCTCCGGCACGGAGGCCCCCCGGAGTCATCCCAAGACCAGAAGACCTCCCGCCGGTGCATTACACGCGACTCAATGCCCCCATGATGGAGGTGCTGGCCGCGGCGACGAGGGCCTGGTTATTGCCGGAGCCTCCCAGGGAGATGAGGACGGACCCGGCGAGGCGGGACCCCCGGAGATACTGCCGATATCACCGGGACCACGGTCACGACACCGACCATTGTTACTCCCTTAAGAGAGAGATCGAACGACTGATCCAAGCGGGTCACCTGGGACACTTTGTCACGGGAAGGCGGGAGATGGCGGAAGAGAGAGCCCCCCCGGAGGGAGGGGGACGGGAACCACTGATGGACCGCGATAAGGAGGAGCCACGCCCCCCAAGGGCGGTCATGCGAATTGAGATGATAACTGGAGGGCCCTCCTCGGCGGGGCGGGCGCCCGCCATCCCGAAGGCCGGGGCCCGACGGGCGATGACGGCGGCCGCCGACCACCGGCCGAAGTGAAGAAGGACACACCGACCCCCGATCACCTTTACCGAGGAAGACTGGCGGGAAGCGCGGAGCCAGAACGACGACGCCCTCGTCGTCGAGGCTCGGATCGGGGCGGTAGACGTCGGCCGGCTCCTGATTGACACCGGAAGCTCCTGCGACATCCTTTTCCTGTCAACAGTCGAGAGGATGGGATGGGGGCGCGCAGACCTAGAACCCTGCGGGGGCCCTGTGGCCAGCTTCACCGGCCATGAGATCCCTACCGAAGGAACGATCACCTTGCCCATGACTCTGGGGGAGGAGCCGAGGATCGTCACCAAGGAAACGCTTTTCGTCATCGTCGACATCGCATCGGTGTATAACAGAATCATAGGGCGCCCATATATGACGGCCATCGAGGCGCTCCCCAGCCTGCAACATCAAACGATGAAGTTCCGGACCCCGCGGGGGGTGGGACAGGTGCAGGGAGGTCGAGGGGGGCCCAGAAACCACAACCGTGTGCCGTCCCCGCCTGGGGGCCCCGGGCGGACCCCGACGCCTCTCGTCCCCGACGAAAGGGAGGACTTCTGCGACCAGCGGCCGACCCCGGCCGAGGAGGTAGAGGAGGTCCCGATAGCCTCGGACGAGGGAAGAGTCGTCTCCATTGGGACGAAACTCCCCTCCGCCTTGAGGACGGCCCTCGTCGCCTTGCTCCGGGAGAACGCGGACATATTCGCATGGTCACCGGCCGACATGCCCGGGGTGGACCCGGCGGTAATCTCCCACAGGTTGAATGCGGACCCAGAGGCCCGGCCTGTTCGACAGAAGAAGAGGAGTGCGGGGGGCGAAAAGAAGAGGGCGGCCGAGGAAGAAGTAGAGCGGCTCCTTGAAGCCAAGTTTGTTCGGCCGGTAGACTACCCCGACTGGCTTGCCAACGTCGTTCTAGTGAAGAAGCCCAGCGGGAAGTGGCGCATGTGCGTTGACTTCACCGACCTCAACAAGGCTTGCCCGAAGGACAGCTTCCCTCTGCCCAGGATCGACCACTTGGTGGACCACGCGTCCGGTTATGAATTGTTGAGCTTTATGGACGCCTTTTCGGGATACAACCAAATACCGATGGCGGAGGAGGATGAGGAGAAGACGTCCTTCGTCACCGATAAAGGAACCTTCTGCTACACCAAGATGCCCTTTGGGCTGAAGAACGCCGGGGCGACTTATCAACGGATGGTTGACCGAATTTTCGGCCCTCAGGTGGGGCGAAATTTGGAGGTCTACATCGACGACATGCTGGTGAAGAGTGGAAGGGCCCTCGACCACCTCACCGACTTGCAGGAGACCTTCCAGAGGGTCCGCCGATACAACCTGAGACTAAACCCCGCAAAATGCATCTTCGGCGTGCAGTCGGGAAAGTTCCTAGGCTTCATGATAACGAGGCGGGGGATCGAGGCGAACCCCGACAAGGTGGCGGCCCTCACCGGTATGACGGAGCCCCGGACAATCCGAGACTTGCAGCGACTGAACGGCCGGATTGCTGCTCTGGGACGATTCCTGTCGAAATCGGCGGAGAAGTCGCTCCCCTTCTTCAGGGTCTTACGCACGGCCTTTGGCGAAGCTAAAGACAAGAGGAAGGTGATCCCGTGGGACAACGACTGCACGCGGGCGTTCGCGGAGCTGAAAGCCTACCTACAAGGCCCGCCGCTCCTCGCACGGCCAGAGGAAGGTGAACCCCTGGGGTTGTACCTGGCGACCACCGAGGAGGCTGTTAGCTCCGTCCTGATCAAGGAGGAAGGAGGGGTGCAACGCCCTGTTTACTATGCCAGTCGGATCCTCCGGGATGCGGAGACTCGTTACAGCCCCATCGAAAAAGCCACCTACTGCCTAATCACCACCGCTCGGAAGCTCCGACCCTATTTCCAGGCCCACCCCATAACCGTCCACACCAACATGCCCCTCGAAAAGAACCTGAAAAGACTGGAGCGGTCAGGGAGGATGCTCAACTGGAGCGTCGAGCTCAGCGAGTTCGACATAACGTACAAAGCCCGGACGGCGATGAAGGGTCAGGCGCTGGCCGACTTCATGGTGGAATGCACCACGGAAATCCCGCCGGGGGACCGGATAGAGCAACCATCGACGCCCACGTCCCCCCGGAGGATCGAGGCGGGCGAACCCTCAGCGCCCTCCCCGACAACAGCGGACGGATTATGGACCATCCACGTCGACGGCTCCGCGACGGGCTCCGGAACAGGAGCGGGAATCGTCATTCAGACTCCAGACGGATGCTCGTTGGAGTACGCCCTACGCTTCGACTTCCCGGCCACCAACAACGTCGCGGAGTACGAAGCCGCGGTTAACGGGTTAAAACTCGCCAGGGCAGTCGGTGCGACGAACGTGTTGCTCCTAAGTGACTCCCGTCTCGTCGTCCAACAGATCCTAGGGGGCTTTGAGGCCCGAGAAGAAACCATGAAGCAGTACCTGAATCGCATCCAGATCGAACTCCGCAAGTTCAAGAAAGCGGACGTGCAACACCTGCCTCGCTCCAACAACCTCCGGGCAGACGCCCTGTCTAAGCTGGCTTCCTCCTCAGCGGCCGAGATCGGGAAGGCAATCTACGTCGAAAGCATGTCGACACCCTCCATCAACGAAGGGGAACTGATGTGCACGGGCACGATGACGTCCTGGATGACCCCCATTATGAGGTATTTAGAGACAGGTGAACTACCCGAGGAGCGGTTGCTGGCTAAGCAGGTGGAGAGACGGGCCCTGACATTTGTGCTCCTTGACGGGGTGCTGTACCGCCGCCGCCGCGCCAATTTCGACGTCCTGCCCTACCTAAAGTGCTTGGGACCGGAGCAGGCCGAGCAAGTCATCCGTGAGGTACACGAAGGCTTCTGCGGAAACCACCATGGCGGACGCACCATCGCCCACAAGATAATGCGCCAAGGATACTACTGGCCGACGATGATCCGAGACGCGGTACAATACGTCAAGAAGTGCGAAGCGTGCCAGAAGTTTTGCCGACGGACGACTGCGCCACCGGCCAACCTGATGCCCATCTTGAGCCCGGTCCCCTTCGCCAAGTGGGGACTCGACATCCTGGGGCCCTTCCCAAAGGCCTCCGGGGGAAGGAAGTATCTAGTCGTCGCCGTGGACTATTTCACAAAATGGGTCGAAGCGGAGCCGCTGGCGCGAATCACGTGGACAGACATGAAGGGCTTCATCTGGCAATCCGTCATATGCCGCTTCGGGATCCCCCGTTCCATAGTCACGGATAACGGAAAGCAGTTCGATTGCGAGGGCTTCCGCGACTTCTGCTCGGGCTGGGGGATCAAACTCCAATTCGCGTCGGTCGCCCACCCACAGTGCAACGGAATGGCAGAGGCCGCGAATAAGTGTATCCTGAACCCGATGAAGAAGAAGGTGGACGCCGCCCTGGGGGCATGGGTCGATGAGCTGCCAGGGATCCTATGGTCCTATCGCACCACCCATAAGGCCTCGACCGGAGAAAGTCCCTTCATGCTAGCATACGGATCGGAGGCAGTTGTACATGTGGAAATCGGCGAAGAGACACTCCGGTTAAAACTCTTCGACGAAGAAATCAACGGAGAAGGGCTCGGCCTCAGTCTTGAGTTGATAGACGAGGTCCGGGACAGGGCCCTAACCAGCCTCGTCAAACACAGCCAGAGGATGGCCCGATACTACGACTCCCGGGTGAAACCGCGGACTTTCAGGATCGGCGATTTGGTCCTTCGGGACGCCACCTTCCGCCCCGAGACTGCGCAGCGGGGAAAGCTGGCCGCCAAATGGGAAGGCCCCTACACGGTCGTTGATATTGTCGGACCGGCCACCTACATCCTTGCTACCCCCCGGAAGGGAGCAAGCTGGCCCACCCTTGGAACGCGAAACATCTGCTGAAATTCTACCAATAGTTGTGAGTTTCCCTTTCTTCGCGCAATATACACATCTACACGTTTTTCCAACCTTGTTGTTCCTACACAAGCTTTGCAGTTCGCTAAAACTCCGAACCTCTGGGGCAGGGCCAACCCTAGCCACCCAAACCAGAGAAGGGCACGGGCCGGGCTACGCGCCCGCTCCCCCCCTCCAGACCTCTGGGGCAGGGCCAACCCTAGCCACCCAAACCAGAGCTGGGCACGGGCCGGGCCACGCGCCCGCTCCCCCCCTCCAGACCTCTGGGGCAGGGCCAACCCTAGCCACCCAAACCAGAGCTGGGCACGGGCCGGGCCACGCGCCCGCTCCCCCCCTCAAGACCTCTGGGGCAGGGCCAACCCTAGCCACCCAAACCAGAGCTGGGCACGGGCCGGGCCACGCGCCCGCTCCCCCCCTCAAGACCTCTGGGGCAGGGCCAACCCTAGCCACCCAAACCAGAGGTGGGCACGGGCCGGGCCACGCGCCCGCTCCCCCCTCCAGACCTCTGGGGCAGGGCCAACCCTATCCACCCAAACCAGAGAAGGGCACGGGCCGGGCTACGCGCCCGCTCCCCCCCCTCCAGACCTCTGGGGCAGGGCCAACCCTAGCCACCCAAACCAGAGAAGGGCACGGGCCGGGCTACGCGCCCGCTCCCCCCTCCAGACCTCTTGGGCAGGGCCAACCCTAGCCACCCAAACCAGAGAAGGGCACGGGCCGGGCCACGCGCCCGCTCCCCCCCTCAAGACCTCTGGGGCAGGGCCAACCCTAGCCACCCAAACCAGAGCTGGGCACGGGCCGGGCCACGCGCCCGCTCCCCCCCTCAAGACCTCTGGGGCAGGGCCAACCCTAGCCACCCAAACCAGAGGTGGGCACGGGCCGGGCCACGCGCCCGCTCCCCCCCTCCAGACCTCTGGGGCAGGGCCAACCCTAGCCACCCAAACCAGAGAAGGGCACGGGCCGGGCTACGCGCCCGCTCCCCCCCTCCAGACCTCTGGGGCAGGGCCAACCCTAGCCACCCAAACCAGAGAAGGGCACGGGCCGGGCTACGCGCCCGCTCCCCCCCTCCAGACCTCTGGGGCAGGGCCAACCCTAGCCACCCAAACCAGAGAAGGGCACGGGCCGGGCTACGCGCCCGCTCCCCCCCTCCAGACCTCTGGGGCAGGGCCAACCCTAGCCACCCAAACCAGAGAAGGGCACGGGCCGGGCTACGCGCCCGCTCCCCCCCTCCAGACCTCTGGGGCAAGGCCAACCCTAGCCACCCAAACCAGAGGTGGGCACGGGCCGGGCTACGCGCCCGCTCCCCCCCCTCCAGACCTCTGGGGCAGGGCCAACCCTAGCCACCCAAACCAGAGCAGGGCACGGGCCGGGCTACGCGCCCGCTCCCCCCCTCCAGACCTCTGGGGCAGGGCCAACCCTAGCCACCCAAACCAGAGAAGGGCACGGGCCGGGCTACGCGCCCGCTCCCCCCCCTCCAGACCTCTGGGGCAGGGCCAACCCTAGCCACCCAAACCAGAGAATGGCACGGGCCGGGCCACGCGCCCGCTCCCCCCCTCAAGACCTCTGGGGCAGGGCCAACCCTAGCCACCCAAACCAGAGCTGGGCACGGGCCGGGCCACGCGCCCGCTCCCCCCCTCAAGACCTCTGGGGCAGGGCCAACCCTAGCCACCCAAACCAGAGGTGGGCACGGGCCGGGCCACGCGCCCGCTCCCCCCCTCAAGACCTCTGGGGCAGGGCCAACCCTAGCCACCCAAACCAGAGGTGGGCACGGGCCGGGCCACGCGCCCGCTCCCCCCCTCCAGACCTCTGGGGCAGGGCCAACCCTAGCCACCCAAACCAGAGAAGGGCACGGGCCGGGCTACGCGCCCGCTCCCCCCCTCCAGACCTCTGGGACAGGGCCAACCCTAGCCACCCAAACCAGAGAAGGGTACGGGCGGGCTACGCGCCCGCTCCCCCCCCTCCAGACCTCTGGGGCAGGGCCAACCCTAGCCACCCAAACCAGAGAAGGGCACGGGCCGGGCCACGCGCCCGCTCCCCCCCTCAAGACCTCTGGGGCAGGGCCAACCCTAGCCACCCAAACCAGAGAAGGGCACGGGCCGGGCCACGCGCGCGCGCTCCCCCCCTCAAGACCTCTGGGGCAGGGCCAACCCTAGCCACCCAAACCAGAGCTGGGCACGGGCCGGGCCACACGCCCGCTCCCCCCCTCAAGACCTCTGGGGCAGGGCCAACCCTAGCCACCCAAACCAGAGGTGGGCACGGGCCGGGCCACGCGCCCGCTCCCCCCCCTCCAGACCTCTGGGGCAGGGCCAACCCTAGCCACCCAAACCAGAGAAGGGCACGGGCCGGGCTACGCGCCCGCTCCCCCCCCTCCAGACCTCTGGGGCAGGGCCAACCCTAGCCACCCAAACCAGAGAAGGGCACGGGCCGGGTTACGCGCCCGCTCCCCCCCTCCAGACCTCTGGGGCAGGGCCAACCCTAGCCACCCAAACCAGAGAAGGGCACGGGCCGGGCCACGCGCCCGCTCCCCCCCTCCAGACCTCTGGGGCAGGGCCAACCCTAGCCACCCAAACCAAAGAAGGGCACGGGCCAGGCTACGCGCCCGCTCCCCCCCTCCAGACCTCTGGGGCAGGGCCAACCCTAGCCACCCAAACCAGAGAAGGGCACGGGCCGGGCTACGCGCCCGCTCCCCCCCTCCAGACCTCTGGGGCAGGGCCAACCCTAGCCACCCAAACCAGAGAAGGGCACGGGCCGGGCCACGCGCCCGCTCCCCCCCTAAGACCTCTGGGGCAGGGCCAACCCTAGCCACCCAAACCAGAGCTGGGCACGGGCCGGGCCACGCGCCCGCTCCCCCCCTCAAGACCTCTGGGGCAGGGCCAACCCTAGCCACCCAAACCAGAGGTGGGCACGGGCCGGGCCACGCGCCCGCTCCCCCCCTCCAGACCTCTGGGGCAGGACCAACCCTAGCCACCCAAACCAGAGAAGGGCACGGGCCGGGCTACGCGCCCGCTCCCCCCCTCCAGACCTCTGGGGCAGGGCCAACCCTAGCCACCCAAACCAGAGAAGGGCACGGGCCGGGCTACGCGCCCGCTCCCCCCCCTCCAGACCTCTGGGGCAGGGCCAACCCTAGCCACCCAAACCAGAGAAGGGCACGGGCCGGGCTACGCGCCCGCTCCCCCCCTCCAGACCTCTGGGGCAGGGCCAACCCTAGCCACCCGAACCAGAGAAGGGCACGGGCCGGGCTACGCGCCCGCTCCCCCCTCCAGACCTCTGGGGCAGGGCCAACCCGATGGGGGCCACATACCCTTGACAAAAAATAATATATAATAAAAATAATTTATATATAAATAAAAGGGGGGGGGGCACACGAACCGGGACAAAATAACATCAATTCCCAAGTCGACGGCCCCGATGTGACTCGACGAAACGGAATGACGCTCGAGAAACACGCCACCATTAATAATGCACACCAACAGAGGACACGCAAGAGCCACCTGACATAGGCGGTTCCCAACAGGCGCGAATTCGAGGAGCCCATTAATAATGCCAGCTCAGCGCAATAAATAAGGGAGAAACGGTCAACAAGATCTGCCTATAAAGAGGCCATCTCCACCGCGGAGAGAAGCAATCGACAGACATGAAAAACCACCCCATGATCCCCCCACCCTCCGGGAAAAGGGCTGAGATACACCGCCCTAACAAAAGAGAGGTCACCGGCCATCAATGGTTCCCGCCGCCCGGAACGGCGGTGCCTAGACCCCCAGCACCACTACCTGGATATTCCTCTTACAAACGGATCGCCATCTGGATATTCCGCTTACACACGGGAAATCCACCTTTCTTACCTCCGTCCCATAAACGGGGACGAAGCGGAGAAAGAATGGCATCCGTTCAAAGTAATCTGGGCAGGCGAGAGCCCCCAGCGCTGGCCGGCCAGTACCTCCTCGCCCTCGACCTCCATCCGAGGACCTCGGCAGGGCTGCATCCCCGACAGGCCCAAACGGCGAGTCCTGGCATGTCAGCTCGCCGATGCACCAGCGGGCTCAGAACCCCACCCTCAAACCGAAGCAACGAGACGTGGGGCAACGGGGGGCGGCCCTATGCTCAAGAACCTCCCCAGGGGGCAAGACGGGGCACGCCGGCTTTCCTTCTCAAAGCCTATACCGGACCGAGGAAAACCCTGTCCGCAGAAAGAGACAAGACAGGGGAGGGAAGGCGGCCTAGTCGGCAAAGTACCCCCCAAAGAGACCTTGCAACACTTCAGCCCAGACGGCAGCCACTCTCCTCCGCGCCAAGATCGGCTCAAGACATAACCGGCCCACACGGCCCGCGGAAGCCCCAAGACCCGGCGGTCATTAGGCCCGTGCGACCGGGCAAGGACAGCTCTAAAGCCCCTCCCCGAATCGGCTCTGACCCGACAACGGGCGATGAGCTAAAACCTGATGTACAAGCTGTGGCCCAGCGCTCATAAATTTAAACGAAAACATTGTTCTTTAAATATCATAGCTCGTGTCTATCCCCCTCCGCCAGGCATCGGGCGAGCAACGCGCCGTCCCGATCCGCCAGGCATCGGGCGAGCAACGCGCCGTCCCGCCTAGCTGACCTAGGACGCCCACGAAACCTAGAACGCACGGCCCCGCTCCCCCTGCTCCCTGAAACCCGCCAACAACTCTCCCCATAGCGAAAGGGGGTGCACGGGGGCTCGCCCCGCGTAACCGGTTTGGCCAGACACCAAATCGGGAGGCCAATGCGTCCCGTCCCGAACCCGTTTGAGGCCGCCCCAAAGGCAACACGGGAAGACAACATCCCCCTCCCCAGACGGGGCACGGGAATGTTGGGGGCATAATGGGTAATTGCGTAGCTCCCGCAAGAAGCCAATACACGTGACCTGGATCGGACCGGTCGCAAGACAGAAACCCCGAAATATACGCCCCGTCCTGAAAGGACAGCGGCTTTGTCCCGTCAGAACAGCGCCACGATGAGACTCAACGTAACGAAAGGACGCTTGTTCAACACGCCATCAGCAACAACACGCCCCCCAAGAGGCCAGAGGGCCGGATACCGTCAGGAAAAAGTGATTCCCGAAGCGTGTGATTCCGCAGAGCCCATTAGCGACGTTAGTCCACGGCGTTACCCAAGAGAAACCCGTCCGCAACACCTCGCTACAAATACCCCCCCCAGAGGGCGGGGTAAAGAAGGAAGAGAGACGGGGATTCCCCCCTCACTCCGGGCATAAAGCGGCCCTAAACGCCCCAACGAGCTACGAAAAAAGCCGATAGTCACCGACGGACCTCACTTCCCCCGACGATGGGCGCCACAGCCCCGCCACCCCCAACCGGATATTCCCCTTACACGCGGAAGGCCCCGCCCGCCAGCTTGCCTCCTGCTTGTTGCTGTATCAAAAGGCGGGTTCAGAAAGCCGTCCGCATGCCGCAACGCCCCAATTAACGCCGTCCCCCTCTGCACCGCCACCGCCACCTCGTCCTCAGCCTCCCAGGGGTTCCCCCTCGGTGCGCGGGATTCCTAGCGAGGAACTCTCCAGCGCGGCGGCGGCAAGGCAGATCGCGAGGAAGCAAGGAAAGGGAAAGGAAGAAGCTCCACCCGACAAACGAGGGTCAGCCCCTCGGAAGGGGGAACCACCCCGGGGCTTCGTCCCCGATCAAACCAAATGGTGGTTCGCGGCGCGTCGGCTCCTCCCCGGACAACGAAGCAGAAGGAATTAAGCGGTCAGTAAAAGGGAAAACCGCCCGGCAACGAGGATCTACCCACCCCGATATAGCGGGCGACGAGTATAAACCACCGCCCGTCCCAACCATATGTTGGGTCACACCTGCTCTCTCACTGTAAATATCATCTAAATCTCCGATAAAGGTTGGTGAATAATATTCCTCCCTATGAACTCCTTCCCTGAGCCCAAGAGCACAACAGCTGGGAGGTCCACCGGGCACAGTGCGGCGGAAGTCCCGCGAAAATCACAAACATGTCCGATAAACACATCTCAGCAAAAACCACAACCTTCTCAAAAATTCGGGCTCCCCCAAAATCCGACCCAGCCGCCCCATAAAGCGGCGCGCCGTTACGAGGCAACGCCCCACCTGGTTCCCACTCGGGATGAGACCTCGCGATCCCGTAACAGCGGGCAATACCCCGCGGGAGCATCATCGCCAACCCTGAGCGTGGACCCAAGCCCGAGTCATGTTAAAGGACAATGTCACGCCATCCGAGCCGAATCGGGCTACCGACTCAGACTCGAATGCCGGGGGCAATTGTTACGACCTAAAGATCGTAGCTGCCCGATTCCCGTCCAGATCCGCTAACATACCCCATTGACTCACCTTTTCACAAAAGGGCCGCCGCCCCGAAAAGGCCGGGCGGCCGGCCAAGCGGGCGCACCTTGCAGCGCTCCACGAACCGGCCGAGATGAACCACCGCAGCCGCCCGACTCTTAGTCCGCCGCTAACGACAAACAGCTTAGGATAAGGACACAACTGACACGTACAAGGACACGATAGACACGTACGTCACCTGACATCCCGACAAAAGCACCCCCAGGCGGCTAGCCTATCCGACGGTTAGTGCTTTCGGCCCTGACATCCCGACAAAAGCACCCCTGGGCCGTTGCGCCGCCTGACAGAGGCAGGCCAGGGACTCCTGTTCCCGGCGTCCTTGTCCGAAGCTTCAGCTGACACCGGAGCCAGCTCAGCACGCCTAGTCATCACCCGTCAGGTATAAATACCCCCTCCCCTCCTACGGAGAGGAGGTTGGCTGCTGAATTCTTCCTCTTTCTATTATTCACACACGAGTGCAAAGGTCTTCCATATCTTTGCTCTCCCACCTATAGCTCGCCACGCTCGGTCGACACACCGTTGGTCCGACCGGCGTGACCAGCCCCCCATTTTAAGCGCCATCACTGACTTAGGCATCGGAGGGGCTAAGGGTTGAACCCCAACCCAGCCCTTCTGACGAGTTGTTCGTGTTGCAGGAGAGCTCGCCCATCATCACAGGTCGGTGTCACCCCCCTGCCCTTCAACCTGGTTCAGCTGCATCCGGCGAGATTCACCCCGTGACCATCACAGGCGTCAGGATCGACTTCTTCGCCCCACTAATCGCTTGTTAAATAGCCTATCTAAACCCTCTTCTCCATATAACCACCGTGCCCTTGGTTCCCATTAATACAAATTCATTGTACGCGAGTTCCACCTCGTAACAATAACAATTGTTATGAATAGGGTTTAATGGGCCTATTGGGTCTACATCCACATTGTATCCAATAAGAAGTCTATATATATAAGGCTAGGGGTTTCCTAACCCTCAACCATTCACAACACGTTATCAGCACGCTCGTCAGCTGAGCCAACATCTGCCGACGGACGAATCGCGAGGACGCGGATTGGGCTTCCTTCTCCAAACTTCGCTAGATCCGGCAGGTAGGATCTAGAGGTAATCATCTTTTTTCCATATATCTGATATTTCATGCACATGATGATAATGAATCTATGTTATTTTCTATTAGATCTGCTAGAAAACTCTTTTTCTGCTTAGATCTTTAAGAAAAATCCTATAGTTTAAACACAGATCTCAATTAAAAATTGTTGCGGGTTTCACCCGCAACAATAACAGTTTTTAAATCATTTTTGGACCCAAAATTCAATTTTTAAGCATTAAAAATGAAATTTTTACAATGAAGAACGTTGATTCAAAGATTAAAAATTGTATTTTTACAATAAAAATCCGATTTTTTCCTTCGAGATCTATGGATCTAGAGGGATTGTCGTCCCCCCTGTGCGCATACTGCCATGCGGCATGTCGCCGTTCGCGCGCGCCTGCCACGCGCGTCTGCAAGCCCACAGGTTGTGCTTTGTACTTATTCCTGGAATTTTGTAAGAGATTGATGTATAGTTGCATAGGAGATCTGCAGGCATACAGCTTGTACAGATCAGTAGGAGTCAAATGAGTGTTGTACTCTTTTTCTTTGACTATTGGTTTTTCCCACTGGGTTTTCCATAGCTAAAGGTTTTAACGAGACAACCTCATTGACTTTGGATCCAGAAGTATCCATCCATAAATACTTCAACTAATCAGTGGAAGTTATGGAAAACCGTACTCTTTTACCTTGGCTCTTAGTTTTTCCCACTGGGTTTTTCATAACTAAAGGTTTTAACGAGGCAGTTATCCCTAACTTAGGATCTAGTAGTATCCACCCTTTATGGTACTCATAAGTACTATGGATTCTGCAGTATCCATATGTTGAGTATACAACGATGGTTGGTGTTGCGGGTCGAGATCCGTCCGACAATGTTATTTGTTTGGTGGGGGAATCAAGGGCACGATGATTAACAAGCGATGGGTGTTTGTGGAGGCCGTTTACAAATAATAAGGGGCTGTAGAGGCCGAGCGCGCTTCAGATGATAATCCCGAGATCATTTCTTCAAGGTCGCCTCTTGAACGCCGCTCTTCTGGAGTTGGTCGCCGGTTGTTTGGTGCTTGGACGAGCTTTCTTGCGCAAAGAGCGGCTCGTCAGAAAGGCAGGGTTGGATGCCAACCCTTAGCCTGTCCGATGCTTAAGTTAGTATTGGAACTTAGAATGCGAGTCGGACACGTAGGCCGAGATTAAGATAAGTCGTCCTTCCGCGGACGAGCTTGTGTGGAAGAGGAAATATATGGAAGATATTTGGTCTTGTGTATGAAGTGTGGGTTTGTAATTTCCATTTACCAACCTTTTTCGTTGATGGAAGTAGAGGAGTATTTATAGCTGAGTAAGTCGGTTAGCTTCGGCTGAGCTAGCGCGCTGAGCTGGCATGTCAGACTGTTGAAGGTTCAGCCGAGAATGTCAGATCCGTGTTAGGCGCACTTTTGTCAGGCTGTCAGAGCAGAAAGTGTTAGGCGCACTTTTGTCAGGCTTTCAGGCGGCGAAACGACCAGTTGCACTTTTGTCAGGCTGTTAGGCGTGAGACTGTCGGGCGGCGAAACTGTCAGTGATGTTCTCGTTCGAGGATGTTTGTCGTACTTGATAGGCTTAAGTAACATCAACGTGCATCCAAGAGGTGGGGCCGCTCATGGGTCGCTTGGACGGTCCTTGAGGGCGTCGAGCTTGTCACCTAAGCTCGATGCCTCAAGCTCTCGATGGCTGACCCTTGTGCCTTGATTGGGAGGGCGAACTTCGAGGATGATGAGCGACCTTTTCGCTCAACTAGCGAGCTTGGAGGAGAATGTGCGACCAATCTGTAGTGCCCTGGGAAGCCACTGCACATGTACTAGAGGGGGGTGAATAGTACTTTTAAATAATAAGGAGTGTTATTCCTAATTATCGTGCAAATAACAAACAACGATGCGGAATAACTACAATCAAGAAATAATGCAAACACAAACACAATGGTTTAATGGGTTCGGATCCACCCAAGTCTCCCCGACTTGTTCCCGGTGATCCTACGTCCCAACCACCCGGATCCCTTCCGGATACTTGAGTTAGAAAACCTCTAACCCAAGATTTCCAATATGAACACTTGCGAAAACCTCACAAGTGCAATCGACCTACAATCGATGACCGTGACTCCCACAACCCGGGATCACGCAAAACCTCTCACAACCGAGAGTATACAATTCAAATATAACTGAAATGAAATGCTTACCAACAAAATACCTATGCCTTGAGATTTCTTACCAAATTAGGGCAAAGAGAATTTTGATGGAGGAAGAGTCACCAAACCCTAGCTTCAAGAAGATGACCAGCAATGGAAGCCTAGGGTGGAGATGGTGACCTAGAATCAAGCTTCTAGCTTGAATGGCTCACAATGGAGAGAATCTCTCTTGAGGATTTAGGACTCAAGAACTTGAGGGAGAGATTCTTGTGAGAAGAGAGAGCTTGGAAATAGAGTTGATTGCTCTTCTCTTTTGATCTGAAAATATCTCCAATATGTTGCTTAACCCCTTCAAGAAATGAATCAGGATTCTATTTATAGGGGCAAGGAAAAACGAGTTCAAAAAGATCCCAACGGCTCTTTTCTGAACCAGACTAGTCGGTCAAAGAAGGATCACTGACCGACTAGTTCATCAACTAGTCGGTCGGTGATACAACGTAGACCGACTAACGGTTGAACAGCCAAAAGGTGAAGTTCCAGGCAAAGACAACTAGTCGGTCTAAGAAGACTTGCCGACCGACTAGTTTCTCAACTAGTCGGTCGGTAAACGTTCTTTGACCGACTAACTCGAAACAGTAGCTCAGGCTGAAAAAGACTGAACACAACTAGTCGGTCTAAGAAGGATTACTGACCGACTAAATCGTCATCTAGTCGGTCGGTGACTCTTCTTTGACCGACTAACTGTAGTCATAGAAAGAGCTGAATTAGAGAAGGCAAACTAGTCGGTTTAAGTAGAGTTTCCGACCGACTAAATCGTCATCTAGTCGGTTGGTGACTCTTCATGAACCAACTAACATGCACTCGAAGCCGAGGGAAGAAGCGATAGGCTTCGGGAAAGTTTCTAATGGCTTCTAAGAATATCCTAGCTCTAAGATATGAGCGAAATGAAGATTATAAAGTAAATCCTACTCAAGGCTTAACATTCTAATCTATGAAGCTAGAAGACTATAAAATAAACCTTACGAGCCGTCTTCAAAGCTTCAATCTTCATTCCTCTTGACTTCAATATTGCTCCTTGAGCTTCAACGAAGCTCCAGGCATACGATCACGCGTATTGAGAAGTCTTGAGACGTCGCTTTTGTTGTACGTGGTATTTTGGCGACGATCTCCATAACTGCGCTCACAAACTGTTAGTTCATGATATATTTATGTTTGCTCATCATCCAAAACCAAATCCGGGGAGTCCAATACTCAACACAATCGACGAGTCTGGGTGCGACGAGCAACCTTTCTGTTCGGCCTGGCGAACTACTTGGACGATGAGCGAGCTTATTGATCGACTGACGAGCTTGGAGGATGTTGAGGCTACAAGGGGCGAGGTTCTTGATTTAAGTCCGCTCTCCTTCCATTCGTTGAGTGGACCGCTTCGCTTAAGTATTTTGTTTGCTTAGGGTTTTAACACTATTCATTCGTCGTAACAGTTGGATAAGGGGAAGTGTTATGAATATGGTCTAATGGGCCTATTGGGTATCCATCCACATTGTATCCAATAAGAGGTCTATATATGAGGCTAGGGATTTCCTAGCCCTCAACTATTCACAACAACAATCAAATTATTTTTATCGTTTTCGTGGCAAGCGGCCACACAAACAACTACAAAGTTTAAGGTTAGTTACAAAAAATAAGTTTTATGTCTCAATTTTTTCTAATTATGCTGTATTTATGTTCAAAATATTATTATGAAAATATTGAAATATAAGATATATTTCTCACAATACCGCCTTTAAAATAATACTGAAAAGTGCAAAATAAGGTATCTGTTTGTTATTGTAGAATATAAAGATGCGCGGTGGTAAAAAATCAGGAACGATAGTTTTTTAATAGATAGTCTAAACATAACAAAAATATATTGAACTCAACATTTTTAGAGACGGAAACTGAATTTTGCTTACATAAATATAACTTTACAATACATTATATTAAGAGTAAAGAGATGTTTTGTATGAAACCATGCAAAGCTGAAAATATAAGCATTTCAAATTTTTTTTAAGAAATTAATAATAAATAGATAAATAGTCTCTAAAATAAATAAAATATAAAGTTTTTATAAAAGTACAGGATCCGCAAAAAAGCCCAATCAGCCCATGTGATTCGTACCAACATGCAGTATATCCGTGGTCCCCACCTTTGTACTCCTTACACGAAATTACCATTTTACTCCTACCTCGACCTTCGCACATCCCCGGCGGGCCCCGCAAAACGCCAAACCATGCATGGCCATCCCCGCCTTAAAAACAGCGAGCCGTTAGGCCACGATGCGCGCGTGAAACCATAGGGGCATTTTCGTCCGATCAAAAAGACAGCCTTTCCCGCCTTGCAGTTGGCACCCAATGAGATACTGCCATCCACGTCAGCATCCAGCTACGTTTCGTTTGTCGCTTCCGTTTGCCTCGGTTCGATGTTGTGGTCCCTTTTGTGAGTGCATGTAGTCGCCGACACTTAAATGTTTGCAGGCTAAAGAAAGAGAGAAAACCCTCTCTAAAACCATGGAAGAGAGAGAAAACATTGCAGTAATTGCTCTCAGTTTCTCTTTCTTCTCTTTTGTAAGCTCTTTTTTATTGAAAGGAGGAGTAAGAAAAGACGAACTTGATAGAGGTCACACCTTCTCTCTATGAGGTCTCTTTGATTTTTTTGTTTGCAGTTGTCCACTTGTCCTTTTTATCTCTCAAGCTGTCTTTTGCTTTTTTCGCCCAATGCTGTGCAACTTGTTGATCTGCATTTAGTCATTAATTACTCTTTGTGGAAAGGGGTCTTCATTCTAGCCAACAGCTCTTCCTGTTTAGGAAAAAAAGCAGGATTTTTGATTGATTTTTTAAGTGGGTTTGTAAATTAGCAATAATTTTTAACGAAGAAATCGAGTTTGTTGGCATCCGGATTTTGAGAAATTTCTGGCGAAATTGATGAATGTGGCTGGCTATATTTCTGACATGGGTTTTGGGTATTTCTTCAGGACCAAGGGTTTTGGGTTAGTGTTTTAGAGGATTAGTGAAATTGTTCACCTGTTGAAGATTTGTAGGGGTTTTTTTAAAGAGGAGAAAGGGCACCCTTTTCAATTTTAGTTACCAATTCTTTAGTGCATTGCGTTGCTCTTGTGAATTTTTTTTTCCAAGATTTGAAGAAATGGGTTGTGCCGGATCGAAAAATGAAGGGAATGCGTCTCTTTTCCTTTGCAAAGAGCGAGTTCGATTAATAAAACAAGCAATGGACTCGAGATACGCTCTGTCTGCAGCTCAGCTGTCCTATACCCACGCGCTTCGCAATGTAGGAGTGGCACTTAGGCAATTCGCAGAATGTGATACCGTAGTTGAGTCATCGCTGTCGGCCTCGGAGCCGGACAAGAGCCCATATCGCTCCTCCTGTGCTTCGCCTTTGCCTCCTAGGGTCGCCGGTCATGTCAGCTCGCCGAGAAATAGCAGTAGCCCTTTGTCCCCTCGCTTGTCGAACATTAGTTACATGAAAGCAACCACAAGTTCGCCTTTGAATTTTACGGTTGATCCATCTTCTGGTCTTTATGTCGAAGAGGAGTCTCTTACTTTCCCATTCCCCCCGCCTCCGCCTCCGGATTCGGGCTTTTCTTGGGACTTCTTTGATCCTGTCGATGCGGATGGCAATGGCAAGGTTTCCAATGGCGGAAGTGGCATAAACCAAAACTTTAGCAGGTTGGTGGGTCTGAACAATGCTAAGGAAGAGACTTTGGCTCCTTTGATTGAAGAAGTGGAAGTGATGCCATCTCGATCTAATGAGTATAGATGGGCCAAGGCTTCTTCTATTAATGGTAATAGCTTTGGAAGAGAATCGGAATTCGTTGATGGTAGCGGAACAATGACCGACAAGGGTAATGCTAATGAGTCTGTCGAAGCTTTGCCTAGGGTGGTCTCGTGTGAGCTAAGCAAAGGGACGATAGAGAAGGTTGAGACTGATAAAGAATTATGCACTACTAGGGAGGATGCTTCTAAGTTCATTACCCATAGGGCTAAAGATTTTGTGTCGAGTATAAAAGACATCGATCAATGGTTTACCAAGGCTGCGGAATCTGGCCATGAGGTTTCTAGGATGCTTGAGACCAAGAAGATCAGGCTCAGCATCTCTTCTGAGATGGAAGGCGAGTTTTGTTACATATGTGAATGATTTTTAACATCCATCTATGTTATTCTAACATTTTTCTAACTTATATGTTGAATCTGCAGGAAAATCTTCTGATTCTCTATTCTTCTCGGTGTTTCAACCAGCCTGTTGCACTGGGGGGGAATGCAGCTGAACATGGTGAGTTTGTTATGATTCCATCAGAATTTTTAATCCATAATTATAAATTGCTTTGATTGTTCTCGTTATGCTGACTTTTACGTTGGCTAGATGGTGCATTGTACCTGGGATATTAATGGTTTATTATATATAGGTAATGCAGCACATGTGATAAAGGTAATCACTTGGAAACGGTCGATCTCATCGCGATCATCATCTTCTAGAAATCCTCTTACAGGAGCATCAAAATATGACGGTGGTGAAAGTTGTAGTGATTTTATTGAAGAATTTTCCATGATCTCTGGAAGCCACTCATCAACGTTGGATAGATTGTATGCATGGGAAAGAAAACTATACGATGAAGTGAAGGTATTTGATCTGCACCACTATGTGCATTTCCCTCATCTTTCATTGGGAATTAGTGATGTGCTGAATGGTCCATACATTTCTTGTTGTGAACTGGACTGCCATTTATTTCTAATGATGCTTATAGTTACGTTTACCATGAATCTTTGTATTTAGTAGTTGCTTTTTCTGTGTAAGAGCATTTAGCGTACTAGAACAATTACTAGTTCTGATAAATTATTGATGATGTTCTTCAGATGCAATCGCTTCTTTGGAATGTAGGTTCAAATGTGCATATGCTATAAGTACAACAATATATTTGTGACTTTTGACATTAAAATTATACACTAGTGGCCCTTCAGTGACCTAACTTTTTCATTTTTGGTAATTTGTTGGTATTCTTATTATCGACATACATGCAATATCTGATACATGGACGAAAATAATTCATGCCAGAATCTTGATCCGACAACATTGTTTTAGATTGGTGAACAAATGGGTAGCATCTCATCCATCTGTTCTCGAGTCCTCCTTGTATAAACGTCCAGTAAAAAAATTCTTTGCTTAGTTATGATTACTGATACGATACGGGACATGAGGGCTTTTTGGCCTACCTACCTTCTTTGCCAGTATAATTTTTTATTGGCTATGATAACAGGCTTTCCTGTTTGTTATCAAGGTAGCATATAGTTCAATTTTTTGTCAGTAGATAACATAATGTTATCTTGGTTCTTTAGTTGATACCAAGGATTGTGATAGGATCCGCTAGGGTTTTGATGTAGAAAGGTAGTGTTTTGGGTGGAAAGATGGGACATCTAATGGAAATGTGAGATTTTTAGGGGTTTATATAGATGATTTGGAGAAAAGGTGAGATTTTTATTGAGAATAAACTGAAAATAAAAGAGATACAAAAATTGAGTGAGTTCTTTCGAGATGAACTCGCTCTCTATTGGTCATGTCCGAGAGGTGAACCGCACTCCCAAGCTTATATTTGAGGTGAAGCCTCAATCTCCCACAAAAGAGACTCTTCTTTCAAGATTCAACGTGATGATCTCCCTAATTCTCCTCGCTCCCATATAAATAATAAACCGAAAATACAAAATTACAAAAATAACCCTAAAATTGAAAATTATGAAAACCCCCTAGAAAACTGAAAATTATTCATAAGACCCTAAAATTTCTAGATCTGTCCTTTTCTTCATAGAATGATGTCTCATCAGATTGAGGTTTGAGGTTTCGGTCAAAATCATTTAGTTTCAGCCGTATCGTTTTGGGTTTGAAGCTAGGTGATCCAAAACTTTTGCAAAAAAATTGGTCTCACTCAGTTTCCCTGGGTATCGCTATGTTTCGATTTGCTTCGCTATGTTTTGATGGTTTTCATCAGTTTTGCTAACGATTCGTGAGATCAAGCTCTAAAATGAAGAAAGAACAAGAAGTATGAATCATCTGATCTAACAAGCCTAATTTTCAGAAGAGGTTTCGGGTGAAAATATTTGATCAACAAAAAAATTACCATAAAAATTAGAAAAGAATACTCATTGGTAATTGCGGTTAATCAGTGATCGACTCGATCACTGAATGGCGACGACTATTGGGAATCAAGGTTGAGTCTTCATCATTGCTTGCCGATGGAGTGTTCGTTGTCAATTGTCATCTTTTTTGGGTAAAGCAGTCGCCGCCATTGTTGCTTTCGATGTGGAGAGAGGTAAGAGAAGGTAGGGTTTGTGTCGGTTTTATAGATATAAGAAGTGGGTCAGGTGCCAACCCCCGTCTTATAAATTGTTCCAAATCTCTCTCTCCCCTCCTCTTTAGCGGCAGCATTAACGACAGCAGATAGGGGCAGTGGTAGTGGTCAATGATAGTACCCCTCAACATGATCACTTTTGCACATATATTCTAGCATAATAAACTTTTTACAAATTTATATACTATAATTAAATTATTACAAATATTTATACATAAAAATATATAGACTAAAATATCAATAAATTTGAAACCAAAACTTAAAACGTAACTAATGAAATAAACGAAATATGTCAAAATCAAATTTTTTTAAAGGAACCGAAGCCAAGTTCTTAAACCTTGTCGATACAGTTAAATACATGTGAATTTAATTTGCTAGAGGAACCTCATCTTCTTCTCCCACTTGAAGATGATTGTTCAGTCGTTTAATGTTTTGGTGCATTGCTGCTTTCTCACATGAACTTAAATTTTATAACCAAAATGGGTAGTTCCTATATGCCGACTAGTCTCTGATAGGATTTTTCCAAATCTGAAATTAAATCCAATAAAAACAGCGAATAATGAAGATAAATGACTACAATAAAGGGGCAACCACCCTCCCAAGACGCCGGTAAACGAGGACGTCCGCACTCTCCTAAATCTACCTAAGAACTCTCGAAGAATTCTCTCAAAATATCAATAATCAAGCATGATCATAAAAGATGGCTAGTCCTAGTTTAAATAAGAAAAATCCTCTCCTTACACTAAAAATAAGAAAAAGACCAAAAAGCCCTTAAGTCGGCCTCCCCCTCTTGCGCGTGTGGCTTGGGCGCCGGTTCGGGACCCCCTTCGGCCCGTGGGTCTAACACTACTTCGTCCCTGAAAATCCACCTTGTCCTCAAGGTGGTGCCTGACATCCCTGACGGTGCTACTCCGAGGGGGAGTCGTCATCACCTCCGATCCTTTCGTCCTCCACATCATCATCCTCGTCTGTCTCGACGATCAACACTTGCAGCTTGCGGCCCCCACAGTGGTGTCCTGGAGTGAACCTTTTATCGCACCTGAAACAGAGCCCCTTCTGCCTCTTCTCCCTCATCTCGGCGTCAGTCATCCTCCTAAATTGACCCTCCGCCGGCAGTGCGCTGCTCTACTCTCCAGTCTGCTCATCAATACTTGCTTGATCTGCCCCTGTAGCTGTCTTCTGTTCTCCTATCGCGATCGGAACACTCCGCGAAACCGGTCCACTCCCACCGCCTCTTGTCTTTCTCTCCTCCATCTGAGCGTACTCCATGGCCTCCATGAGACTCTGAGGCTTATGCATACATACTGCTGCGCGTATAGTGGCCTTCAGCCCCTTCATGAAGGTGCTCTCCATCGTCTCGTCGGTCATCCCATACACCTGTCCTGAAAGAGCTTTGAACCTCTCTAAGTAGTCTCTCACCGTACCATCCTGTCGGAGTGATAGCAGCTAACCCCGCATGTTCCCCACATGGGAGTCTCTGAACCTCTCTACCATCTGGTCCCTGATCTCCTCCCATGAGCGAAAGGGACGCCTCGCGTCCTTCCACTGAAACTACGCCAGTGCCTTCCCATCTAGGCATATGCCAGCAGCCTCCAACTTCTGCTCCACAGTCATCTGAGAGACTCTAAAAAAATCTCTCCGCCCTGTAGACCCACGAGACCGGGTCCACCCCATCGAATATTGGTATCTTCAGCTTTCTTAGTCGGTCTATATTGAAGCTCCCCTGGTCCCTGCGACCTCCTCCCTGTCTAGGCTGGTGGTAGTGCTGATACTTCTCCTGGCGCCGCTCATAACCCCATGGGGACCTCCTCCTCAGTCTCTGTACCCCTCGTCGCCTCCAAACATGCCCTCTGGCCTCTCCTGGAAGTCTCCGTATCCCCCACCTGCCCTTACTGTGCGTCCCTCCGGGTGGTGGGGCGGTAGCTGCCACCTTCAGTCGTCAAATCGAGAGTTGGGAGGGTCTCGATAACATTCGCCGTAGTCTCTGTGCTCCTGAAATCCCCCGGGTCCCAATTCCTTCTCGAAGTCTCGTGTCGGAACCTCCCGACGCGGCTGTCCGTCGTGAAAAGGCTAAAAACCGCCGCCCGTGCCCTCAAAATTGGCGCGCGCAGTCTGCTCAGGTCGGCGGGGCCACAGCCTGCCTGGGGCAGGGTCGCCGGTCTCGCCCGAGGGCCCTGGGGGGCCCCAGCGGCCCCCCGTGGGTCGAGGGGGGTCGCCAGCCCCCTTGGGGGCTTCGCCGCCCCTGGGCGAACCCAGGGGAGGCCGCCGCCTCCTCTGCGGCTCTCCTGGAGGGTGGCGGGGCCCTGGGGGCTGCTGCGGCCCTCCCTTGTCTTTGCGCGCCTTCCTATGGGCTTGGGTGAAGCCGTCGGCCCTTCCTTGCGCTTCCACCGCCTTTTACCTCACATCTTCTCGATAGTCGACCCTCCATGGCTTCTCTTCCTCATTTTCGACAAATTCCTCCACCAAAAAGTCGTTTTCTGGGTCAAAAATCTCAACTTTCTCCTTTCCCTTGCTTAAAGGTGGCGCCTTTCCCGTTGATTTAGGATTCCCCTCTACTTTGTTGTTCGCCGTCAATTGATTTAGGGTTCCCATCAATTACGCGAATTGTTCGTCGTGCTTTGCTTGATTTTCCGTTAATTGGTTGATGGAAGCCGTCAACCTTGCCATGGATTTATCGTTTACCGCCAAAGATTTCTTGATCCCGTCGATCTCGCTTGTAAATTTCGCCTCCAAGGCCTCAATTTTGTCTTGCGATCTCGTCGTAGCCGCCATCGATCGTCATGGGATCTGATACCAAATTGATAGGATTTTTCCAAATCTGAAATTAAATCCAATAAAAACAGCGAATAATGAAGATAAATGGCTACAATAAAGGGGCAACCACCCTCTCAAGACGCCGGTAAGAGAGGACGTCTGCACTCTCTTAGATCTACCTAAGAACTCTCGAAGAATTCTATCAAAATATCAATAATCAAGCATGATCATAAAAGACGGCTAGCCCTAGTTTAAATAAGAAAAATCCTCTCCTAACACTAAAAATAAGAAAAAGACCAAAAAGCCCTTAAATCGGCCTCCCCCTCTTGCGCGCGTGGCTTGGGCGCCGGCTCGGGACCCCCTTCGGCCCGTGGGTCTAACACTCTCCTATGGCATGCCCCTTTAGCAATTTTCTCCTTGGCTTAGGAACTTTTTTTTGGCTTCAACATCTAGCGAAGATGTGAGGTCTACAGTCTCAAAATTTTGTCAAAATTTCTTTTGGAACCTCAACAATTTGCAGTCCTGCTCTGTAACCAAACCGAACTTTCACCTTAACGGATTAGCATGAGGATGGTGGCATGATCTGTAGTCAAATTCTGTTTTCATTTATCTAATAACACGTGTAATAGTTAAATTTATCTTGACATCTCTTCTTGGTTTATTAGCCATTTTATCAGCTATATGTGTTAGTGCTTCATGATGGTTCCACAGAAGAAGTGCAGAACTCCAAGAGACAGAGGTATGGAAGTAAAAATTGCTGCCCCATGAACATAGGAACTTGAGTTGCCAACTGCTAATAGAGCATTTGGATAGAGAAATGATATTCAATGATTTCTTCTAGTTCACAAAATAATATTCATTGAATTGCTATGAACTTTGGCTGGCTGGCATGCTTAACTTTGTTACTTCGTTCTATTTGATGCAACTGACTTGAGTCCTTAAATTCCCCAGTTCAATCATTTTGAGTGTCAAATCCAGTTCTCCACCTTCCATGGAAAAGTGGAGGATTCCAACTCCACATGGAATGATAATTTTTCAATTCCATTCTGATCAAATGTGGATTTGAGCCAATTCTAGGCATTGCTAGATTCCTTATACCACATAGGCTTTAAAACGAACATAAATGCCGTAGTATAAAAAGCTCATATAATGATTATTTTTCTGCGCCTTTAGGGTTTGTTAAAAAAGGAAGGTACTAATGAACTAATTTTTGAGAATTATAGCTGTAAGTGTTAAAAGAATGCAGCACAGACGTACTTTAAAGCAAATTTCCTGGATCTGACACCCAACATAAAAGTCTTAGACAAGTAAGCATGTAACTGTGACAAGCTAAAGAGCATGCAAATCAAAATAAGTATAATCTTTCTACTTGTAAAGATTTCTTTTATTCAGCTTCAATTAATTTATTTTATGACAACCTTCCCATATTTTTTTCTTGGTGAAGATTCTGATGCTCTAAAATGTTGATAGGATTAGAGAAGATGCTTAACATCATAAACAAGTTTATAGAGTATGCTTAAGTAGGTATGATATTCTCTTCTGTAAAGGAGTACTCTGTATTTATCCAAACAAGCTTTTTGCAAGAACCTTTTATTTTTGATAATTAAATTCTTTTTTGATTAATTCACGTTAAAGGCAACCATACAGAAATATTTCCTTGCCAATGTCCACAAATCTTATTTGATTGGAATTTACTTCTATAATTTGAAACATCTTTTGTAGTCAACCGATATTCTAAAAGGTAGTTTCATGCGGGCATGTCCATTATGCTTTCATACCTCAAGTTCTTAGATGATAATCTCATATAGAATATAACCTAAGGTCGCTGGTGTATAAGAATTCATGTGGACTTAAGAATTGTCAGTTTTGAGGGAGGAATGCCGGAAAGGTGTATTGTTTAGCATGCTCAGGTTGGAGCAATTTTAGGATTGCTAACCTCCTGTAATGTGTGTAGTTCCCATTTATAATTAAATGTTAAACAATCTTGGATGGATTTAGATGTCGTAAACCTTCTTTTACAAGTGAATGTGACCATTATTTCAAGTCATAATATATGTATGCTTCATGGAGCGCCTTTCCAATTAAACACTCTTCAAACAATGGTTATCATTTGAATAACAGACTTGCACATTTGTAGAAGAATCTCCTAGTATTGGTTGTCCTTAAGGATGTACGATAGAATTTTAAATAAACTTTATTAATTCGACCTCGACATTTGGCCTGCTACTTCTCTCAGATGTCTTGCCTATCACATGCATTTCATTGCGTCCGTTTGACCATCAATTGATTTTAACTAGGTTGCTTTTGGTATCTGAATCTTTTAGGGTAGTGAGTCCGTCAGGAAGGCATATGATCAAAAGTGTGACAAGCTCAGACACCAGTTTGCAAGGGACATGAGCGTCCAAGTGATTGACAAAACACGAGCTACTGTGAAGGATCTGCACTCCCGAGTAAGGGTGGCCATTCAAGCAGTCGATTCAATATCTAGAAGAATCGAGAAGTTGAGGGATGAAGAATTGCTGCCACAACTTTTGGAACTGATACAAGGGTATGACTTCTTTACGCACATTTATGTGATGAATGTCTTTAGTGTACAATATATAACATGCACAGTTAGTAGTCACATGTATGCTCTTTTAAGCTTCATAAGCAATGGCTACCATAGGTGTTTAATCATGTTAGACTGAAAAACCATAGACGCAATCCTGAGCTTACTTTCTGAAGTTTCTTTAGTCATATGCCCTCAATGTTTGCTGGAGATGGAGGAACAAATTAGTCATTACTGATGTTGAATTAATCTTAAGATGAAGACATGCTTTACTCAACAAATTTGAATTGACCATCGGTATTTGCATGCAATCGTGAACCTTAAGAAGGAATCATTCTAACTTTGAGAGGGTGCAAAAGCAACTTTGTGTGGGCATGGGCTTTTTTTTTGTTTGGTTGTTTTGTGTGTTGGGGGGGGGGGGGGGGGGATGATTCCTCACCACTTTTAATGAGACATTGGAACTAAATATATCTAGCACGTACATATACACATAATTAAAACGTATCATGTCTTATGTATGCATGTTCCATATCTTTTGGGGGCTACGTTGTAAAGTTTTATAACAATATTTAATTATTAAAATAATATTTTATTGTTTTAGTAGTTATTGCAACCACTACTAATAACTATCTTGATGGAAGGTGTTATTGAAGGAGAGACTTTGCCTATCCAAACTTTATTGGATAATTTTTCTTCCATCAGAAAGTTGAGTAACATTGGAGTGTAGATAAAAGGAAGAAATAGAGTATTTTAAAAGTCCTCCTTGATTCAAATTACATGCCTAAAAGTATGGTTATCGTTTAGTTTAAATTTTGTTATCATGTTTGGTATGTGCATGATAGATTTGGATAACCATGTCAATTATACTATACCGTTTAAATTTCCTACTGTATCATGTGATCATGTGCCTGTATCATTTACTGTATCATGCTTTCGCAATCTGGTAACTGCAATCAGATTCTTGATTCTTTATAGAATGACTTACACATAGTTTTATTAGTTATACTTTCGTTTGTCATATATGGTTTAATAAAGCCCACATCCCAGCATGGCAACATATCGTGGATCTTCAGTATTTATTCACACTAAGCAGTTCGCTACAGAAATAAGGAGTTTGATTTGCAGATATTCGGCTGTCTTTATTCATTACAGTTAATGTAGATTATGTCGACAACAGTTGTAATGCAATTTTTTACTTGTCCGCTAGGTGAGAACTGCTATGATTCTGTTCAAACAATTTCTATTAGAAACCAAGGAAAAGAAAGCCAAATGTATCACAGCATTCAATAATTAGGTTCTGAATATGTTAGCCTAGGCTTTAAGAAATGCCATCTTTGATTTACGGCTGCACTCACTCATTTGTTTAGTGTATCAACTTATTATACAATGCGGATCTGTCAGAATGAGAACATACATGACCAGTTCTCGGTTCTGATAATTCACACACCAAGGCATATCCAAATTTTATCATTAAAATGTGTGTATATCTTTTTCAAGCGGTAGTTTGAGTTCTGCTTCGAGGCATTTGTACTTGCCATTGTATTTTTTTTCCTAGGAAGCTATTATATTTGAGTTCTGGGTATCTGTGGCCTGCATAGGTTAATCCGGATGTGGAAAGCCATGCTCGAATGCCACCACGCTCAGTACATCACCATCTCATTAGCCTATTACATGAAAAGCCCGACAGCGTTGCATCAGAATGAATCCTACATTCACGCTGCCACTCACCTCCAAAATGAGGTCGAATGCTTCACCTCCAGCTTTGCGAATTGGGTTGATGCTCAGAAGTCATACGTCGAAGCTCTTAATGCCTGGCTTCAGAAATGCATCCTGCCTCCTCAAGAACGATCTTGGAGGAGGAAGATCCCCTTCTCTCCTCGCCGAGCCCTTGCTCCCCCAATATTCGTACTTTCTGGCGACTGGTTGGCCGGAATCAACTCGCTACCCTCTAAAGAAGTGACCAATTCTTTACAAAGCCTCACATCAAATCTACACGACTTGTTTCGGCCACAGAGAGAAAAGAAACAAGAAAATGCAAAGCCTGAAATGGTAGGGATCAATGGAGATCAGCAGCAGGAAGGGATCGCGGAAGGGAAGCACGAGAACAGCTCAGATTTTGCAAGCGTACATGCGAGCTTGACACAACTGTTTGATCAGTTGGCGAAGTTCTCCGAAGCTTCTGCCAATGTTTACGAGAATACGAAGCAGGGAACGGAGCAGGCTAGCGACGCATATATCAATGCTGTTAGATTCAGGTTCCAACAGGGATCGGAGAAGTTGCCTCTGTAAAAAAATATTATGCCTTGTTTTTAAGGTTATTTTGCAATGGCGGATGTGCTCTCTGAAGTTTTGTAGCTGCGAATACAAAGCACCTGATAAATTAGCTCCTAGTTCTCAAATAGTTGTAGCAAATCTATCTACTCTAATTTTTTGTAGAGTAACTACTAGCGTGGCAAGTGCTGCAGTTTCCATTTGCATTTTGTATTCTTTTACAGCAGATAAGAATTTTTTATGCTAACCCCCTCCATTTTTATGAACATCCGCTGCATGATTGTCCCTGAAAGCTGCTTGCCACGCAAGAAGAATGCAAGCATGCCAGACAACCATTTCCTTGTTACGAGGTCTGAAACTTGGAATACAAGTATGAAAGGCCATGAAAGAGTTGAACATGCTGTTTTTTCATCCTACTTAATTGTCCACTTTCTGCGTGAATTCTCAACATACATTCTTCATTTACTCCTACCTGCAAATTGGACATCCTCCTAGTATGGAACCATTGGACTTTTAGCAAGAGTATTTCTCAACATTCTTCACAGTTGCCTGCTACACTGCTGCTGCATTCGACCATAGAACTCTAGCCCTCACAGAGCACAGAAAGATGAGACTATACAAACCAAACTCACCATCCAAGCTGAAAATAAACGTAGGGCAACAAAATCAATTCTTGAACGTTCCCACGACATAATAGACAACAGAGCTAACAGGTCGTCCCCCTCTCAAACATCTGCTCCAAGGATCAACCTACAAAACCTACTCAAAAAGCAGGGCAATTTTCAAGCATGAACTCGCTCAAACATCACTGATCCACATTCCACAATACCTCAAAAGACATACCACTACCAAAGCAACAGGCTTGCACTATACCAGAAGTTTTAAAAAGAAAAATTAAAACAGTTGGCAACAACCACATTATAATTAATAAACGACTAAAATCAATTACTCATAATATAAACCAAATCCATAGATCGACACAAACAACAGTCTTTTAAAATCACAACAGGCTATTACGACACCAAAACAACAAAACAGAGAGACTCTGCCGGTTGATGCCAGCAGAGACATTCAAGGACCCACTACTAACTTTGCCACCGCCGGTCAAGGACCCAGTTCTGCATCCAGACACCGGAAACTTCACCGACCGCCTCACGACAACTACGACAAGCAGACACCACCCTTCTACTAATACCAACCTCAAACGCCACAATAGATGCGAAGTAGTCCTCGTTTCATTTCTTCTTGGCCGCCGCCTTGGTGACCTTGGCTCCAGTTGGATCCTTCTTCTCAACACTCTTGATCACACCGACAGCAACGGTCTGCCTCATGTCCCTGACAGCAAACCTACCCAGCGGTGGGTACTCGGAGAAAGTCTCCACCACCATAGGCTTGGTTGGAATCATCTTCACGAAGCCAGCATCACCATTCTTCAGGAACTTGGGCTCCTTCTCGAGCTCCTTACCAGATCGCCTGTCAATCTTGGTCAAGATCTCGGCAAACTTGACAGCAATGTGGCAAGTGTGGCAGTCAAGGACAGGAGCATAACCGTTGCCAATCTGACCAGGGTGGTTCATGATTATGACCTGGGAGGTGAAGTTAGCTGCCTCCTTGGCTGGGTCGTCCTTGGAGTTCGAGGCAACAAAACCACGCTTGAGATCCTTGACAGCAACATTCTTGACGTTGAAGCCAACATTGTCACCAGGGAGAGCCTCCTGAAGAGCCTCGTGGTGCATCTCAACAGACTTGACTTCAGTGGTCAGACCAGTTGGGCCAAAGGTAACAACCATTCCTGGCTTGAGGACACCAGTCTCGACACGACCAACGGGGACGGTGCCGATCCCTCCGATCTTGTAGACATCCTGGAGTGGAAGTCGGAGGGGCTTGTCAGTGGGACGCTTTGGCTCATTGATCATGTCCAGGGCATCGAGAAGAGTTGGGCCCTTGTACCAGTCAAGGTTGGTTGATCTCTCAATCATGTTGTCACCTTCGAAACCAGAGATTGGCACAAAGGGGATCTTGTCAGGGTTGTAGCCAACCTTCTTGAGATAGGAAGAGACTTCCTTCACGATTTCATCATACCTTGCCTTGGAGTACTTGGGGGTGGTGGCATCCATCTGTCAGTAACAAAAAAGAAACTTTAATTAACAAACAACAGGTCATATTAGTATCATGCTGAAGTACACTATGCTCTGGGTTAACAGTTAGTTTTAGAAACTGAAACTAATGTGTCGGTGCAAAACCCAAGGAAACATCAGAATAACAAGATACCAAACAGGAACATCAATCAAGAGAGAAGTACACTGTGCCTGCTTATTATATACAAAAACTAAAAAAGCTTACATTTACATAAATCAAAATTAAGACATCAGATAAATCTTCAATTTTGATAAAACAATTTGGTAATTGAGATTTCTATTTCATATTTGAACGTTAACTGCAAAACACAGGAGCTAATGACACAAAATGACATGACCTACATGGAAAGGGAATTGCACTTCAACTCACAGGTTTTAAAGCTAATTTGTAGACCTTAAAAATTTAAGGCAGAACTCACATGAATGAGCACTAAAAACACTAAAAATAACACCCGTGGGTGTGCGTGCCGGAATAGGTTTTTTGTTTTTTGTTTTTTGGGTTTTTTTGTTGTGTGTGTGTGTGTGTGTGGGTTTGGGGGGGGACCCAAAAACCTTGGATTATAGGGGAAAAATCCCATAGGGCAAAGATTCAATTAAGTGAGTTGGGGGGGGTTTGGGTTTTTTTTGCGAATGTTAGGGTAGTGGGATGGGACATTTGTCCCAGTCAGCTTGTGACAGGGACAAATGGTGCCACCCTAGGACAATCCTAGGTGGACATCCCTCATTTGTAATATAGATTACCAATGTTCAATCTCAAAACACTCACATCATAGCTTAGTATAAAAAATAACAATATAATGAAAACACAAATCCAAACTCTTTGAAGGTTCACTAGTAGTTCAAACAACCTTAGTGTAACTACTAACAATGCCAATTCTGATTTTGTATTTAATACAACATCAATGCAGCCCATACAATCGTCAAAACTATAGATATAACAACAATGGAACACACAATACAGAGAACTATTTTAAACTAGAATGTATTTTTTGCACACTTTGTGGGCATTGAGTTAAAAAATATCAATCATATTTTGAAACAATGTTAATAGTACACTCTTGTCGGATGACTCGGATCTATGACACATGCTACATTAAATTTAGCAAGTTGAGAGAAAAATAAAATCTTATACTAGCATAATACAGGTGTATCAATGTAGATAAGGTTCACGCAGTATACCTTGTTACAGCAACAGATCATCTGCTTCACTCCAAGAGTGAAGGCAAGAAGGGCATGCTCACGAGTCTGGCCATCCTTGGAAATACCAGCCTCAAAACCCCCAGTTGTAGAATCAATGATAAGGACAGCACAGTCAGCCTGAGAGGTTCCTGTGATCATGTTCTTGATGAAATCACGATGCCCGGGAGCATCAATGACAGTGCAGTAGTACTTGGTGGTCTCAAACTTCCAGAGAGCAATATCAATGGTAATACCACGTTCCCTCTCAGCCTTCAGCTTGTCCAAAACCCAAGCGTACTTGAATGACCTTTTGTTCATCTCAGCAGCTTCCTTCTCAAACCTCTCAATCACACGCTTGTCAATGCCACCAAGCTTGTATATGAGATGACCAGTGGTGGTTGACTTCCCAGAGTCGACATGGCCAATGACCACAATGTTAATGTGAACCTTCTCCTTGCCCATGATTGATTTGAAGTGAAACTAACCTGCAGACACACACATATTCCCAAAATAAATTAAAAACTTGCTGAAATATCTACAACATGAACAACAGGCAAAATCACAATGATAATATTGATGAATACACCATGAAATTACAAAAATTACATACAGGGAAACAGATGCATGGAGAAAAGAAAAGGGCGCATCATCAAGGGAAGTTAAGGATGAACATCTTAGTTGGACTATACAGCCAAACTTAGAACTACTTTACACACAAGAACACCACCTCAAAAGTATCTTATCCCCATCCAACAGAGTGTATGTGCATGAATGATGAATAGATATTCATATTAACACATTTCCATGTCGTATTTTTCTACAACAAACAACATTATCTACACATTCATGTATCATACGTCCCATTCTGAATAACACCTCACGGTATTATTACATGAACCAAAGTAGAATTGTTTCCTCAAATAAAATCAATTCACTCTCACTGATCAATAAACAGTTTAAATAAAAAAGAAAACCATTGACATGCTTGGGAATCATATCATCTAAAGAACAAAACCATCCCTATTTGTAGTCTTTCAAATCAGAAAAAAACATTCAACAATTATTTAATTTTTCTGTGATACAGGAACAGTATAATGCTCCCCTAGACATTAATTCACGATCATACCTATAAAATAAATTCTAGTAACAACTCATAACAGTTCGAAACAAATATGTTTTCTCCTTAAACTCTAACCCGAGAAAGAAACAAAATCAAATCATCAAAAGAATAGCATAAGACAATCGAAACAAAATCTAGTTTTTTCCAATAAACTTCCAACATTCAATACAATTTCTACTCCATAAGCTAAGGATTTATCATATAAACCTTCCAGAAAAGTTTCAGAAAAAGTAAATTATCCTCAAAATAACATTATCCTAATGGCATGAGAAATCAAGCGCATATCATCAAATCTAGCTTACAATTACGAGAGGGAAAAAAATCATCCGAGTCACACAAATCCGATGCTATTGTAAATAGATGAAATCCAAACAAATTCTCGAAAGAACAAACAAATACTAACAAAAAAGATACCGTCGGATTGAATCATTCCTAACATAATCCGTAAAGCCTAGCTAAAAACAAGGTCCATTATTTTCATCGCCTTAAGTCAACGATAAGATCTAGCTAAAAACGATACCAAACTCACTAACTTTAATCTATAAACCTAGCTAAAATGAGATCCACAATTATCTTCCCAAATCAAGCAAATATATAATCAGATCTAACAGTCGATGCTAAATAGAAAAGGAACAAATTATCGAAATGTTTCATTACAAATCGAAATAAAATGGATGGAAAAAAAAAAAATCTCACCGAGAGATAGAGCGAGGCAGCGGCTATTCGCACTGATCGAGAGCTATTCCAGCGGAAATGAGGCGAGGGTGTGAAACACTCGGACATGAGAAGATATTTATAGCATGCGTTCTTTACGAAAATGCCCCTAGGTTTTCCAACATTTAGGGGGTATTTCCGACAGTTAATGCTGAGCGTCGGTTTTGGGCCTTTGGCGACCATTTGGGCTGAAGGAGCAAATACCAGCTGTTGGATTGACATCTGACGGTCTGAGATGAGGAGGAAACGGAGTTCGGGTCGGAGCTTACCATAGCTCCGTTTGATTACGTGGAATCCACCAGACGTCACTTCAGTGGCTAATGTCGGTAAAGTGATCATCTAGAGCGAGATGGATATTATCTTTTGTTTTTTTTTAATTTTAAAATTTTTTTCGCAAAGTGATTTACATTAATTAACAGTTACACTAAAACTTTAGGAATCATGAAATTGATACTAATTATTCAAGTTAATTAAAATTATCATAAACCTTAGACATTGCTCGTTAAAAAAATGAAAATATTTTATTCTTTAATTTATGAATTAGCATCAAATGTGGGAAAACTCCATTGATTAAAGATTATATTAAAACTTTGGAAACACTTGATGGGTTGCTAGTAATGCAAACGATCAAACCATGAAATTATTACAACAGTTTTCTCCCTGGAATGCCAGGTAATATTAATTGAGGGTGACTATATACACCTCCCCGTTCGGTGCGGGGAGGTGACAGTTTCCCAAAAACGCAAAGAAAGAGAGAGAGAGAAAGAGGGAAGTGACCCATACATTAATTTTTTTTGCAATTTAGGGGACATTGTCATCTCCATACACCGAATATTCGGTGTATGGAGCAATTACCTATTAATTTCAGGTAAAATTAATTTCTGAGTTAATGAGCGTACTAATTCGTAGGATGTGACAGACATCATTCATTAAACAAACAGGAAATATTTCCATCTTTAATTTATGAATTAGGGCTTGTTTCTTTGGTTGAAAGTTGTTTGGGATTTACTGTTGTGAATAGTAAATCCATGGTGGATTCCTGAGGTGAGAGAAATAGAGTTTTGTGTTTCTTTGGAAGGAAAGTGGGTGGGAAAGTTGTTTTGGGATTTGTATGTGGGGCCCATAGTAAAGTTTTGTGTTTCTTTGGTAAATTGTGTGTTTGGGAAAGTTGGATGAGGATTGTTGGTAGTTGGTTATGGTGTTATGAGGTGAGAATAACCCCATATGTATCTCCCAAGTAGAAACTCTTCTATTAAATTAAACTAATAACTATTAAATAACTAACTATTAACTATTAAGTAAATATCTACTAAATACGCATAAGTATATCGAATGTAGCAAAAATAAATAGTAAATAACCGAATTTAAATAAAAAAAGAATTAATTAAATTCATTACTGGTCAATTAAATACAAACGATGGCAGTAATTAGGTTATAAGCACCCGAATGGGGTAGTCAATTGCATTACCACCAGTCATAAAATGTAAAAATTACAAATGAGGTGCATCGAAAGCATACAACCGAAATCACTTTCGTAGGTAACATAACCCATGAACATCAAAAATATACAAAATACTTATAGTAAACATATTACAGTCTCATTGTGCAGAACAAACAACCATTAATAAAGAGTAACATTGTACCCAACCCAACATCAACCGCTCTTGTGTATAATCAACAATAACACAACTAACATCAACCCTAGGAGTGTAAACAAAACCCACTTCACGGTGTCCATTCGCACCGATGTCCGCTCAAATCGCCCCACGAGCGAGGCCAACCGGCCCTCTATCTCTAAAAGCCGCCGATCCGAGAACGCTGTGGAAGATGGAGCATTGGTGGGGCCTCTTTCAATCTCATCCAGCAACTGAAGTATCACATAGGTTGACCAGTCGGAGTGAGGTGGATCCTTCCATTCGTAGAAGTTGCATCCATTCACTCGGGATGGACAGCTCCAAAAGCGCCTCCCGGGATTTTTTCTGGTCCATGAAGTCCGCCTGGCAACCTTGAGCCGACAGTAGCAAATCTTGCAGTCATCATCATCAGCCGCCAACTCCCCGCCTGCAGCAAATCTGGGTCTAGATTGAATAGAAGAGCTGGAACCGGTGCTCATTTTAACATTGCAAGAAATAACAAATATTAGCGTGAATAATGATTTAAAGAGATATACCAATGACATGAAAAATGGGGGAAGCAGCGTACCTACAGACAGTTACCGCACCCTCGAATGAGGCACATTAGCTGGCTTAAATCATAAGAAAAGATAAAGGAAATATCGTAACATAGAGAACGCAAATACCGGAACGAAACAAAGCAAAAGCAGGAATAAAGAAGAGGTGGCATCATCCAACAGCATCTGTATATATTTATTCATCATCTTCGGGCAGACACATATGTGAATGGCGCATAGGGGCAGTTTTAGGTTCATGGCTCATTGGTGGTGTTTGTGTGTATGTTATACATAAGCCCTCAGTAAGAAAGTTAATTTTTCATTAAATCATGGTGGACATACGCAGTTGCTCCAGCACATCTCTCCCACTCATTGGCAAAGGAACCATCCAGCCTATAACCACCTAGTTTATCATAACCACGGGACAAGGGTATCAGCTGCTTATCTTCATCATTGGGCTAGGATCCGCCAATGGGCAAAGCGCCAAAAAAAACTGAAAATGGGAAAAAAACACATGTATCTCACTGATCACAGCTGAACCAATGTGAAATGCACCAAAAAAAATGTGAACCTGTGCAGAAAATCACATATGTATCTCCCAGTGACCAGCTGCACCAAAGTGCAAGGACCCAACAAAAAATTTAAACTGGGCAAAAAATCTCATATGTTGCTAACAGTGCACAGCTGCACCAAATGTGCAATGAGCCAACCTTACATTGAAAATGTGCAAAAAATCACATTTGTATCTCCCAGTGCCCAGCTGCACCAATGTGCAATGAACCAACACAAAATTTAAACTAGGCAAAAAATCACATTTGTATCTCAAACTGCACTGCTGAAACAATGTTCAATGAACCAACAATTAATTTGAAAGTGGGAAAAAATCACCTATTTATCTCACAGTGCACTGCTGCACCAATTTGCAATGAAACAACAAAAAAATGAAACTAGGCAACAAAGCTCATTTGTTTCTCCCAGTGCCCAGCTGCACCAAAGAGGATTGACCCAACAAAAATTGAAACTGGGCAAAAAATCACATTTGTATCTCAAACTGCACTGCTGAAACAATGTTCAATGAACCAACAATTAATTTGAAAGTGGGAAAAAATCACCTATGTATCTCCCAGTGCACTGCTGCACCAATGGGCAATGAAACAACCAAAAATTGAAACTAGGCAACAAAGCACATTTGTTTCTCCCAGTGCACTGCTGCAGCAATGTGGATTAACCCAACAAAAATTGAAACTGGGCAAAAAATCACATTTGTCTCTCAAATTTCCTAGCTGCACCAAAGTGCAATGAACCAACATAAACTGGAAACAGGTCAGAAAATCACATATGTATCTGAAAATGCACTGCTGAACCAATGTGGAGTGACCCAACAAAAAATTGATTTTTTGCAAAAATCACATATGTATCAAAAAAGCCAAATGCTGCAGGTATGAGCAATGACCTAAAAAAAATTGAAACTGGGCAAAGCATCACATAAGTATCACAAAGTTCACAGCTGCACCAATTTGAAATGAAACAACATCTTGAAACTAGGAAAAAAAATCACATTTGAGTGCCCAGCTGCACCAATGTGAATTGACCCCAAAGAAAGTGAAAGTGGGCAAAATATCACATATGTATCTCACAAGTCCCAGCTGCACCAATGTGCACTGAACCAACAAAACCATGATACTGGGCAAAAAATCAGAGTTGTATATCAAAGGGCACTGCTGAACCAATGTGCAGCTGAACCAAATTAAAAATTGAAAAGGGGCAAAAAATCACATTTGTAACTCAAAGTGCACTGCTGAACCAATGTGCAGCTGAACCCAAAAATAACTGAAACTGGGCAAAAAATCACATCTGTACCTCACAGTGCACAGCTGAACCAATGTTGGGGGGAAAGTGTATTTTTGACACTATTCACGCGTCAATTCTTCACTGTTCACTCACTTTCCTGTCTCGCTTTCCTCGAGAAATGACCAATGGCCAATTACCAACATAAATTCAAAATTGTCACAAAATCACATTGGTATCTAAGCCCTCAGGTAAACATTTTTTAAAGCATTCATTATGTATTCGGCGGTTGCTCATTAAGAATGAACCTTCACACCTCATACAACTTTTTCTTCTTAACCGAGGGACAAATTGATGAATATATGTTTGTCATCATAGGGCTGATACATATGTGATTTTGTACCCAGTTTCAATTTTTGTTGGTTCATTGAACATTGGTGCAGCTGTGCAATTTGAGAAACAAATGTGATTTATAAGCCCTCATGAAGAAAGTTACGTTAACATTAAATCATGGTGGTCATAAGCAGTTGCTCCTTCACATATCACACACGCAGAGATAGTGGAACCATCCAGCCTATATCCACATATTGTTTCCATATCCAATGCACAAATGGATATTGTAACTATCATCATCATTGGGCCATAGGGAAACATCAACAATGAGCCATAAACCAAAACTGAAAAATAGGAGCCATCCACTTATGTTTCATATTTTCACAACCTGCAACAAGGAGATAAAATACCAAAATCTAATCCAAGCAGCAAACATGAACACACAAAAAAAGAACCATAAAGCAATGCAAATAATTACTGCATGAACACCCAGTAGCCTTGACCAAATTTACCACATTAACACCCAAAAAGCATCTACGAGAAATGCCACAAAAAATGCTGCATTCAGCCATGCCAAAATGTTTCAGCCTTACCCATATAACACCTTCAAAGCTCCCATCGACCCTTAATCCCAACAGAAACAAAATGCCACTTTGCCCAACCAGACTCATTTCTTTCCGATGCCATCTCCGCTTCCATAACCCGCGTCCCTCAATTCACTTTCCATTTGTGCCACTAAATCTTCAAGGATTAGCTTCCTACTCGTATGCGGCACGGCCAAAAATTGACGACCCGCCAGCTCATTCATGCTAAGATCTTTAAACAACTTCAACAGGAGGGGGGGAGGGTACTCATGAAACTCGTACACACGCTCCGCAAGAGTTTCCGTCCAGTGGGGATGGGAGTGTGCAGTCCGTATAGCCTCAGCGACCTCTTTCACATTGATTGCTATATCCCGCATTACATCCGGGTCCTCCCTCACGGCGCGTCGCCGCTGTTTCTTCTTCCCCAGCGAGGGTGGGGTAGTATTTCTTGTCCCCCCATGTGCACACTCTCCTGTCGACGCCTGGGTGGGTATGTCCTCAGGGACATCGTGGGGTGGAGTACGAATATGTGTAGGGTCAGGCGTTACCGGCTCACCTTTCCCTCCAGAAAATGGGCCTCCAAAGCTATCGAACAAGGAACATGACATATCCCCCCTAGCAGCGTCATCCCCAATGATGACAACCAGATCATCAAACCATGGTATTGGTTGGTTGACATACGCACGCTTCCGAGGGTTCGCCTGAACGAGTAGCAGATAATATATGAATATACCATATTCATATTTATATTTTATGTTCTCGCAGTGAGACTATGTATAAGATAGAAGTAATTACCGCCGCCCACGTGTCAAAAGTCTCCGGATCCAGCTCAATCATCTGCTTCTCAGCATCCCAGCCCGCACCGCTCATTTCCATGCAAGAGTAAACATCCTTGAGACGTGTCTTCAATGATTTCATATGGTTCCTCACATTACCACTAGTGAACGACGTCCCATGAGTTTTATTGATTTCCGCTGCAGCTGCATTGAAGGCGGCCCCTTTAAAGGTCTTATCGACCTTAAGGCCCTGACGTGCAAGATCAGCTAGCAATGGAATAAGGGTGGCATCGTGCTCGGGCTTCCAAATTTTGTTCTGCTGTGACGAAGAGGATGGTTGCTTCAGCTTTTTGCTTGGACTTGAGACAGACCCCTCGGCATCCTCACTACGCCGGCTCGACTTCCTCGAGGAGTCACTGCCGGGTGTTCTTTCAGTGCCACTTGGAGGCGTGTGCATCGCGAATGCACCATGAGACGAGGGGGGTCTGAAATTGGGGATGTCTCCCCCTTGTAGCATATGCATATACCCATGCCCACTTTGCGAGGGCATAGACAGGGGCATTTGTATTGGAGGAGACATGGGCATTTGCATTGGAGGGGAGATGGGCATTTGCAATGGCAAGCTGTAAGTTCCATACTGTTGATACGGCATTCCAGCTGCACCAGATTGGAACCCAAGCATTTGGTAGGGGTTATGAGGAACCCGCATAGGAATTGGCCGGTTGAGGAGGGGTTCCACCCTCCTTTCGGCCTCTCCACATTGTGTCCCATAATGATTTTCATATACGTGATACATCGGTTCACTCCCATCCGGGGATGGCTCGCCCCCATGCCCTGATTTTTTAGAGCCTTCCATCCCTACAACATCAATATTCTGAAAATTAAACCACATAATTTTACATTAAACAGCAGTGAAATGATGCCGAATGCTGGAAAAATACAGAATTATAAATGATTACAACGATCACCCAATGCATGCAACTATTGTTATACTAAACACACCAACCGTAATGCAATAATCAAGGACATAAGTAAATTGTTCAGACAAGGTAAGCAAATACTACGACAAACTCATAGGCCATGCTCTTCAGTGTTCCCGTTGTTATTTATGCTACAGTAGTCCACCCACATATCCCAAGCCATCTGCTCCCTGCGCATTTTCCATCTATCCCGTTTTTCGGTTTGTTCTCGAACAGTCCCCTGTTGGGATAGATCAATAACATCGTCATCCCTCTCATCGATACCCTCTGTTTCCTCCTCAACACCATCACTTTCTTCATTAAGGTGGGGGTCATGAGGATCTGCAATTTGGATGTAGTTATGCAAAACAGTGCACGATAGGACGGTAGCGACCTGTGTCTTGAATGGGTAGTGCGGTTTGGATGTCAAGATTTTAAACTTGTTCTTTAGGATACCAAAAGTGGACTCTATCTTTGATCTTAATGTAGAATGGCGAAGGTTGAATAGCTCTCGTCGATTTCGCGGAACCCGATCAGTATGGTCCTTCAAATGGTACCTAACTCCCCTGTATGGAGATATGAATCCTGGCATTGTAGTATATCCAGCATCGCAAAGGTAATATTTACCTACAGTCAAACAAATAAACCAAGTATACGTTCATCCGCTTTCAGCCGGTTTCTAAGAAAGGTAATATAAATTTATATGGAAATTTATCTATATTACCTTCATACACTCGCAGCCCCAGTGGGGGAGGTAAAGACAATGCATCTTTCAAGACCGTAAAATCATTTGCGGATCCTTCCCACCCGGCCAGTACGTATGTGAATCTTTTGTTTGGTGTAACAGCTGCAAGCACATTTTGCGTCACCCCCTTTCGCCCTCGAAAGCGGGGTACGAGCCTTGCTGGTAGCGTGGCATCTATGTGCGTCCCATCAATGAGCCCAATGCAGTCCTACAACATATTAAATGTGACCATTGTGCAATCCCAAAAACGATCCTTATTAGACTGCCACATATACATATACTCACACGTACCTTAAAATAAGGGAACCAATTTGGATTATTGAGTATCTCCGGCGGCGTCTCATTCGGGGCTTGCTTCACGAACATATCCCGCAGTGCACACAGTCCCGCCATTACTTTGTTAAAATAACGGCTAACTGTCCCCCCTCCCCTTATGAAATCCACTTGCATTACTCTATTCTTTGACTTGTGACCTACCATATGCAGGAACATGGCCACCTGCTCCTCTACGGATACATGAATAGTGTCCTTGAGAAGATCACGCTGGCGCATTAATGATGCAAGATTCATGAAAGCATGTCTGCGCATACGTAGGTAGTGCAAACAACTACTTTCAGATCCCCACAAAATTCTCCGCATATGGGATTTTCTATGCAGATCCCGCATAGCTGAGGGCTCTCTTGGTATAGGGTCGGGCCTAGCGGAATTGTCCAATTGTAAGGCTAGTACGACAAACGTTATTGTGGCTGCGGCGGCGGTACATAAATCACACCCCGAATGGTCTCCTTGTGTATCCATGTCACCCTTAATTGAATAACACATATATTTACTGTTAATTATATACCTATCATGCTACATATGAGTAACCATTGAGATAACATCCCAAAACAGCTTCTATAAGCTTGGAGGCATGCACCAACCATTGTAAAAAGATAGCCAAAATTACCAAAGAAAAATCCCAAAAAGCAACACTCATCTTTGAGGCTATAATAGCATAAGAAAACCCCCAAATTCAACAAGTTGACATGAAGTAAAACATCAGAAACAAAGCTGCACCAATGTGCACTGGACCCAACATAAAATTGAAACTGGTCAAAAATCACAAAATTCCCTCACATTGCACAGCTGCACCATTTTGCATTGACACAACAAAAATTGAAACAGGGCAAAAACACAGATGTGTCTCACAGTGCACAGCTAATGTGCAATGAGCCAGAAAAAACAGAAAATTGGCAAAAATCACTTATGTATGTCACAGTGAACAGATTCACCATTGTGCAATTTACCAAAAAATTGAACCTGGATAAAAATCAAATATGTATCTCATTGTTCACAGCAGCACCCATGTGCAATGACTAAAGAAAACACTTGAAACTAGGTTAAAAAATCACATTGGTATCTCAGCCCTCAGGTATACAATTTTTAAAGCATTCATTATGTATTAGGCGGTTGCTCATTATGAGTGAACCTTCACACCTCATACAACTTTTTCTTCTTCACCGAGGGACAAATTGATCAATATATGTTCTTCATCATAGGGCTGATACAAATGTGATTTTTTGCCCGGTTTCAATTTTTTTTGGGTTCATTGCACAGTGGTGCTGCTGTGCACTTTGAGATACATAAGTGATTCTTTTAGCCCTCAGGCAGAAAGTTAAGTTAACAATAAATCATGGTGGTCATAAGAAGTTGCTCCATCACATATCACACACGCAGAGATAGTGAAACAAGCCAGCCTATATCCACATATTGTTTCCATATGCACTGCACAAATGGATAATGTAACGATCATCATCATTGGGCAAAAAAATGAAACTAGGCAAAAACTCACATTTGTTACTCCCAGTGCCTAGCTGCACCAATGTGCATTGACCCAGCCAAAATTGAAACTGGGTTAAAAATTACCAATCACATGTGTATCTCAAAGTTCACATCTGCACCAATGTGCAATGAATCATCAAAAACGTGAAACTAGGTAAAAAATTCACATTTGTATCTCAGCCCTCAGGTATACATTTTTTAAAGCATTCATTATGTATTAGGCGGTTGCTCATTATGAATGAACCTTCACACCTCATACAACTTTTTCTACTTAACCGAGGGACAAATTGATCAATATTTGTTCTTCATCCTTGGGCTGATACAAATGTGATTTTTTTCTCAGTTTCAATTTTTGTTTGGGTTCATTGCACATTGGTGCTGCTGTGCACTGTGAGATACATAAGTGATTAATAAGCCCTCAGGAAGAAAGTTACGTTACCAATAAATCATGGTGGTCATAAGCAGTTGCTCCTTCACATATCACACACGCAGAGATAGTGGAACCATCCAGCCTATATCCACATATTTTTTCCATTTCCAATTCCCAAATGGATATTGTATCTATCATCATCATTGGGCTAAAAATTGAAACTAGGCAAAAAATCACATTTGTTACTCCCAGTGCCCAGCTGCACCACTGTGCATGGCCCCCCCCAAAATGGTAACTGGGTACAAAATAAAAAATCACATGTGTATCTCAAAGTTCACACCTGCTCCAATCTGCAATGAAACAACCAAAAATTGAAGCAAGGCAAAAAATCACATTTGTTGCTCCCAATGCATTTCTGAATCAATGTTCATTGAGGCAACCAAAAAATTGAAACTGGGCAAAACTTTCACTTGTGTATCTCATAGATCACAGCTGCACCTATGTGCAATTAAACAACAAAAACTTGATACTTGGCCAAAAATTCACATTTTTATCTCACTTTCCACATCTGCACCAATGTTCAATGAAAAAACCAAAAAATGAAACTTGGCAAAAAATCACCTGGGTATCTCACATTTCACATCTGCACCAATGTGCAATGCAAATACAAAAACTTGAAACTGGGCAAAAAATCACATAAATATCTCATATTGGACTGCTGCACCAATGTGCAATGACCCCAAAAAAATTTGGCACTTCGCATAAATCACATGTGTATCTCAGAGTTCCCATCTGCACCATTGTGCACTGAAACACCCAAAAATTTAAGCAAGGGCCAAAAAATCACATTTGTTTCTCCCATTGCACTGCTGAACCAATGTTCATTGCACCAACAAAAAAATTGAAACTGGGGAAAAATATCACTTGTGTATCTCTACGTTCACATATGCACCAATGTGCAATGAAAAAACAAAAACTTGCCACTAGGTAAAATCCCACATTTGTATCTCCATGTCCACAGCTGCACCAATGTTCATTGAACCAACCAAAACCAAAAAAGCTTGATTAAAAATCACATGTGTTGTTTAAAGTTCACATCTGCACCAATGTGCAACCAAACAACAAAAACTAGAACCTAGGTAATAAATCACATTTGTATCTCAAAGTGCACTGCTGCACCTATGTGAAATGACCCAAAAAAAATTTACACTTGGCAAAAATCACATTTGTATCTCAAACTTCACAGCTGCACCTATGTGCAATGAACCAACCAACAATTGAAGCTAGGCAAAAAATCAAATTTGGTTCTCCCATTGCACTGCTGCACCAATGTTCATTGAACCAACATAAATTTAAACTTGAAACACCAAAAACTTGACACTAGGTAAAATAACCCATTTGTTTCTCCCTGTCCACAACTGCACCAATGTGCACTGCCCCACAAAAAATTTGAACCTTGTCAAAAATCAGATGTGTTTCTCAAAGTTCACAGCTGCACCAATGTGCAATGAAACAACCAAAATTTGAATCTAGGCTAACAACATATAGCTGCACCAAAGGTTAATTAATTTATATGCAATCCCCGCAAGCAACCCAACAACAAACATCAGCCAATTCCTAAATTGCCTCAAGCTTCTAAGAAATCACAACAACAGACCAACAACCAACAACATCCAACAACACTAGATTCTAAGGAAGTGCCGCAAGCAACCATGCCCAGCAAACCAACATCACAAATAAGCAAACACATGTAAACCCTAGCTTCATCACAGCAGTTAAAAATTTATAGAGGGCATCAGCTTATACCTGAGCGTTAAAATCCCAAAATTAGAGAGAGATCCTGACGACCAAAGGTAGGGTTTTGCTCTGAGCTTCACATACGACCCCAAGAAGCTAGGCACACCCCCTCCTTCAGTGCCTACCAAGAAATCAAAGCCACCAAACCAGATCGCAAGCACTGGAAGCTTGAAGAACAGCCGGAGACCGAAAATAGGGGCTAGGGTTTGGAAATCCCCAACCGATTCCCGCGCTAACGAGGGTGAGGGGAACCAATTTCTGACAGTGTGGGACCCAGAACGTGGATTCTCAGCGAAATCGCCGCGATTCACGGGGATTTCAGGCCGAGAAAGTTGGGCAGCCACGTCGGAGAATCGGCGAGATCGAGTTCGCGAGGAGAAGACGAGGAAAGGAACAGCACGAAGGAAAGCGAAAAAGGAAAGTATGTGAACAGTTGTGAATCGACGCGTGAATAGTGTCACTTTTTCACTTTCCCCCCCTCTTTCTCACGAAAGAAACAGGCCCTTAGCATCAGAATTGATGAAGAGAAAATGGACACACATAAATTATAGATCTATTGAAAAAATCAGCAGCAAAACTTAGTCGAAGAAACAAACTCAGTGGAGAGTAAAAGAACAGGGTTTTCTACCTGCAAAGACCATAAGCAATTCCATTTCACAGTCTAATAAACTTGCATAATGTCAAAATATCAAGGCGCAAAGCTACACGCATCTTGTGAACATTACATGAAGTACATTTTATTACTGTACATTTTCTGTGCTCACCCTCTACTTGTAATTGCTAGCTAATTACAGACAAGTTGCCAGTTCGTCTTGGAATTTATCAGAAATCAGACACTTGGCTGCAAACACTCAGCAAGTACAAATCCAGTTTGCCGGGGGAAGAGGCTGATGAGATGTAGGGAATGATCGTTGGTGGCTTCGGACACTGTTATTATGGTCTATCCAGCAGAACTGCTTCTCGATTCCAATTCTCTTTTGCAGCTCTCCATCATCTTGCTCCGTGCCTGAAGGTCTGCCCTCTGCCATTCAGAAAAGCAGAAGCAATATTTCTCATGAAAAATGTAATGACATAATCCAGACTTCAAGTAATAATTTAGAAAGAATATACATTGCAGAGGAAGCAAAAAAAAGAGAACAATTCAATGCTAACAAGCTGAGAGTACAACCGGGCCCATGGAAGCTAGAAGCCCCATTCTGGACAGAATATCATTTGAAGAAGAGATTTACGTTGGCTGTCAGCAACACTGACGGCTTCCATGGAGGATGGCCAGTGGTTTTGAATTTACTATTATATATATACAGATATTAAGGTACGTTCTCTTGTGCATGCACGAGCGCAAGTTAGTTAAGATGCATGTGAAGATCTTTGCCAACAAGTATATCAAGATAGCAACTGTGCTACTGCTAATGGATTGTTTGCAAGTCATAAATGCCCTAATTGGCAGTTGACCTGGAATTTTTAAACATGTGATAAGTGTCCAGGCATAGGTTTGGAATGCCGGCATCGATTCCTCCTGAATGAAACATTTTGGAGACCAAAGAAGGCTTGCGACAGTATGTGATGCCAAGCCCTTGTGACAGTATGTTATCAGTCCACAAACCATTCGATTGTCTTATATTTATGTTGACGGAAAGGTTCCGGTCAACAATAAGGAGGGCTGACTTTGAAGCTTTGAGTCGATGCTCGCCTTCGTCAGCTAGGGTGGTCAGGCTGTTCAGCTGGTAGCTCGGGGCTGGAGGGTGGCGGCCGAGCTACTGGGAAGATGTCCGACCTAGCTCGGGAGAGCTCCGAGCTAATTGAGATACACCTACCGAGTGACATGCAACACAAGAAAACGTAAGTGGTGTCGGATTTGGGTTCCGACCCAAATCCCCTCCGATGCTTAAGTTAATAATGGAACTTAAGGCAGACTTGTGGCAGCAGTTTGATCTGAAGGGAGATCGACTGTGTGGCTGGCCGACTGAGTTATGGAGGAAGAAATATGTAATGAAAAGTAAAAGGCTAATGATATCCGTGTACCTATCAATCAGTAGCCCACTTGTCCCTTGTTCTTCCAAGGTTTGGTCCTTTTATAGGAGTCGTATCTCCTCAGTCCCGACGTGTGGGTAACTACCACGTCCGATCATGGCATGTGCGTGCCTGGGTCTCGGGTGTAGTGGGCGAGTGGCCACTACGTCATTATCGATCCCATTTCCCCCCGTTTATCACCAGGAACGTGTGGGTTTTACGGGGGTGATCTGAACCGCATTCGATCAAGTAAACGGCCTGATATTTATACGGGCTCGGTAAATATGATGGGCCCGAAAGGCCGCTCTGCATCCTTCAGCGGGCTTTAGCCTGATCGATGTTAAAACCCTCATATATAAGTTTATGGGTTCGGCCCAGTAAATTTGACTTGGGCCGGCTCAGTGTCGTTATTAGGGAACGACCCAATGATGTAACAATGGCCCCCGTCACTTGAGTTCAGTCGGCGCACGGATTGAGGTCAAGTGACATGATGTTTCATTAATTGAGCGCATCAGTCGAGGCAAAAACACTTGATCATATTCGACCGAAGCTCTGTCCATACTGATTCGACCGTTACAACTGCCTTAGGTTTGGAATACGGAAGGCCACTGATTGGTGACATGCGTCTTCAGGCTAGAGGATTAACCTCGATCAGGGTCGATCATATCCCTTATAAGTAATAAGTTGGGGGCGAAGCGACGCCCAATTCTTAAATTCAAACTTCAGAGGACGAAGTCTTTGATTCTTTCCTCCTTTCTTCGCTAAGTATTCATCATGGCGGCATCGTCGGCGTCGGAAACTGACGAAATCTGGGACGAGATGGAGAGGGCTCAAGCAGCTGTGCACCAAGCAGAGAGTCGGACGGCCATGGGGGTATTTCGACCGACGCATCCCGTCCGTCATCATCTGCATGGGAAAGGGATTCAATGTTAATCACGGCCAATATTGAGGCCTCAGCGCATCAGGAAGGCAACGAGAGGTCACCTGCTCCTGAAGCGATCGTCGTCATTGCTTCGAAGGTATCGGCTTCCCTCTTGCTATATTTTGAGAAGACCTTTGTCTGACACCCATATCCCCTACAGATCAACAGAGTTTGTTGGCCGGGGGAATGCGAGGTGGGAGTGTATATCAGAGCCTTTTATCTTGGGCTTCGTTTTCCAATGCACCCATTTATCTTGGAAGTCCTGAGTGCATTAGGACTTTATAATGCCGAATCCGGTGGAGAATTTGGTTGGCTTCATCATGTTGTGCATGATGATACAAGTGGAGCCGACTTTGAGATTGGTCAACTACTTCTTTATAGCGAAGTTGTATCCGGGCTTTGAGTGGTATTAATCTACGTCAAGAGAGACCGATAATTGATCAAGAATCTCACCTCTTCCAACAAGAGGTGGAAGGAGCAGTACGTGTTTGTGTCTTTTCCTGGCTCAGTGTTTTTATAACCAATTGGGCCAAGTCGACTCTCGCAGCTAACGAAAAGTGTTCCCTTACGAAAGGCGAGTTGAAGACTGTCGACGAGTTGCTTCGCATCCTCGACAAGTTCAAGAAGACAAAGACGATGTTTGATGCGAGAACTCTAAAATCGACTGTATGAGTGGTAGGTAAGAACTTATCTTGGAGTTGATCCAACCTACCCAATTATTTATTCCTTCCTCATTTTGCAGGGATGAATGGATTGGAGTATCAGGAAGATCATGTGCTCCAATCGGTCTTCCATGCTTCCCTTCGGGATATTGAAGGAGATTCGTTGTCTCAGGTTGCGGTTTGTCCTGAGGGGACGATCATCATTGTCGAAGAGTCCTCTTCGATTATCCCAGAGGTCTCCGAGAAAACTCAGAGACAGGAAATCGATTCCTCTAGCGAGGGCCACGAAGGCCCTTGTGAGGAGGAGGAAGAAGAAGAATGACAGGAGTGCCGCAGTCCAGCACAAAGCTTCTGCGGTCTTTGAGCTCCCTCAATCTAGCCAGGGGCAGAGGAAAAGAAGGCTTCAATCTCTGGCCGAGGCCGAGGCTATAAAAAGAAGGATCGGGCCGAAAACCCTTCTGGCGGACACAACGTAAGAGCCCTAGAGGCAATTCCTGAACGGGTTCGAGTCCCGCCTTCTTATGAGGCTTTGGCGGATTTGCCGTCGGCTCATGGGCCATATTTGGCCATCGATACTTGGCCATTTGGGGTCCTCCTTCCACAAGAGCCATTACCAAAGGATATCCCTCCGGAATATAGGGCGGTCTTCTTGGACGATAGAAATCCTCAAGATATGGGAGGATGTCCAGGAGAGAGATCCCATTATCCGGTGGGAGAGAATGAGTCCGCTTTCTTGAGTTGCCGGGTCACTTCCCGACTCACTGGAAATCTGACTTCTCCTCGGAACAAGGCCGTCATGGCCAAAGTCGCCGCGAAAGGCTGGCGACGCTCGCGGCTCAGCAAGCCCTCCTGGTAAACAATGTTGACCAAGTTTACTTAACTTGTGGGAAGTGCTGGTCATAATATTTCCTTCGTTCACAGGCAGCAATTTCGGCCACGAGCTACGCCAGCGACCACTTTCCGTGGCTAATTATGAAGCTCATTTGGCTTTCAAAAATGAGCAGATAGAGGCCGAGCAAAAGGTGATCGACGAGTCGAAGGCGAAGCTTCAGAAGGCCAAACAGACACACTTGGAGCTCCTTTCGCGCATCAAAGAGGTCGAGTAAGAGCTGACTGAGGCAACAACACGAGCTGCAGATGATGCGGGCCGTAAGAGCTCCTTGGAGGCTCAGGTCGTCAAGGAGTCTACTCTGAGAAAACAGGCTGAAGAGCAGCTACTGAAGCAAGAATAAGAATCTTCTATGAGGGAGGGAGAGCTTCAAGGCCAACTGCTCGTTGCCTTGGGTAAACTCGACTCCTCCAAAGACGTTGGGGAGTCATCCTCGCAAATTCCTGAGGAGATAAAAGCGAAGATTTCTCAAGAGGCCATACACGAGTATAGGGAGAGCCTGGGCAATGTGCTATCGCTATATGAAGTCGGCTTCACATGTTACCGACTGCAGATTAAAAGTAAGTATCATGCTTTGGAGATCGATTTCGACCAGTTACAGTTGTGGTAGTTATAGTTGTGGCCGAATGATGAGCCGAAAGCAAGGAATAAGGGTGTTGCAGCAGATGAGGTCACCATCATGGTGCCAGCTGAGGGAGAGGCTCCCGTGTCTGCTGCTGAGGATGAAACCCGTGTCCATACAGCTGAGGAGGAGGTTCCCGTTACAGACGAGAGATCGACGCCCTCGGGAGGTCCTTTGTGATAGCCTGGCGTCCCTCGAATGTAACATTGTCTAACTCATATTGTGAAATGTATGATAGAGTATTTTGGGGTAGAGTATTTTCGCAATATACGCCGTTGGGCCCCCTCAACTGGCCCACATCACATATTTGTAGAATGCGTAAAGTGGACGTGTTGAATTATGATTCTCACAAAGTTAAATTGGTGGTAATAGAGCTTGCTTGGCCAACGAGGAATCGGTTCCCAATCTCGTAGCCATACGTTAGGTGGCAAGGGGTGGCCCTTAGCTTACTTCTGACGAGAGTATTTCGGCGGCGGCAGCGCGCGGGGGGGGTGTCCCCTCGGCTTACGTCCGACGTGAAAGAGTCTCGAAGGCGAGGGGCTGGCCTCTCGGCTTACGTTTGAAGAGAGAGTCTCGGAGGTGAGGGGGTGCTTGCGTCCGAAGAGAGAGTCTCGGTGGCGAGGTTTGTTAGTTCTTGGGTTCAAGACTAACATTGTTTTGAAGATGATCAATACATTATGTTAATGCTAATCAATCTTATGTTTTAGTCTCAGTTTATCTTAATGATTATATATTGATGAAACAAAACATAATGCTTGGAAGATGATGCAATGAATATATTAAAGACCTTCAAGAGTGATGGAGTGCTCAAGCTTGAATGAAGTCATGTAGATCATCTAATAAAGCCAAAACTGGAGCATGATGATGGATGGACATCATGTTAGAGAGAATCAAGGTATCATGTGCTTGAAGAGTTAGACTCTAGGATATGCAATATGTAATCCATGTAATTTCTATTACTTTTCTCTTTTTGAGTCTAGGATTATTGTAATACCTTAATAGATGGTCTTACTCATTCATGCATATGCATTTTTCATCTTAGTGAGTGTTAAGATTATCATAAAAACCACCACATTAGGTTCACTATGCCTTAAACTCAAACTGGAGTTTCTGGCTCTCTCACAGTCAACTGATGAAAGCATGACATGCGACTGGATGACCTCCAGGCGCCTGGTCAGTCTTCTACAGCCGACTGTCATGCACAGCTCAAGTCAACATTTCTTGACACTTTCTTGAGCGCCTGGAAACAGTCGACTGGCGTTCAATTTGCAGCCTAGGAATTGTTCTACAGTCGTCTGTGTGCCAAAGTGCGTAACTTGTATTTTCTGGTTTCATCCCACTTTGCAATTCAGTCGACTGATGAAGTATTTACAGTCGCTTGTCTAATTACAGGCGACTGTCTAATTACAGGCACCCGTGAAATGGTCATATATCGTTTGAAGGCGCTAGTGCGAAAGTTGCATTTTCTCAGCTCCTTTCCATCCCAAGTGACAGTCGTCTGCTGAAGGATATATAGGCGCCTGCTCATGTTCATGTGCATGTGTAGTCTTCTACAGTCACCTGTCCTGGCTCAGATTATAATCGTTTGTATTTTTATAGCCGTTGATCAGTTGACTGTCAGTTACTCATCAGTCGACTGTCTGTGCCGTACACTGCCAAAATCTAGCAGTTGCAGATTTCTTCCCTTTAGGTTTTTGGTTGGTTGTATGTGCTCTTCTTAGCTTCCTATGTATAGAAGATGGCCTAATTCATTTAGAACGCTTTGAAATCATTAGGAATACATCGAAGATCAATTCATCTCTTTACGACGCCACTCATCCCACATTCACTCCTTAGAGTTTCAATCTTATGCTATAACATCTAAGCTCTAGGAAATTTCTCCAAGGGATTTTCAATCTCATTCCTTTTCTTGGAGAACATCTTTCTTCTCTTCATTTTCATACACTCACGTGAGAAGTGTTAGGATTCATTCCGAGAAGAGAGAAAGATCATCAAGTGCAATCAAAGCCTCATCTTAAACACTTGAGTTTCACTTGCATGCCTTCTTCTTCACATTGGTAAGATCATATCAAGACATATGTAAGTGTTATTTCGTTTCATTTTTTGTGAAACCTCTAATTCTCTCTGTGGAAATTAGTTACTCTCTTTGTGAGAGATACTCTGTGTGAGAGTTTGTGTCTCTGTGTTGGACAAAGTCTCTCTGTGTGAGAGCAAGTATATCTCTTTGTGGGAATCCAAAATTCTCTGTGTGAGGTATCGCTGTATGAGATTGTATTCACTTCTCTTTGTGGGAATTATAGTGAATATTGGTGTGGCTGGACGTACCCAAGTTTGGGGAACCAATGTAAAATCTTTGTGTTTGCGATTGTTGTTGTTGAGCATACTCTTTAATTTCCACTGCTTATTGTGCTGTAATTTTAGTAACTTTTAATTAAGCACTTTACTTACCATTACACTATTCATCCACATCTAGTATGTGTAGCACCGCAGAGTCCTAAAAAGGGTGAGGCCCCTCAGCTTACGTCCGAGGAGAGAGACTCGGCGGCGAGGGGTTGGCCCCTCGGCTTACGTTTGAAGAGAGAGAGACTCGGAGGCGAGGGGTTGAGCCCCTCGGCTTACGCCCGAGGAGTGAGACTCGGAGGCGAGGGGTTGGCCCCTCGACTTATGTCCGATGAGAGAGCCACAGAGGCGAGGGGGTAAGGCCACTCGACTTACGTCTGAAGAGAGAGAGAGAGAGAGAGAGAGAGAGAGAGAGAGAGAGAGAGAGAGAGAGAGAGAGAGAGAGAGAGAGAGCCTCAGAGATGAGGGATTGGCCCTTCGGCTTACGTCCGAAGAGTGAGACTTCAGAGGCAATGGGTTGGCCTCAGGGCTTACGTCCGATGAGAGAGCCTCGGAGGCGAGGGGTTGGGCCCCTCGGTTACACCCGAGGAGTGAGCCTCGGAGGCGAGGGGTGAGGCCCCTCGTCTTACGTCCGAAGAGAGAGAACCTTGGAGGCAAGGGGTTGGGCCCTCAGCTTACGCCCGAGGAGTGAGCCTCGGATGCGAAGGGTGAGGCCCCTCGGCTTTTACGTCCGAAGAGAGCCTCGGAGGTAAGGGGTTAGCCCCTCGACTTACGTCCGAAGAGAGAGCCTTGAAGGCGAGGGGTTGGCCCCCTCGACTTACGTCCGATGAGAGAGCCTCGGAGGCGAGGGGTTGGGCCCCTCGGCTTACGCCCGATGAGTAAGACTCGGAGGCGAGTGGTTGGCCCCTCGGCTTACGTCCAAAGAGTCCAGAGTTTCCCCTGATGATGCAGCTGGCTCAGCCCCTAAAGGGTGAAGACATTGCCCCGATCGTGTAGCTCGGTCGACCCGCGAAGTGGAGGCCCCCTCCGATCGTGTAGCCGAGCGGCCCACGAGGGTAGAGTCATCTCCGTCCGCATAGCCTTGTCAGCTGGTGGAGGGAGGGAAGTTGGTCCCCGATCGTGTAGCTCGGTCGGCCCACAAAGGGGAGGCCCCCCTCCGACTGCATAGCCTTGCCGACCGGTGGATGGAGGGAAGTTGGCCTCCGATCGTGTAGCTCGGTCGGCCCGCGAAGGGGATGCCCCCTCCGATCGTATAGCCGAGCGGCTCGCGAGGGTAGAGTCACCTCCGACAGCATAGCCTTGCTGGCTGGCAGATGGAGGAAAATTGGCCCTCGATCGTGTAGCTCGGTCGACCTGCGAAGGAGAGGCCCTCCTCCGATCGTATAGACGAATGACCCGCGAGGGTAGAGTCACATCCGACCGCATAGCCTTGCCGGTCGGCCGGCGGATGAAAGAAAGTTGGCCCCCGATCATGTAGTTCGGTCGGTCCGCGAAGGAGAGGCCACCTCCGATCGTGCAGCTGAGCGGCCCGCGAGGGTAGAGTCACCTCCGACCGCAGAGCCTTGTCGACCGACAGATGGAGGAAAGTTGGCCCCCGATCGTGTAGCTCGGTCGGCCCGCGAAAGAGAGGCCACATTGATCGTATAGCCGAGCGGCCCGTGAGGGTAGAGTCACCTCCGACCACATAGCCTTGTCAGCGGCGGATGGAGGAAAAAAATCCCTAAGCGATGGGGCATTCAATACGCCATAAAAAGAATTTGCCATGGAACTTGTGTAGTTTGACTGAAAAGACAATTGCATTGATTCAAGCGGAAATTTGCGAACTAGGAAATATAAAAATATACAAGCTTTTAATTCAAGGAAGAAGAGTCATAGTCTCTTGCTTCCGGCCTGCTTGAACTACGGGATTCTAAAGGAGGTTTTAAGGGACGACCCTGGTAACATGGGAGTTAGACATGAGCCCCTTATTCTTGGACTTCGAGGTTCCTTCTTTAGTCGGTGTGTCGTCGATGAACCTCCTCAGATGACCTCTTTTAACAAGACCATCGATGTCCTTTTTCAGGGTGAGGCAGTCATATGTGTCATGACCGCTCTCGTTGTGGTACCAGCAAAACTTTAGGTCGTCTCTCTTCTCGAACATGCCCTTGTGTTTGGGGGGAGGCCAGTCGAAGAACCCTTCGCTCTTTGCGTATGCGAGGACTTCGGCCCTGGGTGCGTTTAGCTTAGTGAAAGCTTCATCCCTCGGGGATAGGCGGTCCCACGGGCTCCTGTCGCGCTGCCTCTGATCCCTAGTGTCCCGACGTGTGTTATCTCGAGGCCGGGCCTCTTTCTTTGCTTCATCAAGATGTTTGAGTGAGCTTTTCTTTTTGGCAGCGATCACTTCTTTGGAAGTCATGAAGCGCTCCGCCCTTACAAGTAGGTGTTCCATGTTGCTTGGAGGGAATTGATGGAGGGATTTCAGTAGGTCTTCATTACGGAGACCTCGAGTAAGGGCTGCGATGACTATGTCATCAGTGGCTCTCTCGACTTGCAGCTTCTCGTTGTTGAAACGCCTAAGGTAGTCACGTAGTGGCTCTCTCTCCCTTGCTCCAAGGAGAATAAGTAAGCTGACTTCTTCTTCTGATGTTTTCCTGCTATGAATTGCCTGCAAAATAATTGAGACAACTCATCAAAAGAACCGATGCATCGGTCGAGGAGCCCATTATACCACTCATCGACGGCCTTGGTCAGATTTGTGTGGAAGGCCCGACAAAAATATGGCTCGTCGGCTCCGTGCAGCTCCATCACAATCTGGTATCGTCGGATGTGCTCTCCTGAATCTCCCGTGCCATCGTACAATCTCAGGGACATAATTTTGAATTTCATCAGTCATGGAGCAGAAGTGATACTCTCCTTCAGAGGAGTTTACCTGCTTGAAGCTGAGGTGATTGGTGGTTGCTCCGCCTCCGGACGGTGGACCCGTCCGTACGTCGAGGCACTGGAGGATCTGGCAGGGCTTCCTCTCGGGGGATGATGAGAGCTCCAGTAAAGGGGGTTCCTCCCGTTATGTTGTCCAGTGGAGGTCGTGTGGAAGTAAAACTGTAGGCTTGAGGCTCTCGGTCTCTCGCCTGCTCCACACCGCTGAGTGCACCCCGTCCATTGTAGGAGGGTCCATGCCCTATCGGGCGCCCCAAGGGGGTGGTGGCTTCCTTCCCTTCGATCTCCGTGGCCCCCTTTGTAGTGTCCAGCGTCGATGGCATGGAATGGGAGGTTCCACTCAGGCTTGATTCTCGGACATCCCTAGCTTCCTGGCGCTAAGCGTCCTCCCATGTGGGCCGGCGCTGGTACGGGGGTGGCTGCATCGCAACCTCACGGATCGATTGATGGATGATTTTGGATGGCCGCAGTCAATGCCGCAAGGCTGGCGTTGACAGCTTGAGTAAAGCCGTTAAACTGCTCTTGGGTGACCAGGTGCACACTGGGTACGTCGACGGAAGATCCAGCTTCGTCTGGAACTTTTGAGACGTCATGGTTTGGACCGAGGATCGGTCGGTCATTAGAGGGTCCAGTCGACATGGCTTCGTAATTGCCTCGGGATGTTGACTGACTCAAGGTGAGAAACTACCTGATGGTTTTCCTCCAGACGGCACCAACTATTGACGGTAAGGTTCCGATCAACAATAAGGAGGGCTAACTTTGAAGCTTTAAGTCGACGCTACCTTCGTCAGCCAGGGTGGTCAGGCTCTTCAGCTGGGTAGCTCGGGTCTGCAGGGTGGCGGTCGAGCTATTGGAAAAATGTCCGACCTAGCTCGGAGGAGCTCCAAGCTAATTGAGGTACACCTACTGAGTGACCTGCAACACAAGAAAACGTAAGGGTGGTCGGATTTGGGTTCCGACCCAAATCCCCTCCAATGTGTAAGTTAATAATGCAACTTAAGACAGACTCGGGGCAACAAGTCTGATTTGAAGGGAGATCGACTGTAGGGCTGGCCGACCGAGTTATGGAGGAAGAAATATGTAGTGAAAAGTAAAAGGATAATGATGTCAGTGTATCTATCAATCAGTAGCACACTTGTCCCTTGTTCTTCCGAGGTTTGGTTCTTTTATAGGAGCTGTATCTCCTCAATCCTGATGTGGGGTAACTGCGACGTCCGATCGTGGCACGTGCGTGCCTAGGTCTCAGGCGTAGTGGGCGAGTGGCCAATATGCCATTATCAATCCCATTTCCACCGTTTCTCATCAGGAACGTGGGGGCTTTATGGGCGTGATCCGAACCGCATTTGACCAAGTAAACGGCCTGGCATTTATACGGGCTCGGCAAATATAATGGGACCGAAGGGCCGCTCTGTCTCCTTCAGCGGGGTTAAGCTTGATCGGCGTTAAAACCCTTATATATAAGTTTATGGGCTCGGCCCAGTAAATTTGACTTGGGCCGGCCCAAGGTCGTTATTATGGAACGGCCCAATGATGTAACAATTTACATTCGTTGTTTGTGAAGCAAGGAAATGATGGCTTGAACTTGTGTTTGCACTTCTCCAAGCAACATTTGTTCTTTGCAAAGTTGAGTTCCTTTCTAGTAGGATTTCTATCCAAGTCACTAAAATATAAGACCATAAGAAGACCGGCAAGGTATTTACCAGCTTTGGCAGTTTGGATGAAGCTGGTTAGTAAAGTCTACTATGGAGTCTACTCGTATTTGCAGAAGAGAACTGATCAAATCGAAAGAAGGTATGAACTACGAAGTCTATCAACAGCTGCATATTTCCGTTATACCAATGTTATCAACTTCTCACTTTTGGCCTACTTTTCCATTAGAATTTCCAAATAATTTTAAGGTGTGGAACAAGATCCCAATTCATAGCTCACCACTTTCTGCTATTCTTTATTGATGCTTCCGCATATCAGTTCGGCTTTAACAACCTACGAACAGGAAACCTGCCCTCATTGGCAAAGATCAGGACATTTCGTTTCGGTCTGCAGTTTTGAATGTTCTCTCAATAAGCCTAAGACTATCTCAGTTTGTGCATTTAGTAAACATATTCAATTGTTTATACTTTCAATTTATCAATAAAATCTTACCGATTTACGAATTTACAATAAACATTTATGCTTTAGGTTTATCAATAAAAGCACGCCAATATACAATAAATTGCTAAGAAACAACAGTTTCAAAGAATGACTCACAGTTTTGGTAATTTCACGGAGAAGGCCATCCTGTGTGTGAACGAAGATCATTTTCCAATGTTGCACGAGATCAAACTCCAATTTTGTAGGTTTGGATAGTTTAGAAAAATCTTGGGTAACTTTGGCAATTTGGTCTGCCGCACGCTTCTTGCTTTTCTGCAATTCTGAAGGGAAAAAACATGTTAGACAGGAATGGCATATAATGAAAATTTTCCCCAGAATCCTTGCTGCTAACACTGCGAAAAAGTCTAAATGGTGATAACCCAATTTACTTGTAAATAGAAGTAATACACAGGCTTACCAGTTAGCCGGCTTCTCGCATCCTGGACAGTGAGATCCATCCACATATGTGCAGCTGCTTGCATTTACATAAAAATCATATAACCATTAATTACATGCTATATTCAAAAGAAAATGAAATGGAAAACTTCACAGATTAGGAGAACAGCCAACCGGCACAGCAAACACACATCTTACCATAACTGCAATCACACGAGCACCACTGTAGTGTGAAAGAATGTGGGCTTGCCATGTTGTTGGGACCTCCCAACTAGGGAAGCTTAGCAAGCTCTAAAACAGAAACAGTAGTACTATACACAAACCAAAACTAATTATACCATCAAGTGGTCATCAGAGGATTCACCTTTGAGACAGAAAGTACATGAACATGGTTTTCCCAAGCCCATGCTCTCCAACAGCTCCTGGGTTAAGTTTCCACCGCCATCCAACATGTTTTCCTTCAAAGCCAAAAAATCAACATTGTGATCGTGTGAAGAAGACAAAGACTTGTCATGCCCCTTGACTGTATGGATGAGATCCCTGGTAACATCTGCCCTATCATGTTTGTAATTTTCTTCTACAGCGGCATCCGATTCAGTTGATATATCCTCAGTTTCATTGCAGTGACCAGAAGCTAGACCAAAAGGTAACCCACTGTGTCCAGAATGATCAGTTTCGACAGTCTTTTGCAACGCATTATCTCGGCAAACTTCACTTGGAACCGCCAGTCCACATATCCGCTTTGCATTCGGTGGAAATGGGGGAAGCATATCATGAACTTTCGCTTTCCCCTTACTAACAGTTCCTCCACCTTTATCCAGAAAAATTTGTGAACTGGAATTTGCAGAGCCTTCTGCAGAATCATGATTAGAACCTTCTAGAGCAGTTATCGTCCCCCCATGATCTACATCTCCCAATATCTTCCAGTCAGTGAATTCCATCATGAATTCTGAAACACAAGTTTGTTGAAATTCCCAGGGAGATCCCCAAATGAGAGTAGGGTTGGCTTCAAGGCAAAATAGGGGTGTGTTTAGTGAGAGATAAGAAATTAGTGAAGGATGGAAAAGATGAAAAAGATACTTAGTTTCTCATTTTGTGAATTTGCTTGCTAAGAAAATACTTTTAAACATTAAATGATGAGTGGGAGAAACAGATCAACAAAGCTTTAGTTTCACTACACGTTCCATAAAACCTATAGATCATTAGCCTCTTGTTAATAAAAAGGGTGGCATGGACAACCTCTCCCTCTCCTAAAAGAAAAAGGAAAAAAACCTGTTGTAAAATCTACAAGATTTACATAACCAAGCAAATACTGGTCTAAGGTATAGAATCAGTCAAATCTACAATCACTTCATGGCTTAAAAAATAAAAATAAATTATCAGTATCCCCATTAACAACCAGATTTCAAGAAACACATCGTTGCAGAACCAATATCCAAGTAAAAAAATTCCCATAGCGAGGAATGGTTCTTCTAACCTGTCAAATTACAGATTAGATAGGTTTCTGAACATTCACAAGCTTACCTATTTCAATATAACTAAATTAACAAGAGGAAACCCACAATTACCTAGATGTACAATAAAATTATGCTTACCAAGGTTTAAAAACTAATCACTTCAAAAAATTACTTGTGTTGGGACTCCACAGGCGATAAAAATTGAATTCGAGAAGAAGTTCAATTCGAGAAGAAGTCTTTTATTTGATAGAGTTTGAGTCATTAGAGAATTCTAATTAGTTGATTTTTTTGTTATTTTGAGAATTTTTGTTATTGAGTCTTTTATTATTTGAGTGTTTTAGTTGATCTAGAAGTTCTAGTCCTAGTCAGCTTCAGAGAGTCAAGTTGTCCTATATAAAGTCCGCAAACTTCTTAGTTTTTAATGAAGAATTCATTGAAAATTAGGAGTTTCCTTGGATTGACGGGATATTATCGCAGATTCATCAAGGACTTCTCGAGGATAGCTCATCCTATGACGAGTTTGACGAGGAAGGACATCAAGTTCAGTTGGTCAAATTCTTGTGAGCATGCCTTTAGCACTCTGAAGGAGAGGCTTGCTACTGCACCGGTCTTGACTATTCCAGATAGAAGTGGAGGCTTCGAGATATTTTGTGACGCATCAGGCAAGGGCCTTGGATGTGTCCTGTACCAGCACAATCATGTGGTCGCATATGCTTCGCGTCAGTTGAAGGTTCATGAGAAGAACTATTCGATCCATGACTTGGAGTTAGCCGATGTCGTCTTTGCAATGAAGATCTGGCGACATTTCTTACTGAGTGAGAAAGTGAAAATCTTTACTGATCACAAAAGTTTGAAATACATATTCACTCAGAAGGAGCTGAATATGAGACATCGTAGATGGTTGGAGTTGATGGCTGACCACAACATCGACCTTCAGTATCATCCGGGGAAGGTGAAAGTCGTACCCGATGCTTTGAGTCGACTACCGGAGGTAATGATTCTTACGGCTCAGTGGAAGTTACATCAGGATCTGCAGGAGTTGAATGTTGAAGCTGTTCTACCGAGAGTCACTTCATCGTTGATGAACATGCAGATTCAGTCGACGATTGTAGATCGGATCAAAGCTGCTTAAGCTGGAGATGTTAAGTTGCAGAAGATCAGAGAGCAGGTTGAAGCAGAACTCCAGACTGATTTTCTTATCCATGAGGATGGATCCCTGAGATATGCCAGTAGGATTTGTGTACCTACAGGGGATAACAGAGAAGCATTGATGAATGACGCACACAGTTCACCTTATTCCATCCATCCTGGTGGTACGAAGATGTACAAGGATCTTCGTCAGAATTTCTGGTGGTACGGAATGGAGAGAAGCATGGCACGGAGCGTTGCCAGGTGTATTGTGTGTTAGCAAGTGAAGGTTGAGCACCATCGCACTGCTGGACTGCTACAACCTCTGCCGATCCCGGAGTAGAAGTGACAGCACATCACGTTGGACTTCGTGACTGGCCTACCTCGAAGCACCAAGCAGAACGACGCAATCTGGGTCATCGTTAATCGATTGACCGAGTATGCGCACTTCATACCATTCCGAGTGTGACAATCCACGGAGATACTGGCGATGAAGTATATGGAGGTAATGGTTTAACTCATACATTTATAATTTCTTTCTAGTACAAGTTGTGATGTGAAACATGTCGTGTATGAGATCATACGGTTGCATGGAGTTCCTGTGAGCATTGTATCCGACCGAGATACGAGATTCACGGCTCAGTTCCGGAAGAGTCTGCAGACCAATCTAGGTACCAGTCTGAAATTCAGCATTGCATATCACCCGCAGACGGATGGACAGTCAGAGCATACCATTCAGAAATTGGAGGATATGCTGAGAGCCTGCATGCTAAATCTCAAGGGCTCATGGGAAGATCATGTGCATTTGGAGGAGTTCTCCTACAACAACAGTTATCAGGCAAGCATTGGCATGTCGCCATTTGCTGCTCTCTACGAGAGGAAATGTCGATCGTCACTGAGTTGGGATGACATTGGTGATAGAGAGCTATTGGGACCAGAGATGATAGTCGAAGCGGTTGATGTTATGCGGGATATCAGGGACAATCTTCAGATCACCCAGGACCGTTACAAGCATTGGGCGGATGCTAAACGGCGTCCTCTAGAGTTTCAGCCGGGAGATCACGTATTCCTGAAGATCTCCCGGAATCGAGAAGTGATCCGCTTCAAAAAGCAAGGCAAGCTTAGTCCGAGATACATTTGACCCTTCGATGTGCTAGAGCGAGTTGGAGAGGTAGCTTATTGCCTACCACCGCCACCATCTTTAGAGGGAGTTCATGATGTCTTTCATGTGTCTCAGCTCCGTCGTTATATCAGCGACCCTTCTCACGCGGTGGACTACTCAGAGATTACAGTTCGATTGGACTTGACGTATGAGCAGCATCCAGTACAGATCCTTGACAGACGTCAAAAGACGCTCAGGAACAAGTCTGTCAATCTTGTTAGAGTGATGTTGCGGCACGATTTGCCAGGAGAGTCCACCTGGGAAAGGGAAGACGAGATGAGAGAGCGCTACACATTTGTTTCCTGATCAGTAGTTGATAAAAATTCCGAGGGTGGAATTTTTCTTAAGGTGGGCAGGATGTAATGGCTACATTTCCGTCGTACGTATTTCGTACGTACCTCTTGATGTATTGGATTGTGTGCTTTCTTGCACTTTGATTTTTAATATTTTACCCGTAGTTCGGACTCGCGATCGGACCCTGTATTCAAGATCCTCTCGAAGGCGCGATCGCTCCGGTATTTTCTTTATAATTTTTGGATGCCAAGGGGTGAAGTTGTAAAATCTGATTATCAACATTATTATTATTATTTAACTAAAATTTTAAATTCAAACTTTAAATATCATCTAAAGTTATATTTTTTTAAACTAATTATAAATACCCTAACTAACTCCCCTAACCCGCAACACCCCACCTGCATGCAGTACCCATCACCTCCACATCACCACCCCAAGCACGCCTTCCTGCACATCTTGCATCACCTCGCACGCACGTCGCCCCCCACGTTCGCCTTCTTCTTCTTCTTCTTCTTCTTCTTCTTCTTCTTCTTCTTATCCTCTTCTTCTTAAACCCATCAGAAGCCGCCCTCTCCCTTTGCTAAGCCCACAACCTCCAAGCTCCGACCTCCTCTTACCGTTGCCAACAACTCCTTCCGTCCGCCATCACCCCAAACCCAGCCTCCGAACCGCCCAGTACAGCCTCCGTCCAACATCTTTTGAGCCACATCCCCTCCCTCCGTCTCCTCCCTCCAAGCCAACACACCGACCACTGTCAACCCAGCCCGCCTCCGAGCAACCCCGCACGAACCCACAACCGCATCAAGCCCACGCCACACCGACACCTCCTCCGCCATCCTTCTTCCCTCTCCCTAGCAAACCAAACGCCAGCCCCTCCTCTTCCCTCTACCATTTCCGACAGCTCGCGCCCGCCGACCAGCCTCCACCAAGCCCGCACCACCCTGCCTCCGCTGACCTCCCCACGTCACCGCTCCCCGACCTCCGTTCCTCTCCGCTCGAACTCACGCAACGCCACACCCCGCGTCGCCGATCACCAAACCTCACCGTCCCTCCGACGACACCCTCGCCGTATCCCACAGCGCCTCAGCCCCGACCCACCTTCTCACTGCACCCTCTCCACCGCCGAACTGCCCCTCGCCTTGAACCCCAGCTCTCTCACCTGCAAACCCCGACCCCCTCACGGCAGCCTCTCCACCGTTGAACTGCCCCCTCGCCTTGAACCCCAACCTCCGATCAGCAACGCCCCTCTGACGTCAACCTCGCCGCGCCCCGCTCTTCTCATCGCCACGACTCCCACCGTACGACGTCCTCAAGCCCACGCCGCCGATCCGGACTGCCGCCGCCGCCGCCGCCGCTCCATCTGCAAACACGTAAACTAAAATACGATTAGTTTTATATGCTATTAGTTATTAGTATACTGCATGTTTAATTAGTATGTTAATGTGTATATATATATAAGTATATATATATTATGTTAGTATATTAGTTCAGAATATAATGTTAGTTGTAATATGACATAATGTTAGTCAGTAAGTTATTTTTTATAACATGAGTTAGTATACCTCAGTACGAGTTATCAATAGCATTCATATATGTTAATATTATATTATCAGTTAGTTAGGTGTTAGTATTATCAGTAAGTAGTGTATATATATATAATATGGTTAGTAATATATAAGTTAGCAGTAAGTTCAGTAATGTGTTCAGTAATGTTGGTATATTAATTAGTGATGATAACTGTATGTAATAATTAAGATGTGTCATATATAAATATGACTTTTAATCAACTAAATTAATTTAACCTAACATTAAAATCTAATGACACAGATAAATTACATCTCTCATCCGATCACCTGAACATCCGAAATCAGCTACAACAGGCAAGTGTGCGAATTATTGAACTTTAATGATTTTTTACCAATTAATTTTCTTGTTTGGGTTAAATGTCATAATTTATGAAAATGCTAATAATTAATATAGTATCATGCTTCACATCATGCTTGCACACACACTTATTAGAATTTAATCTTTTGATAGATTAAAATTGCTTAGTAGTATGGACGTTGATGGAACACCTTGAAAATCTTGAATTCGTGAACTCGTACGCCTTAATGGCAAAATCTTGAATTTGTGAACTCGTGCACTTGTTTAGGCCGACTCGTGTTCCAACACAACATTTGGATAGGGTTAGGGTTGAGCGGCCACTAAGCGTGCATGCAAGGGTCCCCTTCAAGAGCACCACCTATACGATGGGTCAATCACGATTATACCCCGGTGAGAAAGATTAATTCACTCACCATGACATAAAGGCGTGAACCCTAGGCATGATAGAAAACGTATGCATGGAACTTGAACAAATTGTTGTTATTTTAACTGCACTTTAAAACTGTCATGTTCACAACTACTTTGCTTTAATTCTTTAGAACTGCCATGCTCATTAGTACTTGCGTTAATTCTTTAGAACTGAAATGCTCATAAATGCCTTACTTTAATTGCCATGCTCAGAACGATATTGCTGATTAAAATGTATAACTGCGACATTAAAACTGCTAACATCCTCTTATCAGTTTTAACAATTCGTACATCTAGTCGTGGGTCATCTCACCTGTTACTTGTCAGACCCTTGCTGACATACATTTATATTTTTGGAATGTACGTCAGATCACGAGATAGAATAACAGGAGCAATAGTTGTTTGAGACGGCTGACCCAGTGAGCCAGGAGTTTGGTGACCAGGAGTCGCTCCCTGTGAAGGACTAGAGACTTGTTCTGTTGCTGCTTTAGATTTGTTTAGCACTTTGTAGTAGGGTATGTTTCCTTGTTGTAGTTTCCTTTGGCCATGTTGATGCCATGTTGCTTTTATTTCTTGTACAAACTTCTAGATGTGGCTTTTGAATGAATGAATATTCTGTTGTTCTGAATGCATGCAAGAACCATGCAATGTTGTTGTCACAGACGCTTAGTGAACTCGAGCTTCACCGATCCTGTTCATGCAGACCTTCGTGCCGTTCTCGTTTCCATCGCCTTTGGAAAGCGGGGCGTTACAAATAGTGAAGATATCATGTACAAAATGTCGCTGATTAGATTATAATACAAGAACTTCCTCTTCACACTTTAAGCTACCTTTTCATTTTCTGGAAGAGTTCCTTTGCCAATATACTCAATAATGAAGTTGATCCATAATTCCATTGTTGTACAATGTCGATTGCTATCACTTTTGGATCAGTTTTTGTGCTAGTAGCTTAGTATGACTTATTTATCGACCGTAACATGATACGCAGTATTCATCACCAAGCTAATAGCTAGTTTTGACAAAGCATCAGTCTCCATATTATCACATCTAGATATCTAGATAACCTACAGTTATCAAAATTACTCATTAACTTTTAAAGCTAGGGCCTTGTATCTTGACATGGACGACTCATCGAAATCAAACACATCATTTAGTTGTCCCACCACAAGCTGATGATCATTAACGATAGCAAGTACAACGGCTCATATGTCACTAGTCAATTTTAAACCCGAGACAAGGGCTTCATATTCTACCCATTGTTGGTGACTTCAAAGACTAGTTTTAATACCAACTTTCACTTGAACATATTGGGGCTTATAACACTACTTTATGTCATGTCCCATTAAGATTTGAGGTGCCATCATATATATTTCACCTTGATTTTTATCATGGTAGATCATCTAGCTGCATTCCCTTACATGTTTCCTTCTCTCCGATAGAATTCTCGACCAAAAATCAACTAGTACTTATAATTTGATATGTGATCTGTAGTGCATCTTGTATTCAAAGAGCTCAATGGCATAAGAAAGCATATGACCTGAGCACTCAGATTTTTCAAGGACTTTACTAAAAGCTAAGTCCGAAACTAAGGTCACTGTATGAGCCTGGAAATAGGATCATAGCTTCCATACAGTAATCACTATAGCATATGCTACCTTCTCTACAGACATGTAATTTAACTCGATGTCCCTTAGCACCTTACTGATAAAGTATATTGATTGATGCAGACCTCCATCTTCCCTTAACATGATGGATCTCATTGCCTCTTCAATAATAAACAAATATAGGAAAAGGGATTTGCCATTAGCTGACCGCATTAAGAGGGAAAGATGCCAAGATACTGATTCAATTCGGCAAAAACCTTATTGTATTCTTTTATCCATTCGAACTTTCACCGCTTATGTACCGCTTATCAGATTTTAAAAAATGGATGTCTCTCTCTCTCTCTGCATGCTTAGATAAAAACATATACATCACTGCTAACTGACCGGTCAAGAGATAGATGTCTTTAACTATTCATGACTCTTCTAGATTGAGGATTATGTCCACCTTCTCCAGGTTAGCTTCTATTCCTTGCTTAATGATCATGAAGCTAAAAAATACCTAATGTAACATAGAAAGCACAGTTATCAGGATTTATCTTCATTTGGTATCTATAGAAAACACTGAATGTCTCAAACAGATCATCCATATGCACGGGTGCCTTCTTTAATGTAACCAACATATTGTCTACACATACTTCAACATTTCTTCTGATATAAGGTCAGAATATCTTTGTCATCAGCCGTTGGTATGATGCACTGCATTCTTTAAGCCAGTTAGTATGACCTTATAGTAATAAGTTCATATGCATGCAATGAAGAAGGTTTTTTTTTCTGTCAGCTGGTCACATCCTAATCTGATTGTAACCAGATAAAGCATCCATGAAACTAAGTATCTCATGCCCAAATGAGAGATCTAACAATCAATGATCGGTTGGAAAAAATAGTCATTTGGACATGCTTTCTAGTCATGTCTTCATTTCCCACAGACGATGAAAATGACGACGTAAGGGGAGATATATCTAGATATGATGGGTAAACTTTTCTCTGACTAGTCATATAATCTATGCATCATAATCAACAAGAGTGTTAGCAGAGTCCAGCTCGAGATGATAACCACGGGTTTGACTCTTCCGATGCTCAAGTTAGAACTTGAGACATAAAATATATACTCTAAATTAGAAGATGAAAAGAATAAAATGAGCTCACCTTCTCCCAAAAGATATGGCTATATATAAAATTATGAAGGACATTTTAGTAATTCAACTTCATATGGGACATCCATCTTCTAGGTCAGACATGTTGGGGCTTGCAAAACTTTATAGGCCTTTGTGCGTTTAATTGTTTGGGCCTACTGGGCTCCTAATTGGGTTATATATCACCAAAAGCTATCCAAATTTTGCCCATGGTTAAACAAACTTATTTCATCAAACGCACAGAAGAATGGCCCTGATCAATTATTTCTATTAATTAACATAAAATTTTCTACAAATTTTCAGTCTAATATTACAACTTTTTAATGTGTACTTAATAACTGAACGAAATAAATAATTTCGAAGAAAACAATAAGATAACAAGGTTTAAACAATTGTTCCAACGATAGACCAAAAACTACAGTGAAATCAGTTAAACCCCAAAGTTTTAGATGAATGTGGACAATTTCATGAAGAACCATTTCTTGAAATTTCCAAGAAATCAATAAGATAACAAGGTTTAAACAATTGTTCTAACGATGGACCAAAAACTACAGTGAAATCAGTTAAAACCCAAAGTTTTAGATGAATGTGGTCAATTTCAAGAAGATCCATTTCTCAAACAGAAAGAGTGAAAATATAACATCCCCAAAAGGGAATCTTCACGGCAAAAGTTAGCAATAATCAGATCAAGTAACAGAGAGAGTGAACGAGTACCTGAATCACGCGAGAGGCGTTAGGGTTTCACACCGTTCTAGAGAGAGAGGGAATGGAGAGAGGGAAAGAAAGTTACGATTTGACGATATAAGGCGGGAATTGGATGGGGGAAATGAGGGCTTTTGGATCCGCTCAAAGGGCGCGGTCACTAGGGCTTTTGGCACGTGCATCGCGCGTGCGCTGGGTGCGACTCGCTTCAATTCCCTCACATTCAAACAGGTCCGACCCGAAACCCGATAACAAGTTAAGAAACCCCCGCGCCCTCATTTCTTTTCTCTCATGCCCTTCACCGCTGCGTAACCGCCGGCGAGCCTCCCCTCCGGCAAACCCAGGTATTCTTTGAAAGATAAAAATTATAGGTTTAAGTGATTTAATCAAAATTGTTGAAGAAACAGTAATTTTTTTGCAGGTAATTTCCTCAATTTTAGGCTGTTCTTTGGATTCGGGTTTTTTGATTATTGGGGCAAAAAATGGTGAGGAAATTACATTTACTTCGTATGATCTTTTTTGAACTGCTTTTTGTGTCATTGACAGTTTATGCGATAATTACTTATAGATTGAGGAAATGAACATCGTAAGCATACACAATGTTATATACAAGCCATATATGCTTAATCGTAATCGAAAGAAGATGTCTTTGATTACAATTTTTGTTTAAAGAGTTAGAATTTGTAGACGAAAGAAGATGTCTTATGTCCGACGAGGGTCGTTTGTACCCAACTGCGTTGCTTGATCGGCTCGCGGAGGGTTGGTCATCGATCATTCACTGTGCAGCTTTGTGGATACAATGTTTGAGACAGATTAAACTAGCACACTCACTTCATGTATTGTGTAATGTAAAGACATAGTTGTCCTTACATTTGAGATGCATTTATTAGCTCGATATAACATGAATGAAGGAAAACAATTGCGGGTGTGACTCACTCTTCCCATTCGCATGTCTACCTGTAGTATTTCCGCAAATGCTATGTGTTCCAAGGATGAGAGAGTTCCTTATCCTCTATGGTGGAGAGCCGATAAGTGGCTAGGCTAAGGACGTCGGTCACCTTGTAGGGGCCATCACACTTCGCAGTGAGTTTTCATTGTCGAGCAATTTCTGGGGGAGGGAGAACGGCCTTCCGCTACACCAGATCACCTATACAGAAACTTCGCCCCCGGACCTTGGAGTTGTAATAACAAGCCAAACGACTTTTCTGCCGGATAAGGGTAGTAATGGCTAGATCTCTAATCTCGTCGATCAATTGCGAGTGGAGGTCAAGTCCTGAATTTCTTTCCTCATCAAAGTGCTTCAGGCGAAGAAGTTCTTCTCTAACTTCTACGGGGATGACTGCTTCGCATCCGTAAGCAATCATGGAAGGAGTCTTTCCTGTAGAATCTTTGTGGGTTGTCATGTATAACCAAGTATCCCGGGAGCTCTTCTGGCCATGCACCTTTAGCTTCGCCAACCTTCTTTCGCAAGGGCTCCAAAATACATTTGTTAACTGCCTCTGTCAACCCATTGGATTGATGGTGAGCCACAGAAGCAAGATACAGTTTTATCTTCTATTTGGCGCAAAATTCCTTGAATCCAGCATAATCGAACTGTGTCCCGTTGTCAGTGATGATGGAGCGAGAGATGCCGAATCGACAGATGATTGACTTCCACACAAAACTCTCGACATTCTTCCAAGTAATACGAGCTAAAGGTTCTGCCTCGATCCACTTAGTAAAGTAATCATGTAAGGACCCTGCAGGGCTACACACAACACTAGAGGGAGGTGAATAGTGTAATGACAAGCAAAATGCTTCATCAAAAGTTACTAAAATTAAAGCATAATAGGCAGCGAAAATTAAATAGAGTGCTCAACAACAACAATCGCAAACACAATGATTTTACATTGGTTCCTCAAAACTTGGGTACTTCCAGTCACACCAATATTCATTATAATTTTCACAAAGAGAAGTGAATACAATCTCACACAGAAATAGCTCACACAGAGTATTTTGAATTCCCATAAAGAGATATCATTACTTTGACACAGAGAGACGCGTGCTCTCACACAGAGAGACTTTGTCCCATACAGAGACACAAACTCCCACACAGAGAGTAACTCTCACAAAAAGATTAACTAATTTCCACAAAGAGAAATAGGGGTTTCACAAAAGATGAAACGAAATAACACTTACATATGCTTGATATGATCTTACCAATGTGAATAAGAAGGCATGTAAGTGAAACTCAAGTGCTTGAGATGAGGCTTTGATTGCACTTGATGATTTTTCTCTCTTCTAGGAATGAATCCTAACACTTCTCACTTGTGTGTATGAAAATGAAAAGAAGAAAGATGCTCTAAGAAAAGGAATGAGATTGAAATCCCTTGGAGAAATTCCCTAGAGCTTAGATGCTATAGTATAAGATTGAAGCTCTAATGAGGGAATGAGGGAGGAGTGGCTTAGGAAAGAGATGAATTGATCTTCAATGTATTCCTAATGATTTCCAAGAGATCTAAATGAACTAAGCCAACTCATATATAAAGGAAGCCAAGAAGAGCCCATAAAACTAACCAAAACCCCAAAAGGAAGAAATCTGCAACGGCTAGATTTTGGCAGTTTATAGCACAGACAGTCGACTGAAGAGCAACAGACAGTCGACTTGTCAACGGCTATAAAATTTCCAACGGCTATAATCTGAGCCAGGACAGGCGACTGTAGAAGACTATACATGCGCCTGTAAATGAGCAGCCGCCTATATATCCTTTAGTAGGCAACTGTCACTTGGAATGGAAACTGAGCTGGAAAATGCAACTTTCGCACTAGCGCCTTCAGATGATAGATGAACAACATACATGCGCTGTAATTTGACAGGCGACTGAAATCTCCTCATCAGTCGACTGACTTGCAAAGTAGGATAAAACCCAGAAAGTGCAAGTTACACACAGACGACTGTAAAACAATTCACATGTGCCTGTTAGAAGACAGACGACTGTAAATTGAACTTCTGTTGACTGTTCCAAAATCTCAAGTAAGAGTCAATAAAAAGGTTGACTTGAGCTGTGCATACCAGTCGACTGGAGAAGGTCGTGCAGGCGCCTGGAATCCCCCAGTTGCCTGTCATGCCTTCATCAGTCGACTGTTGGAGAGCCAGAAACTCCAGTAAGAGTTTAAGGCAAGGTGAACCTAATGGAATGGTCTCTATGATAATCTTAAGGTTCACTAAGATGGTTAAATACATATGCATGAGAGTATGACCATCTATCAAGGCATTATAATAATCCTAGACTCAAAAAGAGAAATACAAGTAATTGAAATTACATGGATTACATATTGCATCTCCTAGAGTCTAAGTCTTCAAGCTCATGATACCTTGATGCTCCCCATCATCTTCCACGCTTTGGCACATCTTGAAGAGCTTCCCTTCACTAAGCTCCAAGCATTGGCATTGCTCCTCTAGATGTCCATCCATCATTATGCTCCAAGCTTTGGTTTCATTAGACGATCTTTATGACTTCATCCAAGTTTGAGCACACCATCACTCTTGGATGTCTTTAATAAATTCATTGTATCATCCTCCAAGCATTATGCTTTGTCTAATCAACATATAATCATTAAGATAAACTGAGACTAAAACATAAGATTAATTAACACACTAACATAATGTATTGATCATCATCAAAACATCGTTAGTCTTGAACCCAAAAACTAACAAATCATTGGCCACAATGAGGAACTTTCGTTGCCCACTCATCGGCGTGAAGGGCCCATGGATGTCTAACCCCCACTTAGCAAATGGAACATGGCTAATAATGTGGATTAAGTCCGCAGGGGGGGCCGAGTTGCGAACTTCTGGCACAACGAGCATTTTCGCACGTACTCAGTCGCTTCCTCGAACATAGTCGGCCAACAATAGCACTGTTTCAAAGCTTTTATGGCCAGCGCTTTTACTCTGCAATGGTTTTCGCAGATGCTTTTGTGGATCTCTCAGATCACATAATTAGCATCATGTAAGATTCAAGCACTTGAGATAAAAAGCGCGTCATACCTGACACATTGCCTTTTGTACAAAGACCCCTCATGCAAAACAAATCGCAAGGCTCTCCTCTCTAACTTTCGTGCCTCAATTTGGTTGGCTGGTTTCTCTCCGGTCCTGAGATACTTGATTATCGAGTCCATCCAAGTCGGCTCTTGATCAATGCTAAGCCGTTCTTCTTCATGCACGCTTGGATGTAGGAGATGCTCCACATATACGGCCCGTCCCAGGTCCGTCGGTGACGACGAGGTGAGCTTCGAATGGACATCAGCTCAGTGGTTCCTTAATCGCGGGATGTAGTGGACCGTCACTTCTTCGAACTTGGTCAACTCAGCTTTTGTGACCCTCAGATAGTTCTACATCATCTCCTCTCAGACCTCATAATCTCTGGTCAACTAGTGGACCACCAAGCTGGAGTCGCTATGTAGATGAACTACTCGTGCCCCTAGCGCTCGAGCCAGCCTGATGCTGTTAATGGCGGTCTCATACTCCGCCATGTTGTTTGTGGTTGGGAAACCGAACCGAAGGGCGGACTCGAGTATGTTGCCTTCTAGAGTTTGAAAAACTATACCCGCTCCCCGGCTCTGGTGGCGGAGCCACTGTCTGAACAATCCATGTTCCCTTTCTTCCTGACGTAGCTTCTGATGAGCCTTTGCCTGTCAAGGAAGTAGAAGGAAGATCATTTATTAATTTAATATGTGATACCTCTATCGAGGGATCATCATCGTGGGTGCACTCAACAACGAAATCAGCCAGAGCCTGTCCTTTGATGGTCGTCCTTGGTCCGTAGCGGATGTCGAATTCAGTTAGCTCAACTCCTCACATCAGCATCCTGCCCGACTGATCTAGTCTCTTCAATGTTTGTTCCAACGGAGTATCCGTGAGGACCGGTATGGTATGTGCCTGGAAGTATGGTCGAAGCCTTCTCGCTGACTGGATTTTGGAGAACACCATCTTCTTTATTCAGCTGTAGTTGACCTCGGACCCTCGGAGTATGTGACTTACGAGTAGATATGGCGTTGTACTCCTGAATCTTCCTTGACCAAGGCCGAGTTTACAGCCTCTTGAGTGGCTGTTAGGTAGAGGGTCAATTGGTCCCCCTCGTTGGGCTTCGTCAAGAGCGGTTGGCTGCGAAGATACTCCTTTAAATCAGAGAAGGCCCGTTTACATTCTGCGTCCCACTTAATAACTTTCATGTCGCCCTTTGTGAGAGCTATCGCATTACTCAATACCTTGAAGAACGGAAGCGATCGTTCTGTTGACTTTAACAGAAAATGCCCGAGAGCTGCGACCCTACCATTTAATCTTTGATGCTACCTGATGGTGGTTGGCTCCTTCATGCTGACAATCACTGCCACCCAGTGTTCTAAAACAAGTTATATGCGGCCGCATATAAGGATGTGGCTTTTGGCCGCATGAAAAATCAGTTATGTGGTCAAATTATGCGGTTAGCCGCATAATCAGTCGCATAACTGTTATAAACCCGCATATGCGATTATACAAGCGCATAATCGGCAACTAAAAAACCCCAAACTGTTAAGAAATCCAACTCATTAAGCATAAAAATCAGCTTTTTTGATTTTAAGGATTTCCCAAAACAAAAGGACGACAGCCACTATATCCATCCTATTCAACGCAAAGCAGCAGCGGATCGCGGAGGGGATAACAGAGTGAAACAACGACGACAAGCAGTTATGCCCGTATGTTTTTTCTTTTTTCCCAGCGGGAAGCAGCATGTTTTTTCCTTTATTCTTTTTTCTTCTTTTGATGGGGATTAAATGATGATGTTCGTTATGAAGCTGACGAGGAAGATGATGACTAGATCTAGATTAGATCTTTTGTTATTTCAAAATACTTATATTTGACATGCTTTTGATTTGGATGTAAAACTAAATATTTATGTTGTGTATAGATTGCTTTAGACTTTATGTATTGATCGCCTTAATGGTGATGACATTTTAGTAAGAATTAATTCAAGTTTTTAAAGGTTAATATGATTTTTTTTCTTGTTACCATCTTTTAGGATTGTTTTTAATTTAATATACACTACTTATTTATTTAATAAAATAGTCATTTTCACGTAAACCGCATAATCTGCGTAATCGGCCGCATAATCTGCATATGCGTTATGCGCTTCTGTACTCCACGCATAATGAAACCGCCTTTTAGAACATTGTCGCCACCTTATCAGGGTTGGCCTCGACCCCTCAGCTCGTTAGCATGAAGCCAAGGAACTTCCCAGACCGGACCCCAAATGTGCACTTGGTCGGGTTTAGCCGGAGATCGTACCGTCAGATCTCTGCGAAGGTCTCTGCGAGGTTTGTAATATGCTCAGTTAGGCTCTTTTATTTGACTAGCATGTCGTTGACGTAGACCTCCAAATTTCTCCCAATTTAAGCTTAAAGACTTTATTTATCATCCATTGGTAAGTCGCCCCGTCTTTCTTTAGATCGAATGGCATTTTTCTGTAATAGAAAATTTCCCAGTCTGTAATGAAGGATGTCTTTTCTTCATTTTTGGGTGCCATCCGGATTTGATTATAGCCTGAGAAGGCGTCCATAAAACTCAAAAGTTCCTACCCGGAAGTACTATCAACAAGTTGGTCGATTCGAGGTGGTGGTAACTATCCTTCGAGCGTGCCTTGTTAAGATTGGTGAAGTGATGCACATTCTCCATTTGCCATTTGCTTTCTTCACCATCACCACATTGGATAGCCACTCGGTCCCTGATGAAGCCCACTTCTAAGAGTTGATCCCCTTCTTCAACATCTGTCTTCATTTTATCGTCCTTGATGTTTCTCTTCTTCTGCTATACCGCTTTGACAGTCGGATCGATGTTCAGCTCGTGAGAGATGACTCGAGGATCGATGCCTGGCATGTCATCTCGGGACCAAGCAAAGACATCAGCGTTCTTCCTCACAAGAGGGATCAATTGTTCCCTTATGTCAGAAGGGAGTCTTGACCCAATGGAAACAGTTTTTTCCTCCTCGACTGAGATATGAATGGACTCGGTCTCCTCAACGACAGTTGGTCGTTGGTCAGTCAGATCGTCCTTGTTGCCTTGGAGATCGATCGGGCTTGTCTGCTCCACTCTTTTGATCGCCACAGATAAGAGACATCATGATCTGGATTGCATCTGATTCCCTTTCGCCAATCCAACTCCTTGGGGAGTTTGGAATTTAATCATATGTTGAAAGGTGAACACTACTGACTCTACCGAGTTGAGAAACGGTCGGCCGATGATTCCATTGTAAGCAGAATTAATCTTCACCACGATAAAGTTAATCAAGCTGGTGACTTGACGCATGGACAGTCCGAGGATGATGGGCAATGCAATCATGCCCACGACAAGCGGAGAGTGTCTCGTGAAGCCGACTAATGGACCAAGGCACTCCTTTAACTTCGACGAGGCCAATCCCATCTTTTCCAAGTAGTAAAGAAGAGCACTTCATACGAACTTTCTGTGTCAATGAGCAACCTCATTACTTCCACTGTGCCAATGATGGCGCTGATGACGATGTCATCATCATACGGCAGCTCCACACCCTTTAATTCTTCATCTGAAAAGGATATAGGTGGTGTGGTATCCCTCGGACGCTTTCGTCCTACTGCAGTGGTCATCACCCTCCCAACATATGAACTTTGGAGAGAGGAAGACAACTCACTATGTGGTGGTCCGCCCAGTATCATGTCGAGGACACAGGGCTGAGGTGAGACAATCTTCCGCGGAGAGGGCGAACCTCTCTGTCTCTTGATTCCTGGGGGAAGTTGACATCTCCTGGCAAATGATGGAAGGCGGGGATGTCGACTCGGTCGATTTCTACAGACGGTGCCAACTGTTGACGGTTGACTTCCGGTCAACAGTAAGATGAAGCCGACGTGGCTACCTCTGATAGCGTGGCGATCCGTCAACTGGTGATGAGACCGAGGCAGATGGAACCCGGGTCGAAGAGAGCCATGTTCGTGCCATATGATGAGGCTCGACCTAACTCTGGGTCGTGGGGGAACGACCCTTCGACCTACTCGTTGGGTCGTATGTCGAAGAACCTACAACACAAAAAGACGTCAGGTGGGGTCGGCTCTGGTTCCGACCCAAATCCCCTCCAATACTTAAGTTAGTATAGACTTAAGATGGCCCGGGGCAGTCAAGATCGACCTAAGGGAGATCGACTTGATCATGTCACACCAAGCTTTTGGAGGAAGAAATATAAATGTGAAAAGTAGAGAGTAATATGATTAGAGTAACTAGTATTCAGTACCTTCTGGAATCTGGAATCTGAACCATTCTTTTGTCCTTCTTTTGCCTATTTATAGATGTTGACCCCCCCCCCCCCCCCCCCCCCCCCCCCCGCGTCATGGTAACAGTTCTTCCTTTATTGCCGCATAATCTCCCTTGAAATGTGGGTAACGACAGTCCTCTTTACTCGCCATTACCAACCAAAAACCGTGCACCCAGCGGGACCCAACGGGCGATTGAGTTGGCATATTGACTTGGTAAGAGCCTTATCCGCAGTGTAATTAATGGGTTATTGGGCCGATGCTCCTTACTTCAAGTGGGCCTCTTTTATCGGATAAGATGCTCCTCCCCGCTTCGTGGTCTGGGTCCATGTATTAACAAGTGGATATATTTTATGCTGCCTTATCTTGTTCATCTAGCTGTGGCACCAACCCCTGTAATTATATCGGATACAATTTATTACACATTGGTAAAATGCAACAAAAGAACTATAAATGGACTGTATAAAAGCAGTAAGCACTAAGAAGGAAAATAACCTTCATGCACCAACCAGATTATTGCTTTAAACTGGAAGCATGGTAAGAACAGATTCAGAGAAGTGAGCTGCCAGTGAAAGGTCTCGTTTCTCCCTGAACAATGCTTGTTGGTTTTTCCTTTCCCTTTCCTCAAGGCATTTTAACGTGTACTTTGGCATATATTCCTTGACATCCCACTGGAATTTTACCATGGTGATCGGCTTATCTTTAGGAACCTTTGACACACGTCCTAAAAGTTCCTGAACCTCTCGTCGCCAATCTGCTCACCAATCATGATCTCGCCATGTATAGGTAGGCCAATTAGGCGTACCATACGTTCAAAGCTTGTGATCGGTTCCCTTGTATGGAACATGGAGGAAAATGAATGATGCCCGAGTGATCATGTCAAACCAAGCCTTGTTTTCATGGGTTTCATTGAAAGGAAATCTGTTAATCTTATCTTTCAGAGGCTCTATCACTGGTGGGAAAGTAATTGATGTGCACATGCATGGACTGTGAACCATCAATTACGGCATTTTCAACCGCACTTAATATTTTTTTCCAAGTGAAATTTGGAAGAGTAATATCTAATATGCTACTAGCTTTAAATCCATATGTGTCATTATGATATTGTCTTATTTGTATGGGAAGAATCTGATTATTGTAGATAATGACATTTCATTTGAGAACAGGAATCACATCAAAACGACGTGACCAGCCTTGAAATAGTATACCCATTAGAATAACCCACCACAGTCATGGTTACAGAAAAATAACTATAGTACACCGCAAGTGTTCGCCAAACACACAAACCACGCCATACCCAAAATTTGTCATCAGCTTGTAGAATGCAAATGCTCCTATTAACCACACAAAATAATATTGCAATAGTATACATGAAATAACAACACAAGAAAAGATTAAAGAGGTCAAATAATGACATTCACGACTAACTTAACCATCCATTTTTATGTAATTGACCACATGGCTCGGTTAATTGCACATGTCGAACACCATATTACCTATGGTTTGACCAAATAGCATAATATCCATGAATGTTAGAACCTTAGGTGGGGGATCATAGAAACCCAGTAATTATCTCATATTACACTAATAAACCGTCACACATCATGGACAGTTTAAGTGTTATTCTCTGACAGTAATATAGGATGTCGCAAGAAAAAAATAAATTGCCATAGGAAAATGTATTATCTGAATTGTCATTTCCCCATGATCGAAATTCTTGCAGAAGACCACATGATGTCAGCGAAGGCTGCACACATATAACATAACGTTACAAGCAACAAAGTATAATCTATATTACAATTTAGGAAGAATTCTCACTGGTTGGGACAAAGGGACCGGGAGAATGTGTTGGTATGGAGGGAATGGAGGGCTTGGATGGTTTTTTGTGGGGTCCATCATGGTGTGGGTCTGGTTTTGGGTGGTGTCTTGGGTGCATGAAGATTGTGTTGGGTGATGGGAGGGGTGTGATGGGAGATGATAGGAGAGGGGGGAGGAGACTGGTGTGTGGTGATGAGTTTGATGGGGGTGAGGTGATTAGGGATGATAATGGGCATGCCCAAAGCCCGTTTGAGCTTCCATTTGGGCATGCCCTCTACCATCCCTTCATGGGAGAATGTGTAAGAAAGATGGTAGGAGTGAGATGATTAGGGATGATAATGGGCAATCACAAAGCCCGTTTGGGCTTCCATTTGGGCATGCCCTCTACCATCCCTCTACCATCCCTTGCCCATATTTCTTACACATTCTTCCATTCTTCCGTGAAGGGATGGTAGAGGGCATGCCCAAATGGAAGCCCAAACGGGCTTTGGGCATGCCCATTATCATCCCTAGAGATGATGGGAGGATGGGAGAGAGAGGTGTGGACCCCCCTAAACTTATGCACTCCTGGCCACACCCACTCATACACCCACCCTTCTCACCCGAGGCCGCACCCACAGTGATACAAGACAAGTGAGGGGGGTTTTTGGGGCCGTACACTTTGTGCATGGGTATTTTGTAGCAAATAAATAAGTGAGAATGGGATATTCATAGAAGAGAAAATATGGGGCCTAAAATTGAATGTCCTCTAATCTTGTTATAAAGTTCACTTTTCACTTTTATTGGATGATCGGTATCTTTGATTTTGATCTTCATATTCTAAAAACCATGTACACGAAACATCTAGTTTACCCAAAATGTTTTGATTGTTTGATCATAACATTAGCAAGTCAACATAATTATATATATATACACACACACACATACATATACGTAGAGAATAATGTGTATCATATACGAATGTGATTAAGCTTCATATATGCCTCCAAAACTCTACACTCCATTATTTTTTAAGATCGGAATCATTCCATCTATATATTTTAAAGCTTCAAAACACCAATGTCGACGGAAATCCAGATATTTTACCATTTCGTCCACTTATCGAAAAGTTAACAGTTTTGGCATGAATAGAACTTTTGCTATGGATAGATGAACGGCTAAACCCCCTTGGGTTCGCCCAATATTTGATGTTTTAGAGTTTTAGAATATGAATATTAAAATGAACTATTCTGATCCTACAAAAAATAAAGAATGGTTAAGTTTTGAAGATCGCACATGCGGATTAAACTCGTGTCATATGATGCACATTATTCTCGTATACATGATTGTTCTTTGTTTATTGGACCTGGTTTGACAGACATGAACTATGATTGAACCTGAATAAAACTCCGCATTTTTGCTTCAATCCTCGCACCATTGATCCAAACATATTCATTCTCACAGTAACATGCAAGGTTTTAGGTCTCGGTATCGTTCTTTCCAAAATTTAGGTTTCGGTTTCGGTATCGTCCATTTTGGCGGTTTCAAAAGCAAGTTTCGGTTTCGTCTATATCGCTAGTTTCGGCAGTTTCGTTTCGGGTATCGATTTCGGTTTCGGAGATACTTTAAATATGCATAGTGATGGTTTTGGAGATTCTTAAATCTAAACATATCAAATACTATTAAATACTTAACAAACTAAAATATTAATCATATACTATCAAATACTAAATAGTAAATAGATAAACTAAATTTGAGTTCGTAATCATATCAAAAACTTGCCTAAAGTTTGCTACTTAAATACTAAATATTAGATAAATGAATAAATCCTAACGCTTGCCTTGTGCACCCACCATTTTACCTTGCGCACAAACCACTTATTTACAAGTTTGCCAAACAAATCGTTGGGCGATGCTCTGCGCACCCACCATTTTGCTTTGCGCACATACCACTTAATTACAGGGCTGCCACAAAAAATCCGCTTGTTATGTGCATCGACTGTTTTACTCTACGCACATACCACTTATTTACAAGTTTGCCTTTTAAAAAAATGCAGTCTCTCCTTAAAGGCGACTTGGGCCTCTCTCTCTTTGCTCTCTGTCTCTCTCACGCTAGATGGTTGAGGTGGGACGGCGAGCTAGGAGGCGGGTTCGACGAGGCAAGAGGCTGGTTCGGCGAGGCGACGACGCGATGCGGTGAGTTCACTTTTTTCATCTTCTGTTTTTTTACTTTTTCTTCTTTTTTTCAGCAATTTTTTCTTGGTTTTGCCTCTTCTTCGTCTAATTCTTCATCATTTTCAAGCCAAAACTCTAGGGGGTTCTCCTCTCTTTTAAACGAACTTTCTTTACAACCTATTGATTCACGAAATTTTTTGGGTTTTTAGAGAATTTTTATTTAATTACACATTCTTCTTCCTCCGGCTTCGACCGATACTGAACAGTCAGTTTCGGCCGGTATCGGCCGATACTGGACGGTATCGGCCAGTTTCGGCCGGTATCAGCCAAAATTGGCCGATACCGTTCAGTATCGGCCGATACCGAAACTAACCCCTAGTTTCGGTCTCGTTACCCACCAATACCGATACGAAACAGACGATACGGAGGGATATCGACCGAAACCTCAAAACTTGGTAAAATATAGTCTTGATTTATTGTTATTATTATTTTTATTGTACCAAGAAATCATATGTGAGGGTTCCGCTCCTCCGCGTTGCTCCTTTGGTTGCTCCTCCTCTTCTGGCCTCCTCCTTGGTCGCCACATCAGGCAATTGAGTTGGAATTGTAAAAGGAAAAATAAAGAGAATTCAACGAATCCAAAGAACAAAGGAAAAACAAATGAAAACAATTGGAAAAAAATAAGAAAGCAAGCCAACAAGCTTACGGAAATGGATTTCAATCAAATTTAGGATAACAAACAATCACGCCTAATTCCTCTCATATAGTATCCTTCCCTCTGACAGCTAACGCCCCAATTCAGTTAGAATCTTTGAGCCTCATCTCACTCGCACAGGATCCATTGGTAGCTGGAGATAAGAGAAGAAATCAGCTGCATCGTCGCACACTATAGTTATCTGGGTTCCCATCATCTAACGGCTCACAACTCTCCAATTCAACTGTCAGACGGCTGAGATCAAATCATGGATCAAAGGCGCTGATCCGTTGGACTCTCAATCCAACGACAATCCAACGACCCCGCTGGTCTCAACGGCTACTTCCCCTTTTGTCTTCCCGCTCGTAGCAGCTGTGACATCTTCTTCTCCTTCTTCAGACGGTGGCGCTTCAGCCCTCAACTCCGCCAGCTCCTCTAGTACCCTTACATTGCCGCCCCCATTTTTCGACCTTACCTCAAGGTCGAATGTTGGAAAACGCTTGACCAAGTCCCAGTAATTCTCACACGTTGCCTCATTTATTCCCCTCTGCCTCCATTTAATAAGTACTTGAGAAATCAGAGCCTTTCTCAGCTGAATAGTCCGACGCTCCAAAATTTCCTCAGGTTCATCTATTATCTCCTCAGTATAGCATGGTTGGTCAGTCTGTAGAACTACCCTTGACCCCAATTTCTCTTTGAGTTGCGAAACATGGAACATATGGTGTATTTTTGAGGTTGAGGGCATGTCCAGTTTGTATGCAACTTGCCCAATCTTCTCCATTACTCTGTAAGGCCCATAATACTTAGCTGATAGCTTGTGTGCCTTCTCATGGCAGCTGTTATCTGACGGTAAGGTTGCAGTCGCAAATACACCCAATCCCCTTCATTAAATTCTCTTTCTGATCTCCCATTATCTGCTTGTTTCTTCATCCTGTGCGGAGCCTTCTTCAGATTATCTTTGAGTAATTGAAGGGTTATCTTCCTAGAAAACAGCTCTTCATCAACTCCATGCACTTGTGAGGTATGAGGCACATAACTCAGTAGGGTTGGTGGTTTCCTTCCGTACATAGCTTCGAAGGGTGTCATTTGGGATGAGGATTTACAGGCGGTATTAAACCAATACTCTGCCAACGGTAACCATTTCATCCACTCCTTGGGTTTGTGACTGCAATAACATCTCGGGTAACATTCTAATTGCTTATTAGTAATCTCCGTTTGCCCATCTGACTGGGGGTGATAGGCTGAGCTCATAGCTAGGGTGGTACCCTGTAAAGAGAAGAGTTCTCTCCAAAAATGGCTAGTGAAAACGGGGTCTCTATCACTTACTATGGATTTTGGGAGACCATGCAACCTGAAGACTCCATCGAAAAATATTTGAGCCACTTGCCTTGCTGTGAAAGGGTATTTGACTCCAAAAACGTGTGCTCCTTTTGATAGCCTATCAACTACCACATATATAACACTGAATCCCCCACAAGGGAGTAATCCCACTATGAAATCCATTGATATTTCCTCCAATATCTGATTAGGAATGGCTAAGGGTTGCAGTTTCCCAGGGTATGCTACATTCTCAGCCTTGTTGCGTTGACATGTATCACATTCCTTCACAAACTTTTTGATGTCTGCTTTCATTCCCCTCCAGGAAAAAACCTCTCTTAGCCTTCTGGTTGTTCTGGCAGCATCAGAGTGTCCTCCCAAGGGGGAGCTGTGATACTCCTCCATCAAAATATTCACTACTTCCCTATTATCATGATTTACTAGTATTTTCCCTTTGTAGTAGAACATCCCATCATCTTTCTTAAATTTACCAGCCATCTCCACATTCTCTAACAGCTTCTGTTCTAGCTCTCTAAAGAAGATGTCTTGGTTGGCCATGTTTCTTATCCCTTGTATCCACTCAGCTTGCACCACTGAAATTTGATTGAGAGTATAGTAATCTTCCTGTAAGAAGTCTTCTCCCTCAGATTCTCTGGATAGGGCATCTGCTGCAGCATTGTTTTTCCCAGGTTTGAACTCCACCTTGTAATCAAACTGCTGCAGTTTAACCAGCCACTTACTTTGGATTCCCAGTTGCAAACGTTGCGACAGTAGATGGCTCAAGCTTCTGTGGTCAATGCGTGTGACAAATTTTCTTCCCATGAGATAGTGACTCCATTTTTTGTAGCCACAATGAGTGCTAACAGCTCCTTTTCATAGGTTGATAATAAAAGATTCATCACCTTCAACTTTGAGCTCAGGTAAGCTATAGGTTTGCCCTCTTGCATTAAAGCAGCTCCAATTCCCTGTCCTGATGCATCACATTCCACAATAAAGCCTTTGCTGAAGTCTGGCAATGTCAACACTGGGGCAGTCACCAAAGCATTCTTCAATTTCTGGAAGTCTATACGAGCTTCCTCACTCCATACAAATTCTCCCTTCTTTAACATGTTAGTCAAGGGGGCTGCAATGCACCCAAAACCCTTAACAAACCTACGGTAGTATCCAGCTAGCCCAAGGAATCCCCTCAAGCCCTTTACTGTCTTGGGTTCCTTCCAAGCTACTACAGCTTCAATCTTCTTGGGGTCAGCTGCTACTCCTTCCCCAGTAATGACATGACCCAAGTAGTCCACATTCTCCTTGGCAAATTGACATTTAGGCAGTTTAACAAATAGTTGATTTGACATTAGTATCTTGAAAACTTCCTTCAGATGACCCAAATGAGACTGATAGTTGGTGCTGTAGATTAATATGTCATCAAAGAAGACTAACACAAATTTTCTTAAAACTGACTTGAAAATTTGGTTCATGAGAGATTGAAATGTTGATGGAGCATTGTTGAGTCCAAATGACATTACGAGGAATTCGTAATGACCATCATGAGTTCTGAATGCAGTTATATATATATATTCTTCTCGGAGTCTAATTTGGTGATAGCCTGATCTCAGGTCTAACTTAGAAAAAACTGAAGCTCCATGGAGGTCATCCAATAGCTCTTCAATTATTGGCATGAGAAATTTATCCTTCACTGTTTGCTAGTTCAAGGCTCTATAGTCTTCGCACATTCTCCAAGACCCGTCAGTCTTCTTAACCATGACTATGGGTGAGCCATATGGGCTGGTACTGGCTCTGATGACTCCTAAGCTCTTCAGATATTTGCTTCTCAATCTCCTCTTTCAGGAAATGGGCATGCATGTATGGCCTAATGCACACTGGTCTGGCTTGGCCTCCAATGGAATGTTGTGATCACAATGTCTTCTTGGAGGTAGGGTCTTGGGTTCTTCAAAGATGACTGAATACTTTTTAATCAATCTCTGCAGTTCTTGAGGCTGGTTTTGCAATCCTTGAGCTTCACCCTCCAGTTGACCAGCTGATAATGATAGGGACCAAAGCTGAATGAACTATCCACTACCCTCTTGCCGTAGGGTCTTTTTGATCTGTTGATCACTGACAACCTGTGTTTCTCCCTTAGCTCTTTGCCAAACCCATTCTTTCCCTTGATAATTGAACTTCATCTGTAGCTTTTTAAAATTCATTATAATGTCATTGAGTTGTTCAAGCCAGTGTGCCCCTAGTACAATTTGATTTCCCCCATAGGTAATAAGAGAAGATCCACTGGAACTGTAACTCACTGACACTTGAGCATTACCCCTCTACATATTCCTGCTCCTTCCAATTGATCTCCATTGGCTACCCATACCTTGAAATTATTCAGTCTTTCAACTTCTAGGTAGACCCGACCGCGGTTCGGTTCCGGTTCGGTTCCGGTTCTGAACCGTCGGTTCCGGTTCCGGCAAAACCCGGAACCGGAACCGAACCGCTTTAGAAGCGGTTCGGTTCCGGTTCCGGTTCTTGGCCGGTTCCGGTTCCGGTTTCATTTCGGTTCCGGTTCCGGTTTGGTTCCGGTTTGGGGTCGGTTCCGGTTCGGTTGTGATGAAAATATATGAAAATTAAACAAAATTTAAAGGCTATAACTTAAAAAATATATATCTTGTCACTAATCAACTTAATGCAAGTTACATATGAGAAAATTGAGTATGTAACAAACCAAACCGGGGAATGTGATTTGTGAGAAAATTGAGAATGTGAGTAAATTGGCCAAAACCGAATTGGTTCCCCGGTTCCAGAACCGGGGAACCGAACCGGGGAACTGGGGAACCGGAACCGTCGGTTCCGGTTCGGTTCCACAAAAGGGCAAACCGGAACCGAACCGGCTTGGCACGGTTCCGGTTCCGGTTCTTGGAACCGGTCGGCCGGTTCCGGTTCGGTTCGGTTCGGTTCCAAATCGGTTCGGTTCTGGTTCGGTTCCACGGTTCGAACCGAACCGTGGTCGGGTCTACTTCCAGGCCTAAAGCCTTGGCTAGCTTGGGATGAATGAAACTGTCTGTGGACCCAGAGTCCACTAGTATCTGGACCACTTGAACCTTGATACTCCCTCCTATCCTCAATGTGTGAGCAGCTGGTACACCACGCATGGCTTGTAATGAAATGGAATGCAAATGTTCTCCCTTCTCCTCTGTCTGCTCTTCCTCAGTGATCTTCTCACCTTTAGTTCCCACTTCATCTAAAATTTCTCCCTCCAGCTCTCCATTCTCCCAAACTCCTTCCATGATGAATAGTTTCTTGCATTTGTGATCCATACTCCACTTTTCATCACACCCAAAACACAGATGATTTCTCCTTTTGTATTGGATTTCCTCTTCTGTCAGCTTTCTGGATACTGGAGATTGGTTAGTGGGCTTGCTAGTGTTTCCCACTATTGCAGTGATATGGGCATGTTTGGTCTGCACCCCCCCATGTTTGTGGATCTGCTGAACTGAAGCTAGGAATTTCTCTTCGAAGTTTTTTGCCAGTCTTATAGCACTCCTAAGATCTTGAGGCTCTGCAGCTGCAACCTCAAATCTTATCTCCTCTTTAAGCCCCCCCCACAAATGTGTCTAAAATATATTCCCTAGGCAGTCTGTCTAGGAATCCCATCACCTTTTCCATTTTCTTCAAATACTCCCTCACAGAGCTTTCTTGTTTCAACTTAGTAAAAAATTGGAAAGGTTTCTCCATTTTCGGAGGTCCAAACCTTGCTAATAATTCTTTTTTGAATTGGTTCCACATCATAAACACATCCACATTAACCTTCACCCAATCATACCACTGTAAAGCTTCTTCCTTCAGGTAGTATCCGCACACCTTCACCCATGAACCCCTGTCAGTGTTGTAGTATTCAAAAATCTGGATTAATTGATTAATCCATGGAATAACCTCTTTCCCTCCTTTGAAAATTGGAAAATCTGGCCTCAAGCCCTTAGGGTGGCACTCTCTGCCCCCAGTTCCCTCCCAGCGTCTATTATTGGAATTATCCCCAGCATTGAAAGAAGAATGATCTCCTTCAGGTTGATAAGCAGTTAGAGGTAAAAATCCTTAGTAAGTTCAGCCATCTTACTTGCGAGGCTATGAAATTGGGCATTGTTGATGGAGTTTTGTTGTTGTAGTTGCTGCTGCACCAAGTTCCACTGTTGCTCCATTCGGAAATGCGTCATCTTCTGGTCCTGTTGAATCAGCTCCCATTGTTGTTGGATCTGTTGATGAATTGCCTTTTGCTCTTCCTCCAGCCTTTGGAACCTTTCAGTCCAAGTCTCCTCGTCAATGGCATTGTCTTCGTCATCCACGTCCTTCCGATGGCTCGACTCTGGTTGCTTTGATACCAAATATGAGGGTTCCGCTCCTCCGCGTTGCTCCTCTGGTTGCTCCTTCTCTTCTGGCATCCTCCTTGGTCGCTCCATCAGGCAATTGAGTTGGAATTGTAAAAGGAAAAATAAAGAGAATTCAACGAATCCAAAGAACAAAGGAAAAACAAATGAAAACAATAAGAAATAAGAAAGCAAGCCAAAAAAATAAGAAAGCAAGCCAACAAGCTTACGAAAATGGATTTCAATCAAATTCAGGATAATAAACAATCACGCCTAATTCCTCTCATATAGTATCATTCCCTCTGACAGCTAACGCCCAATTCAGTTAGAATCTTTGAGCCTCCTCCCACTCGCACGGGATCCATTGGTAGCTGGAGATAAGAGAAGAAATCAGCTGCATCGTCGCACACTATAGTTATCTGGTTTCCCATCATCTAACGGCTCACAACTCTCCAATTCAACTGTCAGACGACTGAGATCAAATCATGGATCAAAGGCGCTGATCCGTTGGACTCTCAATCCAACGACAATCCCTGACCCTGCTGGTCTCAACGGCTACTTCCCCTTTTGTCTTCCCGCTCGCAGCAGCTGTGACATCTTCTTCTCCTTCTTCAGACGGTGACGCTTCAGCCCTCAGCTCCGCTAGCTCCTCCGGTACACTTACATCATAGAACCCACGATATTCAGGACACTTCCCTTGACAAGAAATGGGTGTCCAACAACATGAATAATATGTTATGTAATCTTGGTTGGCAGGTTCAATTTCTTGATAAAATTCATTGGATATATTCCTGTTGCTAGCAATTTTTTAATTAAAAGGTTACTATATTTACTAAACTGGTATGAACACGTTCGAACAGATTATCCTATTTAGAAGTGAATTGGACCATATGGTTTATACCCATTTTTTAGCCTTTTCCAGTTATGTGGAGAATCTAACCACGAACATAACTAGTTCCTCTTGCACCAGGTTCAAACGTGATTCCCGTCTATCTTGGCTACACTGTGATTGGATGCAAAAGCTACGTGATACGACCATTCTGAGATGGGCCAAGGCTGAACAGCCCAAGCCCACGTCGCAAGCCAACGGTCCTAAGGAGAACGGGCCAAGCGGCGAGGCCCCCACGAAGGCTTGGAGTTGGATCGGCCCCGCACCGAAGAGGGCACTACTACCAGCCCATGTCCGCGAGAGCTAACCGCTCCCCTTAAAGCGTGCCACCTTAATCACCATTAAGGGGCACCATTACTCTCATCTTCATGGCCCATGAAGGCGACATCAAAGAGGCGGATCATTGGGACGGAAGTGGGGGATGTTGAGGAGGCGCGGACGTGGGAAGACTCCTATAAGAAACGCGAGGTACAACGTACAGAGGGATCACTTCCTGGATACCGAGAACACCGAGGTATTCTACTCACACGACCTTGTCTTCCACCTCACATTTCCTCTCTACGGCTTGGCCCGAGGACTCGCGTATCGGCCTCCCTGTGAGCCATACCGGTCCTACCGAGCATCCTTTAGATCCGTTCTGACTAGGCATCGGAGGGGACTTGGTCGGAACCAAGGTCCGACCTCCTGACGAGCTTTCTCATCTATTCAGGTCGAGCAGATCCAGCGACGCCGAGGCTGCCCCTCGGCGTCTTTCCAGCCAAAGCCGAGCGTCATCAATCACGAGCCCGTTCGCCCTTACCACAAGGAGGTCGTCGCTTTGCCGAGGCTACCCTTCGGCAAGCCGACGCGAGGATCTGTGCGCCCCTCACCGAGTGAACGCGTCTTCAACCGATCCCGGAGGTCCCACATGTCCCCCTCGACCACGTTGACCTTCCGCCCTCCGATCAACAACTCAGCGGTGAGAAAACACGCCGAAACATTACGCATACTGATATACTATTTAAGGTACAGCAATGGCGAGAAGAAAGTTGTCTTTTATTGACTCGTCTTTCTTTTTCTTTATCTTCTTCGTTCATCTTCTCTGTTTTCTTTGATTTTGGAGTTCTTTTATTTCGTTAAAACCTGAACTAACCATTTTTAAGCTTTATGATTTAGTTGCTTGTCACAAACGAATGAATACAGCAAAAGCTGCAACATATTCTACATTGCTACCAACAAATTACTACTAGCATCTACCATTGTTGCATTCAGCTTGCGTTGGTCGATACCAACAAATTCCATGTGCCCATTGCAATTTTGCATCCCACCAACTCAAAAAAATACATAAACTAAAATTAAAGAAAACACAACCACTGCCACGTAAAGTCATTGATATTTGTTTTCTTTTTAATTTTTTTTCCCTAATCTTTCTTGACTATTCTTCCAACATTGCATGTGGTCGATCCGTAGGCGGATGCAATGAACGAGTGCTTGCTGACTGCTCTGTTGCTCTCTCTCCCCTCTCTCATGCGCTCTTTTAACGACAATACGCGCATTCAGAGGAGAAGAACATGCGGTCTGCATTGTCTATGGTATGTGCATGCACCATCATCCCTACGCATGGTGGTGTTTCTTCAAGCAAAACTCAAACCTTTGTCTGCTTTACTCAAATTATTTCATATAGTCCTTGTGCAGTTGCACTCAAGCTCGGCCTTCGCATTATTCAATATTTTCAAAACTATTGAGTGTTATTTGTAGAAGGGTGTGTGTGTAAAGCAAATCTTGGGATATTATATATATGAGGGGTTAGCTCATTTAGAGACTAATCACCATTTTCCCAAATCTCAACCTGGTATCGGAGCCCTAGAAAGAAAAAACCCTAACCCTAACCCTCCCGCCTCCGCCTCCACCAACAGCACCCCACCCGCGATCACCCCCACTCTCGTCTCCACCCCGAAGCTCCAGAAGCCCCCCCGACACCCTCGTCTCCACTAACCGAAGCCCCAGAAGCCCCGACACCCCCGTCTCCACCAACCGGAGCCCCCAGAACCCTCGTCTCCACCTACCGAAGCCCCCACACCCTCGTCTGCACGGCAGGCCGCCGGCGCCAACCTTGCCTGCGCGCGCCGCTGCTCGCGTAGGCCGCCGCCGCCGCCGTCGCCTGCGGTGCAGGCCGCCGCCGCCGCCGCCGGCGTAGGCCGCCGCAGTCGCTTCCGCCACAGGCTGCCGTCATTGCTGCCCGCTGCCGCTGCTGATTCCCTTTGGCTGCTGATTCTCTACTACTAAGGAGGATCCAAAAAAAACCCCCCTAACCCTAGATCTATGGTCGAGCCATGAAGAGGACTCCATAGGTTTACGGTTAGGGTATGACCTAGAAGAAGAAGAAGAGAAGTAGATCTGCGGATCTAAGGAGGAAGAGAGGAGAGATCTGCGGATCTGAGGAGAGATGGGGGACAATCTTACCTCTGCTGACATGAAGGCCTTCATCGGAGAGATAACGAAGCTGCTTGCTTCGAAGGAGTTGGGCTCCTCGAGTGGATCAACGCCTTCACGTCCTGTGCAGAAGCTGGAATTGATGCCCAATGATGTGAAATTGGAGGGGACGAAGAATTACCTCAGTTGGTCCAGGAGGGTGCTTCTCATTCTGAGGTCGAAGGGGTTAGAAGGCGTCGTTCTGGGTTCATGCAAGGAACCGCTGGACAAGGATGAGGATGATTGGAAAGTCTGGAGCACCACCAACTCACTGGTGGCTGCTTGGTTGATGACATCGATGGTTCCACCCATTGCTGGGATGGTGGAGGCCATAGAGAGTGCTGCGGGGATATGGAGTATGGTGGAAAAAATGTATTCTGGAGCAGGGAATGTGATGCTGATGATGGAGGTTCAGGGCAAGGTCGACACCCTGAAGCAGGGGGAGATGTCTATTCTAGCCTACTCTGCGGAGTTGAAAAGGCTATGGTCAGAGTTGGACCACTATGACCCTATTGATCTGCCTGATCCTAGGAGCGCTGCGATACACAGGAAGTGGGTGGAGCGTAGGCGTGTCACACATTTCCTGAGGAACCTGAGTGGAGATTTTGAGGCCAGGAGGGCGAGCATGTGCCACCTGTCCTCCATCCCATCCCTGGAGGAGGCCATAGCTGCAATGGCACAGGAGGAGACCAGACTGAGGGTCATGAAGGATGAGGGTACTCAGGTCACTCGGGCTGCACTGGCTGTACCGGCAGTGGCAGCAGTGAGCGAGGATCGAGAGTGCTACACATGTGGGGTGAAGGGTCACCTGAGCTTTAACTGCCCACAGAAGGGCAGTGGACGAGGACGTGGCACAGGAGGCAGAGGAGGAGGCCGTTGGGGCCGTGGAGGCCGTGGACGAGGTCGTGGTGGCCCACGGGCCAACCTTGCTACCGCTGATGGACGACAGGAGACAGTGATGATCGAGGCCACGCCAGCTGAGGCTTCAGATCTAGAGCAGCGGAGACAGTCCAGGTCTACTACTGAGAGCTCGGAGAGTCATGCAGACCAGACTGGGGATAGTGCCTCGCCATTCGGTAACTTTGCCCACTTCGCTCACACAGGCTCAGGTAACCGATTAGCCCTTTCATGTAGAGATCATATAGAGTGGATCATTGACTCAGGTGCATCTAGTCATGTGTCAGGAGCATATAGACAATTTTCCACATATAAACCACATACCATTCATGAAACCGTTCAGACAGCTGATGGCACATCCCAACCCATTAGAGGGATTGGTACTATTCAGTGCACTCCCTCCATACGCCTCTCTTCTGTCCTTCACGTCCCATCATTTCCAGTCAACCTCTTATCTGTTGGCTCTATTGTTGATGATCTCGATTGTAGCATTACTTTTGACTCTGCTCATTGTGTGTTGCAGGAAAGGAAGACTGGGAGGAGGCTTGGGACTGGCGTCAGGCGTGATGGACTGTGGTATCTTGACAGAGCTAGTGGGGATGCTGCACTGGCTGTCGTTGTTGGAGAGAAGGAAAATGATGTACTTTTGTTGCATTGTCAGTTGGGACACTTACCGTTTGATATTTTGAAAAAAATGTATCCCGATATTTTGAATAGAGTGAATGAAATGAATTTGAAATGTGATGCATGTGAATTTGGGAAACACACTAGGACGTCATATCCTAGTGTAGGGATGAGGAGTGTAGAGAAATTTCATCTTATTCACTCAGATGTTTGGGGGCCCTGCCCAGTGACTTCAGTGAGTGGGTTCAGGTGGTTTATCACCTTCATAGATTGTCATTCTCGGATGACATGGCTTTATATGATGAAAAACAAAGGTGAGGCGTTGAAGTGTTTTCAGGACTTCCATAGAAATGTCGGGAATATGTATGAGGCCAAGGTCCGTGTCTTGAGAACGGATAATGGGACAGAGTATGTAAACAGGGAGTTTGCATCTTACCTATCTGAGAGTGGGATAACTCATCAAACCACTTGCCCCAACACCCCCCAACAGAATGGAGTTGCTGAAAGGAAAAATAGACACTTGTTGGAGGTAACTAGGTCTCTCATGCTCACCATGAATGTACCTAAGATATTGTGGAGTGAAGCAGTGATGACAGCCACATATCTTATCAACAGGATGCCTTCACGGATCCTTGGTATGAAGTCTCCATGTGAGATTCTTATGGGAAAGAACACTTTTGTAGTTCCACCAAAAGTGTTCGGATGCACATGCTTTGTGAGGGACCATAGACCCTCTGTGGGGAAGCTGGATGCTCAGGCAATTAAATGCATATTTGTTGGGTATCCTTCAAATCAGAAAGGCTACAGGTGTTGGAGTCCCTCAGAAAGGAGGCTGTTTGTGAGCATGGATGTGACATTCAGGGAGACTGAACCGTTTTATGAAGGACTGACAGATTCTACATCAGTATTTGATACTGGGGCCTCTCCAAGCACAGGAGGAGTTGGTCGAGAGGGGGAGACTGATGACAGGAGGGTAGTGGTTGGACTCATACCGTGCCCTGTCAGGCCTACTGGTACCGGTCCTGATAGCAGGGAAGAAGAAAGGACCTTGGTGGAAGAGGAGGAGGACAGGCTGTACGGCAGGAAATATAGCAGGAGACAGAAGGATAGTCATGGCGATGGAGAACAACAAGAAGACATCTTCCCCACTGAAGAACCACTAGCTCCACCGCCCCATGTCGAGATTGATCAGTCTATCACGCCTGCTCGAGTCCCGACCTCCTTACTGCCTTCCTCTCCTACCACGGATGGTAACCTTTCTTTGCCTTCCTCTAGTTTAGATCTTCCACTTGCATCTCGTAGGGAGCCTCGTATCAATGCCGGCAGGCCTCCTGTACGGTATGGATACGAGACTGATATTGCTAATCATGTCTCCTACGCTTCTCTTACACCTGCATATAGGGCTATCATTGCATCCTTACAGTCTATCCCTATACCAAGTGATTGGCGAGTGGCAAAGCAACATCCCCAGTGGAAGAAAGCAATGCTCGAAGAACTTGAGGCATTGGAGAAGAACAAGACATGGAGACTTGTCTCACTTCCAGCAGGGAAGAAGGCTGTGGGCTGTAAGTGGGTATTCACAATAAAGCAAACTGCAGAAGGCAAGGTGGACAGGTACAAGGCGAGGCTGGTTGCCAAGGGCTACAGTCAGACTTATGGGATTGATTATGATGAGACATTTGCCCCAGTGGCAAAGATGAGTACTGTGAGAGTACTGATATCCTGTGCAGCGAATTTTGGATGGAAATTGCATCAGTTGGATGTAAAGAATGCCTTCCTGCATGGAGACTTACAGGAGGAGGTATACATGGAGGTTCCACCTGGCTTTGGCACACAACAGACGGTGGGAAAGGTGTGTAGACTGGACAAGTCCTTGTATGGGCTGAAGCAATCTCCAAGGGCATGGTTCGACAGGTTTAGGCGTGCAGTCATCACTATGGGATACAAGCAGAGTAATGGTGATCATACTGTATTCTATAGACACTCAGGACAACGGATTACTCTTCTGGCTGTGTATGTTGATGATATTATTATCACTGGAGATGATGAAGAGGGAATCTCTCACTTGAAGGTGAGGTTGGCGAGAGAATTTGAGGTCAAGGACCTTGGACAGTTGGGATACTTCCTTGGACTGGAGATTGCCAGGTCCAGGAAGGGTATAGTTCTCTCACAGAGGAAGTATGCACTGGATCTTCTGGCTGAGACTGGTATGTTGGGGTGTCGTCCAGCAGTTACTCCTATTGATCAGAATCATAGGTTGCATTCACAATCAGGGGAGCCAGTGGACAAAGAGAGGTACCAGAGACTTGTTGGACGCCTCATCTACTTATGCCATACTAGACCTGACATTGCCTATGCTATCAGTGTGGTAAGCAGGTACATGCATGATCCTAGAACTGGACATATGGAGGCAGTCTTCAGGATACTGAGGTATCTGAAGAATAGTCCAGGAAAAGGCATACTATTTGGTAGTCATGGTCACATGAATGTGACAGGCTACTGTGATGCAGATTGGGCCAGTTGCCTAGATGATAGGAGATCGACCTCGGGCTACTGTGTGTTTGTTGGGGGCAATTTGGTCTCTTGGCGCAGCAAGAAGCAGGATTTGGTGGCTCGTTCCACTGCAGAGGCAGAGTATCGTGCCATGGTGCTTAGTACCTGTGAGATGATCTGGTTGAGATCACTCCTACATGAGCTACACCTGTTGAGAGAGGGACCATTGCGGTTGTTGTGTGATAACAAGTCAGCAATTAATATTGCCAACAACCCAGTGCAACATGATAGAACGAAACACATAGAGATTGACAGGTTCTTCATTAAAGAGAGACTGGATAAAAAGCAGTTGGAGATCTCCTATATTACCTCTGGACAGCAATTAGCAGATTGCCTTACGAAGGGGTTAAACTCTAAAGGAGTAGAGGATGCTTGTAACAAGATGTGCATGATAAATATCTTTTGCTCATCTTGAGGGGGAGTATTGAGTGTTATTTGTAGAAGGGTGTGTGTGTAAAGCAAATCTTGGGATATTATATATATGAGGGGTTAGCTCATTTAGAGACTAATCACCATTTTCCCAAATCTCAACCTAACTTACAAAGCTCCACCCTGTTTTGGCTCAGTGGCATTCTAATCTGTGGTTATTTTCTAGTTGTGCTCTAGATTTGCAAACGATAAATGTACTAGAAATAACATGTGCATAGTGCACGGCGCAAAAAAAATCTCCACGAAAAGGTAAAGGATGAGTTAAACGCGCGCAACTGAAAAAGAGTGAGATGTGTGGGTGTGTGCGTCAGTATCATCGGAGGGTAAAAGGTGCACCCATACCGGATTGAATAGAAAGAGTGTATGTGAGTGTGGTTATCGTACAGGGTGGGTTTTTTTTTTGGGACTTTGGACACCATTGGGGTGATGTGGAGGGTGATGTGGACAATGGGCCCACCTTTGTCCTATTTAATCTCTCTACATCAATTGTATAATAGATCTTGCCGATTTGGCAACACAATTTTGTTTGTGAAACTGAGCTCTGCTGTAATTTGGAGCCTGAACATCAATTTCTGAAACTGTAAACTGAGAACCTTGTGAATCTAGCTTGATTGGATTTTCACAAACTGTAAGATGGGCGAAGGATCGTGTAGATATATATGAAACCCTGGTCTCAAAAGGAATGATCGCGTAGATATAAACATTAGTGTCGTTTTAATTCCACTTATACAAACTCTGTTGCTAAATTAGACCTAAGAGAGTAAATCATGTATCTGCTTCTTTTTTGGATGAACGCTGCTCTTCATTAATGATTTTGTGTTATATAATATACATACACCAAATATCTTGTGATTTGCATTTTCATCCAGTGGTTGATCTAACAATTTTTTTGTTAACATTATATGATTTACATATCTCGTGATTTGCATATTCATTGATCCAGTGGTTGATCTAACATTTTTTTTTGTTAACATTATATGATTTACATCGAGATTTATTAAAAAGAAGGCATACTAATATCAAGATTTTTGATATTACTATGTATCCAAACATTCAGGCAAATCGATATGTGCAGCCTCATTGATCTAAAGGAGTATCAGATCCAGTGGAGTTTTCTAGGAAATGTTTTTTCGATGTAGTGAAAAAAATTTCAATCCTCACTTCTTTTAGATGTTCACACCAAGTATGTCTTTTTATGTCTATACCTTGAATATCTTGTGATTTGCATATTACTGTTTTTCCACATTGATCGCTTGTGTTGATGCATGGATTCTCGTTGGGCCGGATCGTGCAGTCGGATGCCTGGGCCGGACCCTGGGGACGAACAATCCCGCAACAAGTTGAGCCTGGACAGGGTAGTTTCGCCGAGCCGTCCTCCTCATCCGGTTACTCGGACAGTGAGAGACGTCAAAGAGGGTGAACCCCGGGTTAGGGGTTAGACCCCCGACTATCATATGATGTCTAAGTCAGGCGATAGTTAGAAAAAAGGGGTGAATGGCGTGAGATAGTTTGCGTGTGGTGGCAGCACATGGGTTGACCGTGGGTGCACACATGGCCATTAGGGTTTTGAGAGTTAAGATTTGAGTACCAAGAGAGTCGTTATTTGGCAGATGAGGGGTCCTTCCGATTATATAGAGGCCAATGGCAAAGGAGGGCTTGCCACGTGGAAGGCTAAGGGTCCCTGGGCATGGCCGACGACTGTATGCAGGTATGGCAAGAGGTGAAAACCGTGTCTGCAGATTAGATAGGCATTGATGGCCATGTTCGTAAGAGCAACTCCAACCCAAATCTCTAAAAACCCCCCTTCAAAATGGAATATCTCTAAAAGATGTCATTTTGGAGGATGGGCAACTCCAACCCACCATCTTCAAATCCTATTTTCTCTTTGTTTAAGCTTTACTAATGAAAAATATTTATCATTAAAATGGGTTAATCTAATATATTATTTCTGCATGAAAGAAAATTATAAATAATATTATTCTTCAATGTTAATTTTTTTTTAATTTTTAAGTATTTAGTATTTCTTGTTATATTGTAAATATTTTAAATTTGCTCGAAAAATATCCAATATTGGTATCATGTTGTAGGTATAATTAAGATATTTCCGACGGTACTAAAATTATTAAATTTGGTCATGTGATTTGTAAAATACATTAGTAATAAATAATTATAAGATTTTAATTAAGGTCTAAGTTGTCATTAATGAGAACTTTAGAGATTTGAAGGGGTGAATAGTGCCCCTCCAAATATGAAGGGGCACTATTGCAAATCTCTATCTCTATCTTCATTTTGGAGATGGGTTGGAGCAACTTCAATCTCCATTTTGGAGTTATAGAGATGGGTTGGAGTTGCTCTAAGAGGTGATCCCGCCTGGACAGAGAATGCCTTTTGTCCGTTGTATATTGTGCTACGCGAATGACGTGGACCAGGCTGAGCCGTGGAAGCTGAGTGACCTCCAGCAATGTGGTCGTTTCTGCAAGCGCATGTTATCCTCGGGTAGTGAGGATGTTGTGACAAGGGCTCGACGACGAGAGGCCGAGCCGAGATGAGCTACTGCTAAGGGGTGACCTCGGGAGCGAGGTCATCTTGAGAATAGGAGCAGACCATGAGGTTGGGATGTCCCTATGAGACTATGCTGAGGTCAGATCTGGCTGACTCCTTCAGCCAGGTCAGGAGGTCCAGATGACCGGTACTGGTTGGATAATCAACCACCGAAAAATATGCAAATCATAATATATTTTTTCATATCATAAGCTAATAGAAGTTAGTGGTTCCAAACCTAATGCATGCTACAAATACAATACGCAATGTTATGAATTATGTTGAGCCAAATGTAAACATCGACTACACCCGTTTGGGGTGAACCGATATGATTTGAAAAAAAGATTATGAATCAATTATTTTTATCTAGAGCTTTTTATCAGTCAATCTGTCTTTTCCTTTTTGTTTTTTTCATTGTTAGGGACTTTGTATACTTATTGAAATTTCTTTAAAAAAATTAAAAAATTTATCATAAAAAAATTAAGAAATTTAGCATTGACTACAAAAAGATCCTTTTGCAACAAGCGCGTCCAAAGCAGAAGCTTGCATGTGCCCCGTGGGTCCCAACCACCTATCCCATGCCCTCATGTCTCACGCGCTTTGCTGGGCCCCACAACCTAAAAGTGGGCCCCAATCAGTCCGGACCTGTTTGAACGCGTCAAGAAACATAAAAGCAAATAATAAAATAAATCCAAGAAGAAGAAGCCCATGTTCGACAGTGACCCACATTGATTGCACCCACGAGCTCTCTGTTTTCTTTCATGAGTGAAGTTCACGTTAGCCAGCGCCGTAAATTACCCGCCACCTTTAAACCTCACCCAAACGAACTCTCACCCAAAATTACCGCCGCGATCCTGAGCGGGTCCCATAAGCAGTTAGCGTGACAATGCCCGCGGGATTTTGCGGTCCAACGAGTGGTCAAGCTGTGGGGTTTCGTTACAATATTATATAATTTGTCGAATTTAATGATCTTTCCCGCTTTTAATCTTCGTTCCGCTCGAGTGAGCCGACATCAGTGATTCAGTGTGATAAAAAAGACGCTTTGTCTACGGTATGGACCAATGACATTGAACCGGCTTTTGAGGCTTTTAAGTTGAACCGGAATTCGATTTAGGGCCTGTTCTTTTGCTGGAATAGGGAAGAATGGAATAGGGGAAAGTTTTTATTCCAAGGAGAGAGAAAATGGAGTTTTGTGTTCTTTTGGGTGGAATAGAGTATAGAAAGTGGGGTTTGGAATAGAAAGTGGGGTCCACATGCTATTCTTGTGTTCTTTTAGGATTGAAGAGTTGGAATGAAAAAGTGGAAAGGGGATGAGTTGGAGGGGAGAGATAGAAAGAGATGAAAGAGTGGGGCCCACCATTCCTAAGGATTCCATTGTATTCCAAGCAAAAAGCTTAGAATACAAAAGTGCTCATCATTACCAAATTGGAATTGCCACGTAGGATTCTAATCCACGCCCAAAAGAACAACCGCTTGGAATACAAACTTGGAATAGAGTGAATAGTGCAGGAATAGTGTCCCTATTCCCATTCCCACTGCTAATCTTGGCAAAAGAACAGGCCCTTAAATGCATATGCATTAGCTTGCACTTGATAGCAAAATTCAGATGATAACGTCACCGGTCCGGTTCACATGAGTCACAAGGGAATCCACAGCCGCATGGGCTGGCTAGGCGTGCAAAGGCTCAACCGGGGGAGGATCACTACTGTTTATAACGTCCGCTGTTTGACTTAAATTATTAATATTTCTATCTTGAGAAAAATATAATATTGACTAAATTTAAATTGTTGTTATAACACTCTTATCAGTTAGTTTAAGCATATCGCCCAGCGTGCACCCAAAGGAGTGGGAAAGAATCAAATGAGAATCACCAAATGATGCGGCATGGAAATTAACGGAAAAGGCGGGTGGGAATAGCGTTCAGTGCGTTTCAAAAGAAAAAGGGCTTCTCACGCGCCGCAATCGACTCGGACGTGACTGGACAGGGACCCGAAACTTCTCACCACCCTAGTGGGGACCAACCAGTTGGTTCGGGAAAAAAGCTTTAAATATCGGGCATTTGGTTTGCGTGATGCTGATGCATTGGTGACACCATATCGGCGTCGTTGTCGTGGCTACCGCGTCCCTTGGGTTCCTGAAGGGGTGCCGGTTTATAAATAAACTAGAAATAACCTGGGCGTGAAAAAATCTTTTATGAACAGGCTGCGTGAACGTGCGCAACAGAAAAGCGGTGGAAAATTCATGTGGGTTGGTATCGTCGGATTTAAAAGATGCGTCCAAATCGGATCGGATGGAAAGAGTCAATGTGAGTGTAGGTATCGTCCAGATAGTGTGAGTGAAGTTGGGTTCTTGTTTTTTTTTGTGTGAGGATGTATTTGTGGCGTTTTTTGTGGACTTTGGGCCGTTGGGGATAAGGTGGAGTCATATGTGGTACCCACACAAAATATGACCAGGAGAAAGACGCCAAATAGGACAACTTCACCGTTTAAATAATAGATACATTCTCATATTATTTTTTTCGTTTTTAATATCGAAGCTTATTCTGAAGCGTATAAGTTAAATGTTTCTCTTTCTTAATACAGAGGATAGAGTGTTGGCTATTGGCTTGGCCACCTTATCCTGGTTCAGGGTGGCAAAATGGCCCGGTGGCCCGCCGGTCCGGCCCGGGCACGGGACCCCATTCCCTGGCCGGGCTGGGCTGAGGTGCACGACCCATGGCCCGCCCGGGCCGACGGGCCGGCCCGGGCCGACGGGCCGGCCCGGGCCGGGGGTTGCCCCGCCCGGGCCGGGCCGGGCGGGCCTGGATTTTGTTTGGGCCCACCCGGGCCGGCCAGGCCGGGCTGTTTTCACACCTTGAATCCTGGTGAGACCCATTTAGAGGTGGGTGGAGGTTTGGGTGATGCTTATGGTGTAGTGGAGCCCTAATGAAAAGGCCCGCACATGCTTGCCATTGTCAAACAAAAGCACATCTCTTTCTTATTTTACATGCTTATTAATGGCTTTTTTTCCACTTCGTTCCGGTGTTTTTTGCATTGTAGCCCCTGCATTTTCCCTTTTTATCCCTCGACGATACACATACA